>CM046353.1:8663173-9384808 GCA_025403435.1 Artocarpus heterophyllus
CCAAATATTGTCCTCTTTACGTTCATATTTGTTGAATGTATGATAAGCAAACAGTAGTCTGAGACTGTCAGTCTAAACCTTAAGAGTTGGGCATATGATGGGATGATTATGCGGTAGACACGACTCTTAAGATGATGGTCTAAAATATATGATCCGCAATCGAGGGAATAAAGTTGGGCGCTTTATTCATGTAAAGATTGTTATGTTGTCTATATCCCTTTTGGGAGATGGTTTGTCTTGGCCATCGGAGTTGGACTCCGTGAATAGAAACATTGGCGCATTGTCATAGGTGACGATGTGTTGGATCGGGACATAAAGTGAATTGATTTGGATTAATAATTCTGTCTTGTCAAATCGATTCACTTTAGACAATCATTTGTATTGTATCTTAATCCTGAGATGAATAATGGGCCCGTTGTCTCGACTTGTGTCTTTTGATGTACCAATGGGTGACTCCCACATCTCTATAGTGGCAAGCATGCCGGTACGTTGGAGGCATGACTCTTGGTAGCGTAGACTTGTTATTCATAGATATGGAATCCATAGCTCCTCTTTAGGAGTAATGATATCCTCTTATATGCGTTGTCCTGTAATTGGAAAACTGGAGCGCTCAACCATTTGGATACATAGGTGTAACCGAATGGTATACTATCTTTGGATGGTAAGTTTTCTAATGGTGAGACAATGGAACGTAAGATAAAAATAATCGGGAAGGTAAGACAGAACTTGTCCTTAAGCCGATTATGGATGATCATATGGGGATGTGATACACTATGATATGTCATGGAGACTTAGCTACACGAGCTTCGTAATTCTATAAAGTTCGAGAGTGCAGCTCCAAGCTTTTAGTGGAGTAGCGTTGGAGTTGATAATTGTGAAATGTATATCTGGGATATTGGGTTTCATAGTTATCATGAGCTTGAACTTTATAGGTCCATTTTGGTCCCCTTTGCTAGCTCACAAAATCCTGTAACGACACGGCGTGCTTTTCCAATAATTGGTGACTTATGTCGGATTTATCAGATTGGTTTAAAATTTATAAGAATCAAATAATTCATGTCTGTTTATCGGTTGAATTAATTATGTAAGAAATTAGTTCAAGATGAACTTGTTGAATTATGGCGTTCGGATAATTCTTGTCTGTTTATCGGTTGTTTTAATTTTGGACAATTAGAACAAGATAAACTTGTAGAATTATTGTGAATTGATTTATTTTCTTAGAGATTATCTTGATAAAGTTTGTTTTGATCAGATATCTTTTTTATTGGGCTATTTGAATCAAAACTGAGACTTTATCCTTTAGAATCTCGGGTGGAAAATAAAAGATTCGCGGAGATTTTTTCTCGGCAGTTCGGCATGCCGGATGACGTGTTCGGCCTGCCGAACTGGCCAGTTCGGCCTGCCTATCTCACAGTTCGGCATGCCGACCGCGACAGCTAAGATTACGCGTTTTTCACGCGTATCTTATCAGATATTGATCCGAACTTGATTCTATTTCGATTTTTGAGACCTAATCTGATATGGACTGACCCCAAGGACCAATAGGTATAAAAAGGGAGTGAGTCTAATGATTTACTCAGATCAATTTGAGAGATTAAGAGTGATACTCTTCTAGTGAGCATCTAAAAACTCCCTGAGAGCTTTTGTTCACAAATCACGAACACTAGCTTTGGGTTCTCTCTATTGGTTGGAAGGAGAGTCACCGGTGGAAGAGCTGTACGTGTGAGCCCACACTCACTCCGGTTGTGGATAGAGAATAGCAAAGAAGACCAGTTGGTTGAGGCTCTTCTGGAACGTTACTTCTCTACACAGGTCGCGGAGGTTCTTCGGCATACTGAGGTTAGTAAGATCTGTTTAATTTATACATATAACATGTCAAACTTGTGTTTTGGAAAATACTCTGATGAAAAATTTTTAAAATTCCGCTGCGCACTTTGTTTCCAACAATTGGTATCAGAGCCGAGGTTTTTACATAAATTTGCAAGTTTGTGATCATGTTATATGCATAAATTTTGTGATCTTAATCTCTCCAATGCTTGAATTAAATTTTATAGAGAGATGGCACTCTAGGTTTCTATATAATATATATGTTGTCATGGATTATATGGTGAATGTTTATTAATTAATTATGGTTGATTAAATTGTTGTTTAATTATTTATTAATTAATTAATACCGGTTATGGTTCCTTAGAGGTTAGAATGTGTATCTAGGTTTTTTCATGTAATTAGATGGCGGACTATCATCTCCGTCTAGGAATTATTATTTAATTTGTAAGAATTTTGTAATTAAATAATTATTCGGAGAAGACGGAACGAGAAGTCGGATCTTGAAGATAGATGATGGCGCCTCCAGGTATTTCCTGAGTCTCTAATTTTATGTTTTTGAATTGTTGAAAATAAAATTGATGAATTGCATTAAAATTGTATTTTCTGGATTGAGGGTTTTCTGCTCGGTCGGCATGCCGGACCTCACAGTTCGGCAGGCCGAAGGTCACAGATCGGCAGGCCGGACGTATGGTCCGGCAGGCCGACAGTGGGGCAGAAATTTTGGTGCTCTGCCGGCAGGCCGAACCTTCATGTTCGGCAGGCCGAACCACCATGATCGGCAGACCGATCACCCAGATCGGCCTGCCGACCGAGAGCTGCCAGGCGTCCAGAAAAGGTGCGATTTTTCAGTGCAGTTTTAATTTTATTTTTGGGACGATTCTGAGAAACATTAAATTTGGATATGACCGGAAATATGAAGTGTTCGATTCATACGGGATTGAGGACTTGAAGATGGATATTACATGAAGAAGGATACAGCTTGAGGATTCAAGGATGAAGAATCGATAAATGTCTCGATTATTCTCTTGTAATCTTATTTTTTCTATTCTCTAGGGTGGAACCATAATATTACGGTTATTATTATTATGCTTGTAGCTTTGCTTGATTGCTTTGCTTGTCTGCATTATAATATGATTTACCATGTATATTGATAACATGTCATATAGAATAGGGAGTGCCGCTCATATTAAAATTGTTCATGCATAATTTTAAAATAAAACCTTGACTTCAAAAGATTGAGTGGGAGAAGGTTTTCGAAGAGAGAACCTAAGGCCTCCATCGTTGGTCCATAGGAAGAACATGATGGTCCCAACCCCTAGGAAGGGATTTCTATCATGTACCAGATTGGATCTCTGAAAGGATAAGGTATTTTAGTATGATTTATGGTTGCACACCCCTAGGTGGTGATTATAAATCATGGATAAAATATTAAAACGGTGGTTATACACTCACGTTAACTTTATTATTAACCTCCCCTAGGAGCTCTGTTAATAAAATTAATGGCCAAAGAAACGATTATTAGTATATGCTGGATCATACGGGTCCTGGATGGCATATATTAATCAGGAGGGGATCCGTGTTCCTGATTGAATTTGGCATGACTCCCCTAGGAGCTTGTTGAATTCTGAGTTGGGAATTATCGTTGTAAGGTTGTGATATTTTCAAGGTTTTGACACATAAACACATTTGTATGATTTTACATGATTGTGTTAACTTACTAAATTATTATATATGTTTGCTTATGTTTGGTATATGATTCTTTATTGTAGATTGAAAATGTCTAAAAACGCTTTATCATCGATACTTGACAAAAACCAATTGACCGGTGAGAACTATAATGATTGGAAACGGAACCTGGACATCGTCCTTTCCTTTGAGAAACTGAAATATGTTCTGACAACTCCTTGTCCTCCCGAAGCCTACGGGAGACTCAAGTAATGAGCAATTCCAAGCGTACGAACGCTGGAAAGATGCTAATGATCAGGCCCGCTGCTATGTTATGGCTAGCATGAATAACGTGCTGCAGGCTCAACATCAGGATTATGAGACTGCGAAGCAGATCTTGGATAATCTTGAGGACATGTTTGGAGGCCAGGCCATAACAAAGCGGCAAGGGGCGCTTCGGAAACTCTTAAACTGTAGACAGAGACCGGGGACATCTGTAAAGGAGCACATGATGTTGGTCATGGGTTACCTCGCTGAGGCTCAAACCAATGGAGCCGACATCGATGCTGAAACTCAGATGACTATGGTCTTTGAGACTCTGTCTAAGGAATTTATTCCGTTTAGAGCTACTTTTAATCTAAGCAATAGACGGATATGACCTTGACAGAACTGATGAAACAGTTACAAGAGTTTGAACTGCTGATCAGGGAGTCTCCTGCTGGTGGAGAGGCCAATATGGTAGCTGCTTCTGGTTCCAATCCTAACTCTGGGAATGGAAAGAAACAACGGGCCAAGAGTGGGAAGTCTTCTATTCCTATTGCTACCAAGAGCAAGAAGAAGAAGAAGAAGAACCCAAAGAAGCTTAAGTGCTTCTTTTGTGGTAAGGTCGGGCATATAAAGAAGCATTGCAAGGACTTCCTTTCCAAGGGAGGTAGGTGTGATCTTCTATATTTAGAAACTTGTTTGGTTGAGGAATCCAGTGACATTTGGGTCATAGATTCTGGTGCAACTAATCATGTTTGTGTTTCTCTGCAGGGATTCAAAGAAACGAGAAGTCTACTTCGTGAAGACTTAACGCTTCGGATGGGCGATGGATCCTTGGTCTCAGCGGAAGCAGTGGGAGATGTCCATCTTTATTTTGATAATTATAGGAGTTTAATTTTGCGAGATTGTTTTTATGTTCCTAAATTTAAAAGGAATTTAATTTCTGTATCTTCTTTATTTAAAGACTCCTACGTGGTATCTTTTAATGAAAAAGTGGTGATTCGTAAAAACAAATCTTTTATCTGTTCTGGATGGATGCAAAATAATCTATATTTTATCAAACCTAAGATGGACTTGTTGCTTAATGCTGAGATAAATGATAATAACTCAAAAAGACTTAAAACTTCTCACTCTAATAAGACTTATCTTTGGCATTTGCGCCTTGGCCATATTAACCTAAATAGGATTCAAAGGTTGGTAAGGGATGGACCTTTAAGTCACTTAAAGGTGGAATCTATACCTCAATGTGAGTCTTGTTTGGAGGGTAAAATGACCAAAAGACCATACGGGTCTAAGGGCAATAGGGCCGAAGGGGTTCTAGAACTTGTGCATAGTGATGTTTGCGGACCGATGAACATCCGGGCACGAGGAGGGTATGAGTACTTCGTTACTTTTATTGACGATTACTCTAGATATGGGTATGTGTACCTAATGCACCACAAAAGCGAAACTTATGATAAATTCAGGGAGTTTCGGGCTGAAGTGGAAAAGCAATTGGGTAGACCCATAAAGGCACTTCGATCAGATCGAGGTGGGGAATACCTTTCTGATGAGTTCTTGGGACACTTGTTAGAGAATGGGATTTTATCCCATTTGACTGCGCCGGGCACTCCGCAGCAGAATGGCGTAGCTAGAGAGAAGGAATAGGACTTTGTTGGACATGATTCGGTCCATGATGAGTTATTCATCATTGCCTTTATCCTTTTGGGGATATGCACTACAAACCGCATGTTATCTTTTGAACAATGTGCCTTCAAAATCGGTCCCTAAAACTCCTCACGAGTTGTGGACAAGACGGAAGACATCCTTAAACCATATTCGCATATGGGGATGTCCAGCTCATGTCCTGTTTAAGGATCCGAATAAGTTGGAAGCACGTTCAGAAGTTTGCGTGTTTGTAGGATATCCAAAAGGGACTAAAGGGGGTTATTTTTATAACCCAAAGGAAAATAAAGTCGTGGTTTCAACTAATGCAACTTTCCTTGAGGAGAGTTACATGAACGACTTTAAACCTCAAAGCAAAGTGGTGCTTGAGGAGTTGAGGGGTAATCCGTTTACTCCGGAGGTTCCGAACGAAACCATTCCGATCGGTGTAGAAAAACCAAACAAACCTGAACAACAACCTCAGGGGCTTCGGCGTAGTGGGAGGATCGGGCGTCAACCTGAGAGGTATATGTTCAATGGGGAGGTCTTTTTGGCTGAACCGGATGAACATGACAGGGATCCTTATACTTACGCAGAAGCTATGGAGGATGTTGATTCAAGACTCTGGACAGAGGCCATGAACATTGAGATGAAGTCTATGGAGACTAATCGGGTCTGGGAGCTTGTGGATCTTCCCGAAGGGGTAAAACCCATAGGGTGTAAGTGGATCTACAAGAGGAAAAGAGGAGTGGATGGAAAGGTCGAAACCTTTAAGGCTAGACTGGTAGCTAAGGGTTATACGCAAAAGGAAGGAATCGATTATGAGGAAACCTTTTCGCCTGTAGCCATGCTAAAGTCCATCCGGATTCTCTTGTCCATAGCTGCCGCTCTCGACTACGAGATTTGGCAGATGGATGTCAAGACGGCTTTTCTGAATGGCTATCTTGATGAGTCCATTTATATGGAACAACCAGACGGGTTCAAGGTCACGGGTCAAGAGGGTAAGGTTTGTAAGTTGCTAAAGTCTATTTATGGACTTAAGCAGGCTTCTCGTTCTTGGAACATAAGATTTGATCAAGTGATCAAGACTTATGGGTTCTCACAAAATGTGGATGAACCATGTGTTTACAAACACATTAAGAATGGGAAGGTGGTTTTTCTACTACTCTATGTAGATGACATTCTGCTAATTGGCAATGACGATGGGGCGTTGTCATCGGTCAAATTATGGTTGACCAAGCAGTTTGACATGAAGGACTTGGGTGAGGCTAATTTTGTTCTCGGTATCCAGATCTTTCGGGATAGGAAGAACAAAATGATAGCTTTGTCACAGGCCAGCTACATAGATAAAATTCTCAGGAGGTTTGCAATGCAGGATTCCAAGAAAGGTGGGCAACCATCTAGGTCTGGAATTACTCTTTCTAAGAAAGACTCTCCAAAGTCTTATGAAGAAAGAGAATACATGAAGAAGGTGCCTTATGCTTCGGCAGTAGGTAGTCTCATGTATGCCATGCTTTGCACTCGACCAGATATTAGCTATGCGGTCGGGATTGTGAGTCGATTTCAGGCGGATCCAGGACCAAACCATTGGGTTGCGGTAAAGCATATTTTCAAGTACCTGAGAAGGACTCGTGAGTATATGCTTGTGTATTCGGGTGAGGATTTAACTCCTCTAGGATACACTGATTCGGATTTTCAATCCTGCCTGGATTCTAGGAAATCGACTTCAGGGTTTGTGTTTACTCTAGGTGGCGGTGCCATCAGTTGGAGAAGTGCGAAGCAAGATTGCACTTCGGATTCAACGATGGAGGCCGAGTATGTGGCGGCTAGTGATGCTTCGAAAGAAGCAGTGTGGCTCCGCAAGTTCCTTGGGGATCTTGAGGTAGTTCCTGGTATAGATAAAGCGGTATCACTGTACTGTGATAACAGTGCGGTGGTAGCTAATGCTAAGGAACCAAGATTTCACAAGAAGAGTAAGCATATTGATCGAAAGTATCATGTGATAAAGGACTTCGTTGAGAGCGGGCATGTCACGGTGTGCAAGATCGCGTCAGAGGACAATTTAGCTGATCCATTTACGAAGACACTTTCTGGGAGAGTCTTCGAAAGGCATGTGGAAGCTATGGGGATGCGAAATTTGCAGTATTTACTCACTTAGTGCAAGTGGGAGATTGTTAGACATGTATGCTCTAAGGAGTAAAAATGTAATACGTTTTTGGAGACATTTTTATCAATAAAGAATTTATTCATTTATATATACCAAATATTGTCCTCTTTACGTTCATATTTGTTGAATGTATGATAAGCAAACAGTAGTCTGAGACTGTCAGTCTAAACCTTAAGAGTTGGGCATATGATGGGATGATTATGCGGTAGACACGACTCTTAAGATGATGGTCTAAAATATATGATCCGCAATCGAGGGAATAAAGTTGGGCGCTTTATTCATGTAAAGATTGTTATGTTGTCTATATCCCTTTTGGGAGATGGTTTGTCTTGGCCATCGGAGTTGGACTCCGTGAATAGAAACATTGGCGCATTGTCATAGGTGACGATGTGTTGGATCGGGACATAAAGTGAATTGATTTGGATTAATAATTCTGTCTTGTCAAATCGATTCACTTTAGACAATCATTTGTATTGTATCTTAATCCTGAGATGAATAATGGGCCCGTTGTCTCGACTTGTGTCTTTTGATGTACCAATGGGTGACTCCCACATCTCTATAGTGGCAAGCATGCCGGTACGTTGGAGGCATGACTCTTGGTAGCGTAGACTTGTTATTCATAGATATGGAATCCATAGCTCCTCTTTAGGAGTAATGATATCCTCTTATATGCGTTGTCCTGTAATTGGAAAACTGGAGCGCTCAACCATTTGGATACATAGGTGTAACCGAATGGTATACTATCTTTGGATGGTAAGTTTTCTAATGGTGAGACAATGGAACGTAAGATAAAAATAATCGGGAAGGTAAGACAGAACTTGTCCTTAAGCCGATTATGGATGATCATATGGGGATGTGATACACTATGATATGTCATGGAGACTTAGCTACTCGAGCTTCGTAATTCTATAAAGTTCGAGAGTGCAGCTCCAAGCTTTTAGTGGAGTAGCGTTGGAGTTGATAATTGTGAAATGTATATCAGGGATATTGGGTTTCATAGTTATCATGAGCTTGAACTTTATAGGTCCATTTTGGTCCCCTTTGCTAGCTCACAAAATCCTGTAACGACACGGCGTGCTTTTCCAATAATTGGTGACTTATGTCGGATTTATCAGATTGGTTTAAAATTTATAAGAATCAAATAATTCATGTCTGTTTATCGGTTGAATTAATTATGTAAGAAATTAGTTCAAGATGAACTTGTTGAATTATGGCGTTCGGATAATTCTTGTCTGTTTATCGGTTGTTTTAATTTTGGACAATTAGAACAAGATAAACTTGTAGAATTATTGTGAATTGATTTATTTTCTTAGAGATTATCTTGATAAAGTTTGTTTTGATCAGATATCTTTTTTATTGGGCTATTTGAATCAAAACTGAGACTTTATCCTTTAGAATCTCGGGTGGAAAATAAAAGATTCGCGGAGATTTTTTCTCGGCAGTTCGGCATGCCGGATGACGTGTTCGGCCTGCCGAACTGGCCAGTTCGGCCTGCCTATCTCACAGTTCGGCATGCCGACCGCGACAGCTAAGATTACGCGTTTTTCACGCGTATCTTATCAGATATTGATCCGAACTTGATTCTATTTCGATTTTTGAGACCTAATCTGATATGGACTGACCCCAAGGACCAATATGTATAAAAAGGGAGTGAGTCTAATGATTTACTCAGATCAATTTGAGAGATTAAGAGTGATACTCTTCTAGTGAGCATCTAAAAACTCCCTGAGAGCTTTTGTTCACAAATCACGAACACTAGCTTTGGGTTCTCTCTATTGGTTGGAAGGAGAGTCACCGGTGGAAGAGCTGTACGTGTGAGCCCACACTCACTCCGGTTGTGGATAGAGAATAGCAAAGAAGACCAGTTGGTTGAGGCTCTTCTGGAACGTTACTTCTCTACACAGGTCGCGGAGGTTCTTCGGCATACTGAGGTTAGTAAGATCTGTTTAATTTATACATATAACATGTCAAACTTGTGTTTTGGAAAATACTCTGATGAAAAATTTTTAAAATTCCGCTGCGCACTTTGTTTCCAACAGGATGAACATGACAAGGATCCTTATACTTACGTAGAAGCTATGGAGGATGTTGATTCAAAACTCTAGACAGAGGCCATGAACATTGAGATGAAGTCTATAGAGACTAATCAGGTTTGAGAGCTTGTGGATCTTCCCGAAGGGGTAAAAACCATAGGGTGTAAGTGGATCTACAAGAGAAAAAGTGGAGTGGATGGAAAGGTCAAAACCTTTAAGGCTAGACTGGTAGCTAAGGGTTATACGCAAAAGGAAGGAATCGATTATGAGGAAACCTTTTCCCCTGTAGCCATGCTTAAGTCCATCCGGATTCTCTTATCCATAGTTGTCGCTCTCGACTACGAGATTTGGCAGATGGATGTCAAGATGGCTTTTTTGAATGGCTATCTTGATGAGTCCATTTATATGGAACAACCAGACAGGTTCAAGGTCACGGGTCAAGAGGGTAAGGTTTGTAAGCTGCTGAAGTCAATTTATGGACTTAAACAGGCTTCTTATTCTTGGAACATAAGATTTGATCAGGTGATCAAAACTTATGGGTTCTTACAAAATGTGGATGAACCATGTATTTAGAAACACATTAAGGATGGGAAGGTGGTTTTTCTACTACTCTATGTAGATAACATTCTGCTAATTGGCAATGACGTTAAAGCATTGTCATAGGTCAAATTATGGTTGACCAAGCAGTTTGACATGAAGGACTTAGGAGAGGCTAATTTTGTTCTCTGTATCCAGATCTTTCGGGATAAGAAGAACAAAATAATAGCTTTATCACAGGCCGGCTACATAGATAAAATTCTCAAGAGGTTTGCAATGCAGGATTCCAAGAAAGGTAGGCAACCATCTAGGTATGGAATTACTCTTTCTAAGAAAGACTCTCCAAAGTCTTATGAAGAAATGGAATACATGAAGAAGGTGCCTTATGCTTCGGCAGTGGGTAGTCTCATGTATGCCATGCTTTGCACACGACCAGATATTAGCTATGCGGTCGGGATTATAAGTCGATTTTAGGCGGATCCAGGACTGAACCATTGGGTTGCAGTAAAGCATATTTTCAAATATCTGAGAAGGACTCGAGGGTATATGTTTGTATATTTGGGTGAGGACCTAACTTCTCTAGGATATACTGACTGAGATTTTTAATCCTGTCTGGATTCTAGGAAATCGACTTCTGGTTTTGTGTTTACTCTGAGAGGCGGTGCCATTAGTTGGAAAAGTGCTAAACAAGATTGCACTTCGGATTCAACGATGGAGGCCGAGTATGTGGCAGCTAGTGATGCTTCAAAAGAAGCAGTGTGGCTCTACAAGTTCCTTGGGGATCTTGACGTAGTTCCTGGTATGGATAAAGCGGTATCACTATACTGTGATAACAGTGCGGTGGTAGCTAATGCTAAGTAACCAAGATTTCACAAAAAGAGTAAGCATATTGATTGGAAGTATCATGTGATAAAGGACTTCGTTGAGGGCGGGCATGTCACGGTGTGCAAGATCGTGTCAAAGGACAATTTAGCTGATCCATTTACAAAGACACTTTCTGGGAGAGTCTTCGAGAGGCATGTGGAAGCTATGGGGATGCGAGATTTGTCATATTTACTCACTTAGTGCAAGTGGGAGATTGTTAGACATGTATGCCCTAAGGAGTAAAAATGTAATAAGTTTTTGGAGACATTTTTATTAATAAAGAATTTATTCATTATTTTTATACCAAATCTTGTCCTCTTTATGTTCATATTTGTTGAATGTATATTAAGCAAACAATAGTCTGAGACTGTCGGTCTAAACCTTAAGAATTGGGCATATGATGGACGGATTATGTGAAAGACATGATTTTTAAGGTGATGGTCTAAATCATACGATCCGCAATCGAGGGAATAAAGTTGGGGGTTTTATTCATGCAAAGATGGTTATGTTGTCCATATTCCTTTTGGGAGATGGTTTGTCTTGATCATCGGAGGTGGACTCCGTGAATAGAAACATTGGCACGTTGTCATAAGTGACGATGTGTTGGATCGGGACATAAAGTGAATTGATTTGGATTAATAATTCTGTCTCAGAAAATCGATTCACTTTAGACAATCATTTGTGTTGTATCTTAATCCTGAGATGAATAGTGGGCCCGTTGTCTTGGCTTATGTCTTTTGATGTTCCAAAGGGTGACACCCACATCTTAATAGTGGTATGCATGTCAGTACATTGGAGGCATGACTCTTGATAGTGTAGGCTTGTTATTCATAGATATGGAATCCATAGCTCCTCTTTAGGAGTAATGATATCCTCTTATATGCGTTATACTGTAATTGGAAAACTGGAGCGCTCAACCATTTGGATACATAGGTGTAACTGAATGGTATATTTTCTTTGGATAGTAAGTTTTCTGATGGTAAGATAATGGAACGTGAGATAAAAGTAATCGGGAAGGTAAGACAGAACTTGTCCTTAAGTCGATTATGGATTATCATATGGGGATATGATACACTATGATATGTCATGGAGACTTAGCTATATGAGCTTCATAATTCTATGTAATTCGAGAGTGCAGCTCCAAGCTTTTAGTAGAGTAGCGTTAGAGTTGATAATTATGAAATGTATATCTGGAATATTGGGTTTCATAATTATCGGGAGCTTAAATTATATAGGTCCATTTGGTCCCCTTTGCTAGCTCAGAACATCCTGTAACGACACGGCGTATTTTTCCAATGATTGGTGACTTATGTTGGATTTATTAAATTGGTTGAAATTCGAAAGAATCAAATAATTCATGTCTATCTATCGGTTGAATTAATTTTGTAATAAATTAATTCAAGATAAACTTGTTGAATTATTGGGATTGGATAATTCTTGTCTGTTTATCGGTTGATTTAATTTTGGATAAATTAGATGAAGATAAACTTGTAGAATTATTGGGAATTGATTTATTTTCTTAGAGATTATCTAGATAAAGTTGTTTCAGATAACTTCTCTATTGGGTTATTTGAATTAAAACTAAGTCTTTATCCTATAGAATCCCGGGTGGAAAATAAAAGATTCGCAAGATTTTTTATTCGACAGTTTGGCTTGCCGATGGACGTGTTTGGCCTGCTGATCAGGTGGTTCGGCCTGCCGATCAGGTGGTTCGGCCTGTCGATCAGTGAAGGATAAGATCACGCGTTTCCACGCAGATCTTATCAGATATTGATCTGAATTTGATTTTGATCCGAATTTTGAGACCTAATATGATGAGGACTGACCCTAGGACCAACATCTATAAATAGGGAGTGATTCTCACAAGTTACTTATATCAATTGAGAGATTAAGAGAAATACTCTACTAGTGAGAATTTAAAAACTCCTTGAGAGCTTTTGTTCACAAATCACGAACACTTGCTTTGGGTTCTCTCGATTGGTTGGAATGAGAGTCACCGATGGAAGAGCTGTACGCGTGAGCCCAATCTCACTCCGGTCGTGGATAGAAAATAGCAAAGAAGACCAGTTGGTTGAGGCTCTTCTAGAACGTTATTTCTCTTCATAGATTGCAGAGGTTCTTCAGCATACAAAGGTTAGTAAGATCTGGTTAATTTATGCATATAGCATGTCAAACTTGTGTGTTGAAAATTACTCTGATGGAAAAAATTTTAAAATTCCGCTGTGCACTATTTTTCTTACAGGTAAAGCTTTGGATTAAAAATAGGGACCCCATAATGTAAGTAAAACTTTGGGTTGCAATTTTTCTTCTAAGAAAAAACCTAGTAAGATATTTAACTCAGCAATCTTTTTTTGCATGGGTTTGGAGTGAGTTTTATTTTCATTTTTAGGGGCCCGTTAGGTAAATGGATTCGAATTAATGATTTGATTTGAGTCAGTGTGATTTGATTTAGGATTTGAGTTAGTAATTTGAATTATTATCCGAATTAGTGTTTCGATGTGCATTTAAGTTTTAATATGAGAATTGAATAAAATTGAAATTTGTGTTTGGAGAGGAAGTAAAAATAGTTTTTGATTTATTAACAAATTTAATAAAATTTTAATGTTAATGATCCTAAAAAAGATACAATATGGATCCTAATTTATTCCTCTCTTCACTAGGAAGATAATGACAAAAGAATCATCTTAATTAGATATGAAATGAAGAAGTTATGATTTTTTTCTCAAATATAGGAGAGAGAATTTTACTTTTTAATGTAGCAGAGATATCTGAGTATCAAAAGTTTAGAGGGGAGCAGAACTCTTAAAAATTGAATTCTTAATGCTCAAAGGATTTGGATTTTTGGGAGAAACAAGCACATACTTAAAGGATTTTTGATATTCGAATTCAAATTCGAGTCCATTGAGTACCAAAAGTACTCAAAATAAACAACTCCTTATTTTTTTAAACTAAGCAATGACAAAGTTTTCTTTTCTCCCCTTTTTTCAAAGCAAATTTCATTTAAAACCTAACCTGGTAAGGCTTTATTAGAGTAAGAATGGTTTCATTTTAAAGTATATACAACTGTCTTTTCTATTCCATTCGATATAATCCAAAGGTTCAAATTGTGAGTCTTCTTGATGAGAACAAGGTTGTCTTCACCTTAAAATAAATTACCAGAATTTTTCTAAATTAGACAAATGGCACGTCCACATTTAAAAATTAGGAGCATGTTTAGTGAAAAAAACCCCCAGTTTTTAGTCTACAAAAAACACTTTTTTTCATCCCAAAAGGCATACGACAAATGCAGCCCGTGTTTTCCTCTGTTTTAATAAAGTGGATCGGCCATTTTTTTAATTTTAGAAAGCTTGGACTATTAACTTAAACTTTGCACGTAAAATAGGCCATTTAACTATATATCTTTTTTTTTTTAATAACAAACACTAGTACTTCCAGTGCAAACAAATCAACAGTCACAGGAAAAGATGTGTGTTAGAAGCGCGAGAACAAGAATACTTTGACACAATAATAACGAAATCAAATTATGCTCTTTTTCTCTTTTTAACCTTTTATAATAGATTAAAAGCTACAATATTGTAATGCAAAGTTCACCACCTACACTACAAACAACAAACTTGTTGGTTTTGACACAAAAAAAAATAAAAAAATAGTGGAAACTGAAAAACCGTATATAACAAAAAATTTCACAAACGTTTGGACATATTCTATAGCTACATTAATTAATATACAATTAATATATGATAACTTCAATTCTTGATTCAATTCTGCAACTCCTTAATTCTTCCACACCTATCCTCTGGTTGCTTAAACGGATGTATAGGCATCTAACGTTTAGGGAAAGGAATCACACACTCTCTAATTTAGGTCCTTGATCTGTACTCAATGAATAGGAAGCCAAGAGGTGACTACCGAAAATACTTTTCTTTAGGCTTTCTTTTTCTAAAACAGAGAAGAAGAATTGGAATTCATAAAGCTCCAAACACTTATTTATAGATGTATAGGGGGAGTCCTTTTCAGATTTAGATTATTCGAAATAAAACTAGAGCTTATCTTCCTCTTTATTTTATTTATTGTTATTTATTTATTTATTTCTATATCTAAAAGTATATAAAAAAGCCACATAACTAGACATGTAGCTAAGTGTGCTTCAATGGGCTTGCTTGGTTTGTTTCTCTATTATGCCACTTGTAGGTCTATGGCACTTAATTTCATATTTGCATAAGTTTTTAAATTGTATAAATGTTTTGTTAAAATGTTCAAGTTGTCTTAAATCTTTTGAAACTCAATTTTTATTTAATGTCTACAATGCAGTCTTAAAATCATACTAAAATTGTACATAATCAATTTTGCAAAAATTGGTTTTAGAACTAGCATTTAATGGGCCCTGTTCAGCAGGTTTTTCCAACTCTCTACCAGCCTATTGGTTTGACAAACTAGCTTTCCAGCTATCCTAATCGGCCTACCAGTTAAATGTCATAAAGAGCTTGTTTTCCAAGCTCTTTGGCTGCTTGCCGATTGATCCATCAACTTGCCGGTATTAGATCACCAACCTATCAGATGCCTTATGGTGGCTTGCTGGTCAAATGACCATTGGAGCTATGTTGTCTTTCAAACTTCAGCATGTTGGTCTTGATTTTCGACTTGCCTGTTGAACTATAATGGCTAGTTTTTTGACCACTTGGATTCATGCCACAACGGCTATTTTTATTTGGAAATTACTCTTTTTGGTCTTTTGAGGCATAAAAATATAGTAGAAATCATTTCAAGCAATTGTATTGAAATTCTAAGCATTCTTACATTGGTTTTCATCAAAAAGCTCTCATTCTCATGCTTTCTCTTGAGCTTACATATTCTATAGCTTTTCCAAAGAGTTGCTTTCACTCTCTATTTGATCTTTATTTGGTATTCATTATCTCTGAAAAGATTACTCTATGAGTGAGCCAAAAACACCAAATACCATTTGAGTGATGGGTTTTTAAAGCCTTGTAAATTGTAGTTGTTTAGTTAGCCAATCTCTGTAAAAATTGGCATGTTGTAGAGTTTTGGTAAGCCTTAGGTAGAATAATTCATTGGATTGTACAAGGCGAGTTGTGTATTAATCAGTGACAATGGATATAAACATATTGTTAAACCATTATATATTGCGTTTGCACTTTTTTCTCCTTTCTCTCTTTTAGTATTTGATAATTTTATTTGATTGATAATTCTTTTTCATTAATTTGATTGCTTGCTCATTTATGCAATTTTGTATGTGTTGCTTGGTTTGAATTATAGGGTTGTTTGGGTTCCTTATCTCTTGATGTTCTCTTATCCTTTTAAATTTTCTAATCTGTCCTATTTTTCTAATAAGTTAACAAAGTTGTTAAATACTTGATTCACCCCTTTTGGGTAGTCATTTTCTGGCTAACATAACGGACCAAATAGACTTTCAGTCCGATAATCAAGCACTTGATCAATTTTACTGATTGAATCTAAGTATTCAAGTCAAGGGTTTTTCTTAAAAAACCCAAACACTTATTTTACGTAAAGATTTTGAAATTCTACAATTTTGTGAATAGAGTAAATTCAATAGTTATGAGAACATTATTAGAAATCCATTCAAGATTACAAAACTTGAAATTTATGTTGGAATTTAAATACTGAAGTTGGGGATTTTTTGAAAAATCTCATGTGAAATTTTATAATTTGAAAATTTGTGGAATTATAAAAATAAATTCCAAAATTCTATATTAAATATTAAAGCTAGATTTTATGGCTCATAAGAGCAAAAATAATTTGGTTTACTATTTTACACCATATTTTAAGGTGGAGGAAAATTTAAACCGTAAACTTAAAAGTTCGCCATAGAAGATTTTCATATATAGTATGGTATTAGCAGTGTTCAAAGAAACACTCTAATACATAAAATGTCCTTAATTGCGTATTGGTTAGAAATTTATAGACGCGAGTAGCATTTTCGATAAAAATGCTATCTAGACTCGGAAGTTGATACTGTTAAAATCTATATCAATTCTGATACGAGAGTATAGGAAAAGTTAAGTCTAGGAATTATGCAGTCAAGAAATAGCTTTAAGATCAATAATAGTCCAACTTTAGTTTGTGGTTTAGAAATAAATTTGTTACCAATAAATTTGGAAAATATGTAACGACCGGGAAAAATCCAAGAATTAATAAACGTGATTAATTAAGGATTTTTTCAAACTTGGTTAAGTACTTATAATGTTATGATAGAACATTAAAATAGTTATTTTTAATGTGCTAAACTAAAAGTTTATGATTCATTAATTTCATGTATGAGCTATAGTGGTAGCAATTATAAGAATCTTAATTTAAAAGATTTAAATTGAGATAATGTGATAAAAGTAGGATTTCCCAACTTAACATGATTATGCAAAAATTCATGTATGATTCAGTTCAATAAGAGTATAGTTATGTGTACGAAAATTTCAAGTTTACGGATCAAGAATTTGATCAATTTGACCACGACACAGTATAAATTTTTAAGAGCAACAAAAGCATCTTTAAATATTTGAAAATTCAGAAAAAGGGAGAAAATCTCAAAAATCAAAACTCTCTCTCTCTACACTCTTTCTCTCTCTACATTTTCTCTCTCCTCTAACCTGGTCAAGATTTTAGCGTCCGTTTTCGACACCTCCCACGCCAATGGAAAGCTCTCGATGAGCTGAGTCCAATGAGGTGCCGTGCTGCCCAAAAAGCTGCTGGAGGAGGCCACATGTGCCACCCAAAGTGACAGAGAAACCCAAACTTTTCGGTGAGATATCTTTGCCGTCCGACGTCCGATTGACGTGATTCTTGTACCTACACGACCACCGTGATGAGAGGAGCAAAACTCACCCTTGGTGGCAGCTCAACAACAACCGAATTGCTCCGCCCGTCTACCACTACCGTGCACTACCACACCACAGTGGAACTCCGCCTTGCCGAAAGAGGTGGCCGACGCCGCCCCTCCCAATGCACTCAGATGGCCAAGGCGAGCTAGAAGCCCCACCCAATTGTGCCTTAGCACCACCACCCGTTGAAGCTCAACGCCGCCACTGCTAACCCACCATGGGGACTTCAAATTCTCCATTACAAGCAACATCGACCCAAATTGATTGGGGGGAAATATTCAGAGGAGGATGGGGAAGCTTTACCCCACCTCAATTGCAACAACCTGTCAAGGATCGACGGAGTTCAAGGCCCACCGCTGTCAACCGCCATGGGAGCCTCCTTCGTTGCCCTTCCCAGCCACGTTGCTTCAAATTGGATGAGGGGAAATGCTCATAGGAGAATGGGTAGCAAAAGCCCTCAACCAATTTTGGGTTTCCATCGTCGAAAAGCCATGATCGGAGTCTCCATTTTTGCCATCAATTTCGAGCTCTGACCTGCTATGTTAGAGGCAGAATTAGGTGAAATTGACACCTCCATTGGACTTAGAAGGGTCGGTTTATGGGGGGTAGGCCCGAGCTCAGCTGCCAACGAAGCCCGATTGACGCCAGTTAACGTCGGTCAAAGTCGGTCAACGTCGATCAATGGCTGGTCAACGGTGACTTTGGGTTTTTGTGATCTAACCTCTGATCGACGATCTAAGACCGCCTCCCGACTCGTTTTGACGCTTTAAACGTGATGGTAACCTGTTTTATGTTAGAATAGGTGTTATATTATGATTTACTATGATATGTTATGTGTTGATCTCATATGTTACGATGATGCTATGATTAATGTGTGATGAATGCAATAAGTTTCAGAATAAAAGTTATGATTTGTAAAATATGTTTGCGTTTTATGTTGCATTTGTTATGCAATAAGTTGCATTTGTTATGCAATAGGTTTTACAATACAAGCTATGAATTGAACATATGTTTACATATGATGTGATTGCATTTGATATGTTCACTAAAGTTAATAAGAAGGTAACATAAAGATAAAAAGAAAGTGTCGTACCAACCTCCTTGTTGTGAGGTAATAAAAGTAAAATTAAAATTTGACCTCCTAGATGTGAGGTACATGACCTCGAAGTTCGATGGTCTCAAGTCTTTCACAAGGGAAGCATCATGTTAATGATCTCATGATTAATGATGTTGGTACGAACACTAAAGTAAAATAAGGAAAGTTAAAGTAAGATAAGGAAAGATAAGGAACAAGGATAGAAAGTTAAAATAAGATACAAAAAGTTATGGAACAAAGATAAGAGTTAAAGTAAAGAATGAATGATTATAAGATGTTCATAATTAAGCATAAAACAAGTTGACAAGACAGCATAAAATGTTCATGCATATTTTTATTAAAATGATTTTTAATTATGTTTTGCAAGACTGATTTTCTACTTACTGAGCGAAAGCTCATTTAAGTATGTTCATGCTATAGGTAAGAAAACCTGTCAGCGACATTTGTTGGGCGGTGGTAAGCGGCGGACAAACGGTGGAGATGGGTATGGATACCACTATGGTATATTTCCATTGCCAAAAGAAAAGGTTATTTTTCTACTATTTGATATAGTACTTTCAAAGTTCAAGAAAGTTGAAGTTAAGAAACGTTTTCAAAGTTTAAGTTATATTTTACGAAATGTTTTATCCAATTGTAAAGTTAAGTTTTAAGCTATGTTTCAGTAAATGTTTCTTATTAAGTTTTAAGAAACGATTCAAAAAGGGTTTTAAAGGCATTGGTTGAGCAAGGCCTCAACTTGAAATGCGACAATAGTCGCAATAGTTTTTAAGTATGTTTTAAGAAATGATTGATATTTCTGTCAAGATTATATATTACAAATTCTTTATTATCAAGAATTCATTTGAAATAATTATGTTTAAGGTACTTTTGCATTTTGTTAATGCATAATGTTTTATAGTTTAAGTTGTAAGTTTTATGATGCATTTATTATGCAGTAAGTTTTACAGTACAAGTTATGACTTGCAATGTGTTTGCAAATGTTAGACAAGTTATTTTTAAAATATGTTTTCATTTATTATGCATAAAGATATAAAGATTAAGTAAAGGTTTGCAATGTATTTGAAAGGAAAATTTTTATTCCATAATTTTCAGTACTTTATGTTAAAGTATGTTGAAATTACGATTATGTTCAAGTTAAGCGACAGTCACGTAGGCGGGTCGTCATAGTTGGTATTAAAGCGGGTATCCTGCCATCCTTCCCCACGTCGTCACGTGTCTACTTCGCCACAATCCAAGTAAGTTATATTAATTAAATGTTATGTTAAGTTACGTTAGATGATATGTGCTAATTTTTCGTACAACGACAATTACGTTATCGACATGCAAGTATGATTTAAATGTCCTCTTAAGGACCAACGTTAGGCCTAGCCGCCACGATATGTCGAATCATAGGAAGCTGTATTTGGTGTTTACTTCCTAGTTCAGCTAAACAACATGTAGAAGTATGTGGATGCTTTAACCAATTCTTCAAGATAATCTACACTTAGAGTACTAATTGGGGCGAGAATGTTTAGAGCTATAACTATAGAAAAGGTTGATTGACCAATCAACAGAGGATCTAGAGTGCTACGATCTAGGTAGCTATGCCTCGGAAAAGAAACGAAGCTCACGGATCTTTTTCAATTTTGTTACTAACCTATGGATGAAGCCGCTCCTCATGCATACAAGCGGATCCTCACTAAAAGATGATTCTATTAGTGGATAAATAACACCCCTCAATCTGCCACAAGAACAAAAGGAGTCATAGTTAGCATACGTGAGGGACACGAGAATGAAATCTTTTTCAAAGAATCACCCCTAAAGGTGATGTCAAGGCATTTCTCCGAAGCATGAACTAGCACTTAGAGAGAACTTTCTAGCTTGAACTACTAACAAGGATATCAATATCCGATTTAGAAATGACATAAAAGGACAGATAGGCATAGTACCACTACGGGGTTTAGTGATGTAATATGCCATACGACTAAGCAAGTATATGTATAGTATAAGAAGTAAGATTTAAATGTGAATGATAGAAGTTTCTGATAAGAAGAACTTTATGTTATGTGACCTGTTGGAGGCGAGTAAAGTCTCGATCTCAACAAAGGTCTATGATATGTAATAATTGCTAAAGAGAGAAGTTTAGCAATTTCATGCTCTGAAAGTATGATTGATATATGCATGAATGTTATGACTATGATTGTCATATGTATTATAAATGTAACATGACTTAAAGTATGACATGAATATGATATGAAACAGTTGCTATTATGAAAGAAAAATGTATAGCAACTCCACGATGTGAAAGTATGAACGACATGAAAGTATAAACGACATGTGTATGTATGATATGAATGACATGAGTATGAGTAATATGTGAAAGCATGATATGTGAAAGTATGATATGAATGACATGTATATGTATGATATGTTTATGAATATGATATGTAAGTCTAATACTTATACGAGGGAATGATATGGATATGAATGCTATGATCGATGCTTGTTATCTAGAGTATAATAAGATATAGCATGTAAGTACCATGTAGTGCATAATGAACTTCCACAATAAGGTCTATAGGGAACCCATTAAGGATATAACATCCAATTTGCCTATAGGAAACTAGAAAAACTACTATAAGACACCCTAGTTTTGATTAGAAATCGTGAGAACGATTTAGATAATCAAGTAGAATTTAGAAGATTTCTCGTGACCAACAGAGAGGTCACAATAGTAGAGCCAAGAGAGAGACTCTACGAATACAAAAAGAACAAGAGCAGATTTTCCTTTTCTTGTACCCAAAGGAAAGGCGAGACATGTTCAAGAGAGATATGAAAAGTTAAGCTCTGTTATGAACCCTTAGAAGTTTTTAGACAAGCATATAAACATGCTTTAGATAGTCATTATCATTAGTCTGGGATGACTAGATGATAAAGGCCTATAGATCAACCAATAAAAAGATGAACTTTCTAGCCAGTTCCTATGTCCCAGATCATGATCTGAATGCGGATGCGCAACCTAAGATATGAGATAGGATTGGTATAAGTCCTAGAACAAGAGAAAGATGGCTTTAGGAAAGGAGCCACATTTCCACACCAAGATGTTTGGGGCAAAGTTGCTAAAAAGAAAGAAAGTCCCATAAGATTAAGTTACAGAGTCATAGGATACCCTTAGTTTGTCCTAATTTTTGAGGATGAAAATTTTATAAGGTAGGTAGATTGTAACGACCGGGAAAAAGCCAAGAATTAATAAACATGATTAATTAAGGATTTTTCTAAAATTAATTGGTTAAGTACTTATAATGTTATGATAGAACATTAAAATAGTTATTTTTAATGTGTTAAACTAAAAGCTTATGATTCAATAATTTCATGTATGAGCCATAGTGGTGGCAATTATAAGAATCTCAATTTAAAAGATTTAAATTGAGATAATGTGATAAAAGTGAGAGTTCTCAACTTAACATGATTATGTGGAAATTCCTGTATTATATCAGTTCAATAAGAGTACAGTTATGTTTACGAAAATTTCAAGTTTACGGATCAAGAATTTGATCAATTCCACCACAACACAGTATAAATTTTTAAGAGCAAAAAAAGCATCTTTAAATATTTGAAAATTAAAAAAAGGGAGAAAATCTCAAAAATTAGAACTCTCTCTCTCTACACTCTTTCTCTCTCTACATTCTCTCTCTCCTCCAACCCAGTCAAGATTTTGGCGTCCGTTTTTGACATCTCCGGCGCCAATGGAAAGGTCTCGACGAGCTGAGTCCAACAAGGTGCCGTGCCGCCCAAAAAGCCACCGGAGGAAGCTGCACGGGCCACCCAAAGTGTAGAGAAACCCAAACTTTTTGGTGAGATATCTTTGCCATCCGACGTCCGATCGATGTGATTCTTGTTCCTACATGACCACCGTGATGAGAGGAACAAAACCCCCCCTTGGTGGCAGGTCAACAACCGCCGGATTGCTCCGCCTGTCTACCGCCATCGTGCGTCGCCACACCACGGTGGAACTTTTCCTTGCCGGAGGAGGTGGCCAACACCGCCCTTCCCAATGGACTCAGAGGGCCAAGGCGAGCTAGAAGCCCCACCCAATTGCGCCTTAGCACCACCACCCATTGAAGCTCAACACCGCCGCTAAGCTGCCGTGGGGACTTCGAATTTGCCATTCTAAGCAACATCAACCCAAATTGATTGGGGGGAAATATTCAGAGGAGGATGGGGAAGCTTTCCCCCACCTCAATTGCAACAACCTGTCAACGATTGATGGAGTTCAAGGCCCACCGCCATCAACCGCCATGGGAGCCTCCATCCTTGCCCTTCCTAGCCACGTTGCTTCAAATTAGATAAGGGAAAATGCTCATAGGAGGATGGGTAGCAAAAGCCCTCATCCAATTTTAGGTTTCCATCATCGAAAAGCCATGATCGGAGTCTCTATTTTTGTCATCAATGTCGAGCTCCGACCTGCTATGTTAGAGGCAGAATTAGGTGAAATTGACACTGCCATTGGACTCAAAAGTGTCAATTTAAGGGGGGTAGGCCTGAGCTCAGCTACCAATGGAGCCCGATTGACGTCTGTCAAAGTCGGTCAACGGTCGGTCAACGTCGGTCAACGGTGACTTTGGGTTTTTGTGATCCGAACCTCCGATCGATGATCTGAGACCGCCTTTTGACTCGTTTCGATGCCCTGAATGTGATGGTGATCTCCATTCGAGCTAATTCCACTCTGATGAAAATCATCTAGTACCGACTGCACGTGGATCAAGGCAATTCAAACTGCAATAACGGAGTCCAAAATGACATTTTTAGTAATGTATGATCTCTAGAAAGCATTCCTAGCCATTCATGGTTGCTCGAGGAACACTATAGAGGATGCTTTGCATACTGTAGATACAGCGAGGTACAACTAGACCCGTTTAGCTCGGAGTCCAAGTAAGTAGGAATCTCGCCTGCAGTATGAATAGTTTTAAAACAAGATATTTTAAATGTGTTCATAAAAAGTTATGAGAATGCATGATCAGTGATTGTTACACTGTTTTATGTTAGAATGGGTGTTATATTATGATTTATTATGATATGTTATGTCCTGATATGATATGTTACGATGATGTTATGATTAATGTGTGATAAATGCAATAGGTTTCAGAATAAAAGTTATGATTTGTAAAATGTGTTTGTGTTTTATGTTGCATTTGTTATGCAATAGGTTTTACAATACAAGCTATGAATTGCACATGTGTTTCCATATGATGTGATTGCATTTGATATGCTCACTAAAGTTAATAAGAAGGTAACGTAAAGATAAAAATAAAGTGTTGTACCAACCTCCTTGTTATGAGGTAATGAAAGTAAAGTTAAAATTTGACCTCCTAGAAGTGAGGTACATGACCTCCTAGAAGTTCGATGGTCTCAAGTCTTTCACAAGGGAAGCATCATGTTAATGATCTCATGATTAATGATGTTGGTACGAACACTATAGTAAAATAAGAAAAGTTAAAGTAAGATAAGGAAAGATAAGAAACAAAGATAGAAAGTTAAAATAAGATAAGGAAAGTTATGGAACAAAGATAAGAGTTAAAGTAAAGAATGAATGATAATAGGATGTTCATAATTAAGCATAAAACAAGTTGACAAGACAGCATAAAATGTTCATGCATATTGCTATTAAAATGATTTTTAATTATGTTTTGCGAAACTGATTTTCTACTTACTAAGCGAAAGCTCATTTAAGTATGTTCGTGCTGTAGGTAAGAAAACCTGTCAGCGACATTTGTTGGGCGGTGGTCAGTGGCGAACGAACAGTGGAGATGGGTATGGATACCACTATGGTATATTTCCATTGCCAAAAGAAAATGTTATTTTTCTACTATTTGATATAGTACTTTCAAAGTTCAAGAAAGTTGAAGTTAAGAAATGTTTTCAAAGTTTAAGTTATATTTTACCAAATGTTTTATCCAATTGTAAAGTTAAGTTTTAAGCTATGTTCCAGTAAATGTTTCTTATTAAGTTTTAAGAAACGATTCGAAAAGGGTATTAAAGGCATTGGTTGAGCAAGGCCTCAACTTGAAATGCAACAATAGTCGCAATAGTTTTTAAGTATGTTTTAAGAAATGATTGATATTTCTTTCAAGATTATATATTACAAATTCTTTATTATCAAGAATTCATTTGAAATAATTATGTTTAAGGTACTTTTGCATTTTGTTAATGCATAATGTTTTACAGTTTAAGTTATAAGTTTTATGATGCATTTGTTGGAAAAATAATGCGCAGCAGAATTTTTATAATTTTTTCATCAGAGTAATTTTCAAAACTCAAGTTTAACATGCTATATATGTATAAATTAGACAGATCTTACTAACCTTTGTATACCGAAGAAGCTCTGCAATCTGTGAAGAGAAATAACATTCCAGAAAAGCCTCAACCAACAGGTCTTCTTTGCTATTCTCTATCCACAACCAGAGTGAATGTGGGCTCACACGTACAACTCTTCCACTGGTGACTCTCCTTCCAACCAATAGAGAGAACCCAAAGCTAATGTTCATGATTTGTGAACAAAAGCTCTCAGGGAGTTTTCAGATGATCACCAGAAGAATATCTCTCTTAATCTCTCAATTGATCTGAGTAAATCATGAGACTCACTCCCTTTATATAGCTATTGGTCCCTGGGGTCAGTCCTTATCAGATTAGGTCTCAAAAACTCAAAACAGACTCAAGTTTGGATCAATATCTGATAAGATCTGCGTGAAAACGCGTAATCTTATCGCTCGTTGATCAGTAGGCCGAATAGGCCCCATCGGCAAGCCGAACACGTCATTCGGCCGGCCAAACTCCCACATAAATATCTCCGTGAATCTTTTATTTTTCACCTGAGATTCTTTAGGATAAAGTCTCAGTTTTGATTCAAATAACCCAATAGAGAAGTTATCTGATCAAAACAAACTTTATCAAGATTATCTCTAAGAAAATAAATCAATTCACAATAATTCTACAAGTTTATCTTGATCTAATTTATCCAAAATTAAATCAACCGATAAACAGACAAGAATTATCTAATCCCAATAATTCAACAAGTTTATCTTAAATTAATTTTATTACAAAATTAATTCAACCAATAAACAGACATGAATTATTTGATTCTTCCAAATTTTAAACCAACATGATAAATCCGACATAAGTCACCAATTATTGGAAAAGCACGCCGTGTTGTTACAGGATTTTGTGAGCTAGCAAAGGGGACCAAAATGGACCTAAAAAGATCAAGCTCATGATAATTATGAAATCCAATATCCCAGATATACATTTCACAATTATCAACTCCAACGCTACTCCACTAAAAGCTTGGAGCTGCACTCTCGAACTTTATAGAATTACGAAGCCCGTATAGCTAAGTTTCCATTGTTGGAAAAACAATGCACAGCGGAATTTTAAAAAACTTTTATATATATCAGAGTAATTTCCAAAACACAAGTTCGACATGCTATATGTATAAATTAGATAGATCTTACTAACCTTCGTGTGCCGAAGAACCCCCGTAATTTGTGAAGAGAAGTAACGTTCCAGAAGAGCCTCAACCAACTGGTCTTCTTTGCTATTCTCTATCCACAACCGGAGTGAGTGTGGGCTCACACATATAGCTCTTCCACTGGTGACTCTTCTTCCAACCAATAGAGAGAACCCAAAGCTAATGTTTGTGATTGTGAACGAAAGCTCTCAAGGAGTTTTTAGATGCTCACTAGAAGAGTATCACCTTAATCTCTCAATTGATCTGAGTAAATCATGAGACTCACTCCCTTTATATAGCTATTAGTCCTAGGGTCAGTCCTAATCAGATTAGGTCTCAAAAACTCAAAACAGAATCAAATTTGGATCAATATATGATAAGATCTATGTGAAAACCCGTAATCTTATCCCTTGCTGATCGGTAGGCCGAACATCCTGATCCGTAGGCCGATCCATTATTCGATAGGACGATCTTCTGCGCAAATATCTCTGCGAATCTTTTATTTTCCACCTGAGATTCTATAGGATAAAGTCTCAGTTTTGATTCAAATAACCCAATAGAGAAGTTATCTGATCAAAACAAACTTTATCAAGGTAATCTCTAAGAAAATAAATCAATTCACAATAATTCTACAAGTTTATCTTGATCTAATTTATCCAAAATTAAATCAACTGATTAAGAGACAAGAATTATCTGATCCCAATAATTCAACAAGTTTATCTTAAATTAATTTCTTACAAAATTAATTCAACTGATAAACAAACATGAATTATTTGATTCTTTCAAATTTTAAACCAATATGATAAATCCGACATAAGTCACCAATTATTGGAAAAGCACGCCGTGTCGTTACAGGATTTTGTGAGCTAGCAAAGGGGACCAAAATGGACCTATAAAGTTCAAGCTCATGATAATTATGAAACCCAATATCCCAGATATACATTTCATAATTATCAACTCCAATGCTACTCCACTAAAAGCTTGGAGTTGCACTCTCGAACTTTATAGAATTATGAAGCCCGTAAATCTAAGTCTCCATGACATATCAAAGTGTATCGTATCCCAATATGAAAATCCATAATCGGCGTAAGGACAAGTTCTGTCTTACCTTCCTGATTATTTTTTATCTTACGTTCCATTGTTTCACCATCAGAAAACTTACTATCCAAAGATAGTATACCATTCGGTTACACCCATGTATCTAAATGGTTGAGCGCTCCAGTTTTCCAATTACAGGACAACGCATATAAGAGGATATCATTACTCCTAAAGAGAAGCTATGGATTCCATATCTATGAATAACAAGTCTACACTATCAAGAGTCATGCCTCCAACGTACTGGCATGCATACCACTTTTGAGATGTAGGTGTCACCCTTTGGTACATCGAAAGACACAAGTCGAGACAACGGGCCCACTATTCATCTAGGATTAAGATACAATACAAATGACTGTCTAAAGTGAATCGATTTGCCAAGACAGAATTATTAATCCAAATCAATTCACTTTATGTCCTGATCCAATACATCGTCACCTATGACAACATGCTAATGTTTCTATTCAGGGTGTCCAACTCCGATGGTCAAGACAAACCATCTCCCTAAATGGGATATAGACAACATAACAATCTTTACATGAATAAAGCGCCCAATTTTATTCTCTCGATTGCATATCATATGTTTTAGACTGTCACCTTAAGAATCGTGTCTTCTGCATAATCAGCCCATCATATGCCCAATTCTTAAGGTTTAGACCGACAGTCTCAGACTACTATTTGCTTAACCTACATTCAATAAATATGAACGTAAAGAGGACAAGATTTGGTATATATGAATGAATAAATTCTTTATTGATAAAAATGTCTCTAAAAACGTATTACATTTTTACTTCTTAGGGCATACGTGTCTAACAATCTCCTACTTGCACTAAGTGAGTAAATACAACAAATTTTGCATCCCCATAGCTTCCACATGCCTCTCGAAGACTCTCCCTGTAAGTGTCTTCATAAATGGATCAGCTAAATTTTCCTCTTACGCGATCTTGCACACCGTGACATGCCTGCCCTTAACGAAGTCCTTTATCACATGATACTTCCGATCAATATGCTTACTCTTCTTGTGAAATCTTGGTTCCTTAGCATTAGCTATCATCGCACTGTTATCACAGTACAGTGATACTGCATTATCCATACTAGGAACTACCTTAAGATCCCCAAGGAACTTGTGGAGCCACACTGCTTCTTTCAAAGCATCACTAGCCGCCACATACTCGGCCTCCATCGTTAAATCCGAAGTGCAATCTTGCTTCGCACTTCTCCAACTGATGGCACCGCCACCCAGAGCAAACACAAACCCCGAAGTCGATTTCCTAGAATCCAGACAGGATTAAAAATCTGAGTCAGTGTATCCTAGAGGAGTTAAGTACTCACCCGAATACACAAGCATATATCCTCGAGTCCTTCTCAGGTACTTGAAAATATGCTTTACTGCAACCCAATGGTTTGGTCCTGGATCCGCCTGAAATCAACTTACAATCCCTACCGCATAGCTAATATCAGGTCGTGTGTAAAGCATGGCATACATGAGACTACCCACTGCAGAAGCATAAGGTACCTTCTTCATGTATTCTCTTTCTTCATAAGACTTTGGAGAGTCTTTCTTAGAAAGAGTAATTCCAGACCTAGATAGTTGCCCACCTTTCGTGGAATCCTACATTGCAAACCTCCTGAGAATTTTGTCTATGTAGCTAGCCTAAGACAAAGCTATCATTTTGTTCTTCCTATCCCAAAAGATCTGGATACAGAGAACAAAATTAGCCTCACCCAAGTCCTTCATGTCAAACTGCTTTGTCAACCATAATTTGACTGATGACAACGCCTCAACGTCATTGCCAATTAGCAGAATGTCATCTACATAGAGCAGTAGAAAAACCGCCTTCCCATCCTTAATGTGTTTGTAAACACATGGTTCATCCACGTTTTGTGAGAACCCATAAGTCTTGATCACTTGATCAAATCTTATGTTCCAAGAACGGAAAGCCTGCTTAAGTCTATAAATTGACTTCAGTAGCTTACAAACCTTACCTTCTTGACCTCCGACCTTGAACCCGTCTGGTTGTTCCATATAAATGGACTCATCAAGATAGCCATTCAGAAAAGCCGTCTTGACATCCATCTGCCAAATCTAGTAGTCAGGAGCGGCAGCTATGGACAAGAGAATCCAGATGGACTTAAGCATGGCTACAGGCGAAAAGGTTTCCTCATAATCAATTCCTTCCTTTTGCGTATATCCCTTAGCTACCAGTCTAGCCTTAAAGGTTTTGACCTTTCCATCCACTCCTCTTTTCCTCTTGTAGATCCACTTACACCCTATGGGTTTTACCCCTTGGGGAAGATCCGCAAGCTCCCAGACCTGATTAGTCTCTATAGACTTCATCTCAATGTTCATGGCCTCTGTCCAGAGTCTTGAATCAACATCCTCCATAGCCTCTGCGTAAGTATAAGGATCCCTGTCTTATTCATATGGCTCAGCCAAGAAGACTTCCCCATTGAACATATACCTCTCAAGTTGACGCCCGATCCTCCCACTACGCCGAAGCCCCTGAGGTTGTTGTTCAGGCTTGTTTGGTTTTTCTACACCGATCGGAATGGTTTCATTCGAAACCTTCGGCGTGAACGGATCACCCCTTAACTCCTCAAGCACCACTTTGCTTCGAGGTTTAAAGTTGTCCTTGTAACTCTCCTCAAGGAAAGTCGCATTAGTTGAAACCACGACTTTATTTTCCTTTGGGTTATAAAAATAACCCCCTTTAGTCCCTTTTGGATATCCCACAAACATGTAAACTTCTGAACTTGCTTCCAACTTATTCGGATCCTTAAACAGGACATGAGCAGGACATCCCCATATGTGAATATGGTTTAAGGATGTCTTCCTACTTGTCCACAACTCGTGAGGACTTTTAGGGACTGATTTTGAAGGCACATTGTTCAAAAGATAACATGCAGTTTGTAGTGCATATCCCATAAAGGACAAAGGCAATGATGAATAACTCATCATGGACCTAATCATGTCCAACAAAGTCCTGTTCCTTCTCTCCGCTATGCCATTCTGCTATGGAGTGCCCGGCATAGTCAAATGGGATAAAATCCCATTATCTAACAAGTGTTCCAAGAACTCATCAGAAAGGTATTCCCCACCTTGATCCGATCGAAGTGCCTTTATGGGTCTACCCAATTGCTTTTCCACTTTAGCCCGAAACTCCCTAAACTTGTCAAAAGTTTGACTTTTGTGGTGCATTAGGTACAAATACGCATATCTTGAGTAATCGTCAATAAAAGTGACGAAGTACTCATACCCTCCTCGTGCCCGGATGTTCATAGGTCCGCAAACATCACTATGCACAAGTTCTAGAACCCCTTCGGCCCTATTGCCCTTAGACCCAAATGGTCTTTTGGTCATTTTACCCTCCAAACAAGATTCACATTGAGGTATAGATTCCACTTTTAAGTGACTTAAAGGTCCATCCCTTACCAACCTTTGAATCCTATTCAGGTTAATATGACCAAGGCGCAAATGCCAAAGATAAGTCTTATTAGAGTGAGAAGTTTTATGTCTTTTAGAGTCATTATCATTTATCTCAGCATTAAGCAATAAGTCCATCTTAGGTTTGATAAAATATAGATTATTTTGCATCCATCCAGAACAGATAAAAGATTTCTTTTTACGAATCACTACTTTTTCATTAAAAGATACCACGTAGGAGTCTTTAAATAAACAAGATACAGAAATTAAATTCCTTTTAAATTTAGGAACATAAAAACAGTCTTGCAAAATTAAATTCCTATAATTATCAAAGTAAAGATGGACGTCTCCCACTGCTTCCGCTGAGACCAAGGATCCATCACCCATCCGAAGCGTGAAGTCCTCATGAAGCAGACTTCTCGTTTCTTTGAACCCCTGTAGAGAAACACAAACATGATTAGTTGCACCGGAATCTATGACCCAGATGTCACTGGATTCCTCAACCAAACAAGTTTCTAAATATAGAAGATCACACCTACCTCCTTTGGAAAGGAAATCCTTGCAATGCTTCTTGATATGTCTGACCTTTCCACAGAAGAAGCACTTCAGCTTCTTTGGGTTCTTCTTCTTCTTCTTCTTGCTCTTGGTAGCAGTAGGAATAGAAGACTTCCCGTTCTTGGCCCGTTGCTTCTTTCCATTCCCTGAATTAGGAATGGAACCAGAAGCAGCTCCCATGTTGGCCTCACCACGAGCAGGAGAGTCCCTAATCAGCAGTTCAAACTCCTATAACTGTTTCATTAGTTTTGTTAAGGTCATATCCCATCTATTGCTTAAATTAAATGTAGCTCTAAATGGAATAAATTCCTTAGACAGAGTCTCAAAGACCATAGTCATTTGAGTTTTAGCATCAATGTTGGCTCTATTGGTTTGAGCCTCAGCGAGGTAACCCATGACCAACATCATGTGCTCCTTTACAGATGTCCCCGGCCTTTGTCTACAGTTTAAGAGTTTCCGAAGCGCCCCTTGCTGCTTTGTTATAGCCTGGCCTCCAAACATATCCTCAAGATTATCTAAGATCTGCTTTGCAGTCTCATAATCCTGATGTTGAGCCTGCAACATGTTGTTCATGCCGGTCATTACATAGCAGCGGGCCTGATCATTAGCATCTTTCCAGCGATTGTACGCTTGGAATTGCTCATTACTTGAGTCTCCCGTAGGCTCGGGAGGACAAGGGGTTGTCAGTACATATTTCAGTTTCTTAAAGGATAAGACAATATCTAGGTTCCATTTTCAATCATTATAATTCAAATCGGTTAATTGGTTTTTGTCAAGTATCGATGATAAAACGTTTTTAGACATTTTCAATCTACAATAAAGAATCATATACCAAACATAAGCAAACATATAATAATAATTTAATAAGATAACACAATCATGTAAAATCATATAAATGTGTTTATGTGTGAAAACCTTGAAAATATCACAACCTTACAATGATAATTCCCAACTCAAAATTCAACAAGCTCCTAGGGGAGTCATGCCAAATTCAATTAGGAACACGGATCCCCTCCTGATTAATATATGCCATCTAGGACCCGTATGATCCAGCATATATTAATAATCGTTTCTTTGGCCATTAATTTTATTAACAAAGCTCCTAAGGGAGGTTAATAAAAAATTTAACGTGAGTGTATAACCATCGTTTCAATATTTTATCCATGATTTATAATCACCACCTAGGGGTGTGCAACCATAAATCATACTAAAATACCTTATCCTTTCAGAGATCCAATCTGGTACATGATAGAAATCCCTTCCTAGGGGTCGGGACCACCATGTTCTGCCTATGGACCAACGATGGAGGCCTTAGGTCCTCTCTCCGAAAACCTTCTCTCACTCAATCTTTTGAAATCAAGGTTTTATTTTAAGAATATGGATGAACAATTTTAATATGAGCGGCACTCCCTATTCTATATGACATGTTATCAATATACATGGTAAATCATATTATAATGCAAACAAGCAAAGCAATCAAGCAAAGCTACAAGCAAAATAATAATAACCGTAATATTATGGTTCCACCCTAGAGAATAGAAAACTAAGATTACAAGAGAATAATCGAGACATTTTTATTGATTCTTCATCTTTGAATCCTCAAGCTGTATCCTTCTTCATGTAATATCTATCTTCAAGTCTTCAATCCCGTATGAATCAAACACTTCATATTTCTGGTCATATCCAAATTTAACGTTTCTTAGAATTGTCTCGAAAATAAAATTAAAACTGCACCGAAAAATTGCACCTTTTCTGGAAACTTTTTTCAGCTCTCGGTCGGCAGGCCGATCTGGATGATTGGCCTGCCGGTCATGTTTCATCGGTCTGCCGATCATACAGATCGGCCTATCGACCCATGAAGGTTAGGCCTACCGAACTAAAAGTTCGGGCTGCCGGTAGAGCCAGCCAATTTCTACCCCACTGACGGCCTGCCGGACCACACGTCCCGCCTGCCGATCTGTGACCATCGGCCTGCCGAACTGTGATGTCCGGCATGCCAATCGAGCAAAAATCCCTCATTCCAGAAAATACAATTTTAATGTAATTCATTAATTTTATTTTCAACAATTCAAAAACATAAAATTAGAGACTTAGGAAATACCCGAGGGCGCCATGATCATTCTTCTAGATCCGTCTTCTCTGGATAATTATTTAATTATAAAAATTTTTTACAAATTTAAAATTAAATAACAATTCCTAGACGGAGATGATAGTCCGCCATCTAATTACATGAAAAACCTAGATACACAATCTAACCTCTAAGGAACCATAACGGGTATTAATTAATTAATAAATAATTAAACAATAATTTAATCAACCATAATTAATTAATAAACATTTACCACATGATCCATGACAACATACATAATTTATAGAAACCTAGAGTGCCAACTCTCTATAAAAATTCAATTCAAGCATAGGAGAGATTAAGATCATAAAATTTATGCTTATAACATGATCACCAACTCATAAATTTATGTAAAACCATGGCTCTGATACCAATTGTTGGACAAACAATGCACAGCGAAATTTTAAAAAACTTTTATATATATCAGAGTAATTTTCAAAACACAAGTTCGACATGCTATATGTATAAATTAGATAGATCTTACTAACCTTCATGTGCCGAAGAACCCCCGCAATCTGTGAAGATGAGTAACGTTCCAGAAGAGCCTCAACCAACTGGTCTTCTTTGCTATTCTCTATCCACAACCGGAGTGAGTGTGGGCTCACACGTACAAGTCTTCTACCGGTGACTCTCTTTCCAACCAATAGAGAGAACCCAAAGCTAATGTTTGTGATTTGTGAACGAAAGCTCTCAGGGAGTTTTTAGATGCTCACCAAAAGAGTATCACTCTTAATCTCTCAATTGATCTAAGTAAATCATGAGACTCACTCTCTTTATATAGCTATTAGTCCTGAGGTCAGTCCTAATCAGATTAGGTCTCAAAAACTCAAAACAGAATCAAATTTGGATCAATATCTGATAAGATCGCGTGAAAACGTGTAATCTTATCGCTCACTGATCAACAGGCCAAACATCCTGATCGGTAGGCCAAACACGTCATTCGGCAGGCCGATCTTCCGTGCAAATATCACCACAAATCTTTTATTTTTCACCCGAGATTCTATAGGATAAAGTCTTAGTTTTGATTCAAATAACCCAATAGAGAGGTTATCTGATCAAAACAAACTTTATCAAGATAATCTCTAAGAAAATAAATCAATTCACAATAATTCTACAAGTTTATCTTAATATAATTTATCCAAAATTAAATCAACCAATTAAGCGACAAGAATTATCTGATCCCAATAATTCAACAAGTTTATCTTAAATTAATTTCTTACAAAATTAATTCAATCGATCAACAGACATGAATTATTTGATTCTTTCAAATTTTAAACCAATATGATAAATCCGACATAAGTCACCAATTATTGGAAAATCATGCCATGTCATTACAGGATTTTGTGAGCTAGCAAAGGGGACCAAAATGGATCTATAAAGTTCAAGCTCATGATAATTATGAAACCCAATATCCCATATATACATTTCATAATTATCAACTCCAACACTACCCCACTAAAAGCTTGGAGCTACACTCTCAAACTTTATAGAATTACGAAGCCCGTAAAGCTAAGTCTCCATGACATATCAAAGTGTATCGTATCCCCATATGAAAAATCCATAATCGGCTTAAGGACAAGTTCTGTCTTACCTTCCCGATTATTTTTTATCTTACATTCAATTGTCTCACCATCAGAAAACTTACTATCCAAAGATAGTATACCATTCGGTTACACCCATGTATCCAAATGGTTGAGAGCTCTAGTTTGCCAATTATAGGACAACGTATATAATAGGATATCATTACTCCTAAAGAGGAGCTATGGATTCCATATCTATGAATAACAAGTCTACGCTATCAAGAGTCATGCCTCCAACGTACCGGCATGCATACCACTATTGAGATGTGGGTGTCACCCTTTGGTACATCAAAAGACACAAGTCGAGATAATGGTCCCATTATTCATCTCAGGATTAAGAGCCAATACAAATGATTGTCTAAAGTAAACTAATTTGCCAAGACAGAATTATTAATCCAAATCAATTTACTTTATGTCCCGATCCAACACATCGTCACCTATGACAACGTGCTAATATTTCTATTCATGGAGTCCAACACCAATGGTCAAGACAAACCATCTCCCCAAATGGGATATAGACAACATAACAATTTTTACATAAATAAAGCGCCCAACTTTATTCCCTCGATTACGGATCATATGTTTTAGACCGTCACCTTAAGAATCATGTCTTGCACATAATCAGCCCATCATATGCCCAATTCTTAAGGTTTAGACCGACAGTCTCAGACTACTGTTTGCTTAACATACATTCAGTGAATATGAACGTAAAGAGGACAAGATTTGGTATATATAAATGAATAAATTCTTTATTGATAAAAATGTCTCCAAAAACATGTTACATTTTTACTCCTTAGGGCATACATGTCTAACAATCTCCCACTTACACTAAGTGAGTAAATACAACAAATTTCGCAGCCCCATAGCTTCCACATGCCTCTCGAAAACTCTTCCAGTAAGTGTCTTCGTAAATGGATCAGCTAAATTATCATCTGACGCGATCTTGCACACCGTGACATGCCCGCCTTCAACGAAGTCCTTTATCACATGATACTTCTGATCAATATGCTTACTCTTCTTGTGAAATCTTGGTTCCTTAGCATTAGCTACCACCGCACTATTATCATAGTACAGTGACACCGCTTTATCCATACTAGGAACTACCTCAAGATCCCCAAGGAACTTGCTGAGCCACACTGCTACTTTTGAAGCATCACTAGCCTCCACATACTTGGCCTCCATCGTTGAATCCGAAGTGCAATCTTGCTTCGCACTTCTCCAACTGATGGCACCTCCGCCCAGAGAAAATACAAACCCTAAAGTCGATTTCCTAGAATCCAGACAGGATTGAAAATTTGAGTCAGTGTATCCTAGAGGAGTCAAGTCCTCACCCGAATACACTAGCATATATCCTTGAGTCCTTCTCAGGTGCATGAAAATATGCTTTACCGTAACCTAATGGTTCGGTCCTGGATCCGCCTGAAATTGACTTACAATTTCGACCGTATAGCTAATATCCGGTCGTGTGTAAAGCATGGCATACATGAGACTACCGACTACCGAAGCGTAAGTTACCTTCTTCATGTATTCTCTTTCTTCATAAGACTTTGGAGAGTCTTTCTTGGAAAGAGTAATTCCAGACCTAGATGGTTGCCTACCTTTCTTGGAATCCTACATTTCAAACCTCTTCAGAATTTTATCTATGTAGCCGGCCTGAGATAAAGCTATCATTTTGTTCTTCCTATCCCGAAAGATCTGGATACCGAGAACAAAATTAGCCTCACCTAAGTCCTTCATGTCAAACTGCTTCGTAAACCATAATTTGACCAATGACAACGCCCCAACGTCATTGCCAATTAGCAGAATATCATCTACGTAGAGTAGTAGAAAAACCACCTTCCCATCCTTAATGTGTTTATAGGCACATGGTTCATCCACATTTTGTGAGAACCCATAAGTCTTGATCACTTGATCAAATCTTATGTTCGAGGAATGAGAGGCTTGCTTCAGTCCATAAATTGACTTTAGCAGCTTACAAACCTTACCCTCTTGACCCGCCACCTTGAACCCGTCTGGTTGTTTCATATAAATGGACTCATCAAGATAGCCATTCAGAAAAGCCGTCTTGACATCCATCTGCCAAATCTCGCAGTCCAGAGCGGCAGCTATGGACAAGAGAATCTAGATGGACTTAAGCATGGCTACATGCAAAAAGGTTTCCTCATAATTGATTCCTTCCTTTTGCGTATAACCCTTAGCTACCAGTCTAGCCTTAAAGGTTTCGACCTGTCCATCCACTCCTCTTTTTCTCTTGTAGATCCACTTACACCCTATGGGTTTTACCCCTTCAGGAAGATCCACAAGCTCCCAGACCTAATTAGTCTCCATAGACTTCATCTCTATGTTCACGGCCTCTGTCCAAAGTCTTGAATCAACATCCTCCATAGCTTCTGCGTAAGTATAAGGATCCCGGTCATGTCCATCCGGTTCAGCCAAGAAGACCTCCCCATGGAACATATACCTCTCAGGTTGACGCTTGATCTTCCCACTACTCCGAAGCCCCTGAGGTTGTTGTTCAAGTTCGTTTGGTTTTTCTACATCGATCGGAATGGTTTCGTTTGGAACCTCTGAAGTGAACGGATCACCCCTTAACTCCTCAAGCACCACTTTGCTTCGAGGTTTAAAGTCGTCCATGTAACTCTCCTCAAGGAAAGTCGTATTAGTTGAAACCACGACTTTATTTTCCTTTGGGTTATAAAGATAACCCCCTTTAGTCCCTTTTGGATATCCTACAAACACGTAAACTTCCGAACGTGCTTCCAATTTATTCGGATCCTTAAACAGGACATGAGCTGGACATCCCCATATGCGAATATGGTTTAAGGATGTCTTCTTACTTCTCCACAACTCGTGAAGAGTTTTAGGGACCGATTTCGAAGGCACATGTTCAAAAGTTAACATGCGATTTGTAGTGCATATCCCCAAAAGGATAAAGGCAATGATGAATAACTCATCATGGACCTAATCATGTCCAACAAAGTCCTATTCCTTCTCTCCGCTACGCCATTCTGCTGCGTAGTGCCCGACGCAGTCAAATGGGATAAAATCTCATTCTCTAACAAGTGTTCTAAGAACTCATCAAAAAGGTATTCCCCACCTTGATCTGATCGAAATGCCTTAATGGGTCTACCCAATTGCTTTTCCACTTTAGCCTGAAACTCCCTAAACTTGTCAAAAGTTTCGCTTTTGTGGTGCATTAGGTACACATACCCATATCTTGAGTAATCGTCAATAAAAGTGACGAAGTACTCATACCCTCCTCTTGCTCGGATGTTCATTGGTCCATAAACATCACTATGCACAAGTTCTAGAACCCCTTCGGCCCTATTGCCCTTAGACCCGTATGGTCTTTTGGTCATTTTTCCCTCCAAACAAGATTCACATTGAGGTATAGATTCCACCTTTAAGTGACTTAAAGGTTCATCCCTTACCAACCTTTGAATCCTATTCAGGTTAACATGACCAAGGCGCAAATGCCAAAGATAAGTCTTGTTAGAGTGAGAAATTTTAAGTCTTTTAGAGTTATTATCATTCATCGCAGCATTAAGCGATAAGTCCATCTTAGGTTTGATAAAATATAAATTATTTACATCCATCCAGAATAGACAAAAGATTTGTTTTTACGAATCACCACTTTTTCATTAAAAGATACCATGTAGGAGTCTTTAAATAAACAAGATACAGAAATTAAATTCCTTTTAAATTTAGGAACATAAAAACAATCTTGCAAAAATAATTTCCTATAATTATCAAAGTAAAGATGGACGTCTCCCACTGCTTCTGCTGAGACCAAGGATCCATCGTCCATCCGAAGCGTGAAGTCCTCATGAAGTAGACTTCTTGTTTCTTTGAACCCCTGTAGAGAAACACAAACATGATTAGTTACGCCAGAATCTATGACCCAGATGTCACTTGATTCCTCAACCAAACAAGTTTCTAAATATAGAAGATCACACCTACCTCCTTTGGAAAGGAAGTCCTTGCAATGCTTCTTGATATGTTCGACCTTTCCACAGAAGAAGCATTTAAGCTTCTTTGGGTTCTTCTTCTTCTTCTTCTTGCTCTTGGCAGCAGTAGGAAAAGAAGACTTCCCATTCTTGGCCCATTGCTTCTTTCCATTCCCTGAGTTAGGATTGGAACCAGAAGCAGCTACCATGTTGGCCTCACCACGAGCAGGAGACTCCCTCATCAACATTTTGAACTCCTGTAACTGTTTCATCAGTTTTGTTAAGGTCATATCCCGTCTATTGCTTAAATTAAATGTAGCTCAAAACAGAATAAATTCCTTAGATAGAGTCTTAAAGACCATAGTCATCTAAGTTTCAGCATCGATGTCGGCTCCATTGGTTTGAGCCTCAGCGAGGAAACCCATGACCAACATCATGTGCTTCTTTATAAATATCCCCAGTCTCTGTCTACAGTTAAGAAGTTTTTGAAGCACCCCTTGCCGCTTTGTTATGGTCTGGCCTCCAAACATGTCCTCAAGATTATCTAAGATCTGCTTCGCAGTCTCATAATCTTGATGTTGAGCCTGCAGCACATCATTGATGCTGGCCATAACATAGCAGCGAGCCTGATCATTAGCATCTTTCCAGCGATCATACGCTTGGAATTGCTCATTAGATGAGTCTCCCGTAGGCTCAGGAGGACAAGGGGTTGTCAGTACATATTTCAGTTTCTCAAAGGACAGGAAGATATCTAGGTTCTGTTTCCAATCATTGTAATTCTCACCGGCTAATTGGTTTTTGTCAAGTATCGATGATAAAGTGTTTTTAGACATTTTTAATCTACAATAAAGAATCATATACCAAACATAAGCAAACATATCATAATAATTTAGTAAGATAACATAATCATGTAAAATCATACAAATGTGTTTATGTGTCGAAACCTTGAAAATATCACAACCTTACAACGATAATTCCGAACTCATAATTCAACAAGCTCCTAGGGTAGTCATGCTAAATTCAATCAGGAACATGGATCCCCTCCTAATTAATATATGCCATCCAGGACCCATATGATCTAGCATATATTAATAATCGTTTCTTTGGCCATTAATTTTATTAATAGAGCTCCTAAGGGAGGTTAATAATAAAATTAACGTGCGTGTATAACCATCGTTTCAATATTTTATCCAAGATTTATAATCACCACCTAGGGGTGTGCAACCATAAATCATGCCAAAATACCTTATCCTTTCAGAGATCCAATCTGGTACATGATAAAAATCCCTTCCTAGGGGTTAGGACCACCATGTTCTGCCTATGGACTAACGATGGAGGCCTTAGGTCCTCTCTTCAAAAACCTTCTCCCACTCAATCTTTTGAAATCAAGGTTTTATTTTAAGAATATGCATGAACAATTTTAATATGAGTGGCATTCCCTATTCTATATGACATGTTATCAATATACATGGCAAATCATATTATAATGCAGAGAAGCAAAGCAGTCAAGCAAAGCTACAAGCAAAATAATAATAACCGTAATATTATGGTTCCATCCTAGAGAATAGAAAACAAAGATTACAAGAGAATAATCGAGACATTTATCAATTCTTCATCCTTGAATCCTCAAGTTGTATCCATCTTCATGTAATATCCATCTTCAAGTCTTCAATCCCATATAAATCAAATACTTGATATTTTCAGTCATATCCAAATTTAATGTTTCTCAGAATCGTTCCAAAAATAAAATTAAAACTGCACCAAAAAATTACACCTTTTCTGAAAACTTTTTCTAGCTCTCGATCGGCAGGCCGATCTTGGTGATCGGCCTGCCGGTCATGTTTCATCGACCTGCCGATCATACAGATCGGCCTGTCGACCCATGAAGATTCGGCCTGCCGACAGAGCCAGTCAATTTTTGCCCCACTAACGGCCTGTCGGACCACACGTCTGGCCTGCCAACCCAAGACCATCAGCCTGCCAAACTGTAATGTTCGGCATGCCGACCGAGCAAAAATCCCTCATTTTAGAAAATACAATTTTAATGCAATTAATCAATTTTATTTTCAATAATTCAAAAACATAAAATTAGAGACTCATGAAATACCTAGGGGCGCCATCATCATGCTACTAGATCCGTCTTCTCTGGATAATTATTTAATTACAAAATTTTTATAAATTTAAAATAAATAATAATTCCTAGACAGAAATGATAGTCCGCCATCTAATTACATAAAAAACCTAGATACACATTCTAACCTCGAAGGAACCATAACCGGTATAAATTAATTAATTAATAAATAAATAATTAAGCAACAATTTAATCAACCATAATTAATTAATAAACATTTACCACATAATCCATGACAACATACATAATTTATAGAAACCTAGAGTGCCATCTCTCTATAAAATTTAATTCAAGCATTGGAGAGTATAAGATCACAAAATTTATGCATATAACATGATCACAAACTTGTAAATTTATGTAAAAACAATGGCTTTGATACCAATTATTGGAAAAATAATGCGCAACAGAATTTTTATAATTTTTCATCAGAGTAGTTTTCAAAACACAAGTTTAACATGCTATATATGTATAAATTAGACAGATCTTACTAACCTTTGTATACCGAAGAACCTCTGCAATCTGTGAAGAGAAATAACTTTCCAGAAGAGCCTTAACCAATAGGTCTTCTTTGCTATTCTCTATCCACAACCGGAGTGAGTGTGGGCTCACACGTACAACTCTTCCACTGGTGACTCTCCTTCCAACCAATAGAGAGACCCAAAGTTAATGTTCGTGATTTGTGAACAAAAGCTCTCAGGGAGTTTTCAGATGCTCACCAGAAGAGTATCTCTCTTAATCTCTCAATTGATCTGAGTAAATCATGAGACTCACTCCCTTCATATAGCTATTGGTCCCTGGGGTCAGTCCTTATTAGATTAGGTCTCAAAAACTCGAAACAGAATCAAGTTTGAATCAATATCTGATAAAATCTGTGTGAAAACATGTAATCTTATCGCTTGTTGATCGGCAGGCCAAACAGCCCCATCGGTAGGCCAAACACGTCATTCGGCAGGCCAAACTCCAGCATAAATATCTCCATGAATCTTTTATTTTCCACTCGAGATTCTTTAGGATAAAGTCTCAGTTTTTATTCAAATAACACAATAGAGAAGTTATCTGATCAAAACAAACTTTATCAAGATAATCTCTAAGAAAATAAATCAATTCACAATAATTCTACAAGTTTATCTTGATCTAATTTATCCAAAATTAAATCAACCGATAAACAGACAAGAATTATCTGATCCCAATAATTCAACAAGTTTATCTTAAATTAATTTTATTACAAAATTAATTCAACCAATAAACAGACATAATTATTTGATTCTTCCAAATTTTAAACCAATTGATAAATCCAACATAAGTCACCAATTATTGAAAAAGCATGCTGTGTTGTTACAGGATTTTGTGAGCTAGCAAAGGGGACCAAAATGGACCTATAAAGTTCAAGCTCATGCTAATTATGAAATCCAATATCCCAGATATACATTTCACAATTATCAACTCTAACGCTACTCCACTAAAAGCTTAGAGCTGCACTCTCGAACTTTATAGAATTACGAAGCCCGTGTAGCTAAGTTTCCATGACATATCATACTGTATCGTATCCCCATATGATAATCCATAATCGGCTTAAGGAAAAGTTCTGTCTTACCTTCCCGATTATTTTTATCTTACGTTTCATTATCTTACCATTAGAAAACTTACCATCTAAAGATAGTATACCATTCGATTACACCTATGTATCCAAGTGGTTGAGCGCTCCAGTTTTTCAATTACAGGACAACGCATATAAGAGTATATCATTACCCCTAAAGAGGAGCTATGGATTCCATATCTATGAATAACAAGTCTACGCTATCAAGAGTCTTGCCTCCAACGTACCGGCATGCATACCACTATTGAGATGTGGGTGTCACCCTTTGGTACATCAAAAGACACAAGTCGAGATAACAGGCCCACTATTCATCTCAGGATTAAGATCCAATACAAATGATTGTCTAAAGTGAATCGATTTGCCAAGACAGAATTATTAATCCAAATCAATTCACTTTATGTCCCGATCCAACACATCGTCACCTATGACAATGTGCTAATGTTTCTATTCACGGAGTCCAACTCCGATGGTCAAGACAAACCATCTCCCTAAATGGGATATAGACAACATAACAATCTTTACATGAATAAAGTGCCTAACTTTATTCTCTCTATTGCGGATCATATGTTTTAGACCGTCACCTTAAGAATCATGTCTTGCGTATAATCAGCCTATCATATGCCCAATTCTTAAGGTTTAGACCAATAGTCTCAGACTACTGTTTGCTTAACATACATTCAGCAAATATGAACGTAAAAAGGAAAAGATTTGGTATATATAAATGAATAAATTTTTTATTGATAAAAATATTTCCAAAAACATATTATATTTTTACTCCTTAGGGCATACATGTCTAACAACATTTATTATGCAGTAAGTTTTACAATGCAAGTTATGACTTGCAATGTGTTTGCAAATCCTATACAAGTTATTTTTAAAATATGTTTTCATTTATTATGCATAAAGATATAAAGATTAAGTAAAGGTTTGCAATGTATTTGAAAGGAAAATTTTTATTTCGTAATTTTCAGTACTTTATGTTAAAGTTTGTTGAAATTATGATTATGTTCAAGTTAAGCGACGGTCACGTAGGTGGGTCATCCCAAAATAAACTTAGGCTGTGATAAGCAAAGATAGAGGACTTGATGGGAACCAAAATTCTCATGCCAGCTAATTAGTTTCCCCAACTAGTTAAAAAAATATCCGTCTTAGAGAAACTTGGGGACAAAGCTATTAAAGTCAAAAGGAAACCCCTAAAAAGTGGATCTTATCTCTGAATGAGACTCTTTACCAAAAAGTGAAATGAATTATTTTAATGATGGAAAAATTTCCCCCCATTTTCTTAAGCATGGGCGCCAACTTTAAGCATTATTTGGCTGAGATTATCCTATTTAAGTGTCCATGAAACCCTTTAATCATGAATAGAAAATTAAGTGGAGACTTAACCACGTTTAACCTTTTAGTATATAATTAGTTTCCATAACAAGAGCTCATTTTCTCTCGCCCATTTTCTCTCAAGGAAAACCAGTTCCTTTACTCCTTCCTCTCAAAATGTGTTTATCCTCCCACCCACTAAAACATCACTAGCCAAAAGTGACGATGGAGGAAGCTTTGTTGGAACCACACAAAGATAGATCTTTAAGGGTATACAATCTAACTTTTTCTCTTTTAAAATTAGAAGGGTTTATGATTTTGTTTTGGTGATGTTGACATGTAATAAGTGTTAGACATGTATACCCTAAGGAGTAAAAATGTAATAAGTTTTTCGAGACATTTTATCAATAAAGAATTTATTTATTATTTATATACCAAATTTTGTCCTCTTTATTTTCATATTTGTTGAATGTATGTTAAGCAAACAAAAGTCTGAGACTGTCAGTCTAAACCTTAAGAATTGGGCATATGATGGACAGATTATACAGAAGACATGATTTTTAAGGTGATGGTCTAAATCATAAGATCTACAATTGAGGGAATAAAGTTGGGCACTTTATTCATGTAAAGATTGTTATGTTGTCTATATCCCTTTTAGGAGATGGTTTGTCTTGACCATCGGAGGTGGACTCCATGAATAGAAACATTGGCACGTTGTCATAGGTGACGATGTGTTGGATCGGGACATAAAGTGAATTGATTTGGATTAATAATTCTGTCTTGGCAAATCGATTCACTTTAGACAATCATTTGTGTTATATCTTAATCTTGAGATGAATAGTGGGCCTGTTGTCTTGGCTTGTGTCTTTTGATGTACCAAAGGGTGACACCCACATTTTAATAGTGGTATGCAGGCTGAGACGTTAGAGGCATGACTCTTTATAGCGTAGATCTGTTATTCATAGATATGGAATCCATAGCTCCTCTTTCGGAGTAATGATATCCTTTTATATACATTATTCTGTAATTGAAAAACTGGAGCGCTTAACCATTTGGATACATAGGTGTAACTGAATGGTATACTGTCATTTGATAGTAAGTTTTCTGATGGTGAGATAATGGAACGTAAGATAAAAATAATCGAAAATGTAAGACGAAACTTGTCCTTAAGCCGATTATGGATTATCATATGGGGATACGATACACTATGATATGTCATGGAGACTTAGCTATACGTGCTTTGTAATTCTATGTAGTTCGAGAGTACAGCTCCAAGCTTTTAGTGGAGTAACGTTGGAGTTGATAATTATGAAATATATATCTAGGATATTGGGTTTTGTAATTATCGGGAGCTTGAACCATATAGGTCCATTTGGTCCCCTTTGCTAGCTCACAACATCCTGTAACGACACGACGTGTTTTTCCAATAATTGATGACTTATGTCGGATTTATTAGATTGGTTAAAATTTAGAAGAATCAGATAATTCATGTATGTTTTTCGGTTGAATTAATTTTGTGATAAAATTGATTCAAGATAAACTTATTAAATTATTTGGATCGGATAATTCTTGTCTGTTTATCGGTTGATTTAATTTTAGATAAATTAGATCAAGATAAACTTGTAGAATTATTGAGAATTGATTTATTTTCTTAGAGATTATCTAGATAAAGTTATTTTGATCAGATAACTTCTCTATTGGGTTATTTGAATTAAAACTAAGACTTTATCCTATAGAATCTCAGGTGGAAAATAAAAGATTCGTGAGATTTTTTATTTGGCAGTTCGACTTGCCGATGGGGCCAGTTCGGCTTGCCGATGGGGCCTGTTCGGCCTGCCGATTAGCGAAGGATAAGATCACATGTTTCCATGTAGATCTTATCAGATATTGATTTGAACTTGATTCTATTTTGAGTTTTTGAGACCTAATCTGATAAGAACTGACCCCGGGACCAATCTCTATAAAAAAGGAGTAAGTCTTAAGAGTTACCAAGATAAGATCAATTGAGAGATTAAGAGTGAGAATCTGAAAACTTCATGAGAGCTTTTTTTCACAAATCACGAACACTTGCTTTGGGTTCTCTCGATTGGTTGGAAGGAAAGTCACCTGGTGCAAGAGCTATACGTGTGAGCCCACACTCACTCTGGTCGTGGATAGAGAATAGCAAAAAAGACCACTTGGTTGAGGCTCTTCTGGAATGTTACTTCTCTTCACGTTTTGCAAGGGTTCTTAGGCACACAAAGGTTAGTAAGATTTGGTTAATTTATGCATATAGCATGTCAAACTTGTGTTTTGGAAATTACTCTGAGATAAAAATTTTTAAATTCTGCTGTGTACTTTTTTCCAACAATTGGTATTTGAGCTAGGTTTTTATATAAATTTACGAGTTTGTGATCATACTATATGTATAAATTTTGTGATCTTAATCTCTCATATGCTTGAATTTAATTTTATATAGAGTTGACACTCTAGGTTTCTATATATTATATATGTTGTCATAGATTATGTGGTGAATGTTTATTAATTAATTATTGTTGATTAAATTCTTATTTAATTATTAATTTATACCAGTTATGGTTCCGTAGATGTTAGAATGTGTATATGAGTTCTTCATGTAATTAGATGGCGGACTATCATCTCCGTCTAGAAATTGTTATTTAATTTTAAATTTGTAAGAATTTTGTAATTAAATAATTATTTGGAGAAGACGGATCTAGAGGATTGATGATGATGCTCCTAGGTATTTCCTGAGTCTCTAATTTTTATGTTTTTGAATTGTTGAAAATAAAATTGATGAATTGCATTAAAAATTGTATTTTCTGAAATGAGAGATTTCTGCTCGGTCGGCATGCCGAACCTCACAGTTCGGCAAGCCGATGGTCATAGATCGATAGGCCGAACATGAGGTTCGGTAGGCCGTTAGTGGGGTAGAAATCAGGTGGCTCTAGCGGCAGGTTGAACTTCCAGTTTGGCAAGCCAAACCTGTATGACCGGTAGGCCGATCACCTAGATTGACATGCCGATCGAGAGCTGGAAAATTTCCAAAAAAGGTAGAGTTTTTTCGATGCAGTTTTAATTTTATTTTTGGGACAATTCTGAGAAACATTAAATTTGGATATGACCGAAAATATGAAGTATTCGATTCATACGGGATTGAAGACTTGAAGATGGGAATTACATGAAGAAGGATACAGCTTGAGGATTCAAGGATGAAGAATCGATAATATATCTCGATTATTTTCTTGTAATCTTAGTTTTCTATTCTCTAGGGTGGAGCCATAATATTATGGTTATTTATTATTTTGCTTGTAGCTTTGCTTGATTGCTTTGCTTGTCTGCATTATAATATGATTTGCCATGTATATTGATAACATGTCATATTGAATAGGGAGTGCCGCTCATATTAAAATTGTTCATGCATATCCTTAAAATAAAACCTTGATTTCAAAAGATTGAGTGGGAGAAGGTTTTCGAAGAGAGAACCTAAAGCCTTCATTGTTGGTCCATAGACAAAACACGGTGGTCCCGACCCCTAGGAAGGGATTTCTATCATATACCAGATTGGATCTTTGAGAGGATAAGGTATTTTAGCATGATTTATTGTTGCACACCCCTAGGTGGTGATTATAAATCATGGATAAAATATTAAAATGATGGTTATACACTCACGTTAATTTTATTATTAACCTTCCCTAGGAGCTCTGTTAATAAAATTAATGGCCAAAGAAGCGATTATTAATATATGCTGGATCATACGGGTCCTGGATGGCATATATTAATCAGGAGGGGATCCGTGTTCCTGATTGAATTTGGCATGACTCCGCTGGGAGCTTGTTGAATTCTGAGTTGGGAATTGTCATTGTAAGGTTGTGATATTTTCAAGGTTTTGACACATAAACACATTTGTATTTTTTACATGATTGTGTTATCTTACTAAATTATTATTATATGTTTACTTATGTTTGGTATATGATTCTTTATTGTAGATTAAAAATGTCTAAAAACACATTATCATCGATACTTGATAAAAACCTATTAACTGGAGAGAATTATAATGATTGGAAACGAAACCTGGATATTGTCCTTCCCTTTGAGAAACTGAAATATGTACTAACAACCCCTTGTCCTCCCAAGCCTACGATCAGGCCCGTTGCATATGATCGCTGGAAAGATGCTAATGATCAGGCCCGTTGCTATGTTATGGCTAGCATGAAGAACGTGCTACAGACTCAACATCAAGATTGTGAGACTGCAAAGCAGATCTTGGATAATCTTGAAGATATGTTTGGAGACCAAGCCATAACAAAGCGGCAAGGGGCGCTTTGGAAACTTCTAAACTGTAGACAGAGGCCGGGGACATCTATAAAGGAGCATATGATGTTGGTCATGAGTTACCTCGTTGAGGCTCAAACCAATGTAGCCGACATCGATGCTGAAATTCATATGACTATGGTGTTTGAGACTCTATCTAAGGAATTTATTCCGTTAGAGCTACATTTAATTTAAGCAATAGACAGGATATGACCTTGATGAAATTGATGAAACAGTTACAGGAGTTTGAACTGCTGATCAGGGAGTCTCCTGCGGGTGGTGAGGCCAACAACGTAGCTGCTTCTGGTTCCAATCCTAACTCTAGGAATGGAAAGAAGCAATGGACCAAGAACGAGAAGTCTTTTATTCCTGCTACTATCAAGAGCAAGAAGAAGAAGAAGAAGAACCCAAAGAAGCTTAAGTGCTTCTTCTGTGCAAAGGTCGGGCATATTAAGAAGCATTGCAAGGACTTCCTTTCCCAAGGAGGTAGGTGTGATCTTCTATATTTAGAAACTTGTTTGGTTGAGATGAATGATAATAACTCTAAAAGACTTAAAACTTCTCACTCTAATAAAACTTATCTTTGGCATTTGTGCCTTGGTCATATTAACCTGAATAGGATTCAAAGGTTGATAAGGGATGGACCTTTAAGTAACTTAAAGGTGGAATCTATACCTCAATGTGAATCTTGTTCGGAGGGTAAAATGACCAAAAGACCATCGGGTCTAAGGGTGATAGGGCCAAAGGGGTTCTAGAACTTGTTCATAGTGATGTTTGCGGACCGATGAACATCTGAGCATGATGAGGGTATGAGTACTTCGTCACTTTTATTGACAATTACTCAAGATATAGGTATGTGTACCTGATGCAACACAAAAGCGAAACTTTTGACAAGTTCAGGGAGTTTCAGGCTGAAGTGGAAAAGCAATTGGGTAGATCCATAAAGGCACTTCGATCGAATCGAGGTGGGGAATACCTTTCTGATGAGTTCTTGGAACACTTATTAGAGAAGGGGATTTTATCCTATTTGACTGCGCCGGGCACTTCGCAACAGAACGACACAGCGGAGAGAAGAAATAGGACTTTGTTGGACATGATTAGGTTCATGATGAGTTATGCATCATTGCCATTATCCTTTTGGGGATATGCACTATAAGCCACATATTATCTTTTGAACAATCTGCCTTCAAAATCGGTTCCTAAAACTTCTCACAAGTTGTGGACGGGTAGAAAGACATCCTTGAACCATATTCGTATATGGGGATGTCTGGCTCATATCCTGTTTAAGGATCTAAATAAGTTGGAAGCACGTTTGAAAGTTTGCATGTTTGTAGGATATCCAAAAGGGACTAAAGGGGGTTATTTTTATAACCCAAAGGAAAATAAAGTCGTGGTTTCAACTAATGCAACTTTCCTCGAGGAGAGTTGCATGGACGACTTTAAACCTCGAAGCAAAGTGGTGCTTAAGGAGTTAAGGAGTGATCCGATCACTCTGGAGGTTCCGAATGAAACCATTCTAATCGGTGTAGAAAAACCAAACAAACCTGAACAACAACCTCAGAGGCTTCGACATAGTGGGAGGATCGGGCGTCAACCTGAGAGGTATATGTTCAATGGGGAAGTCTTTTTGGCTGAACTGGATGAATATGATAGGGATCCTTATATTTACGTAGAAGCTATGGAGGATGTTGATTCAAAACTCTAGACAGAGGCCATGAACACAGAGATGAAGTCTATGGAGACTAATCAGGTCTGGGAGCTTGTGGATCTACCCGAAGGGGTAAAACCCATAGGGTGTAAGTGGATCTACAAGAGGAAAAGAGGAGTGGATGGAAAGGTCGAAACCTTTAAGGCTAGACTGGTAGCTAAGGGTTATACGCAAAAGGAAGGAATCGATTTGAGGAAACCTTTTCACCTGTAGCCATGCTTAAGTCCATCCGGATTCTCTTGTCCATAACTGCTGCTCTCGACTGCAAGATTTGACAGATGGATGTCAAGATGACTTTTCTAAATGGCTATCTTGATGAGTCCATTTATATGGAACAACCAGACGGGTTCAAGGTCATGGGTCAAGAGGGTAAGGTTTGTAAGCTACTGAAGTCAATTTATTGACTTAAGCAGGCTTCTCACTCTTGGAACATAAGATTTGATCAGGTGATCAAGACTTATGGGTTCTCACAAAATGTGGATGAGCCATGTGTTTACAAACACATTAAGGATGGGAAGGTGGTTTTTCTACTACTCTATGTAGATGATATTCTGCTAATTGGCAATGACGTTGGGGCATTGTCATCAGTCAAATTATGGTTGACCAAGCAGTTTGACATGAAGGACTTAGGTGAGGCTAATTTTGTTCTCGGTATCTAGATCTTTCAGAATAGGAAGAACAAAATGATGGCTTTATCCTAGGCCAGCTAAATAGATAAAATTCTCAAGAGGTTTGCAATACAAGATTCCAAGAAAGGTGGGCAACCATCTAGGTCTGGAATTACTCTTTCTAAGAAAGACTCTCCAAAGTCTTATGAAGAAAGAGAATACATAACGAAGGTGCCTTATGCTTCGGCACTGGGTAGTCTCATGTATGCCATGCTTTGCACATGACTGGATATTAGTTATGCGGTCAGGATTGTAAGTCAATTTCAGGCGGATCTAGGACTGAACCAGTGGATTACAGTAAAGCATATTTTCAAGTACCTGAGAAAAACTCGAGGATCTATGCTTGTATATTCGGGTGAGGACCATACTCCTCTTGGATATACTAACTCAGATTTTCAATTCTATCTAGATTCTAGGAAATTGACTTCGGGTTTTGTGTTTACTCTAGGAGGCGGTTCCATCAGTTGGAGAAGTGCTAAGTTAGATTGCACTTCGGATTCAACGATGGAGGCTGAGTATATGGCAGCTAGTGATGCTTCGAAAGAAGCAGTGTGGTTCCGCAAGTTCCTTGGGGATCTTGAGGTAGTTCCTAGTATGGATAAGGCGGTATCATTATACTGTGATAACAGTGCGGCGGTAGCTAATGCTAAGGAACTAAGATTTCACAAGAAGAGTAAGCATATTGATCAGAAGTATCATGTGATAAAGGACTTCATTGAGGGCGGGTATGTCACGGTGTGCAAAATCGTGTTAGAGGACAAATTAGCTGATCCATTTATGAAGACACTTACTTGGAGAGTCTTCGAGAGGCATGTGGAAGCTATGGGGATGAGAGATTTGTCATATTTACTCACTTAGTGCAAGTGGGAGATTGTTCGACATGTATGCCCTAAGGAGTAAAAATGTAATAAGTTTTTGGAGACATTTTTATCAATAAAGAATTTATTTATTATTTATATACCAAATCTTGTCCTCTTTACGCTCATATTTGTTAAATGTATGTTAAGCAAACAAAAGTCTGAGACTGTCGGTCTAAACCTTAAGAATTGGGCATATGATGGACAGATTAAGCGGAAGACATGATTTTTATGGTGATGGTCTAAATCATAAGATCCGCAATGGAGGGAATAAAGTTGGGCACTTTATTCATGCAAAGGTTGTTATGTTGTCTATATCCCTTTTGGGAGATGGTTTGTCTTGACCATTGGAGGTGGACACCGTAAATAGAAACATTGGCACGTTGTCATAGGTGACGATGTGTTGGATCGGGACATAAAGTGAGTTGATTTGGATTAATAATTCTGTCTCGGCAAATCGATTCACTTTAGACAATCATTTGTGTTGTATCTTAATCTTGAGATGAATAGTCGGCCCGTTGTCTTGGCTTGTGTCTTTTGATGTACCAAAGGGTGACACCCACATCTTAATAGTGGTATGCATGCCAGTACATTGGAGGCATGACTCTTGATAGCATAGACCTGTTATTTATAGATATGGAATCCATAGCTCCTCTTTAGGAGTAATAATATCTTCTTATATGCATTATCCTGTAATTGGAAAATTGAAGCGCTCAACCATTTGAATACATAAGTGTAACCAAATGGTATACTGTCATTGGATAGTAAGTTTTATGATAGTGAGATAATGGAACGTAAGATAAAAATAATCGAGAAGGTAAGACAAAACTTGTCCTTAAACCGATTATGGATTATCATACGAGGATACGATACACTATGATATGTCATGGAAACTTAGCTATACGAGCTTCGTAATTCTATATAGTTCGAGAGTGCAGCTCCAAGCTTTTAGTGGAGTAGCATTGGAGTTGATAATTATAAAATTTATATCTGGGATATTGAGTTTCGTAATTATCAGGAGCTTGAACTATATAGGTCCATTTGGTCCCCTTTGCTAGCTCTCAACATCCTGTAATGACACGGCGTGCTTTTCCAATAATTGATAACTTATGTCGGATTTATCAGATTGATTAAAATTTGAAAGAATCAGATAATTTATTTCTATTTATCGGTTGAATTAATTTTGTGATAAAATTGATTCAAGATAAACTTGTTGAATTATTTGGATCAGATAATTCTTGTCTGGTTATCGATTGATTTAAGTTTAGATAAATTAGATCAAGATAAACTTGTAGAATTATTGGGAATTGATTTATTTTCTTAGAGATTATCCAGATAAAGTTGTTTTGATCAGATAACTTCTCTATTGGGTTATTTGAATTAAAACTGAGACTTTATCCTATAGAATCTCAGGTGAAAAATAAAAGATTCGCAAGATTTTTTATTCGGCAATTCGGCTTGTCGATGGACATGTTCGACCTATCGATGGGGCTTGTTCGGCCTGCCGATCAGGTGGTTCGCTCTGCCGATCAGCGAAGGGTAAGATCACACGTTGTCACGTGGATCTTATCAAATATTGATCTGGACTTGATTTTATTTCGAGTTTTTGAGACCTAATCTGATAAGGACTGACCCTAGGGCCAATCTCTATAAAAAGGGAGTAAGTCTTAAGAGTTACTAAGATAAGATCAATTGAGAGATTAAGAGTGATACTCTGCTAATGAGAATCTAAAAAATCCCTGAGAGCTTTTGTTCATAAATCATGAACACTTTCTTTGGGTTCTCTCGATTGGTTAGAAGGAGAGTTACCTAGTGCAAGAGCTGTACGTGTGAGCCCACACTCACTCTGGTCGTGGATAGAGAATAGCAAAGAAGACCAGTTAGTTAAGGTTCTTCTGAAACGTTACTACTCTTCACGTTTTGTGAGGGTTCTTCGGCACACAAAGGTTAGTAAGATCTGGTTAATTTATGCATATAGCATGTCAAACTTGTGTTTTAGAAATTACTCTGTTGTAAAATTTTTAAAATTCCGCTGCATACTATTTTTTCCAATAATAAGATTTTATTGCGTATTTGTTATGGCCCTTGTGAGTTTAAGTTGATGCAGTTTAGTTTATGTAAGTTAGGTATAAAAAAGTTTAGAACTAAGTTATGGTTTTATGTTTAAAAAAAATTTCTACTTACATTGACTTTAAAAATGGAAACTTTAGAAATCAATTTTGAAACTTTCTAAAACACGAGACTTTTTGGTCTTAACAATACAATCAACTTTGTGTAAGATGTTAGAAACTGGAATTTCAACTCTAAAGCAAGGTTTAAGGTGTTTTTCTAAATTATCCTAGTTAGTGCCTCAAGATGTGTTACAACACCTATAGTGTAGATTTCAAAGCTACCAAAATTTTCATTTCAGAAGTTGAGATGCTTAGTTTATTGTTTCCTAAGATTCTCACAACAACTACAGTATAGTTTGCTATTGATTCTCGAACTATCTCCATTATATGTCTCAGGAGGTATTGCAACATACTGTGCAACACCTATAGTGCAGGTTTCAAAGCTGTTCAGTTTGTTTTTTTTTTTTTAATTGGACCACTCAGTTTATTGGTTCCGTAAGTCTTCTATAGCAACTGCAGTGCAATTTGTGCTTATTTCCAATACTGTTTCTTTAGTTGTTTCACAAGATGTTGTAACACTGGTTGCAACACCTACAGTGCACATTTCATTTATTCTCGGTTTTGATTTTCAAAAGTTAAATTTCTTAGTTTATTGTATGTCAAGGTTGTTTCAGCAATTACAATATAGCTTATGATTGATTCCAAAAATGTTTCTATTATATGTTTCACGAGATGTTGCAACACCTATAGTGCAGTTTACGTTTTTAGAAAACAAGACTCTCAAAAAGCGAATCTATTTTTACAAAACATAAAAGTTTTAGATCTCAACGAGACAAAGAATTTTCATGAAGATTTTTGAAAATTTTGCCTCTAAAGTGGACTTTAAAATTTATTCATAAAAACACTCTAATCAGTAAAGTTTACAAAATCACTAAAAATGGAGATGTTGAAGATAAAAAATGGACTTTTGAAAAACACGGAAGTACTAGACCTTGTCAAAACAAGGAACTTTCACAAACAAAAATTTTATTAAAACTGTCTCTAACATGCAGTTTACAGTGGCTTTTAAAGCTAACAAAAAGTACCTTTCGATACTAGTTTCAAAACAAAACATCTGTTTAGTGGCAAAATCACTAATTACAACCAACAAAGGACTTGCAACTCTTGAAAAGCTATATGAGTCTACAGTTCATAGTTTTATCAATTCGGACTTCCCTTTAAAATATGATACTGCTTTTGACATGAACTTTACACATACGAATATCGAGTTTTCAAAACAATTTCAAAATGCAAAATTGTAGAAACCATAGAGATTGACCGCAACGTTATGATGGCTATTACTAGTCCAATGTCCATATAAGTTTAGGAGCCAATTCTTAGATGCAGTTTTTTGTTAGTTAGTGCTCAAAATAACATAGAGCACCTCTAGTATAATGGGCTATATTGGACCTATTGAAATAAATAGTAACCAAAAACATGGGCTTAAGGACCCAATAACACTATTTATATTCAAATAGAACTTTTGTATAAAAATGAGCTATACATAGGTAGTATAAGAAAATATTAAGCCTAGTTATAAGAAAAAGATAATTAATTAATTAATTATCCAATGCTAGCATGAACTGAAAGGAATTAAATAAAATAATTTAGACAAGAATTCTAAGATAATGATTTAAATTTAATTAATCATTTTAATTACTTAAGTGGCTAGTTAGTTAATAAAGAGGAATTTTTAGGAATAGATTTAATTTCTATTTTACGATATGCTAAATTAAGTAGCGTAAAACAAGTTAAGCTTACAGTCAAATTGGGTGTTTTTCTACAGAATCTAAGAATAGTGGATAGGAATGTGGCAACTTAGCAGAGCCTATTCTGGAAACTAGATAAATAGAAATCTCGCCTACAACATGAAAACTACGGTTTTCAAATTGAACTATTTTTACATGTTTTATGAAAATACATGATTGGTGTTAGGCCATGTTATTTTATGTTACGTCATGATATATTATATTAAGATATTTTATGTTTATTACTTATTATATATATATATATATATATATCAAGCCATGCTTGTGTGTGATGTTATACAGTATTAGTTATATTGCGTATTGTATACTAAGTACAGTTATGTTTTATGTTATGTGATATTCTGTAGTAATATGTCATACTGCATACACATAATAAAACAAGTAACATGAATATAAAAAAAGTTAAGTTAAGAGTGCCGTATCAATCTCTCGACCTACAAGAAGGGTTCAAGACCTCTCGACCTACAAGAAGGATTCAAGACCGGTAGACATTTAGTTCAATTCGGTTTATGATCTCAGTGTCTTGGGGACCTCATGAATTTCTAACTTCTTGATGATCGTGTGCAATCGGTATGGACACTAGGGCCTAATAAGTATGACAAGATAGATACATAAGACATGTTTATAATGAAGCATAAGCATGTTTTGATAAATGTTTTAAGTTATGTTTTGCAAGTATAGGTTCCTGCTTGTTGAGCGAAAGCTCATTCAATTATATTCATGTTGTAGGTAAGAAACCTGTTTGCAACACTTGATGGGTAGTAACGAGCGGCAAAAGAATGGTGGAGGTGAGAGTGTATACTACTTACAAAATAAATATTCTGCAATAGGTTTAAAATAAATTATGTATGTACATTTAGAGGGTGTTTGGCTAAAGGTGGTGTGAACCGCAAACTTAGTTATGAACAATGTAAAGCTTTCATATATTACAGCAAAAACGGTTCCCACCAATAGTTTTCACTACTAGCCCAAACACCCTAATAATTAGTTTTTTAAGCATGTGTGTTTTGAAACTGAGGTTGTAGTTATATAATCTTAGTTTAGATTTTAATATTAATATCTTGCAATAGATACTGCAATAAATATATGTAAACACCTCGATTATAACTGAAAGTATTATATGTTCGACTTGCCTAAGCCATCCATTTGGCCCCGCGTGTGCGCACACACAAAAAGAGCCCTATATTGCCAAAGACTAGGAATCTTTGCCAAAGACTTATAGTTTATTAAATCTGGAGTTCATGATGTTGATCACATGTACTTGTCTTGGGCCAAAGAGTTCACATACGAGAACCCGTGTTATTGATGCGAACTCTGGTTGGACTCGTTCTTCATGGTAAATGAATCGAGAGAGTGAGATTTTACAACTCCGAGTTTACATATTATAGGAGTGACTGAGACATAACATTCACTTTCTTTGCAAAAAATGACTTTCAGGATCTCGGATCTCTCTAGAGCTGAACACAGAAATTTCTTCACAGCCTGACATTAGTAAGATGACACGATATACTTCCTTTTTACGATCCCTCAGAAGATATTATGGAGAATTTAACTTATAATCGAGGACTAAAGATATGACTGTAGTAGCTAAAGGAAAATGTCTTTTGGAGAATTTTTTAGTGGGGCAAGAAGAAGATACTATATTAATGGGTACAATTCTTAGCTGCTAGATTTTCGTTTAAAAAAAAAAAAACACTTAAATGAGGATTTCTAAGCGAGAACGCAATCACAGCAAAGAAATCTTGTCAAACACAAAAATTGGATATTGGATTTAACTTGCAGCACTTTCTTTGAGATTAAATTTACAAATACGATCACTGAAAGGAAATAAAAAATTTATTATGTGCATTAAACCAACCTTCAGGAAAACAAAAAAAAAAAAGTTTAAAACCAGAAAATGACAGTACTCTTATAATCATATTGAATTGTTTTTAATGCAATAATAGCTGTTCTTAGGAGTTGAGCCTCGAACTCATCGTTTACCCACCTAAAAAGAAGAAATAAACAAGAACACAAAAAGTCTGCCAAGCAATTAATAATGCTAGATAGTTTCTCGAGCCAATAGTTGTTCCATATTTTTCCAACAGACAAGGCTGCTCTTGTACCGCAACAGCTTCAGATTCTTCATCGGCATTCCACTCAATTTCTTCAACATTCGACGCTTAATCTCATACAAATACCAGCGAGGAGAGTTCTTGTGCTGGAAAACTATTATCTCCCCATCTATCAAGCTAAAAATAGGCACAAGGTTTTCAAAGCTTGGTAAAACGTTTATACCTGGAGGCATGTAGCTTATTGACTCTGCCAAAATACTAAACTTTTGTTCCAAACTCTATTTCAAAATATTCCAAGACCCACGCATCAAATTGAGTGGAGGCACTTCTGTGCACAGAAGACAGATCGCCTCCCATCTCTAAAAAAGTGCCAGTTCCTTTTTCGAAACAGCATGGGTAATAAGTCGTCCTGAATCTTTCCTCGCATGTGTCGAATGATATAATGTAACTGCGAGAATCAACATGTCAATCTAGAATAAATTGCCCATTTTTTTGTGGACCAAAAATCACTCCAATGAAATATTTCACCAAAAGTTTTCTCTTCTGGATCCCTAAACGGGCCAGGAATGACCTTCCATTCGTCCTCTGGACACCCTCGGGTGAAGATCTAGACCCCAAAAGTTTCAGCATAGATGTGCACCACTTTGTAAACCTTCTCGTGAGGGTTGAATACTAGCGCCAGGCCACAACCATGACATGGGCGACCAGAAGGACAAGGAGGGATGATAGCATAGCACTCGGTGAGCACATTCATGACAACTTCGTTCCCTTGTTCGTGTTGCTCACCCAAAGCAGACCGTTGCAAATGGATCTGGCCTTCCCCATCTGAGACATACCAAAGCTTTTACGCTTCAACCCGAGCCCTTCCCCCTTCAATTCCCACAAATTTGTCTTCAATGCTTTTGCCTTCAAGGAAGCGGGGACTTGAATCACCTATGCAGTTTGGGAGTGATGAAAAGAATCAGCTAAAAATTTGTTCCCTGATACCAAATTGCGCCAAAACTTGGACAGAAACCTCAACTAAGCAAGGCATTTTTGATGGAGTCTGGCAAATATTTCGTATAGAATATTTGCAGGAAGATGTGGTGGACGAATTTCATCCTTATTGTCCCCCTTCATTGTTCTCCTGTTCCCATTGCTTGGAGATTATATTCTTGATCTTAATTGATGAATGCAAATCTATAAAGTTCACATCAAACAGATACAACAAGCATGTCTTGATTAGACTTCACAAGCTCTTCTCCCATATTGATTTTGAGATTAATTAAATGCAACAACTCTCTATAAAAGAACACCAAGGAAAAATCCATTAGAATTTAGAAATTTTGGCCCCACTAATTAACCATCAAATTTGCCAAGAATCTCAACTTTCACAAATATAACAAATTGACTTTGATCTGACTGAACCATATGATTTCGTTATTTAGTTTTGCAATTATTTTCAAGCAAAATTATGTCTACTAGTAACCAGAGGAACATGAGTTACTGCACAAATTTTATGTTGATTGGAGATTTTAAAGGGTAATATTTTTTTCTTTCACAAAGTTGTTAACAGAAGAATAAACCAACCTATTTAGGGGAAAAAAGAACATACAAATTATTCTACAAAAGAGAAAAAAAAAACAGAGAAATTAAATCACATCAAGACCTTGAGAAGAAACTAACCCATTTTAGAAATAATGGTGCTATAGAAAACAGTGGAAAATTTTTCAAAAAAAAGTGGAGAAAAAAAATTGAAACTTCATATTGTTTTCTTTTCCCAAATATAGCCAAAAAAGGCCACTAGCAGAAAACTTTGAAGACGCGATCTATTATTTCGTACATCAAGAATTGACAAATCAAGTATATACAAAAATATGCGACGTGAACAAACAATTTTCTAGATAACTAACTATATATAATTTTCCACGAATTGCCATCATTCATTTAAAGAAAGCTTTTCTATAAGATAAATGTAATTTTATGTTGTCACGCCCTGAAATACGGGAGGTGACATGACGGTTAATTAAGCTAATTAATGAGAGTTTAGTGAAAACATGAGTTTAAGTATTTAAATTAATCATGAAAATATGGATAATTGTAAATCCCCCTTTTGAACAAGCATTTATAATAATTAAACAAATAAGAATGACAAAGTAAATGATAAGAAAGTACAAAGAAATAAAAGAAACGAGAATGGGTCCCACTTATCCACGTCTTGTGCACACACATAGTACTGACAATATTATATTACAACCACAGTCCAAGTAAAGAGAAAGTTAAAATGTTACATGCCTTGATTTTATAACTTAAATAACCTACTAAGTTCTTCTACTGCTCTTGTGTCCTGTCTGTGGACTCCTCTCCAAACCTAAGCTAAAATCCACCTAGAGGGGGGGAAAGGTTTGAAAACAAATAAAATGTGAGCAAAAGGCTCAGTAGGACTATATTTTAGGAAACATTACATTTTAAAAGGAAATTTCATTATTCAAGAAAGTACTTAAGAAAAAGACTTGAATAAATAAAATTAAACAAAATCAGTCTTATCCAAAATAGTTTATTAGTCGACCGAAAAGAACATCATTTTCTTTTCCTGGGCAAACCATATGTATAACTGTTGGGCTTGGTGCCCTAAACCCTGTGATATTGTATATATTGTTAATAAATAAATAAAGTAACATTTATAATTATTTTGGCTGCTTATATGTGTTATGAATACATTTATAAACATCAAGAAAATTCCATGATTATTTATGTGACTATAAATTTAGCATATAAGTGTTACATGCTTAGGGATAAAATTATAGACAATAATCTAAATAGTCCGTAATAATTAATTAAAGTTTGGGATCTTTAATTAAATATTACAAGTACGGTCCAATCTCATTTAGAATGAAATAGTCATTATCTGCACTATTAATGTAGAGACATTAGATTAAAAGTACTTTTTATAATGAGATTATATAGGATTAGACCAGATAAATTATGAATCTCTAATAATCATCTGTTACAAATAGAGTATTCAAATTTATCACTATGATGATCATATATTTGACAGTTTTAATCCTGAGTATTTATTAGACTCCTATTTATGACATTATGTTTTTTGACTTGCATGGTAAGATTTGTCTAAGTGTAGATCATAACTTAGCATCTTGGAAATATAATGTAATAAATAGCTGGGAATAATATTATACAGATATGGAATCTATTCCTTCCCTATGAAAGTTAGAAAGATAGTTTTCTTGAGTGATAATTCAAGGTTTGAACAGTAGAGTGCTCGTTCATAATAAGATTATGAATTAATTGTTCATTAGAGAATTATTGGAACACAAGAATAAAGATGTAATAAGAGAGGTGAACGAAAATTGAACCTAGCTCTAATTATGAACTATTTATGAAGGACTGACTTATATGCAATGTTTATATCAATGGACTCTTCGCTAATTTTCTTTGAGTAATTTTACTATAATCTCAAGAGTTCAGTTTCAGGTTTTTAGTGGAATAACACTGAAACTAATAAACTTGGCACATTAATTAAAGAGTTTAGTTAATTGTCAAATTTATTGGAGCTTGGGTTATAGGTCCATAGGTCCCCAATACCACCTCTGTAACACTATAATGGATTTACGCGTAAAATAAATTATACATATTTAGTTTGAAATTATTGATTCTGAATTAATTATTTCACACTTGAATTATTAATGTGACACAGAAAAATGTTTTCTATGACAGATAATGTAATGTGATAAATGTTGTCATATTTAACTGAGCATTAGTTAATTAATTGATTGATTATTTTTAAAATCTATTCTTAAATAAATATGATTTATTTTTGAATTTAGATTTAAATATATATATATATATATAGTTTTGAGCCAAATCTTATATATATGTATAAGATTTTATAATATATTAATATATATATATATTACTTTTTTTTTGAAATTGTTTACGTAAACGATTGTTTACATTTTTTTTAACTTATATATTATGTATATATATAACGAGTCAATGATTCGTTAAAATTAAAAAAAAAAAAAAGGAAACGTGTTTTACGTTTCACGTTTGCCTTTTCTACCTATATATATATGTCTGTGTGTGTGTGAGATGAATCACACGAATGAGATTCGGGAAAGAAAAAAAAAAGAATCACAAACATCATTCGTTAAAAAAAAAGGAAAAAGGAAAGAGGAAAGGAAAAAGGGTAATAATCATGTGAAATATATCCTTTTCTTATATGTCTGATATGGTGGTTATTTCAAATTAGAAATTAATTGAAAAATTTACTAATGGCTTAGATATAAAAAGGGAGAGATAACAGTTATCTCATAAGATTTTTCATTCAAGAAATTTTTGCAAAATACTTAGAGAGAAAAACTGAGAGTTCTTCTCTAAAAAAAAAGGTCTGCTATCTTATGTGTTTAGTACATAGCAGATTCAGAAAAGTGTGAGGAAAATTCATTCTTGCAGTTTGACGTCCACTTGTCTTTCCATTGGTATGGAGGCCTGGTTTGAAAGATCATGGTGTCAAAGAGGAAAGCTAGGATACCCTGATAATCTTCAAAATGTTAGTAAAATTTCCAAAGCTTTCTATTATTAATTAAATTATATATCTATTCTTGATAAACAAAGTTTTCAGAAAATTTTTGTTTGTTAACGATCCATTCCTTCCGCTGTATTTCATATTTTAATTCTAACAATAACACCACCGTAGTGGCCTAGCTGGATTTCGGGACCTACCCCTAAGGTCACACGCTACAAGACCCGATCTTTGATATGGCATCATGCTCTTATAATCCTTTTTATCATTATTTAAAACCCATTTACTAGGTATTTTCATTTATATACGTTATGGAGTTCATTATGAAACTTCACCTCAATCTACGGTTTATAAAAGAATAACCGATAAAACTTCCTTTCTCAATCAACTGTTGAAAACATTTTGATTAAAAAACCCTTTTTAAGGCCAAAATCAATTGTAACTGGGTTACCAAAGAAAAGGGGTAGAAGTCCTACCTCAATAATCGTGCTGGTGTCCCACGCGTAATCCTGGTCCACTATATGTTAACTCTATAGAACCTCAAACGACCTTTAATAGAAACTAGGTCTCTCAGTATCTAATTTAAGATATTCTACGTTGCTAAACTATTTCATGGTGTCCTAGTGTGCCATTTGTATTTATAAAATCATTTTATAAAGTTGGAATTTTAATCGGGATTCAAAATAGTATAAATGGATGAAAAATCACAAAATCTCACCATGCCTGGTCAGCTTGCCGGTCACCCTAGTTCGGTCGGCCGAACTGTGTAGTTCGGCCTGCTGGAAGACTAGGTTTGGCCTGTCGGACAATATGAATCTGGCCTACCGAACCCATGAATCTGGCCTGCTGAACACAAAGTTTGGCCTACCGATCTAAAAAAATTCTAGAATTTTTCAAGCATGGGTTCTCGGCCTCTTGAGCCCCAATCTTCATTTCAACCTATTTTTCTCAGTTCTCAGGCATGAAAATCAATCATAGATGATAGAAAAACATAATAGGACACTTTTAAACTCATTTAAACAACATTTGCACACAAAATCAAAGAAAATCCAAAAATGGAGAAAAATGAAAAATCTAGATTCGAATTCGTTTTTCTTTAAACAAAGCTCAAATCCTAGTTGCTCTAGGTTTCCCTAAGCTAGATCAAAGGTTTTCTAAGTTCAAATAAGCTTAAATTTCAAAATGCAAGAAAAATTCAAAAATTGAAAAAAGTTTTGAAATTCAAAAACTAACTTGGAATCGAAGCTTTAAATCACGTTTTGGTTGGTCAATCATGTTCCCGAGCCTCCAATCCACCTAACCAAGGCTTGGGGCTCGATTTGATTCAAAAATCTTGGGAGAAAATGGGAGAGAAAGGGAGAGGCAGAGTGAATGGGAGAAAGACATGGGAAAGAGAGGGAAAGAGAAAGAGAGGCGTGAGTGAAAGAGAGGGAGAGTGAGAGATATAAATAGAGAGAAAAAGTTGGTGGTTTTACTATGCGGAAATCGTGTGCCGCCCACGGTTTTGTAAAATGGGACATATTTGACTTTTAACAAATTGTTATGTTCCAAATATTCAAAATGACAATTAAAACAATTAGAAACAATTAAAAATCATTAAAATAATCAAAACAACTTTAAATTCAAAAATTTCACCAAATGATCAAATTATGTTTAAAATATTCATTATGGCACACTAATCCATCGTTTTACATTCTAATATCACTTAATTAATCTCAGGGCATTACAACTCTCCACCCCTAAAAGAAATTTTGCCCTTGAAATTTATATATTAGTTCAAAAACAAAGTAGATGTGGACACAACTCCTGCATGCTCGACTCTAATTCGTAAATGGCTTCATCAATCCCGTGATGCTGCCACACAACCTTTACTAACGGTATATCACGACAATACAAGTTGATCACTTTTCGATCGATAATCTAAATTGGCACTTCCTCGTACGTCGTGTCTTCCCATACCTATACATCGTGAAATGAAACTATTTTACTGTGTTCAGGCGGGCACTTCCTAAGCATCGACACTTGGAACACATCATGAAGATGAGAAAGTTTAGGAGGAAGATCGAGTTGATAAGCGACCACACCAACACGCTGAGTGATCTCGAACGGTCCAACATACCTTGGTGCAAGCTTACCACTTGCCCCAAATCGCATAATGCCTTTACGAGGTGATACTCTCAAGAAAACAAAATCTCCTACCGCAAATTCCAAGGGTCGATGTCTTCTATCCACATAATTCTTTTGTCGACTCTGAGTTGCCTTCAATCGATCTTGAATTATGGCAAATTTCTCAATGTTATCACGAATCTCATATGGCCCAAGGATAATCCTATCTTTCAGTTCTGCCCAACACACCGGTGATCAACACGGTCGTCCATACAACCCCTCAAATGGTGCCATGCCAATGCTTGATTGATAGCTGTTGTTGTATGTGAACTCCACCAGATGCAAATATTTCTTCCAATTGTCGCCGAAGTCTAATGCACAAGCACGCAACATGTCCTTGAGAATCTAAATAACTCGCTCAGATTGCCCATCGGTCTGAGGATGAAATGTTGCGTTGAAATTCAAATCCATACCTAAAGCCTCCTGGAAGTTCCTTCAGTACTTAGCATTCAACCTGGTGTCTCTATCGGATGTGATGGACAAGGGAACTCCATGCAATCTCATTATATTCTACAGATACAATTCTCCAAGAACTCTCCTCGAACATGTCAACCTGAATGAGATGAAATGCGTCGATTTCATTAACCTATCGACCAAGACCCAAATTGCATCATGCCTTTGCTCCTTCTTCAGCAAACCAGTAAGAAAATCCATCGTCACGTGCTCCCATTTCCACCCTAGAATAAGAAGCGGCTGGAGTTGACTTGTTGGCTTCTGATGCTCGGCTTTCACCTAAAGACACGTCGCGCACTTGGCTATGTATTCCCGGACGTCTTTCTTCATACCTCTCCACCAATATTGTCTCTTCAAATCATGATACATCTTCATGTTTTCTAGATGAATGGCGAGCTGAGACTTGTCGGCTTTGTCCATGACAGCTTTTGTCATCTCTACAATTGCTAGAACTGCTAGGTGCTCTCGGATGTACAACGATCCATCGGCATGTATTGTCCATTCTTCAAATTGCTCTCCGTTCTAAATTTGCCTCTAGATTCCCTGCAAATGCTGGTCCTGCCACTAATTTTGTTTCACCATTTGAATAAGAGCTGGGGTCGTCTCCATATGGTACACCGTTGTAATCTTCATAATACTGTAGCTCATACTCACTCATTGTTGCATCCTTTTTCCAATCTTCAAGAGCCAAATAAGCGAGAATTCCTGAAGACTTCCTACTAAGTGCATCTGAGACTACATTAGCTTTCTCAGGATGGTACTCCAGTTCAAAATCATAGTCCTCCATGTACTCCATCTACCTTCACTGCCTCAAGTTGAGATCCCTTTGAGTTAACAGATACTTCAAACTCTTATGATCGGAGAAAACCTGAAATGTCACCCCGTACAAGTAACATCTCCAGATCTTCAATGCGTGAACCACCGCCGCAAGCTCCAAGTCGTGAGTAGGATAATTCTGCTCGTGAGGTTGTAGCCTTTCAATCCATATGCCACCATGTGTCCATGTTGCATCAATACACATCTAAGTCCGCATTTTGAAGCATCTGTGTAAACCTTGTACGGCTCATCACTATTGGGAATAACCAATACTGGGGTTGAAGTCAACCGATTCTTCAATTCCTGAAAAAGCGAACTCACATTCTTTATCCCATTCAAACCTGACATTTTTCCTAATCAATCTTGTCAATGAAGTTGCAATCTTTGAAAAATTCTTCACAAACTTCCTATAGTACCCTGCAAGTCCTAAGAAACTATGGATTTCTGCTACATTTCTCAGTCGTTCCCATTCCACTATGGCTTATACCTTGGACGGATCCACTAAAATACCATACTCGGAGATGACATGACCCAAAAACTTAACTTTTGTTAACCAAAACTTGCACTTTTCTTTCTTGGCGTACAACTGGTGCTCTCGCAGAGTCTGAAGCATGATCCTGAGATGTTACTCATGCTCCTCCCAAGTCTTAGAATATACCAAGATATCATCGATGAACATAATCACGAACTATATGGCCTGAATATCCTATTCATCAAATCCATGAAAGCTATCGGAACGTTTGTCAACCCAAACGGCATCACTAGAAACTCAAAGTGTCCATACCGGATCCTGAAAGTTGTCTTGGGAATGTCTTCTTCTTTAATCCTAAGGTGGTGGTATCCCGAACGCAAATCTATCTTTGAGAACTATCGTGAGCCCCCCAACTGATTAAACAGCTCATCGATCCTTGGCAAAGGATACTTATTCTTCACCATGACTCAATTTAGTTGCCGATAATCTATACATAACCTGAGAGTCCCATCATGTTTCTTAGCGAACAAAACTGGTGCTCCCTACGGTGATGTACTATTTTGAATATATCTCTTATCAGCAAGCTCCTGGAGTTTTTTTCTCAACTCCTTCATTTATGTCGACGCCATCTGATAAGGTGCTACTGAAATCGGTGTTGCTCCTAGAAGTAACTCAGTACCAAATTCGATCTCCCAATGCGGTGGTAATCCTGGCAACTCGTCGAGGAAGACATCTTCATACTCATCAATCACTGGGATTGCTGCATTTCTTCTCGAGGCATAGGGCTCTATTTCTAGGTTCATGAGGAAGGCATAGCAAGCTAGGTTCTTCTGTCCTTCTAGACATGTCTTTACGAGACGCTCACTCATTAACCGATCACCACCATCTTGGTAAGTGATTATCGTCCCCCTATTAGACACTAGGGTCACTTTTCTAAGCTGGCAGTCTATAACTACATTATACCTAGGCAGCCAGTCCATCCCTAGGATTACATCATATGATCTCATGGGGAGTACAATCAAATCACTTTTCAAAATCTCATCCCCAATCTTTATTTTACAAGCTTTACATACATAATTCACACACACCTACCCCAAGGGTGAAGCTATAACTAGGGGTTCATCAAACTCTTCTATCTCTAATCCCAAGGCATGTACAAAAGAACTCGAAATGAGAGAATGAGTGGCACCAGTATCGAATAAAACATGTGCTAAGGATCGAGAAACTAGGATCGTACCATCAACAACCGCATTGCTGGTTTGGGCATCTGCCTATTGCCATCGTATGAGCCTGAACTGGAGCTTTTTCTTTTCCTCTACCAGCATTGCTAGGTCCTAGATTAGTCGACTGATACTGTTGTGACAGAGGCGACTGCATGCTAGCTGTATTTGGTGCTCGGTATTGAAGGACGTTGCGCTAAAAGTTCTGCGGCTGCTATCCTTGAGCTGGGTATGGCGATTGCTAAGGAGAGAACTGATGAAACTAAAGCTGAGGAAACTGTTGAGGCGAGGGTAGAGTCTGAGGCTGATGATTGGCTCCCTCTCTGGTCTAGGATCCTAGATGAGTGCTCCTAATCAGGCAATTCCTCTTGATATTTCCTGGCTGTGGCAATAATGACAGTGAAAGCTATAGGGGTTGCTGCGCCCGCTGCTAGATGAACTGCTGCTACCACTGTTCGGGCCACCCTGTTTGTTCTTCTCTAGAGTTGGACGACTACTGGTGCTCCTCCCACCGCTCCTCTATGGTCCTCTCGATATCTTTGCTCGATCCCCACAATATTGCATATAATCATTTTCCACTGATATCGCCGACGACACAAGCTCTCTAAAATTCTTGAGTCGTAGGGCAACCACCTATCGACGAATAGGAGCCTTGAGCCCTTCCTAAAACTTAATACATTTTTTGTGTTCCGATGCCACTACAGATGGAGCAAACCTGGCCAGCTCATTAAACATTGCCTCATACTCCCAAACTGACATATCACCCTGCTGCAACCTATGGAATTCAACCGCCTTCTGGTCTCTATATTCTTGCAGAAAGTATCGATCGTAGAACAGCTCCTCAAACCTGTCCCAACTGATGGTACCATTACGTTTCAAGCATTTAGCTTGCTTCCACTAAGTATTGGCACCACCTTCGAACATATATGTAGCAAACTCCACACGATACTCAACTGGCACACTAAGAATATCCAAGTGTTTCACGATCTAGTCCAGCCAATACTCTGCCACTTGCAGATCCCCATTTCCATCGAAAGTTGGTATAGACGCATACCTAAATTCCTTAAAATACGTATGCTGATGACCAACATCAGAATCCTCCAGTCTTACCCTAGTTGCCATCTGCCAGAATGCAACAAACATGGCTCTCATCATGCCCTCATCATTTCCAAACTCAGCGTCAACTGTCGAACATCATCTAGGAGCCATTCTCTCACTTTTGAAAACAAAATTTGGATTGTCAATTGTATTTCATTGTCGTACTTATGAGTGCACAATTCCCAAGGTTCATAACCTTAAGCTCTAATACCATTCTATCATGCCCTAAAGTACAAGAGGTGACGTGGCGGGTTAATTAAGCTAATTAATGAGAGTTTAGTGAAAACATGAGTTTAAGTATTTAAATTAATCATGAAAATATGGATAATTGTAAATCCCCTTTTTGAACAAGCATTTATAATAATTAAACAAATAAGAATAATAAGGTAAATGATAAGAAAGTACAAAGAAATAAAAGAAATGAGAATGGGTCCCACTGATCCACGTCTTGTGCACACATATAATACTGACAATATTATATTACAAGCACAGTCCAAGTAAAAAGAAAGCTAAAATGTTACATGCCTTGATTTTATAACTTAAATAACCTACTAGGTTATTCTACTGCTCTTGTGTCCCGTCTGTAGACTCCTCTCGGAACCTAAGCTGAAATCCACCTAGAAGGGGGAAAAGGTTTGAAAACAAATAAAATGTGAGCGAAAGGCTCAGTAGGACTATACTTTAGGAAACATTACGTTTTAAAAGGAAATTTCATTATTCAAGAAAGTACTTAAGAAAAAGACTTGAATAAATAAAATTAAACAAAATCAGTCTTGCCCAAAATAGTTTATTAGTCAACCAAAAAGAACATCATTTTCTTTTCCTGGGCAAACCATATGTATAACACCACCGTAGTGGCCTAGCTGGGTTTCGAGACCTACCCCCAAGGTTGCACACTACACGACTCGATCTCTGATATGACATCATGCCTTTATATTCCTTTCTATCATTATTTAAAACCCATTTACCAGGTATTTTCATTTATATATGTTATGGAGTTCATTATGAAACTTCACCTCAATCTACGGTTTGTAAAAGGATAGCCGATAAAATTTTCTTTTTCAATCAACTGTTGAAAACATTTTGATAAAAACCCTTTTTAAGGCCAAAATCAATTGTAACTGGATTACCAAAGAAAAGGGGTAGAATTCCTACCTCAATACTCGCACCAGTGTCCCACACCGCAATTGCGGTCCGCTATACGTTAGCTCCGTGGAACCCCGAACGACCTTTAATAAAAACTAGGTCTATTAGTATCTAGTTTAAGATATTCTACGTTGCTAAACTATTTCATGGTGTCCTAGTGTGTCATTTGTATTTATAAAATCATTTTATGAAGTTGAAATTTCAATATTCAAAACAATAAAAACGGATGAAAAATCACAAAATCTCACCATGCCCGGTCGGCCTGTCGGTCACCCTAGTTCGGTCGGCCGAACTGTTGCCGGAAGACCAGGCCCGGTCGGCTGAGCTTTTCTAGTTTGGCCTACAAGACATATAAATCCGGCCTACCGAACCCATGAATCTGGCCTACCGAACACAAAGTTTGGCCTGCCGATCTGGAAAAATTCTAGAATTTTTCAGACACAAGTTCTCAGCCTCCCAAGCCCTAATCTTCATTTCAACTTGTTTTTCTCAATTCTCAGGCATGGAAATCAATCATAGATGATAGAAAAACACAATAGGACACTTTTAAACTCATTTAAACAACATTTGCACACAAAATCCAAGAAAATTCAAAAATGGAGAAAAATAGAGAAAAATGAAAAATCTTAATTCGAATTCGTTCTTCTTCAAACAAAGCTCAAATCCTAGTTGTTCTAGGTTTCCCTAACTTAGATCAAAGGTTTTCTAAGTTCAAATAAGCTTAAATTTCAAAATGTAAGAAAAATTGAAAAAAGTTTTGAAATTCAAAAACTAACCTTGAATCGAAGCTTTAAATCGTGTTTTGGTTAGTTAATCACGTTCCCGAGCCTCCAATCCACCTAACCGAGGCTTGGGGCTCGATTGATTCAAAAATCTTGGGAGAAAATGGGAGAGAAAGAGAGAGGCAGAGTGAGTGGGAGAGAGACATGAAATAGAGAGGGAAGGAGAGAGAGGCATGAGTGAAAGAGAGGGAGAGTGAGAGATATAAAGAGAGAGAAAAAGTAGACAGTTTTACTGTGCAAAAACGTGTGCCGCCCACGGTTTTGTAAAATGGGACATATTTGACTTTTGACAAATTGTTATGTTCCAAATATTCAAAATGAAAATTAAAACAATTAGAAACAACTAAAAATCATTAAAATAATCAAAACAACTTTAAATTCAAAAATTTCACCAAATGATCAAATTAAGTTTAATATATTCATTATGACATACTAATCCACCATTTTACATCTAATATCACTTAATTAATCTCGAGGCGTTACATATGTAAAAAATAAAATAAATCTAATAGGTAACCGTTACATAAATTTCATCGAGAATCACTTCAATTCACACACGTAAGCAAGATTAATGATCTTTTACCTAGAGAACTATACAACTTTTACGTGACTGTAACTATAAAAATTAAAATAAACTCTTCGAAGAAAAAAAAAACCTAAAGATCTAACAGCTTCAGATGATTTGAAGTTCTTGATCCTTAGCGAAAATTCCTCTAGGACGCTTTTGCTATAACAAACTGTTCAATATTGAATATAAAAACCCTTTACTATACCTTATTGCTTATTAATCAGAAGCCATGGCAAAGAAAGCACAAGAAAAAAAAAAGGTAAAAAAAGTCTAAAAGCTTAGAAAGAGTGAAACATGCCTAGGTACGACCAAAACTAGAACTGGGGAGAATATGAGCGGTTGGGACAGCGTGAGTGAGGAGGTTTTTTATAGGTTTAAATTTGGCCAAATTACATTAATACCTTCTTTGTTTTGTCAAAATTACAGAGAGACCTTTGGATTGAAACTAATCACACTAATAGCTCTGGCTGTTAAAAAAAAATTACAGAGAGACATTTTATATTAGTTGACAGTGAGGGTTGACTGTTAATTTTGTTAAAAATACCAAAAATATCCTTCCATCTATTAAAACATGTTTTTGTTATTTATGTAGTTGAAAGTGACAATTTTAACAGTTTTTGGAATTAAAAATGAGTTTAAATAATTTACACTTGTAACTATAAATTTCTCTCCAATGGAAGATACAATGTCTTCTTTTTTTTTTGTTTTCTCTTTTTCTCTAAATATAACAATTATGTCCAAAATAAGATAAAATATAAAGATTAAAATTATATAGTCCAAAAAAGTGCACGTTAGTTCCCAAACATATAACATTTGAATTTACATTTTAAATTCTAAAGAAAGTTGTTCATTATACAAACTATACTTTTAACACTCCTAGAAAGAATTTTTTTCCCCTTGATTTTTCGTTCAAATTTTTTTCAACAAAGTAAATGTGTGTTTTTATTTAAAATTAATAATTTTTAGTATTTTAAAACTAACTAGATCTTATAAAATTGGATAGTTATTATCTTAACATTATATTATTTTCATAAAAAGATTAAATAAAACTATAAAAAATAGCAAACTAATAAAACTCCAAATTTAAAAACCATATATAAATCTTATCTTATATGAAATAAAAAAGGTTAAGAATTTAAAATTAAAAATTGTAAATTCTCTCATCAATTTATTACTTATTGTTTGGTTTTAAAAAGAACAATCCGATATAACCCAAGTATAAGGTTGTCTAAGTAATAAAACTCGGTAAATCTAAGATTGAACTCATAGAGAATGCATTTTGCTAAGGTCCAATATATTTATTATATTAACTATTTATTTATTTTAAAACTGAAAAATATGAGGATTAATATTTATTATTTACAAAATATATTCACAATATTTACACATTTTACAACATTTTTTATTTTCAATTTTTTGTTATTTTGGAACTTCAATAACAAGAAATGTAGCTTAAATTAAAATAGAACTTTAATAATAAGTGTAATTAATTTAAAATAAAAATAACAACAATAATAATAACAAATTAAAAGGGATTAAACAGTAATATTAACAAATCTAAGATTCAAAGGTTCCGTTTTGGTAATTAACTTAAACAAATATTGTTTTTCTATTTATTTATTAGCTGGTTTAAGCATACGTTATGTCATCTTATGTCGACAATAAATCAAGTATTACTAAGCATTTATTGTGTCATTTCAAATCTATAATATAGCAAAAATTTAACTTAATAAACAAGCAGAATTTTAACATTACTTAACTAAAAAAACAAACAAAATAATGAGTTAAGCATTTATTGAGTCATTCTCTATCTACAGCTAATCAAGGTCCTCCTAAATATTATTTGTATCATTCTATATCATTGAAAAATTAAAATCAAAATTTTGACAAAATTCTAGCTAATAAAATTCTAAAATCCGAAGTGTAGAATATTTTGGCATTATAATTGCTTAGAAACTAAGAAAAACTGAAAATATTTAAGAGAATTTTGCCAGAGATTCCCCCTCTCTTCTTAGCTAAAAAGACAAATTAAAAAGACATATTTAAATTAAAATACTAAAAATATTATTGAGGATAATTTTTATAGCATGAACTGAGAAATATTTTACAAAAACTTGAACTAAAAACTATTTGTCAAAAACTAAACTTAAAAACTATTTCTAAAAAACTAAATTGTATTTTTTCTTTTTTCTTTTTTTAGGTTTTCTGTAATAAGGTAAGGGGGGGGGGGGGGGTGGGTTATAGACTTACGAAAGGGGCATTATTCATACGTGGTTTAATTTTTTGAAATATTTTTTACTATTTTTTTTTATAAAAAAGAATCTAAAATGTGCAATTTATAGAATTTTGTTAACATTTTTTTTCTTCTTTTCTTCCTTCAAATCAAGTCTATTGAGTATGCAGATTTTAGTTCCAAATCCCCTGTGGCGTAGTAGCGGGATGTATAGCAAATGACTCAATCTAGGCCTTCAATCAAGTGATCCAACGGCTATAGGATAAGCAAGAAAATGAGACCAAGTGGGCCAGCTAGGATCGAGATTTGTGACCATTGACAGAGTCTAGGTAATCATATTTGACAGGCGAGGAAGTAGCTTCACGTGGAGACGGCTGCTAAGGATCAGACAGCTCCAAAGATTCCTCCACATGCGTGGGACCTATGCTGTTTGGCGATGCTGCTGGCTGATGTGTGTCCCAGATCTGACGACTGTGGAGTGCTAGTGGCTGAATCGAGTGGCTTAAGCAATGCCACGTGTCCAACTTTTTTTGAAATATGATTTTTTATTTGTTTCTTTTGTGTTTATTGTTCGATTTTGCTCGTTTTGGTGTTGTTTTGTTTTGTTTTTCTATCAGATTTCAAATCTAAAGATAGAAAATCAAAACAAAATTAGTTATTTTATAAACATAATATTGACAATAATTTTAAAAGTATTTATTTTACTTTAAAACACACAAAAATAATTACAAACTTCTAAAATTCTGAGCTCATTTGGTTAAACACATGTATAATTTTTAAGACTAAAAATATTTTTAGAAATTATTAAAAAACTATAAAACATATTTACAAACTTAAAACATGCTATAAAATATATTAAGACTAAAAAAAAAATTATCACACATCATTTTTGCGGTTTTAGTTAATTTCAAACTAAACTAATATTTTACGTACGAAAATGATTCTAAGAACATGATTTTTAACATTAAGACACTAAAATACTATTTACCTCTTAATTGATTTAATCAAGGAGCCTAACGAGAAATATAGATACAAAATGATTGAATTTAGCTTTAAAAAATGTGCATTTTTTAAGTCTCATCACTTCTCCTTCTCCATCTCTCTCTCAATTTCCCCCTCTCTCCGAATGGGCGACAGAGGCAAGGGGGTATCAGGTCACCATGGGCGATGGGGTGGGCTTTGATGCTATATGGGGCCTAGGTCGGATGGTACGGTGGGCGACGGGACGGCTGGATAGGGCAGCAGGCGACATGAAGGTCGGGGGAGGGCGAGGGAGGATCGAGAAAAGGGGTAGGAGACTGAGGCACGGTCGGGGGGGGGGGGTGGATGGTAGGTCGATGGTAGGTGGCGACCGACAAGGGAGGTTGAGGCTGGGAAGTGCCTGCCGGTAAGCGAGGTTGAGGAAGGGGTTAGGAGGGCAAGTGAGCAGTAGGGGAAGGGGGTGGTCTAATTAGTAGGCAACTGCTTAGCTTTTTTTTATTTATTTTTGTTATCCGAAGGGGGTTGCTGGCTTGTTTGGGTAGTAAATAGGGTTTTTTTAGATCAACGGTTAATATTATAAGTTGTTAGATCAATAACTGAAATCAAACATAGTATTTTTAATTTTTTGTTTCACATTAAAAACTAACAGAGTTAACTTCAAGGGGTGTCAATGCAATTAGTTTCAAAATAAGAGGTGTCTCTGTAATTTTAGCAAAATATAGGGATGTTAATTTGATTCACCCTTGGATGTATTATACTATGTCAACTGTGATTAGCTCTTTTAAATAATTTTATTTTTAGCAGTTTGATTACTATATATTTATTGCTCACTCACAGCTTGTTATAACTTCTTGTATGGATTTGATTTATGATCCATTAGAAATATAGAATTGATTTATGATCTATGAGAAATATAGATTAGTAATAGCCCTTGAACTATGCCACTTATCTCACCTTGGCACTTGAACTTTAAAACATAACAAAAAACTCACAAACTATTCAAATTTTTCCATTTTGGCCATTTTGTTAGTAAATCAGTTAAATATTGACATAATTGAGCTAATAATTTCACTTTTAATTCTTAAACTATGCAAATTGTCCTATTTTAGCCCTCAACTTTTAAAGTATAATAAATCACATCAACTTGTCTCATTTTTGCCCTTCTATTACTAAATTCATTAAACATTGACGAATAAGCCACATATGTATAGACTGGATCGATTAGTTATAAATTGACAATTGATATTAAATTTTTATAATTAAATTTCGCACATCTCAGACCTATAAATAAGAGGTTTCATAGACAAATGTACATTTTTGCTGACTCACAACTAATAAGAATTTTTAGGTTTTTCCCGAGAGCTTTACAGATGTGTTGCCTTTTGGACTGTGGATTGAAACATGCCACATGAAAAAAACTCTTTGAAAAAATGCCACAAGCCACTTGGTTTTTTTTCCTTGATAATTTTACTCTTGTATTGATTCTTGTGAGTGCCATATAGTGTAAAAGTTTTTTGCAAGCAGCAAAAGTCAGTGCATTGTTCAATAATGTGGCAGTAGGCATAAATATCTCGTTTTTTCCAATGATTATTGAGCCCAATACGTGAAGTTTTCATTATTATATCATTTGTTTAATTCTCAACCAAAATTGTAGTCATAAAAATGATAAATGGGTTAAATTGTAGCATTTATGTTACTTTATTGATGTACTCATATAGTGTTTTTTCCTTATTGCTTCATTTTTCTCATTTTAATTTACAATAATTCAAACCCAACATACGTCAACTGATGGAAAAAATTTGATAAAACATTTTGAACAAAAAAAAAAGTAGTAAAACTTTTATGAAAAAAATTATAAAAGGGATTTTGCCTTCAAAATATATGTTGAAACATATATAGAAGCAAAGGGTTAAAATGGTTATTTATCTCATTGCATCAATATGTAATAGATTTGATATTGGAAGAGTCACAATGGACAAATTGCATAGTTCAGGGGTGTGATTTATTACATTATAAAATTTAAGGATTAAAATAAGGCAAATTACATAGTTCAGGGCCAAAGGTAAATTTAATTCTAACATTTTACATTCTCTTATCTCAAATTTTCCAGTGGCTTTTAACTTTGTTTTCTGGTGGCTATTTTATTTTGGAATTTTGGGTAGTTTTGCTATAAACATCAATTGTTCAATTGTTTTGTCGAAAAGGTAAAAGAGCACCCAAGACTTGGGAGTTCCATGGCGATATTTTAGAAATTTGAATTATATTCCTAAAACTTTTTATAAAACTTCAGAACGTGTCTTTACTTGTTAAAAAACTTAAAATGAAGTATACACTCAAAAATTGAAATCGTATGTTCTCATGTAATAAAAATTTTCTTTAAACTTGTTAATGCTGCCCTCATTAAAAGGAAAAAAAAAAAAAGAAAAAAGAAAAAAGAAGAGAAAAGGTCCGCCACTAAGTACACTTTCCTCTTTGTTCATAAAAAATGCCTGCAATCATAAATGCTATTAGTCTTGTAGCTTAATGTTTGCTATATTCTCCATACTAGTCATGAGTTCCTCTTTTTTTTTTTTTTTTTTTTTGAGGGAACTAGTAATGGAGTTCTTGACAATACCAAGTCCAGGAAATCTACAATATAGAATATACAATATTTGTTTTACAAGGAAGAAAAGAAAAACTAGTTAAACAAGAACAACACATTTCCTAACCTAACTAATCATCGATAAGATCTTTTTTGGAATTTCTATGTTGTTGAACGACCAAAACTGAGCCATTGACATTATACTCTGAGGAAGCTAAGAGATCTCCCACTGTTCCAAGCTCAGGGCATTCCTCCCAATCACTCAGCCCCGTCGTCAATGGCGAGTGTCCTCTCCCACCCTTTCCGACAATGAATAGTGAATACATGTCTCCAATATCTCTTAGAGCTGCCGCAGTTTCTTCACCGTTGTTCACATACTTCTCTACATATCCAACATGCCCTGATGTCACACACCTAGTGGAACATTAACTTATTAAACAAGATACAAGACAAAGCTTACCAAAAGAAAAAGCAAATGTGATTGCTTGCATAGGCGATGGTAATTCTACACCTAACTTTACTATAAGGTATAAAGTTTAAAAACCTGCAAATCCTTAATTAGAAAAAAAAAAAAATGATTCTATTAGCTGTTGTTGAAGCCAAAATTCTGCAATTGCACGTTGTTATTTATCACATACCAATTTTTACACCCTTTCGTATTATAGCAATGACTCGCATAAAATTACATCTAAACATGGAATAATATCAGGGTATCTTTGAACCTATATTTACATTTAGAGGCGTGATAAAATCACTAAAGTAGTTTCACGGTTTTCATCTTCAACTGTTCATCCAATTAGGTGCGGTTCCCCTTGTGACTGCGGCTCTTTAACCTGGTTTTGGCTTTGAATAAAAGTTTCCTTTTAGCCAAAAAAAAAAAAAAAAGAAAAAACTTTTTGTGTTGAGTGGTGATTCTCACACACTCTTTGTTTAAGTGGCGATCTAAGACTTCAAGTGTATTTCATTCGTATCAAAGAAGGGCTTTTTAAACAAAAATTAGTTTTCCCTTTTTTTAAGAAAACAAACAAACCAAATAGCATATAAAGGAGGAGAGGGGATCTTACTCGTTATAGAAATCACTGAGGAAGGCATTATCAATGTCCTTGCCGATCTCCAAGCTGGCCAGGGACATGAACACATCCACATCGTCCCTTCCATCCACGCGCTCACTCCTCACGCTTGACGACTTCATTGACAAGAACCGAATCACCGTCAAATTAATCCTCCCATGCCCCGCAATCCTCTTGCTCCAGGCAACTGCCTCTCGGTCGTCAGGCCCGCCAAAGAAAAGAGTCGCCACCTGCTCCACTGCCCCCGAAGGCGGCGCATCAAGCAGCTGCGCAAATCCAGGAACTCCAGCGAGCCCTCTCTCGACAATTATCCCGACCGAGCACGGCGCATGGCGGAGTATCTTCTGGTTGGTGGTCCTCACGCCCTCCTTTCCGCTCTCCATCTTGCCGTCGATCCTCTGGTGCTTGTGGAAAGGCACGAGTATGATTGACGTGCGAAGGTCCTCAGCGGCGCTGCAGACGTCCTCGTAGAGAGTGGCGAAGGAGGAGACAGCCTTGCTGAGGTGGACAAGGATGCCGGTCTCGGCATGGAAGGCATCGACAGCGGCGTGTATCTCAACGACGTCATTTCCACCGTAGTCTTCGTCATCACTGAGTTCATCGGCCTCCAACTCGTGGTAGGAGACATTGGTGCGGCGACTTTGGGTGAGCTCGATGAGGTGCATCAGATGGGGAGTCATTCTGCCACAGCTGCCACCGGTGAGGGCCGAGGTCAGGGCCAACACGGCGGACATGTGGCGGGGACCGTACACGCAGGCGAGGAGGGTTTGGATTTCTTGATCGTCCGGGCCCGTTTGGTGCTCAAGAGTTGTGTGGGTTTGGGCGAAGAGCCTCTCCTCTCGGCGCATCAGGAGGGACAGGATTGGGCCTGATATAACCGTGTTGATCACGATGCTCATCAACAGCAGATTGTAAGCGTCTGGATTCCATCCCTGTCGTACCACAACAAACCAAGCATGCAGTTAGGAGCTTTTTACCTTAGAGTACTTGTATAGTGCATGTTTCTACATTAGATTAGAGTACTAGTATAGTGCATGTTTTGAACGTAATATTGCCGTTTGCAATTGTAGTTCAAATTACGAAGTTGTGGTCTCAAACTCAGCTGCCATCTAATTTTCTTTCTGCTATTACTATCTACTCCCATAGGTGATTAACAAAACAAGGATGAAATTGTGGAAAGATTAACGGTTCTGGAAATCCTTAAATGTGCGGTTGCACTATGTGAACCGTTTATTCCTTGAATATTCATTGTGAGACTACCACAAAAATAAAAGGAAAATAGAGTGCACGTAGCATTTTTAATGCGTTTCCTATACTATACAGATGGATTATAAGATAACTACGAAATAAATACAAATATTACAAAGAAACCAGTCAAATGTAGAAAATACAAACAAAAATCCTTTTTATTCCCATATGTTGTTAAAACCCCGCTGCTCACATAACTATGAGCTATTGTATTTTTTAGGCTGGAATTTATTATTTTATTAGTAATAGGATTTTAATCTTATAGGTCAAATAGGATTGCTCAAATACAAAATGTTGATGAGACATTAAATGCAGAACCCCATATGTTCTGTCTCTGTCACTTGACAAATCTTCAAATCATAACAATTCACATTCTGCCTTGACATCACTATCTGAGAGTACACATATAGAGAAGAACACTTTTGCAACTATACCACACTGTGAATGAGTTTGAGTAGAAGGACAAAATGCAATTTTAAGACTACTGAACCTGAGCTGCATGTATCACTTATAATTTGCAGTGAGACACAAGATGCTCGCAACGGTTTCCGCTGGAAAATTCTGAAATATGCATTTGTTGGTTGCATTTGCAGAACTTGTATTGATTTATTGCCTTACTGTTTATGTACTACTAATTAATCTAAAAGGTAAATCAAAATTGATGCTTACAATTAGTGTGTTTGTGGCCTGGCCAATGAACAAGAGATCAGCATGTCCTTTCAAGTTGAGGGAGAAGCCAACAAAAACCCCCTCATTGAGTGGAATCTTCAAGTATTGGCAAGCGAAAAGAGTGCCACTGATCTTGCTTCCAATGCTTAAAACCACCAAAATTACCACAATTATGACACTGCCGAGGTTCCTCAAACGACTCCCATCAAATTGGAAACCCAAGTACCCAAAGTAAACTGGAAGTATGAAGTTATGAACCGCGTAAGTAAGCTTGTGTAACAAAGTCCTCGCACTTTTGCCCTCCTTGGGAAACATAAGCCCAATGACGAAACAACTTATCACACTAGTACTAGTGAACATTTCTATGATCATCGAGCTTCCAATTAGGAGTGACAAAATGAATGCCAATTCAGGGTTTCTTAGGTACTTTTGATTTCGGTTACGTTTGTTGAACCAAGTAGCTATATACTTGTTCACAAAAATTACCACCACAGTGATAAAAGTCGTCAAAAACCCATCTCTGAAAAAGCTCTTCTTGTGGATAACAATGATGAGATTGAAGAGCAACAAGCAAGTGATCTCGTTAACCAATGAGCAAGCAATCGCCAATCGCCCGGTTGGCGAAGTCGCAAACTTCAAATCTCCTGCCAAACGTATGACCACAGGCGAAGCCGTGTAGGTCAAAATCAGGACAATAATAAATACGAATCCGATCTTTTTCTTGCCATTGAGCATCAATTGTTGTTGAAGGAAAAAAGAGACTGCTATTCCAAAAACAGCGCCAATTATTTGCCCACAATATGAAATTGTCGCAGCGACTTTCAGGTTTCTGATCATGTAGGGAATGTCTGTTTCCAAACCAATTAAGAACATGAAGAGCATTCGGCAAAAGAAACCAAAAACCTCATAGTACTCGGCAGCAGAAGCTTGGAAGAAGAAATCTCTCACTTTGTTAACATTAGATAGCCCTGATGGACCCAGCACCAATCCTGCCTGATACACATATATATTATATTGCAACATATATGCGAGATGCACACAGTTTTACAACTATATATGATAAGTAAACGTGGAATTCATGAATACATTTAAAGGGGTAATAATCTAACTAATATATGGCCTAAAGATAAAACTACATAGACACGTAAAGAAAAATGAGATTGATAAAGGTTGCATCGTAATTTAATAATGAATTAAGCATTAATCAAATTGAAGTGTGTACTAAATGGTCTAAAACTGGGAAATTTTTTTTAGGTAAGTTATTTGTCTTCTTTAATTTTCGATAGTTCGTAGGTTTCAAGCAGATTTTTTGGGCACTTTTTTTTTTTTTTTTTTTTTTTTTCCGGTTTAAAAGAATGCTATGCTTCCCCTCTTTTGTTTTATATATTTGGTGGGTGTTTGGCAACTCTAATCGTTTGAGAGTATCAGATAAAATTTGTAATCGTTGAATTTGAAATTATATGATTTTTTGGATAATGCTTGAACATCATCAGCTAAAGCCTATTTTCTTTTGAATTAATCAGCATAAATGGCATGCAGATGTTTTCTGCAACAACTACATATTTTCTGAAAGAAAAAGACCAAAAAACCAAAACAAAAAAACAAAACAAAACTAAATAGAGCAAACTGGAATATTGATGACCAAGGCTTACGAGAATTTGAGCAATGGGACCAGGTTGACCCAAGGCCTTAAGGACAAGGTGGAAGAAGTGTGAAATGACGAGAATGCCTGACATCTGCATGCCCATGGACGTGAGAGGGTTGAAGAAATCCTCTTGACACACCATGCGTTGTGTGGCGTCCATCTTTGCTGATTTTTTTTTTTTTTTTTTGGGATATAATGCTCTATGATTATTTTTTATGTATGCAGTTATGAACAGAAATCTAAGCCTTGAAAAAATGAAAAGATTAAAAAAGAAAGAAAGAAAGAAAGAACACAGAAGAAGAAGAAGATAGATCACGTGCACTTTAGATGCCAAAAGTATTGCGAGGGATGGACAAGGATACTAAAGAAAGAGAAAGGATCTGTGTCCTGCATGGTTCAGATCCTTGTTTTACTGAAAATGAAGAAGTGGTTTTGAAAATCTAAGGTGCGACTTTTTCTTCGGCGTGGCTGTGAGTGGTGAGAAATAATTTTTTTTTTAATAAAACTTCTAGTTTTTGTTTTTTGTTTTCTTAAAAGAATGCATTACATGACATCGAGCCACTTCTCTTCTCCATATAGGTCTCCTCTCCATTTAACTACATTTTGACACGTCAAAGTCTCTAAACTTTTTAACTTCTCATCTTATTCTTTCCGTCAGTTACTCATCTACAAATCAATTCCTTTTCTTTTTTTTTTTTTTTAAATGAAAGACTGAAATTTCATTAACTAGGACAATAACAACATAACCAATAAAATGTGGAATAAAATCCATCGCAAAAACCATGATCCCATCTAAGTGCATAATTAGTTAACAGGACCATATTTTCCTCCCTGCGAACATAACTGCAAGACATAACCATCAGGGTGTAATGATGTCCAATGTTTAATATCAAAAATAATAGCACCAGCAACATCAACGGACAAAGAAGAATGCACAGCCACCACAACACTTGTAGCATCGGATTCCACAACGTCAATTCCTTTTTTGTCCTCTCTCATCTTCTCCATTTTTGTCCTCTCTCATCTTCTCCATTTTTGTCTCACAATCTGTGTTCTCTCTCCATCTAATTTCTCACGGACTGATGTCTTCTTTTTCTTTTTCTTTAATGGTCTCATGTGTTTCTCTCTCTATCTCTATTCTTTTTTCTCTCTCATGGTATATTGCAATCTACGTCTTCGGCAGATCAGGTAATAAGTTTGGAAAGCATGCACAATGTTAAAATGCCTGGGTAGTATTTGGCAGTTTGCAGCTCGTTTTCCATTTAGAACTGTGAAATGGAGAGGACCATCGTCGACCCGTTTGTCATAATGCCATGTCAAATTCTTGGCATGTTTTATGTTTTTGAAGAAACACCTCAAACGTGGTACTAATAGAATGTACCATAACACCTTTATTGGCACTCCATTCTTACCGTCTTTTGGCTCTTTTTCTTTCTTCCACCTTGACTGTTAACAAAGCGGACAATAATTCTTGTTCTCGTACTCGTTCCTATAAACAACAAAATCATTTTCACAAGCATGAATTTTCTCATACTCCATTCCCACGTGCTCAAAGTCTTCTTAGCCTTATACATACTAGTTGGTAATTTATTACCCTCTGGTAGAAGCCTTCTTAGAAATTTCAAAAGCTTTGTAAAACTAGAATTAGGCCACCCATCCGATGCTTTCAATTCCATAATCCAACTAAAGTAGAGAATTTGGTGAAATCGGAACACCTGTCATACACAGGTGTCCTGGCATCATTCATCATTGTCTCAAATAAATCCGGACGGTGTAAGAAGTGTTCTTTCAAATCATAGAACGTGTCAACCATATTGTTGTAATCATCTATATTATCTTCTACAATAGCTTCCTTTTCTTTACTTGCTAAAGTTGAATTGAACTTAGACTCGCCATGAAAATACCACATTTGGTAACTACTTATAATTCCATTTTAAAATAAATGTCTTCTAACAACAGGAATTGAATGAGATCTATGGTTTCCACATTGAACACAAGGACACCGAATTTTATCATTATGTGCATAAGTTTTGGCAAAATCCAAGAACTCTTCCACACCATTCATATATTCTCTAGGCAATCGAAAATCCCGCATTTATTTCCTATCCATTTTGCAAGTTCTAAATCAAAATAATAAATAGCAATTCAATTAAAAACAATTTCACAAATTACATATACCCATCATATTCTAATAATAAATCATATGTAGAAAAGAAATTAATCGTACCTATCCATAATATAGTAAACACGGATAAATAAACAACAAAATCAACACCAATTTATCAATATCTAATAAAAGCTTACAATTAGAAAGGAGATTAAGAAGGATGGAGACAGAGAGGGACGACTATAGCATTTTCAAAAAATCATCCTGAGTTTAATATGGATCCAAGAAATATAAATTTTGCTTTGTCGACGGATAGAATGAACCCAATTGGTAACATGAGTAGTAGGCATAGAACTTGGACCGTAATACTTTTTAACTATAATCTATCTCCAAAAATGCGCACGAAGCGGAAGTTTTTAATGTTGTCTTTGTTGACTTTGGGTCCTCACCAACTAGGGAATGACATTGATATCTACTTGGCACCATTAATTGATGAATTGAAAACTTATGGGAAAATAGAATCGAAGTTACGGATGCTTACCGAGAAGAGACATTCACACTTCATGCAATATTGATATGGACAATTAATGACTTCCCTACATATGGCAATTTATCTGGTTATTCGGTGAAGGGTTTTATTGGTTGTCCCATTTGTATGAAGGAAACATCTCACAAACGGTTAAAGAATGGTAAGAAAACCATTTTTCTTGATCATAAAAGATGGTTGCTAACAGATCATCATTGCCGCAAACAAAAGAAAGCCTTTGATGGCAACATTAAAGAAAGAGACCCTCCTCGTCCTTTGACAAGTGAACAAATATTTGAAATGGTAAAAGATGTGAAAGTGGTATTTAGGAAGAGAAAGTGAGGTAAGGACGAGCCATCGATAGATGGACCATAGAAAAAGATTGATATCTTTTTTGATTTATCATATTGGAAGACACTTTTTTTTTCATCATTTCTTGGATGTTATGCATATTGAGAAAAATGTTTATGAATCAATAGTCGGCACATTGCTTGACATTCCAGGCAAGACTAAAGATGGTGAGAATGCACGGTTGGATCTCATAGAAATAGAGATTACGCCTAATTTGTTTCCTAAGAAAAGAAGGAACCGTACTTACTTACCTTCGACGAAGCACGCATTATCAAGAGCAAAAGAGAGAAAGCTTTGTGAATGGTTTGCTTTGTTGAAAGTGCTAAATGGCTATTCTTTGAACATTAAAAAGTTGGTATCGGTGAAGGATTTAAAACTTATTGGCGTGAAAACATATGATTGTCATGTGTTGATGCACCAATTGCTACCACTTACGTGGCGGAAAATTCTAACAAAGGATGTGAGATTTGCAATTACCAAGTTATGCTCGTTATTTAATTCAATATGCTCCAAGATAATTGATCCACTTATGCTAGATTCACTATAGTCGAAGTTGGTGCAAACCTTATATATGCTTAAGAAGTATTTTCTACTAGCATTTTTTGACATCATGATTCATCTAACGGTGCACTTAGTACGCAAAGTTAAGTTATGTAAACTAGTATATTTGAGACGGATGTACCCATTTGAAAGGTATATGAGCTTTTGAAGGGCCATGTGACAACTAAAATAAGTCAAAAGGATGTATTGTAGAAAATTACATAGCGAGGAATCGGTTGAATTTTGCCCCGAGTACTTATCCAATGCGGAAGCAATTGGGGAGCCAAGGACAATAAACATTGAGGCTAGGTGACTATCTATTGGCAACCTTTCCTCGGTAAATTGAGGGAAGTAGGAGCAAGCTTGTCTTTATGTCTTGCACAATGCTAATAAAGTGGAGCCTTTCATTGAGATGCACATAAAAGAATTAAAAAATGTGGAACTAAAAAGAGCAAAAAATTAGAAGTGGTTGCAAGAAGAACACAACTGGACCTTTTAGTGTTAGACATGTATGCCCTAAGGAGTAAAAATGTAATAAGTTTTTGGAGACATTTTTATCAATAAAGAATTTATTTATTATTTATATACCATATCTTGTCCTCTTTACGTTCATATTTGTTGAATGTATGTTAAGCAAACAAAAGTCTGAGACTGTTGGTCTAAACTTTAAGAATTGGGCATATGATGGACGAATTATGCGGAAGACACAATTCTTAAAGTGATGGTCTAAATCATAAGATCCACAATCGAGGGAATAAAGTTGGGCACTTTATTCATGCAAAGATTGTTATGTTGTCTATATCCCTTTTGGGAGATGGTTTGTCTTGACCAGCAGAGGAGGACTCCGTGAATAGAAACATTGGCACGTTGTCATAGGTGACGATGTGTTGGATTGGAACATAAAGTGAATTGATTTGGATTAATAATTCTATCTCGACAAATCGATTTACTTTAGACAATCATTTGTATTGTATCTTAATCTTGAGATGAATAGTGAGACCGTTGTCTTGACTTGTGAATTTTCATGTACCAAAGGGTAACACCCACATCTTAATAGTGGTATGCATGCCGGTATGTTGGAGGCATGACTCTTGATAGTGTAGATCTGTTATTCATAGATATGGAATCCATAGCTCCTCTTTAGGAGTAATGATATCCTCTTATATGCGTTATCCTGTAATTAAAAAACTGAAACGCTCAACCATTTGGGTACATAGGTGTAACTGAATGGTATACTGTCTTTAGATAGTAAGTTTTCCAATGGTGAGATAATGGAATGTAAGATAAAAATAATCGGGAAGGTAAGACAAAACTTGTCCTTAAGCCGATTATGGATTATCATATGGGGATACGATACACTATGATACATCATGGAGACTTAGCTATACGAGCTTCGTAATTCTATATAGTTCGAGAGTGCAGCTCCAAGCTTTTAGTGGAGTAGCGTTGGAGTTGATAATTATGAAATTTATATCTGGGATATTAGGTTTTGTAATTATCGGGAGCTTGAACTATATATGTCCATTTGGTTCCATTTGCTAGCTTACAACATCCTATAACGACGCAACGTGCCTTTCTAATTATTGGTAACTTATGTCAGACTTATTTGATTGGTTGAAATTTGGAAGAATCAAATAATTCATGTCTGTTTATCCATTGAATAAATTTTGTGATAAAAATTAATTCAAGATAAACTTGTTGAACTATAAGGATCAGATAAAAATTATAGGATAAAAATTAATTTGGTTCCCTTTGCTAGCTCCAACATCCTGTAATGACACGACGTGCTTTTTCAATTATTGATAACTTATGTCGGATTTATTAGATTGGTTGAAATTTGGAAGAATTATATAATTCATGTCTGTTTATCGGTTGAATTAATTTTGTGATAAAAATTAATTCAAGATAAACTTGTTGAATTATAAGGATCGGATAATTCTTGTCTGTTTATCGGTTGATTTAATTTTAGATAAATTAGATCAAGATAAACTTGTAGAATTATTGGGAATTGATTTATTTTCTTAGAGATTATCTACATAAGGTTGTTTTGATTATATAACTTCTCTATTGGGTTATTTGAATTAAACCTAAGACTTTATCCTATAGAATCTCAGGTGGAAAATAAAAGATTTGCAAGATTTTTATTCAGCAGCGCCAATGGACGTGTTTGGCCTGCCCGTGGGGAATGTTCATCTTGTCAATCAGCGAAGGATAAGATCACGCGTTTCCACGCAGATCTTATCAGATATTAATCCAAACTTGATTCTGTTTCGAGTTTTTAAAACCTAATCTGATAAGGACTAACCCTAGGACCAATCTCTATATAAAGGATGTAAGTCTTAAGAGTTACTTAGATCAGTTGAGAGATCAAGAGTGATACTCTGCTAGTGAGAATCTGAAAACTCCTTAAGAGCTTTTGTTCACAAATCACAAACACTTGCTTTGGGTTCTGATGAGACTGTAAAAATGTATATTTTCTAAGGCTTAAATAATTTATTTATGCTTTTATTTCTCATTAAATCCTCTAATTAATAGCATTTTTGTATTAATAGGTATTTTTGTATCTTAGTGTGTAAATGTGTTTAAAAATATATTTTTAGTGTGTTTTTATCTTTAATAGAATTTTTAGTAATTTTTAGAGTCATTTTAGTGTATTAAATGTGTGTTTAGTTTGTAAATAGTTAAAATCGTAAAAGTAATGTGGTTATTTTATTTTGAGTTTTAATGTATTTGATAATGTGTTTTAAGTTTGTAAATATGTCTTATTATAATTTTAGTAATTTCTAAAAATATTTCCAGTTCATAAAAATTATATCTGTGTCAAACCGTAAGATACTGGAAATTTTAGGAGTTTTTATTTATTTTTGTGTGTTTTAATGTAAAATAAATACTTTTAATATTTTTGTAAATATTATGTTTGTAAAATAATTACTATTAGTGTGTTTGTGATTTTTATATTTAAAATCTGGAGGAAAAACATAGCAAAAAGACACCAAAACGGGCAAAATCGGACATCAAATGCATCAAAAATCTTTGAAAAATTCAAAATTCAAAAGGAAGAGGACACGTGGCGTCATGGGAGCCGTTAGATTAGTCTCCATAGACTTCATCTCTATGTTCATGGCCTCTGTCCAGAGTCTTGAATCAACATCCTCCATAGCTTCTGCGTAAGTATAAGGATCCCTGTCATGTTCATCCAGTTTAGCCAAGAAGACCTCCCCATTGAACATATACCTCTCAGGTTGACGCCCGATCCTCCCACTACGTCGAAGCCCCTGAGATTGTTGTTCAGGTTTGTTTGGTTTTTCTACACCGATCGGAATGGTTTCGTTCGGAACCTCTTGAGTGAACGAATCACCCCTTAACTCCTCAAGCACCACTTTGCTTCGAGGTTTAAAGTCGTCCATGTAACTCTCCTCAAGGAAAGTTGCATTAGTTGAAACCACGACTTTATTTTCCTTTGGGTTATAAAAATAACCCCCTTTAGTCCCTTTTGGATATCCTACAAACACGCAAACCACCGAACGTGCTTCCAACTTATTCGGATCCTTAAACAGGACATGAGCCGGACATCCCCATATGCAAATATGGTTTAAGGATGTCTTCCATCTTGTCCACAGCTCATGAGGAGTTTTAGGGACCGATTTTGAAGGCACATTGTTCAAAAGATAACATGCGGTTTGTAGTGCATATCCCCAAAAGGATAAAGGCAATGATGAATAACTCATCATGGACCGAATCATGTCCAACAAAGTCCTATTCCTTCTCTCCGCTACGCCATTCTGCTGCGGAGTGCCCGACGCAGTCAAATGGGATAAAATCCCATTCTCAAATGAGAAAAGATATAATAAATGAAATGCTTTAGATAATTATTAATTAGAATTAAAATTCCATATCAGTTGCAAAACATACAAGGGATTCTCAAAGCTTCACCGTTTTAATTTTATGCTTTAAATTTTGAATAAAAAAAATCTCAAAACTATTTCTTTTACTTTTACACTTTGCTCTGAAAAATTGCTTGCCTTTTTGAACGTTTATTTTTAACAATCTCTCGAGTTACAAATTTTCACCTCCCTGTGGATACGATAACTTTTCTATACTACAAACGTCCGCCGTTTATAAAGAAGATAAACATTTAGGGCGTTACCGTACTATCAACTCAACAAATTTGGCGCCGTTGTTGGGGAGGTGCCGTTGCTCTGTTAGATTGCTGAATTAAACGAAAAAACAGGTAAGTAATCTATCCCTATCCTTTGTAAATATTATTAGTTATTTGCATTTTTAATTTGTGTGTTTGTTATTAAAAAAATTAAAATTAAAAAAAACAAAAAAATTAAAAAAATAAAAATAAAAAAAGGGGACGGATTTTTTTCACTCACTACTTTATTCGATTCGGATAAAGAAAAGCTTTGCATCCTGTCTTTTGTTTTGCAAGTTTGGGTAGTTGTAAAATTTGTTGGATTCTGTCAAAAAGGCTACCGTTGGGATTTAATCTCACGACCATAAGGCTAACCCCTTTGCCTAAGAAAGTTGGGAATTCTAAGCATGTCCACTGTGACCCCCCAATGATTTGGGAATCCAATTAATTGAGTATTATTCAGCTTGAAAATTTTTTCTTTAAAAAATCCAAAAAAAAAATTAAAAAATTAAAAAAAATCAAAAAAATGTTTTGGGAAATTTATCAGCATTTCATTTTAAGTTTTTCCCAACAACACTTAGAACCATTTTATAATGCTTGGTGGAGATTTAAGGACCTGCTAGATCAATATCCTCACCATGGTTTTTCTAAGGATTATCTTTTAGAAATTTTCATATATGGGTTAAGTCCTGAAACAAGAGATTGGGTAGAGAGAGGAGATGGTACCACCGCTTTTTACCAATTATCTATTGACGAAGCCTATTATATGTTAGAAGATATGGCCGAATATGATTATTGGAGACTGAATAGTTCTAGGAACAATCTAATTTGGGAGAACAATACAAATTTTTCAGAACCTTGGCCTGAAACTCAACCCAAAATTTTGGAGTCAAATTTTGAATTGCAAGAAATATATAGTGACCCAAATAGGGTGAATCTGGAAGAAACCTTAGAAACATTGGAAGAAACTATAGACAAATATATGAAAACCATGAGTAAAATAGAAGTTGATAGGCTTGAATATTCTTTTGAATTATTAGAAAATTCTTCAGGTGTGGAAGAAATAATTGAAGAAACTTTAGAACCCACCTATTTTGAGGAACAACTTTTAGGAGAGGAATGTCAAAAAGAGGATGAAGACTTAACTATAGAACATGAACAATCATCACCCTTAGTCTTAGATTCTCAACCTCAGTTGCCACAAGAATTCACCAAAGACCATTTTTACCAAGACCCTATGTGGCCACCACCTCCTCCACTGTCTCTAGCATTGTTTTTAAGGACCAACCCAGAATATAAAATGTGTCTAAGTTACGTAAGTTTAAATATTTCAAATTTTGTCAATCTTGAGTGCATGTTTACACAAGACCCATATGTGGTGTCTTTTGACACTTACTATGGGAGAAAACCGCTCTTTGACGATTGTCCACTAGGAGCAGGAGTTGAAAGAAAGATTTGTTGATTTCAGAGCATCAAGCGATGGGAAAACACTTTCAAAGTAATATCTTTACCTTATCTTCTTTGTAATATATTCTTTTGTGTTGTTCTGTGCTATGTTGATTTTCTTTAAAAAAAATGAAATTTGTTTTGAAAATTTAAAATGAAGGCTATTAATTAAATTTGTTCAGAATGACTGAGTTAAGAAGTTAAATTGTTTTCTCTCGAGACGCATTCTAATAAATTTAATTTTATAAATGCAATTGGTTTAGATTTTCAAATAAATTTCAACAAAAAAATGTGTGTTTATTTTAGTTTTTGTTTGTTAAGTTTGCTACAGATCATCTCTACAACTGTGCTGATTCAGGTAATATTTTTGTTGCTCTCACTATTCTTTTATATATTTAGGATAATGTATATTCTAGGTTGGGGGGAGAGGGTTGTGCTTAAAAATTGTGCTTCAATGTTGTGGTGCGCCAAAAATTTTTCGATTTTGCCCAAATTTTTTATTTTGCTCCAGATTCTTGCATATTTTTCATTTTTGTGTGTTAATTTTTTTTTGGGTCATAAAATTAAAAGAAAATTTTAAAAAATGTCTTGTAAATATTAGTTTCTTAGTAATTAATGTCTTATTATTTTTTTTTATTTTTTGAATTTCATATTAATGTAATATCATTTTTCTATTCTTTGAATTATCTAATTTTATGCACTCTCAAAACTTTAGTTTTATTTAACATTTTTATGTATTTATTTTTCAAAGTGTTTGTAAGCCATTCTTTTTACACACGCACTGTAATGTTTAATTGTGGTGGTAAGTCAAAGCTATGAATATTTGAGTTTTGTTATTTCGTGAAGATGAACAAATAAAGGCAGCAATATTTTCAAAATTAAAAAACTAATTAAAATAAAAAAGAATAAAAAGAATAAAAAGAAAAAAATATAAATTGTAAATAAATAAAGTGTGTAATTATATAAATTAAGGAATAAATTTGGATAAGTTTGGTTTCGTAGCCTCTTTAACTCGAGTAAGTAAGTTCTAAGGGGCGCTTCAACACCTAGTACCTTAGACCAACTGGTCTGAGAGTTACTAACCCAAAGCTCGTTAAATGGGTTATAGAGAAAGCTTAAGGGAACTAAGCATTGCACTATCCACAATTGTAAAGTTTGTAAATATTTCTATTTTTATGTTTCTACTCTTTAATTATTCCAAATCAATAATTTGAAGTGTTGCTGCCTGTAGGAGTGATTTGAAGAAAAATATCATAACAATAATATTCCTAGTTTTGGATGAACTTCATAATTATTCATTATCTCTCTTTTTTTGCACTAAATTTAGCTTGTATACATTTTGTTAAATAGCATATAAATTGTTCAAATAAAATTTTGGTTTTGTTAGTCTATTTAGTTAGATTACTCAAATTATAGTTAAATGATTTTTCATTATATAGATATTCAATAATTCATTTCAAAATTTTATCGCTTTAATTGCTAGGGACTAGTAATAACTGGTTGGGGGGTGTGATGAGACTATAAAAGTGTATATTTTCTAAGACTTAAATCATTTATTTATGCTTTTATTTCTCATTAAATCCTCTAATTAATAGCATTTTTGTATTAATAAGTATTTTTGTGTCTTAGTGTGTAAATGTGTTTAAAAATATATTTTTAGTGTGTTTTTATCTTTAATAGAATTTTTAGTAATTTTTAGAGTCATTTTAGTGTATTAAATGTGTGTTTAGTTTGTAAATAGTTAAAACCGTAAAAGTAATGTGGTTATTTTATTTTGAGTTTTAATGTGTTTTAAGTTTGTAAATATGTCTTATTATATTTTTAGTAATTTCTAAAAATATTTTCAAGTCATAAAAATTATATCTGTGTCAAACCGTAAGAGACTGAAAATTTTAGGAGTTTTTATTTATTTTTGTGTGTTTTAATGTAAAATAAATACTTTTAATATTTTTGTAAATATTATGTTTGTAAAATAATTACTATTAGTGTGTTTGTGATTTTTAGATTTGAAATCTAGAGGAAAAACATAGCAAGAAGACACCAAAACGGGCAAAATCGGACATCAAATGCATCAAAAATCTTTCAAAAATTCAAAATTCAAAAGGAAGAGGACACGTGGCATCATGGGAGCCATCGAATTCACTACCAAATTAATCTCAGTGGTCCGAGGAAGAGACGGGTGTCAATGCATCATCCGATGCGTTAGTGAAATCTCAGAGTACTGTCTACGTGTCGAAGAATAATTGGCGTGTGTGATTCACGTGCTGACAAGCTGCAGACACGTCAGAGGAGAATCACAGACAGCTTCGAACCCTGTGCGGGCCAGTTCACAAGCAACCGTTCTCTCAACCGTTCGATGAGATGACGAAGACCAATCTAACGGTCATCAAGCTCGGTCCCACTAGGTCCCACCTGGGCCCATCTTACCCGCGTCTGACAGCCATTGGATCACGTTTTAAACGGTTTAGATCGTGCCTGTTCCGTGCTGGTCTGGTCTGCGTCACACTAGATTACAAACTCAAATTCGTATATCAAAGAGCAAATCTTAACGTGGAAACGGAGATAAGATCGGATCATTTTGATCCGATTCTTCAACAATAATGAAAAATTATAATAATAATAATAATAATAATAAAATAATAATAAATAATAAAATAAATATGTAAATAGTGAAAAATTTTCACTATAAATACCTTGCTCCCCCCTTCTTCAACACACCCCTTCGGGCCATTTGGCCCGTTCTCTCCTTTCCCCTTCTCCCATTTTTCCCTTTTCCCCTTTTTATCTCTTAGGTAAAAAAAAAATATATATATATATATAATAAAATAATGCTTAAATTAGTGTAGAGAGTCTGGTGAGGTAGAGAGATGATCTTATATGCGTAGTACTCTGGTATAGATTTTATCTTTATATTTGTTTTGTAATTCTTATATTTTGTGGAATAAATTATATTTTTATGTTTTTAACAATTATTGTTACTGTTGTTAAGCTGCCAATTTTTACATAAATTCAGTCATGCTTTCTTTATGTAATTTAATTGTGTTGCATAATTAATATTAATAATACTAAAGTCATGCTCCTTTATTAAGTTGAGTTTTTGCTGCATTATAGATATAGACTGGCACAGTAAATACTCAGTAATTCTTGATTTATTGTAGACAGAGGATGTCATAGTGTATTCTTAAACCAATTAATAAGTCAAGGTGCTGCCGAAATTAACGCAATAATTTATTCCATAAAAATATATTAATTTTGATTTGTTATTATCTTTTCTATCTTAAAATTATGTTAATTATAATTGAATGACAGCGGTTATAATTTTCATAATTAGTGCACCAAATCATTAGTGACAGATGATTATTTTGCTAGTTTTTATAGGAAAACCTTTACTGCATTATGGCTTGCTATATTGTCGATTTAGGTTGACCTATATAATTAGTAAAATGTGCTTGCGATTAATGAGAAAAGATATAATAAATCAAATGCTTTAGATAATTATTAATTAGAATTAAAATTCCATATCAGTTGCAAAACATATAAGGGATTCTCAAAGCTTCACCGTTTTAATTTTATGCTTTAAATTTTGAATAAAAAAAATCACAAAAATATTTCTTTTACTTTTACACTTTGCTCTGAAAAACTGCTTGCCTTTTTGAATGTTTATTTTTAACAATCTTTCGAGTTACAAATTTTCACCTCCCTATGGATATGACAACTTTTCTATACTACAAACGTCCGCCGTTTATAAAGAAGATAAACATTTGGGGCATTACCATACTATCAACTTACCAGGTTCTGTCGATTGGTTGGAAGGAGAGTCACCTAGTGGAAGAGCTGTACGTGTGAGCCCACACTCACTCCAGTCGTGGATAGAGAATAGCAAAGAAGACCAGTTGGTTGAGGCTCTTCTAGAACGTTACTTCTCTTCATGTTTTGCGAGGGTTTTTTGGCACACAAAGGTTAGTAAGATCTAGTTAATTTATGCATATAGCATGTCAAACTTGTGTTTTGGAAATTGCTCTGATGTAAAAATTTTAAAAATTTTGCTGCGCACTCTTTTTCCAACAATTGGTATCAGAGACATGGTTTTTACATAAATCTATGAGTTTGTGATCTTGTTATATGTATAAATTTTGTGATCTTGATCTCTTCTATGCTTGAATTTAATTTTATAGAGAGTTGGCATTCTAGGTTTCTATATATTATATATGTTGTCATGGATTATATGGTGAATGTTTATTAATTAATTATGGTTGATTAAATTGTTATTTAATTATTTATTAATTAATTAATTTATACCGGTTATAGTTCCTTAGAGGTTAGAATGTATATCTAGGTTTTTCATGTAATTAGATGGTAGACTATCATCTCCGTCTAGGAATTGTTATTTAATTTTAAATTTGTAAGAATTTTGTAATTAAATAATTATTCAGAGAAGACGGATCTAGAAAATTGATGATGATGCTCTCAGTATCTCTTGAGTCTCTAATTTTATGTTTTTGAATTGTTAAAAATTAAATTGATGAATTGCATTTAAAAATTGTATTTTCTGGAATGGAAATTTATGCTCGGTCGGCATGCCAAACCTCATAGTTTGGTAGTTCGATGGTCACAGATCGGCAGGCCAGACTTGAGGTTAGGCAGGGCATCAGTGGGGCAGAAATCAGGTGGCTTTGGCGGTAGGCCAAACTTTCATGAGTCGACAGGCCGATCTTGATCGGCAAGCTGATGAAGCAAGACCGGTAGGCCGATCACTCAAATCGGCTGTCGACTGAGAGTTAGAAAATTTCTAGAAAAGGTGCAGTTTTTTTGATGCAGTTTTAATTTTATTTTTGGGACAATTCTGAGAAACATTAAATTTGGATATGACCGGAAATATGAAGTATTCGATTCATACGGGATTGAAGACTTGTAGATGGGAATTACATGAAGAATGATACAGCTTGAGGATTTAAGGATGAAGAATCGAAAATATGTCTCGATTATTCTCTTGTAATCTTAGTTTTCTATTCTCTAGGGTGGAGCCATAATATTAGGGTTATTCATTATTTTGCTTATAGCTTTGCTTTATTGCTTTGGTTGTCTACATTGTAATATGATTTGCCATGTTTATTGATAAAATGTCATGTAGAATAAGGAGTGCTACTCATATTAAAATTATTCATGTATATTCTTAAAATAAAACCTTGATTTCCAAAGATTGAGTGGGAGAAGGTTTTCGAAGAGAGAACCTAAGGCCTCCATCGTTGGTCCATAAGCAGAACATGGTGGTCCGACCCTTAGGAAGGGATTTCTATCATGTACAAGATTGGATCTCTGAGAAGATAAGGTATTTTAGCATGATTTATGGTTGCACACCCCTAGGTGGTGATTATAAATCATGGATAAAATATTAAAATGATGGTTATACATTCATGTTATTTTTATTATTAACCTCCCATAGGAGCTCTATTAATAAAATTAATGGCCAAAGAAACGATTATTAATATATGCTGGATCATACAGGTCTTGGATGGCATATATTAATTAGGAGGGGATCCGTGTTCCTGATTGAATTTGGCATGACTCCCCCAAGAGCTTGTTGAATTCTGAGTTAGGAATTATCGTTGTAAGGTTGTGATATTTTTAAGGTTTTGACACATAAACACATTTGTACTTTTTACATGATTGTGTTATCTTACTAAATTATTATTATATGTTTGCTTATGTTTAGTATATGATTCTTTATTATAGATTAAAAATGTCTAAAAACGCTTTATCTTCAATACTTGGCAAAAACCTATTAACCAGTGAGAATTATAATGATTGGAAACGAAACCTAGATATCGTCCTGTCCTTTGAGAAACTGAAATATGTACTGACAACCCCTTGTCCTCTCGAGCCTACAAGAGACTCAACTAATAAGCAATTCCAAGCGTATGATCGCTGGAAAGATGTTAATGATCAGGCCCACTGCTATGTGATGGTTAGCATGAATAACGTGCTGCAGGCTCAACATCAGGATTATGAGACTGCGAAGCAGATCTTGGATAATCTTGAAGATATGTTTGGAGGCCATGCCATAACAAAGCAGCAAGGGGCGCTTCAAAAACTTTTAAACTGTAGACAGAGGCCGGGGACATTTGTAAAGGAGCATATGATGTTGGGCATGGGTTACCTCGCTGAGGCTCAAACCAATGGAGTCAACATCGATGCTGAAACTCAGATGACCATGGTCTTTGAGACTCTGTCTAAGGAATTTATTCTGTTTAGAGCTACATTTAATTTAAGCAATAGACGAGATATGACCTTAACAAAATTGATGAAACAGTTACAGGAGTTCGAACTACTGATCAGGGAGTCTCTTGTAGGTGGTGAGGCCAACATGGTAGCTGCTTCTAGTTCCAATCTCAACTCTAGAAATGGAAAGAACCAACAGTCCAAGAACGGTAAGTCTTCTATTCCTGCTACTACCAGGAGCAAGAAGAAGAAGAAGAAAAACCCAAAGAAGCTTAAGTGCTTCATCTGTCGGAAGGTCAGGCATATCAAGAAGCAATGCAAGGACTTCCTTTCCAAAGGAGGTAAGTGTGATCTTCTGCATTTAGAAACTTGTTTGGTTGAGGAATCCAGTGACATTTGGGTCATAGATTCCGGTGCAACTAATCATGTTTGTGTTTCTTTGCAAGGGTTCAAAAAAACGAGAAGTCTACTGCATGAAGACTTCACGCTTCGGATGGGCGACGGATCCTTGGTCTCAACAGAAGCAGTGGGAGATGTCCATCTTTATTTTGATAATTATAGGAATTTATTTTTGCAAGATTGTTTTTATGTTCCTAAATTTAAAAGGAATTTAATTTTTGTAGCTTGTTTATTTAAAGACTCCTATTTGGTTTCTTTTCATGATAATGTGGTGATTTGTATAAAAAAATCTTTTATCTGTTCTGGATGGGTGCAAAATAATCTATATTTTATCAAACCTAAGATGGACTTATTGCTTAATACTAAGATGAATGATAATAACTCTAAAAGACTTAAAACTTCTCACTCTAATAAAACTTATCTTTGGCATTTGCACCTTGGTCATATTAACCTGAATAGGATTCAAAGGTTGGTAAGGGATGGACCTTTAAGTCACATAAAGGTGGAATCTATACCTGTTGGAAACAAAGTACGCTGTGGAATTTTAAAAATTTTTCATCAGAGTAATTTCCAAAACACAAGTATGACATGTTATATGTATAAATTAGACAGATCTTACTAACCTTTGTGTGAAGATCCTCTGCAACCTGCGTAGAGAAGTAATGTTCCAGAAGAGCCTCAACCAACTAGTCTTCTTTGCTATTCTCTATCCACAACTGGAGTGAGTGTGGGCTCACACGTACAGCTCTTTCACCGGTGACTCTCCTTCCAACCAATAGAGAGAACCCAAAGCTAGTGCTCGTGATTTTTAAACAAAAGCTCTCAGGGAGTTTTCAGATGCTCACTAGAAGAGTATCACTCTTAATCTCTCAAATTGATCTCTATTGATCTCAGTTGATCTGAGTAAATCATAAGACTCACTCCCTTTTTATACCTATTGGTCCTGAGGTCAGTCCATATCAAATTAGGTCTCAAAAACACGAAACAGAATCAAGTTAAGATCAATATCTGATAAGATCTATGTAAAAACGCGTAATCTCATCTTCGCTGATCGGCAGGCCGAACATTTTGATCGGCAAGCCGAACAGGCCAGTTCGCCAGGCCGAACACGTCATCCGGCAAGACGAACTCCCGAGAAAAAATCTCCGTGAATCTTTTATTTTCCACCCGAGATTTTAAAGGATAAAGTCTTAGTTTTGATACAAATAACCCAATAGAGAAGTTATCTGATCAAAATAAACTTTATCAAGGTAATCTCTAATAAATCAATTCACAATAATTCTACAAGTTTATCTTGTTCTAATTTTGTCCAAAATTAAAACAACCGATAAACAGACAAGAATTATCTGATCGTAATAATTCAACAAGTTTATCTTGAACTAATTTCTTACAAAATTAATTCAACCGATAAACAGCCATGAATTATTTGATTCTTACAAATTTTAAACCAATTTGATAAATCTGACATAAGTCACCAATTATTGGAAAAACACGCCGTGTCGTTACAGGATTTTGTGAGCTAGCAAAGGGGACCAAAATGGACCTATAAAGTTTAAGCTCATGTTCATTATGAAACCCAATATCCCAGATATACATTTCACAATTATCAACTCCAATGCTACTCCACTAAAAGCTTGGAGCTGCGCTCTCAAACTTTATAGAATTACGAAGCTCGTGTAGCCAAGTCTCCATGACAATCCATAATCGGCTTAAGGACAAGTTCTGTCTTACCTTCCCGATTATTTTTTTCTTACATTCCATTGTCTCACCATTAGAAAACTTACCATCCAAAGATAGTATACCATTCAGTTACACCTATGTATCCAAATGGTTGAGCGCTCCAGTTTTCCAATTACAGGACAACGCGTATAAGAGGATATCATTACTCCTAAAGAGGAGCTATGGATTCCATATCTATGAATAACAAGTCTACGCTATCAAGAATCATGCCTCCAACATACCGGCATGCATACCACTATAGAGATGTAGGAATCACCCATTGTTACATCAAAAGACACAAGTCGAGACAACGGGCCCACTATTCATCTCAAGATTAAGATACAATACAAATGACTGTCTAAAGTGAATCGATTTGCCAAGACAAAATTATTAATCCAAATCAATTCACTTTATGTCCCGATCCAACACGTCATCACCTATGACAACGCGCCAATGTTTCTATTCTCGGAGTCCAACTCCAATGGTCAAGACAAACCATCTCCCAAAAGGGATATAGACAACATAACAATCTTTACATGAATAAAGCGCCCAACTTTATTCCCTCGATTGCGGATCATATGTTTTAGACCATCACCTTAAGAATCGTGTCTACTGCATAATCATCCCATCATATGCCCAATTCTTAAGGTTTAGACTGACAGTCTCAAACTACTGTTTGCTTACCATACATTCAACAAATATGAACGTAAAGAGAACAAGATTTGGTATATATAAATTAATAAATTCTTTATTGATAAAAATGTCTCCAAAAACGTATTATATTTTTACTCCTTAGGGCATACATGTCTAACAATCTCCCACTTGCACTAAGTAAGTAAATACAGCAAATTTTGCATCCCCATAGCTTCCACATGCCTCTCGAAGACTCTCCCAGTAAGTGTCTTCGTAAATGGATCAACTAAATTGTCCTCCGACGCGATCTTACACACCGTGACATGTCCGCTCTCAACGAAGTCCTTTATCAAATGATACTTTCGATCAATATGCTTACTCTTCTTGTGAAATCTTGGTTTCTTAGCATTAGCTACCGCTGCACTGTTATCACAGTACAGTGATACCACTTTATCCATACCAGGAACTACCTCAAGATCCCCAAGGAACTTATGGACCCACACTGCTTCTTTCAAAGCATCACTAGCCGCCACATACTTGGCCTCCATCGTTGAATCTGAAGTGCAATCTTGCTTCACACTTCTCCAACTGATGGCACCGCCACCCAGAGTAAACACAAATCCTGAAGTCGATTTCCTAGAATCCAGACAGGATTGAAAATCCAAATCAGTGTATCCTAGAGGAGTTAAGTCCTCACCCGAATACACAAGCATATACCCTCGAGTCCTTCTCAGGTACTTGAAAATATGCTTTACCGCAACCCAATGGTTCGGTCCTGGATCCGGCTGAAATTGACTTACAATCCTGACCGCATAGCTATTATCCAATCGTGTGCAAAGCATGACATACATGAGACTACCCACTGCTGAAGCATAAGGCACCTTCTTCATGTATTCTCTTTCTTCATAAGACTTTAGAGAGTCTTTCTTAGAAAGAGTAATTCCAGACCTAGATGGTTGCCCACCTTTCTTGGAATCCTGCATTGCAAACCTCCTGAGAATTTTATCTATGTAGCCGGCCTAAGACAAAGCTATCATTTTGCTCTTCCTATCCTGAAAGATCTGGATACCAAGGAGAAAATTAGCCTCACCCAAGTCCTTCATGTCAAACTGCTTGGTCAACCATAATTTGACCGATGACAACGCCCCAACGTCATTGCCAATTAGCAGAATGTCATCTACGTAGAGCAGTAGAAAAACCACATTCCCATCCTTAATGTGTTTGTAAACACATGGTTCATCCACGTTTTGTGAGAACCCATAAGTCTTGATCACTTGATCAAATCTTATGTTCCAAGAACGAGAAGCCTGGTTAAGTCCATAAATTGACTTTAGCAGCTTTCAAACCTTACCCTCTTGACCCGCAACCTTGAACCCGTCTGGTTGTTCCATATTAATGGACTCATCAAGATAGCCATTCAAAAAAGCCGTCTTGACATCCATCTGCCAAATCTCGTAAGAGCGGTAGCTATAGATAAGAGAATCCGGATGGACTTAAGCTTGGCTACAAGCGAAAAGGTTTCCCCATAATTGATTCCTTCCTTTTGCGTATAACCCTTAGCTACCAATCTAGCCTTAAAGGTTTTGACCTTTCTATCCACTCCTCTTTTCCTCTTGTAGATCCACTTACACCCTATGGGTTTTACCCCTTCGGGAAAATCCATAAGCTCCCAGACCCGATTAGTCTCCATAGACTTCATCTCTATGTTCATGGCCTCTATCCAGAGTTTTGAATCAACATCCTCCATAGCTTCTGCGTAAGTATAAGGATCCCTATCATGTTCATCTGGTTCAGCCAAAAAGACCTCCCCATTGAACATATATCTTTCAGGTTGATGCCCGATCCTCCCACTACGCCGAAGCCCCTGAGGTTGTTGTTTAGGTTTGTTTGGTTTTTCTACACCAATCGGAATGGTTTCGTTTGGAACCTCCAGAGTGAACGGATCACCCCTTAACTCCTCAAGCACCACTTTGCTTCAAGGTTTAAAGTCGTCCATGTAACTCTTGTTGGAAACAAAGTGCGCAGCGGAATTTTAAAAATTTTTCATCAGAGTATTTTCCAAAACACAAGTTTGACATGTTATATGTATAAATTAAACAGATCTTACTAACCTCAGTGTGCCGAAGAACCTCCGTGACCTGTGTAGAGAAGTAACGTTCCAGAAGAGCCTCAACCAACTGGTCTTCTTTGCTATTCTCTATCCACAACCGGAGTGAGTGTGGGCTCACACATACAGCTCTTCCACCGGTGACTCTCCTTCCAACCAATAGAGAGAACCCAAAGCTAGTGTTCGTAATTTGTGAACAAAAGCTCTCAGGGAGTTTTCAGATGCTCACAAGAAGAGTATCACTCTTAATCTCTCAAATTGATCTGAGTAAATCATTAGACTCACTCCCTTTTTATACCTATTGGTCCTTGGGGCCAGTCCATATCAGATTAGGTCTCAAAAATCGAAACAGAATCAAGTTCAGATCAATATCTGATAAGATACGCGTGAAAAACGCGTAATCTTAACTGTCACGGTCGGCATGCCGAACTGTGTGATAGGCAGGCCGAACTGACCAGTTCGGCAGGCCGAACTTTCTGATCGGCAGGCCGAACTGCCGAGAAAAAATCTCCGCGAATCTTTTATTTTCCACCCGAGATTCTAAAGGATAAAGTCTCAGTTTTGATTCAAATAGCCCAATAGAAAAGATATCTGATCAAAACAAACTTTATCAAGATAATCTCTAAGAAAATAAATCAATTCACAATAATTCTACAAGTTTATCTTGTTCTAATTGTCCAAAATTAAAACAACCGATAAACAGACAAGAATTATCCGAACGCCATAATTCAACAAGTTCATCTTGAACTAATTTCTTACATAATTAATTCAACCGATAAACAGACATGAATTATTTGATTCTTTTAAATTTTAAACCAATCTGATAAATCCGACATAAGTCACCAATTATTGGAAAAACACGCCGTGTCGTTACAGGATTTTGTGAGCTAGCAAAGGGGACCAAAATGGACCTATAAAGTTCAAGCTCATGATAATTATGAAACCCAATATCCCAGATATACATTTCACAATTATCAACTCCAACGCTACTCCACTAAAAGCTTGGAGCTGCACTCTCGAACTTTATAAAATTACGAAGCTCGTGTAGCTAAGTCTCCATGACATATCATAGTGTATCGCATCCCCATATGATCATCCATAATCGGCTTAAGGACAAGTTCTGTCTTACCTTCCCGATTATTTTTATCTTACGTTCCATTGTCTCACCATTAGAAAACTTACCATCCAAAGATAGTATACCATTCGGTTACACCTATGTATCCAAATGGTTGAGCGCTCCAGTTTTTCAATTACAGGACAACGCATATAAGAGGATATCATTACTCCTAAAGAGGAGCTATGGATTCCATATCTATGAATAACAAGTCTACGCTACCAAGAGTCATGCCTCCAACGTACCGGCATGCATGCCACTATAGAGATGTGGGAGTCACCCATTGGTACATCAAAAGACACAAATCGAGACAACGGGCCCATTATTCATCTTAGGATTAAGATACAATACAAATGATTGTCTAAAGTGAATCGATTTGCCAAGACAGAATTATTGGTCCAAATCAATTCACTTTATGTCCCGATCCAACACATCGTCACCTATGACAACGCGCCAATGTTTCTATTCACGGAGTCCAACTCCGATGGCCAAGACAAACCATCTCCCAAAAGGGATATAGACAACATAACAATCTTTACATGAATAAAGCGCCCAACTTTATTCCCTCGATTGCGGATCATATATTTTAGACCATCACCTTAAGAGTCATGTCTACCGCATAATCATCCCATCATATGCCCAACTCTTAAGGTTTAGACTGACAGTCTCAGACTACTGTTTGCTTATCATACATTCAACAAATATGAACGTAAAGAGGACAATATTTGGTATATATAAATGAATAAATTCTTTATTGATAAAAATGTCTCCAAAAACGTATTACATTTTTACTCCTTACAGCATACATGTCTAACAATCTCCCACTTGCACTAAGTGAGTAAATACTGCAAATTTCGCATCCCCATAGCTTCCACATGCCTTTTGAAGACTCTCCCAGAAAGTGTCTTCGTAAATGGATCAGCTAAATTGTCCTCTGACGCGATCTTGCACACCGTGACATGCCCGCTCTCAACGAAGTCCTTTATCACATGATACTTTTGATCAATATGCTTACTCTTCTTGTGAAATCTTGGTTCCTTAGCATTAGCTACCGCCGCACTGTTATCACAGTACAGTGATACCGCTTTATCCACACCAGGAACTACCTCAAGATCCCCAAGGAACTTGCGGAGCCACACTGCTTCTTTCGAAGCATCACTAGCCGCCACATACTCGGCCTCCATCGTTGAATCCGAAGTGCAATCTTGCTTCGCACTTCTCCAACTGATGGCACCGCCACCCAGAGTAAACACAAACCCTGAAGTCGATTTCCTAGAATCCAGGCAGGATTGAAAATCTGAATCAGTGTATCCTAGAGGAGTTAAATCCTCACCCGAATACACAAGCATATACCCACGAGTCCTTCTCAGGTACTTGAAAATATGCTTTACCGCAACCCAATGGTTCGGTCCTGGATCCGCCTGAAATCGACTCACAATCCCGACCGCATAGCTAATATCCGGTCGAGTGCAAAGCATGGCATACATGAGACTACCCACCGCCGAAGCATAAGGTACCTTCTTCATGTATTCTCTTTCTTCATAAGACTTTGGAGAGTCTTTCTTAGAAAGAGTAATTCCAGACCTAGATGGTTGCCCACCTTTCTTGGAATCCTGCATTGCAAACCTCCTAAGAATTTTATCTATGTAGCCGGCCTGTGACAAAGCTATCATTTTGTTCTTCCTATCCCGAAAGATCTGGATACCGAGAACAAAATTAGCCTCACCCAAGTCCTTCATGTCAAACTGCTTGGTCAACCATAATTTGACCGATGACAACGCCCCAACGTCATTGCCAATTAGCAGAATGTCATCTACATAGAGTAGTAGAAAAACCACCTTCCCATTCTTAATGTGTTTGTAAACACATGGTTCATCCACATTTTGTGAGAACCCATAAGTCTTGATCACTTGATCAAATCTTATGTTCCAAGAACGAGAAGCCTGCTTAAGTCCATAAATAGACTTTAGCAACTTACAAACCTTACCCTTTTGACCCGCGACCTTGAACCCGTCTGGTTGTTCCATATAAATGGACTCATCAAGATAGCCATTCAGAAAAGCCATCTTGACATCCATCTGCCAAATCTCGTAGTCGAGAGCGGCAGCTATGGACAAGAGAATCCGGATGGACTTAAGCATGGCTACAGGCGAAAAGGTTTCCTCATAATCGATTCCTTCCTTTTCCGTATAACCCTTAGCTACCAGTCTAGCCTTAAAGGTTTCGACCTTTCCATCCACTCCTCTTTTCCTCTTGTAGATCCACTTACACCCTATGGGTTTTACCCCTTCGGGAAGATCCACAAGCTCCCAGACCCGATTAGTCTCCATAGACTTCATCTCAATGTTCATGGCCTCTGTCCAGAGTCTTGAATCAACATCCTCCATAGCTTCTGCGTAAGTATAAGGATCCCTGTCATGTTCATCCGGTTCAGCCAAAAAGACCTCCCCATTGAACATATACCTCTCAGGTTGACGCCCGATCCTCCCACTACGCCGAAGCCCCTGAGGTTGTTGTTCAGGTTTGTTTGGTTTTTCTACACCGATCGGAATGGTTTCGTTCGGAACCTCCGGAGTAAACGGATTACCCCTCAACTCCTCAAGGACCACTTTGCTTTGAGGTTTAAAGTCGTTCATGTAACTCTCCTCAAGGAAAGTTGCATTAGTTGAAACCACGACTTTATTTTCCTTTGGGTTATAAAAATAACCCCCTTTAGTCCCTTTTGGATATCCTACAAACACGCAAACTTCTGAACGTGCTTCCAACTTATTCGGATCCTTAAACAGGACATGAGCTGGACATCCCCATATGCGAATATGGTTTAAGGATGTCTTCCGTCTTGTCCACAACTCGTGAGGAGTTTTAGGGACCGATTTTGAAGGCACATTGTTCAAAAGATAACATGCGGTTTGTAGTGCATATCCCCAAAAGGATAAAGGCAATGATGAATAACTCATCATGGACCGAATCATGTCCAACAAAGTCCTATTCCTTCTCTCTGCTACGCCATTCTACTGCGGAGTACCCGGCGCAGTCAAATGGGATAAAATCCCATTCTTTAACAAGTGTCCCAAGAACTCATCAGAAAGGTATTCCCCACCTCGATCAGATCGAAGTGCCTTTATGGGTCTACCCAATTGCTTTTCCACTTCAGCCCGAAACTCCCTGAACTTATCATAAGTTTCACTTTTGTGGTGCATTAGGTACACATACCCATATCTTGAGTAATCGTCAATAAAAGTAACGAAGTACTCATACCCTCCTCGTGCCCGGATGTTCATCGGTCCACAAACATCACTATGCACAAGTTCTAGAACCCCTTCGGCCCTATTGCCCTTAGACCCGTATGGTCTTTTGGTCATTTTACCCTCCAAACAAGATTCACATTGAGGTATAGATTCCACCTTTAAGTGACTTAAAGGTCCATCCCTTACCAACCTTTGAATCCTATTTAGGTTAATATGGCCAAGGCGCAAATGCCAAAGATAAGTCTTATTAGAGTGAGAAGTTTTAAGTCTTTTTGAGTCATTATCATTTATCTCAACATTAAGCAATAGGTCCATCTTAGGTTTGATAAAATATAGATTATTTTGCATCCATCCAGAACAGATAAAAGATTTGTTTTTACGAATCACCACTTTTTCATTAAAAGATACCACGTAGGAGTCTTTAAATAAAGAAGATACAGAAATTAAATTCCTTTTAAATTTAGGAACATAAAAACAATCTCGCAAAATTAAACTCCTATAATTATCAAAATAAAGATGGACATCTCCCACTGCTTCCGCTGAGACCAAGGATCCATCGCCCATCCGAAGCGTTAAGTCTTCACGAAGTAGACTTCTCGTTTCTTTGAATCCTTGCAGAGAAACACAAACATGATTAGTTGCACCGGAATCTATGACCCAAATGTCACTGGATTCCTCAACCAAACAAGTTTCTAAATATAGAAGATCACACCTACCTCCCTTGGAAAGGAAGTCCTTGCAATGCTTCTTTATATGCCCGACCTTACCACAAAAGAAGCACTTAAGCTTCTTTGGGTTCTTCTTCTTCTTCTTCTTGCTCTTGGTAGCAATAGGAATATAAGACTTCCCACTTTTTGCCCGTTGCTTCTTTCCATTCCCAGAGTTAGGATTGGAACCAGAAGCAGCTACCATATTGGCCTCTCCACCAGCAGGAGACTCCCTGATCAGCAGTTCAAACTCTTGTAACTGTTTCATCAGTTCTGTCAAGGTCATATCCCGTCTATTGCTTAGATTAAAAGTAGCTCTAAACTGAATAAATTCCATAGACAGAGTCTCAAAGACCATAGTCATCTGAGTTTCAACATCGATGTCGGCTCCATTGGTTTGAGCCTCAGCGAGGTAACCCATGACCAACATCATGTGCTCCTTTACAGATGTCCCTGGTCTTTGTCTACAATTTAAGAGTTTCTGAAGTGCCCCTTGCCGCTTCGTTATGGCCTGGCCTCCGAACATATCCTCAAGATTATCCACCTAGGGGTGTGCACCATAAATCATACTAAAATACCTTATCCTTTCAGAGATCCAATCTGGTACATGATAGAAATCCCTTCCTAGGGGTTGGGACCATCATGTTCTTCCAATGGACCAACGATGGAGGCCTTAGGTTCTCTCTTCGAAAACCTTCTCCCACTCAATCTTTTGAAGTCAAGGTTTTATTTTAAAATTATGCATGAACAATTTTAATATGAGCGGCACTCCCTATTCTATATGACATGTTATCAATATACATGGTAAATCATATTATAATGCAGACAAGCAAAGCAATCAAGCAAAGCTACAAGCATAATAATAATAATAACCGTAATATTATGGTTCCACCCTAGAGAATAGAAAAACTAAGATTACAAGAGAATAATCGAGACATTTATCGATTCTTCATTCTTGAATCCTCAAGCTGTATCCTTCTTCATGTAATATCCATCTTCAAGTCCTCAATCCCGTATGAATCGAACACTTCATATTTCCGGTCATATCCAAATTTAATGTTTCTCAGAATCGTCCTAAAAATAAAATTAAAACCGCACTGAAAAAATTGCACCTTTTCTGGACACCTGGCAGCTCTCGGTTGGCAGGCCGATCTAGGTGATCGGCCTACCGATCATGGAGGTTCGGCCTGCCGAACATGAAGGTTCGGCCTGCCGGCAGAGCACCAAAATTTCTGCCCCACTGTCGGCCTGCCGGACCGTACGTCCGGCCTGTCGATCTGTGACCTTCGGCCTACCAAACTGTGAGGTCCGGCATGCCGACCGAGCAGAAAATCCTCAATCTAGAAAATACAATTTTAATGCAATTCATCAATTTTATTTTCAACAATTCAAAAACATAAAATTAGAGACTCAGGAAATACCTGGAGGCGCCATCATCAATCTTTAAGTTCCGACTTCTCGTTCCGTCTTCTCCGAATAATTATTTAATTACAAAATTCTTACAAATTAAAAAATTAAATAATAATTCCTAGACGGAAATGATGGTCCGCCATCTAATTACATGAAAAACCTAGATACACATTCTAACCTCTAAGGAACCATAACCGGTATTAATTAATTAATAAATAATTAAACAACAATTTAATCAACCATAATTAATTAATAAACATTCACCATATAATCCATGACAACATATATATTATATAGAAACCTAGAGTGCCATCTCTCTATAAAATTTAATTCAAGCATTGGAGAGATTAAGATCACAAAATTTATGCATATAACATGATCACAAAATTGCAAATTTATGTAAAAACCTCGTCTCTGATACCAATTGTTGGAAACAAAGTGCGCAGCGGAATTTTAAAAATTTTTCATTAGAGTATTTTCCAAAACACAAGTTTGACATGTTATATGTATAAATTAAACAGATCTTACTAACCTCAGTGTGCCGAAGAACCTCCGCGACCTGTGTAGAGAAGTAACGTTCCAGAAGAGCCTCAACCAACTGGTCTTCTTTGCTATTCTCTATCCACAACCGGAGTGAGTGTGGGCTCACACGTACAGCTCTTCCACCGGTGACTCTCCTTCCAACCAATAGAGAGAACCCAAAGCTAGTGTTCGTAATTTGTGAACAAAAGCTCTCAGGGAGTTTTCAGATGCTCACAAGAAGAGTATCACTCTTAATCTCTCAAATTGATCTGAGTAAATCATTAGAGTCACTCCCTTTTTATACCTATTGGTCCTTGGGGTCAGTCCATATCAGATTAGGTCTCAAAAATCGAAACAGAATCAAGTTCGGATCAATATCTGATAAGATACGCGTGACAAAACGCGTAATCTTAACTGTCGCGGTTGGCATGTCGAACTGTGTGATAGGCAGGCCGAACTTTCTGTTCGGCAGGCCGAACTGCCGAGAAAAAATCTCCGCGAATCTTTTATTTTCCACCCGAGATTCTAAAGGATAAAGTCTCAGTTTTGATTCAAATAGCCCAATAGAAAAGATATCTGATCAAAACAAACTTTATCAAGATAATCTCTAAGAAAATAAATCAATTCACAATAATTCTACAAGTTTATCTTGTTCTAATTGTCCAAAATTAAAACAACCGATAAACAGACAAGAATTATCCGAACGCCATAATTCAACAAGTTCATCTTGAACTAATTTCTTACATAATTAATTCAATCGATAAACAGACATGAATTATTTGATTCTTTTAAATTTTAAACCAATCTGATAAATCCGACATAAGTCACCAATTATTGGAAAAGCACGCCGTGTCGTTACAGGATTTTGTGAGCTAGCAAAGGGGACCAAAATGGACCTATAAAGTTCAAGCTCATGATAATTATGAAACCCAATATCCCAGATATACATTTCACAATTATCAACTCCAACGCTACTCCACTAAAAGCTTGGAGCTGCACTCTCGAACTTTATAGAATTACGAAGCTCGTGTAGCTAAGTCTCCATGACATATCATAGTGTATCGCATCCCCATATGATCATCCATAATCGGCTTAAGGACAAGTTCTGTCTTACCTTCCCGATTATTTTTATCTTACGTTCCATTGTCTCACCATTAGAAAACTTACCATCCAAAGATAGTATACCATTCGGTTACACCTATGTATCCAAATGGTTGAGCGCTCCAGTTTTCCAATTACAAGACAACGCATATAAGAGGATATCATTACTCCTAAAGAGGAGCTATGGATTCCATATCTATGAATAACAAGTCTACGCTACCAAGAGTCATGCCTCCAACGTACCGGCATGCATGCCACTATAGAGATGTGGGAGTCACCCATTGGTACATCAAAAGACACAAATCGAGACAACGGGCCCATTATTCATCTTAGGATTAAGATACAATACAAATGATTGTCTAATGTGAATCGATTTGCCAAGACAGAATTATTCGTCCAAATCAATTCACTTTATGTCCCGATCCAACACATCGTCACCTATGACAACGCGCCAATGTTTCTATTCACGGAGTCCAACTCCGATGGCCAAGACAAACCATCTCCCAAAAGGGATATAGACAACATAACAATCTTTACATGAATAAAGCGCCCAACTTTATTCCCTCGATTGCGGATCATATATTTTAGACCATCACCTTAAGAGTCGTGTCTACCGCATAATCATCCCATCATATGCCCAACTCTTAAGGTTTAGACTAACAGTCTCAGACTACTGTTTGCTTATCATACATTCAACAAATATGAACGTAAAGAGGACAATATTTGGTATATATAAATGAATAAATTCTTTACTAATAAAAATGTCTCCAAAAACGTATTACATTTTTACTCCTTAGGGCATACATGTCTAACAACTCTCCTCAAGGAAAGTTGCATTAGTTGAAACCACGACTTTATTTTCCTTTGGGTTATAAAAATAACCCCCTTTAGTCCCTTTTGGATATCCTACAAACACGCAAACTTCTGAACGTGCTTCCAACTTATTCAGATCCTTAAACAGGACATGAGTTGGACATCCCCATATGCGAATATGGTTTAAGGATGTCTTTCGTCTTGTCCACAACTCGTGAGGAGTTTTAGGGACCGATTTTGAAGGCAAATTGTTCAAAAGATAACATGCGGTTTGTAGTACATATCCCCCCAAAAGGATAAAGGCAATGATGAATAACTCATCATGGACCTAATCATGTCCAACAAAGTCCTATTCCTTCTCTCCGCTACGCCATTCTGCTGTGGAGTGCCCGACGCAGTCAAATGGGATAAAATCCCATTCTCTAACAAGTGTCCCAAGAACTCATCAGAAAGGTATTCCCCACCTCGATCAGATCAAAGTGCCTTTATGGGTCTACCCAATTGCTTTTCCACTTCAGCCTGAAACTCCCTGAACTTATCATAAGTTTCGCCTTTGTGGTGCATTAGGTACACATACCCATATCTTGAGTAATCGTCAATAAAAGTGACGAAGTACTCATACCCTCCTCATGCTCGGATGTTCATTGGTCCGCAAACATCACTATGCACAAGTTCTAGAACCCCTTCGGCCCTATTGTCCTTAGACCCGTATGGTCTTTTGGTCATTTTACCCTTCAAACAAGATTCACATTGAGGTATAGATTCCACCTTTAAGTGACTTAAAGGTCCATCTCTTACCAACCTTTGAATCCTATTCAGGTTAATATGGCCAAGGCGCAAATGCCAAAGATGAGTCTTATTAGAGTGAGAAGTTTTAAGTCTTTTTGAGTCATTATCATTTATCTTAGCATTAAGCAATAAGTCCATCTTAGGTTTGATAAAATATAGATTATTTTGCATCCATCCAGAACAGATAAAAGATTTGTTTTTACGAATCACCATTTTTTCATTAAAAGATACCACGTAGGAGTCTTTAAATAAAGAAGATATAGAAATTAAATTCCTTTTAAATTTAGGAACATAAAAACAATCTCGTAAAATTAAATTCCTATAATTATCAAAATAAAGATGGACATCTCCCACTGCTTCCGCTGAGACCAAGGATCCATTGCCCATCCGAAGCGTTAAGTCTTCACGAAGTAGACTTCTCGTTTCTTTGAATCCCTACAGAGAAACGGAAACATGATTAGTTGCACCGGAATCTATGACCCAGATGTCATTGGATTCCTCAACCAAACAAGTTTCTAAATATAGAAGATCACACCTACCTCCCTTGGAAAGGAAGTCCTTGCAATGCTTCTTTATATGCCCGACCTTACCACAGAAGAAGCACTTAAGCTTCTCTGGGTTCTTCTTCTTCTTCTTCTTGCTCTTGGTTGCAGGCGGAATAGAAGACTTCCCACTGTTGGCCCGTTGCTTCTTTCCATTCCCAGAGTTAGGATTGGAACCAAAAGCAGCTACCATATTGGCCTCACCACCAGCAGGAGACTCCTTGATCAGCAGTTCAAACTCCTGTAACTGTTTCATCAGTTCTATCAAGGTCATATCCCGTCTATTGCTTAAATTAAAAGTAGCTCTAAACTGAATAAATTCCTTAGACAGAGTCTCAAAGACCATAGTCATCTGAGTTTCAACATCGATGTCGGCTCCATTGGTTTGAGCCTCAGCGAGGTAACCCATGACCAACATCATGTGCTCCTTTACAGATGTCCCTGGTCTTTGTCTACAATTTAAGAGTTTCTGAAGTGCCCCTTGCCGCTTCGTTATGGCCTGGCCTCCAAACATATCCTCAAGATTATCCAAGATCTGCTTCGCAGTCTCATAATCCTGATGTTCAGCCTGCAGCACGTTGTTCATGCTAACCATAACATACCAGAGGGCCTGATCATTAGCATCTTTCCAGCGGTCGTACGCTTGGAATTGCTCATTACTTGAGTCTCCCGTAGGCTCGGGAGGACAAGGAGTTGTCAGAACATATTTCAGTTTCTCAAAGGAAAGGACGATGTCCAGGTTCAGTTTCCAATCGTTATAGTTCTCACCGATTAATTGGTTTTTGTCAAGTATCGATGATAAAGCATTTTTAGACATTTTCAATCTACAATAAAGAATCATATACCAAACATAAGCAAACATATATAATAATTTAGTAAGATAACACAATCATGTAAAATAATACAAATGTGTTTATGTGTCAAAACCTTGAAAATATCACAACCTTACAACGATAATTCCCAACTCAGAATTCAACAAGCTCCTAGGGGAGTCATGCCAAATTCAATCAGGAACACGGATCCCCTCCTGATTAATATATGCCATCTAGTACCCGTATGATCCAGCATATACTAATAATCGTTTCTTTGGCCATTAATTTTATTAACAGAGCTCCTAGGGGAGGTTAATAATAAAATTAACATGAGTGTATAACTACTGTTTCAATATTTTATCCATGATTTATAATCACCACCTAGGGGTGTGCAACCATAAATCATACTAAAATACTTTATCCTTTCAGAGATCCAATTTGGTACATGATAGAAATCCCTTCCTAGGGGTTAGGACCACCATGTTCTTCCTATGGACCAACGATGGAGGCCTTAGGTCCTCTCTTCGAAAACCTTCTCCCACTCAATCTTTTGAAGTCAAGGTTTTATTTTAAAATCATGCATGAACAATTTTAATATGAGCGGCACTCCCTATTCTATATGACATGTTATCAATATACATGGTAAATCATATTATAATGCAGACAAGCAAAGCAATCAAGCAAAGCTACAAGCAAAATAATAATAACCGTAATATTATGGTTCCATCCTAGAGAATAGAAAACTAAGATTACAAGTGAATAATCGAGACATTTATCGATTCTTCATCCTTGAATCCTCAAGCTATATCCTTCTTCATGTAATATCCACCTTCAAGTCTTCAATCCCGTATGAATCGAATACTTCATATTTCCGGTCATATACAAATTTAATGTTTCTCATAATCGTCTCAAAAATAAAATTAAAACTGCACCAGAAAAATTGCACCTTTTCTGGACACTCGGTAGCTCTCGGTCGGTAGGTCGATCTGGGTGATCGGCCTGCCGGTCTTGCTTCATCGGCCTGTCGATCCATGCAGGTTCGGCCTACCGAACTGAAACTTTGGCCTGCTGACAGAGCACCAAATTTTCTGCTCCACTGTCGGCCTGTCGGACCACAAGTCTGGCCTGTTGATCTGAGACCTTCGGCCTGCCGAATTGTGAGGTCTGGCATGCCGACCGAGCAGAAAACCCTCAATCCAGGAAATACAATTTTAATGCAATTCATCAATTTTTTTTTCAACAATTCAAAAAAAAAAAATTAGAGACTTAGGAAATACCTGGAGGCGCCATCATCAATCTTCAAGATCCGACTTCTCATTCCGTCTTCTCCGAATAATTATTTAATTACAAAATTCTTACAAATTAAAAATTAAATAACAATTCCTAGATAGAGATGATAGTTCACCATTTAATTACATGAAAAACCTAGATACACATTCTAACCTCTAAGGAACCATAACCGGTATTAATTAATTAAAAAATAATTAAATAACGATTTAATCAACCATAATTAATTAATAAACATTCACCACATAATCCATGACAACATATATATTATATAGAAACCTAGAGTGCCATCTCTCTATAAAATTCAATTCAAGCATAGGAGAGATTAAGATCACAAAATTTATGCATATAACATGATCACAAACTTGCAAATTTATGTAAAAACCTCGGCTCTGATACCAATTGTTGGAAACAAAGTGCGCAGCGGAATATTAAAAATTTTCATCGGAGTAATTTCCAAAACACAAGTATGACATGTTATATGTATAAATGAGACAGATCTTACTAACCTTTGTGTGAAGATCCTCCGCAACCTGCGTAGAGAAGTAACGTTCCAAAAGAGCCTCAACCAACTGGCCTTCTTTGCTATTCTTTATCCACAACCGGAGTGAGTGTGGGCTCACACGTACAGCTCTTCCACCGATGACTCTCCTTCCAACCAATAGGGAGAACCCAAAGCTAGTGCTTGTGATTTGCGAACAAAAACTCTCAGGGATTTTTCAGATGCTCACTAGAAGAGTATCAGTCTTAACCTCTCAAATTGATCGCTATTGATCTCAGTTGATCTGAGTAAATCATAAGACTCACTCCCTTTTAATACCTATTGGTCCTGGGGTCAGTCCATATCAGATTAGGTCTCAAAAACTCAAAATAGAATCAAGTTCGGATCAATATCTGATAAGATCCGCGTACGTGTAATCTTATCTCTGCTGATCGACAGGCCAAATATTCTGATCGGCAGGCCGAACAGGCCAGTTCGACAGGCCGAACACGTCATTTGGCAGGCCGAACTCCCGAGAAAAAATCTCCGCGAATCTTTTATTTTCCACCCGAGATTCTAAAGGATAAAGTCTCAGTTTTGATTCTAATAACCCAATAGAGAAGTTATCTGATCAAAACAAACTTTATCAAGATAATCTCTAATAAATCAATTCACAATAATTCTACAAGTTTCTCTTGAACTAATTTCTTACAAAATTAATTCAACCGATAAACAGACATGAATTATTTGATTCTTACAAATTTTAAACCAATCTGATAAATCCGACATAAGTCACCAATTATTGGAAAAACACGCCGTGTCGTTACAGGATTTTGTGAGCTAGCAAAGGGGACCAAAATGGACCTATAACGTTCAAGCTCATGATAATTATGAAACCCAATATCCCAGATATACATTTCACAATTATCAACTCCAATGCTACTCCACTAAAAGCTTGGAGCTGCACTCTCGAACTTTATAGAATTATGAAGCTCGTGTAGCCAAGTCTCCATGACAATCCATAATTGGCTTAAGGACAAGTTCTGTCTTACCTTCCCGATTATTTTTATCTTACGTTCCATTGTCTCACCATTAGAAAACTTACCATCCAAAGATATATACCATTCAGTTACACCTATGTATCCAATTGGTTGAGCGCTCCAGTTTTCCAATTACAGGACAACGCATATAAGAGGATATCATTACTCCTAAAGAGGAGCTATGGATTCCATATCTATGAATAACAAGTCTACGCTATCAAAAGTCATGCCTCCAATGTACCGGCATGCATACCACTATAGAGATGTGGGAGTCACCCATTGGTACATCAAAAGACACAAGTCGAGACAACGGGCCCACTATTCATCTCAGGATTAAGATACAATACAAATGACTGTCTAAAGTGAATCGATTTGCCAAGACAGAATTATTAATCCATATCAATTCACTTTATGTCCCGATCCAACACGTCGTCACCTATGACAACGTGCCAATGTTTCTATTTACGGAGTCCAACTCCAATGGTCAAGACAAACCATCTCCCAAAAGGGATTTAAACAACATAACAATCTTTACATGAATAAAGCGCCCAACTTTATTCCCTCGATTGCGGATCATATGTTTTAGACCATCACCTTAAGAATCGTGTCTACCACATAATCATCAGATCATATGCCCAATTCTTAAGGTTTAGACTGACAGTCTCAGACTACTGTTTGCTTATCTTACATTCAACAAATATGAACGTAAAGAGGACAAGATTTGGTATATATAAATGAATAAATTCTTTATTGATAAAAATGTCTCCAAAAACGTATTACATTTTTACTCCTTAGGGCATACATGTCTAACAATACCTCAATGTGAATCTTGTTTGGAGGATAAAATGACCAAAAGACCATTCGGGTCTAAAGGCAATAGGACCGAAGGGGTTCTAGAACTTGTGGATAGTGATGTTTGTGGATCGATGAACATCCGGGCATGAGGAGGGTATGAGTACTTCGTCACTTTTATTGAAGATTACTCAAGATATGGGTATGTGTACCTGATGCACCACAAAAGTGAAACTTTTGACAAGTTCAGGGAGTTTTGGGCTGAAGTGGAAAAGCAATTAAGCAGACCCGTAAAGGCACTTCGATCGGATCGAGGTGGGGAATACCTTTCTGATGAGTTCTTGAAACACTTATTAGAGAATGAGATTTTATCCCATTTGACTGTGCCGGGCACTCTGCAGCAGAATGGCGTAGCGGAGAGAAGAAATAAGACTTTGTTGGACATGATTAGGTCCATGATGAGTTATTCATCGTTGCCTTTATCCTTTTGGGGAAATACACTACAAACCGTATGTTATCTTTTGAACAATGTGCCTTCAAAATCGATCCTTAAAACTCCTCACGAGTTGTGGACGGGTAGGAAGACATCCTTAAACCATATTCGCATATAGGGATATCTGGCTCATGTCCTGTTTAAGGATCCAAATAAGTTGGAAGCACTTTCGAAAGTTTGCGTGTTTGTAGGATATCCGAAAGGGACTAAAGGGGGTTATTTTTATAACCTAAAGGAAAATAAAGTCGTGGTTTCAACTTATGCAACTTTCTTTGAGCAGAGTTACATGGACGACTTTAAAGCTCAAAGCAAAGTGGTGCTTGAGGAGTTAAGGAGTGATCCGATCACTCTGGAGGTTCTGAATGAAACCGTTCCGATCAGTGTAGAAAAACCAATCAAACTTGAATAACAACCTTACGGGCTTCGGTGTAGTGGGAGGATCAGGCGTCAAGCTGAGAGGTATATGTTCAATGTGGAGGTCTTCTTGGCTGAACCGGATGAACATGACAGGGATCCTTATACTTACATAGAAGCTATGGAGGATGTTGATTCAAAACTCTGGACAGAGGCCATGAGCATAGAGATGAAGTCTATGGAGACTAATCAGGTCTGGGAGCTTATGGATCTTCCCAAAGGGGAAAAACCCATAGGGTGTAAGTGGATCTACAAGAGGAAAAGTGGAGTGGATAGAAAGGTTGAAACCTTTAAGACTAGACTAGTAGCTAAGGATTATATGCAAAAGGAAGGAATCGATTATGAGGAAACCTTTTCGCCTATAGCCATGGTTAAGTTCATCCGAATTCTCTTGTCCATAGCTGCCACTCTCGACTACAAGATTTGACAGATGGATCTCAAGATGGCTTTTCTGAATTGCTATCTTGATGAGTCCATTTATATGAAACAACCAGACGGTTTCAAGGTCACGGGTCAAGAGGGTAAGGTTTGTAAGCTGCTAAAGTCAATTTATGAACTTAAGTAGGCTTCTCATTCTTAGAACATAAGATTTGATCAAGTGATCAAGACTTATGGGTTCTCACAAAAAGTGGATGAACCATGTGTTTACAAACATATTAAGGATGGGAAAGTGGTTTTTCTACTGCTCTATGTAGATGACATTCTACTAATTGGCAATGACGTTGGGGCATTGTCATCAGTCAAATTATGGTTGACCAAGCAATTTGACATGAAGGACTTGGGTGAGGCTAATTTTGTTCTCGGTATCCAAATCTTTCGGGATAGGAAGAACAAAATGATAGCTTTGTCCTAGGCCGACTACATAGATAAAATTTTCAGGAGGTTTGCAATGTAGGATTCCAAGAAAGGTGGGCAACCATCTAGGTCTAGAATTACTCTTTCTAAGAAATACTCTCCAAAGTCTTATGAAGAAAGAGAATACATGAAGAAGGTGCCTTATGCTTCGGCAGTGGGTAGTCTCATGTATGCCATGCTTTGCACACGACCGGATATTAATTATGCGGTCGAGATTATAAGTTGATTTCAGGTGGATCCAGGACCAAACCATTGGGTTACGGTAAAGCATATTTTCAAGCACCTGAGAAGGACTCGAGGGTATATGCTTATGTATTCGAATGAGGACTTGACTCCTCTAGGATACACTGACTCAGATTTTCAATCCTGTCTGGATTCTAGGAAATCAACTTCAGGTTTTGTGTTTACTCTGGGCGACGGTGCCATCAGTTGGAGAAGTGCTAAGCAAGATTGCACTTCAAATTCAACGATGGAGCCCAAGTATGTGGCAGCTAGTGATGCTTTGAATGAAGCAGTGTGGCTCTGCAAGTTCCTTGGGGATCTTGAGGTAGTTCCTAGTATGGATAAGGCAGTATCACTGTATTGTGATAACAGTGCGGTCTTAGCCAATGCTAAGGAACCAAGATTTCACAAGAAAAGTAAGCATATTGATTGAAAGTATCATGTGATAAAGAACTTCATTGATGGCGGGGATGTCACGGTGTGCAAGATCGCGTCAAAGGATAATTTAGTAGATCCATTTATGAAGACACTTACTAGGAGAGTCTTCAAGAGGAATGTGGAAGCTATGGGGATGCAAGATTTGCCATATTTACTCACTTAGTGCAAGTGGGAGATTATTAAACATGTATGCCCTAAGGAGTAAAAATGTAATAAGTTTTTGGAGATATTTTTATCAATAAAGAATTTATTTATTATTTATATACAAAATCTTGTCCTCTTTATGTTCATATTTGTTGAATGTATGTTAAGCAAACAAAAGTTTGAGACTGTTGGTCTAAACCTTAAGAATTAGGCATATGATGGACGGATTATGCGGAAGACATGATTCTTAAGGTGATGGTTTAAATCATAAGATCCACAATAGAGGGAATAAAGTTAGGCGCTTTATTTATGCAAAGATTGTTATGTTGTCTATATTCCTTTCGGGAGATGGTTTGTCTTGACCCTCGGAGGTGGACTCTGTGAATAGAAATATGGGCATGTTGTCGTAGGTGACGATATGTTGGATCGGGACATAAAGTGAATTGATTTGGATTAATAATTCTGTCTCGGCAAATTGATTCACTTTAGACAATCATTTGTGTTGTATCTTTATCCTAAGACGAATAGTGAGCCCGTTGTCTTGACTTGTGTCTTTTGATGTACCAAAGGGTGACACCCACATCTTAATAGTGGTATGCATGCCGGTACGTTGGAGGCATGACTCTTGATAGCATAGACCTGTTATTCATAGATATAGAATCCATAGCTCATCTTTAGGAGTAATGATATCCTCTTATATGCGTTTTCCTATAATTGAAAAACTAAAGCACTCAACCATTTGGATACATAGGTGTAACCGAATGGTATACTATCTTTGGATAGTAAGTTTTTCGATTGTGAGATAATGTAACGTAAGATAAAAATAATCAGGAAGGTAAGGCAGAACTTGTCCTTAAGCCGATTATGGATTATCATATGGGGATACGATACACTATGATATGTCATGGAGACTTAGCTATACGAGCTTCATAATTCTATGTAGTTCGAGAGTGCAGCAACAAGCTTTTAGTGGAGTAGCATTGGAGTTGATAATTATGAAATGTATATCTAGGATATTAGGTTTCGTAATTATCAGGAGGTTGAACTATATAGGTCCATTTGGTCCCTTTTGGTAGCTGATAACATCCTGTAACGACACGGTGTGCTTTTCCAATTATTGGTAACTTATGTTAGATTTTTTAAATTGGTTGAAATTTGAAAGAATCAAATAATTCATGTCTGTTTATCAGTTGAATTAATTTTGTGACAAAATTTAATTCAAGATAAACTTGTTGAATTATAAGGATCGGATAATTCTTATCTGTTTATCGGTTGATTTAATTTTAGATAAATTAGATCAAGATAAACTTGTAGAATTATTGGGAATTGATTTATTTTCTTAGAGATTATCTACATAAGGTTGTTTTGATCAGATAACTTCTCTATTGTGTTATTTGAATTAAAACTGAGACTTTATCCTATAGAATCTCAAGTGGAAAATAAAAGATTCGCAAGATTTTTATTCAACAGTTCGACCTACCGATGGACGTGTTCGGCCTGTCGATAGGGACTGTTCAACCTACCGATCAGGATGTTCGGCCTGCCGATCAGTGAATGATAAGATCACGTATTTCCACGTAGATCTTATCAGATATTGTTTCGAACTTGATTCTATTTTGAGTTTTTGAGACCTAATCTAATAAGGACTGACCCTAGGACCAATCTCTATATAAAGGGAGTAAGTCTTAAGAGTTACTCATATCAGTTGAGAGATTAAGAGTGATACTCTGCTACTGAGAATCTGAAAACTCCTTGAGAGCTTTTGTTCATAAATCACGAACACTTGCTTTGGGTTCTCTCAATTGGTTGGAAGGAGAGTCACCTAGTGAAAGAGCTGTACGTGTGAGCCCACACTCACTCCGATCGTGGATAGAGAATAGTAAAGAAGACTAGTTGGTTAAGGCTCTTCTGGAACGTTACTTCTCTTCACGTTTTGTGAGGGTTCTTCGACACACAAAGGTTAGTAAGATCTAGTTAATTTATGCATATAGCATGTCAAACTTGTGTTTTAGAAATTACTCTGATGTAAAAATTTTAAAAATTCCGCTGCGTACTCTTTTTCCAACATTCGGCTGTGGATTAAAGCACACATCTATGGCAAGTGCTCCACATCACAAGAGAGAGGCATGTCACAAGACTTAAAGAACCTAGCTTGAGGACCATCGTCAGTAGTTACAAGGTATATGTCATATTCCTTAAATGGTCATACTTTCTACACTGCAAAAAGAGATGAGAAGCATCTTATCCAAAATAGCGATGTGACTCTTCGTGTCGAGACTATGCATATTTCCTCCACCAAGGACAAGAATCCGGTATATGGGACCATGACCGACTTTGGTTTCATTGAGTGCAAGTAGGCCAACAATAACTATGTTAAGACCAATAATGATAGCATCACGGTGGTTGACTTTAGAAGATTAGAACGCAAGAAGGATCCCTTCATTATGGCATCACATGCAATCCAAGTTTTTTATACAATGGATTCACAAGATTTGGAATTGTCCCTAGTCGTTCTGATAAAGCCAAGAGTAGTTATTGACGGTAAAAAAGTTACCAAGGATTGTACGGACATCCCCTCATTCACAAAGGGATTACCATTGGTTGAAGAGATTGATGATTTTGAAGATGATGTTTCTTACTTGCTTCACGAAGATGTGAAATTGATATGTATTAAGGAACCAATAAAAAAAAGAGAAAAAATGAGCATTTGTAAACAATTTAAGTCAATTTATTTCAACGTATTTCTTTATTTCATTTTTCATCTTTTTTTTAAGCTAAAGGATATCTATTTATAGTTATATTTGTGATAAAAACAGTAAAAAATAAACTTTGGGCCATTGGATACTTAATACACAGGCTGGCCACCCTATGCAGAGGAGAAAAACTTTTAGAATTGGCATTTTTAGAGGTAGTTTTTTTAAAAAAACTATGATGAAATATTTTCCTTGCACAATGGTTTTTATAAAAACCGTCATGTAAGTTTATACATTACACGAGGGTTTTTATAAAAACCGTCATGTGTTTTATATTCAACACAATAGCAAACATTTTCGTCCCCCCAACATTCAAATTTTCTCTCTTTGAAACTTTCTAGGAAGCCCTCATTGTCAAAGTCATCGCCTCGTCCTCCTGTCGTCGCCCTCTTGTACCCCCTTCTCTTTTTCTCTTTCTCTCTATCCTCCGTTGGCAGTCCCGTTACTATCGCTGCCATCCACCTCCCTCGCCTGAACCCGAGTTGCCTAACCCTCCCCTTCTCTCTTCCTTCCTCTATTTCCCTCTCATACCCCCTTTCTTTTCTCTTTCTCTCTCTCCTCCGTTGGCAGCTCTGCTACTACCACCGTTGTCTACTTCCCCTACTGGGCCCGTAATCGCTTAGCCCTGCCCTTCTCTCTTCCTTCCTCTCTTCCCTACCTGTACCTAGCCCCACCCCTCTCTTCCTTCCTCTCTTTCCCTCCATACTGCATCTATCTTTCTTTTTCTCTCTTTCTTTCCCACTAGCAGCCCTGTCGCCACTGCGACCGCCGCTTATTGCCATCGCCATCCACCACCATTGCATCGTCATTTGTAATCACCCATTCTTATGGTGGTTAAATGTGAGTTGTAGTTTTTTTAAAAATTTTTCTTAATATTTTGTTAGTTTAAAATGTGATTATGTAATTCTAAAAAAATGTGATTATATGAGGTATAATTATATGGTTAATTGTATATGATCGTAAATATGTGGTAGTTGAATATTAATTTTATTAATCACATGATTAGTAGTTAATTGAATATGTGATTTTGAGATTTAGTGACACATAATATGTGGTTTTGGGATGTAATGATTATGTAATTATGAGATTTTGTGAGAAACGGATATGTGATTTTGCAATATGTGATTATGTAATGGTGTGATTTTGGTTATGTAATTTGTGAAATGTGATTTTGTGATTTGTTAATTTTGATTATGAGATTTAGTGATATAAATATGTGGTTTAGGGATTTTGTAGTTATGTAATTATGAGATTTTGTGAGAAATGGATATGTGAATTTGTGCAATATGTGATTATGTGATGTTGTGATTTTGGTTATATAATTTGTGAAATGTTATTTTGTGATTTTGTTAATTTTGGTTATGAGATTTTTATGATTAATTTTGGAATGGTACACTAGAAAATCGATTTATTTTTTGGTAATATATTAATCTTCTTGAAATGGTGGTCATTAGATTAGGTAAAAATGTCTTAAGAGAGCGATAATGACCACTATGATGAAGAGTATGAAGAGTGCACTCCATCTTCCTCTCAATATAGCAAAGCAAATCAAATTAGTAAGCCTCGAAGGTGCACCGTATTCAATCCAAAGTAGATTTTGAGTGGACAGCTACTTTGATGGAAAAAAAAAGTTCATCGGATGAAGAAGAGAGGTTTAAGAATAGAAATGATGTTCGATTCAAAAGGCCAACTAGAAGGTGCACTGGAAGTGAACTAAGTAGTTGGATTGGAGTCCTTAGTCGAGAACACATTTTAATATGGATTAAAGACTAGAGGACTAAGGATTTGGACCAAGTAAAAGATGTGATTTGGAGAGAGATTTACGAAGCTTTCACAGTTGAGGGGTGGTATAGGGAAAAAGCTTTAAAGATTTGTGGTGAATTAGCAAAGGGGTTTAGATCTGACGTCTATGTTTCTTTTGTAAAGACCAATTTTTCCATTCTAGAAGAAAATGAAAATGCATTTAAGCAGCCTCTTACAGTAATACACTTCTACTTCTCTATAAACGAGGGCCATTGGGAAGCTTTTCTAAAGTATTTTCCACCAAATTCCAACTGCTATCAGCTAATGCAAGAAAAATAAGAGCAAAAAATGAATATAGTTCTATGGTTGACCGAGATAGATATAGCAAGCTCGAGCAATCATTGGTACGTTATTAGGTTACTCATATTATATATATCAATTATTCTATCATTAATATGTTACTAACATAGCATAATACAGTTGGCTGTGACGGGCGTACTACTAACACTGGAGGAGTTGTAGGTAAAATTACATTAAGGTCCTGACGGACAATTTAAAGTTCCAAGAGTAGCACAAATTGGGAACTTGATTGTAAGTTTATTAAACTTAAATTATTAATTTTTAATTTAATAATTGTTGAAGCCTATTAAGCATAACTTGGTTTGTTGTTGTTTTACATGATAAGTACACAATGCAACAAAGTCAAGAAACTTTTAGTTCGTCGATAAATGATGACATATTGGCGAGGGCACTAGGAAAATCGAAACATATAGGACGTGTTCGTGGTTAATCAAAGTATGTGAAGCAATCCCAATACTCTAACTTCCAACCATGTTCAAAATTTGACTCCTAAATGTTGAGATACAGATGGAAATTGTAGAATTGCAAGGTCGTGTGACCGAGTACATTTTCCAAGGACAAGTTAGACCAACAGATGAGAACATTTTATAGTGCAACAGCTTCAAGGCTAGCTGTAACCCTTACGACAAAATAGCAGAAGCTCTACAAGCTCGAGAAGTCCAATTTTCACCTCATCATCAAGAGCCTAAATAATATCAAGATTACAAGCTCTTTGTTAATGATAGAATTAATGGTGGGTGTGCACTTGTTGCACTTAGGAAGGCGTAGATGGAGAGTCTTTCAACTGAAATAGTCCATGAAAGACCGTTAAGGAAAAAAAACATGGGCATTAGCATCATTACTATTAGAGTTAGAACAGCTGAATTGCCTATTTCAACATTTAAAGTAATAATCGTGGATGAAGCCACTGGAACTTTGTTGCATGGTGAAAGAGGTTAATTGAAGTCATAGCAACGACGAAGATGAGTCGAGTGCCTAGCCATGTTCCACAACATCAAGGGAGAAAGAAACACAAAAAGAAAAGTTCTACAGAAGCAAGACAATCACAACCTAAGGTAGAACATAACAAGAAGAACCCGTTATGAATGAGCCATAACTTGCATTTAATTTCTCTTTAGTACCTCCAAAATTTATGTAGTTGGCTTTGTGTGCACATTCTTTCATGCATGATGGGTTGATGATTTAATGCCCGATACTGAAAATAATCACTAATAATGAATTGCCTATCTATGTAGGGTATGAAGACATTTACTACTTCTTCACCTTTGATCAAATCAGGGAGAACTGTATAATGGTATACCTCAGGTAATAGCTCTATCCTTAATTCTTACTTTTTTAAATCTAAGTTGAGTTGTAAGGTGCTTTCAAATAATGGAGTGCATTGTTTTTCATTGTAGTTTTTTAGCAGAATATTATGAACTTCAAGGCAAGGTGCACAATTTTGGCTTCATATCTTCAGCAATTGTTTTAAGTGTTGCAAGAGACCCATAGAGTGATTGTAGAGAGTGCGCCACATCACTCCACCTATTAACTTAAGCCCCCAAGGGCAAATTATTCTTCATGCCATACAATATTGATGAAAATTGGATGTTGGCACTTGTTTTGCCATAGAAGGACCAAATATATTTGTTTAATCCCCTCAGACACCCACCACCTAATGATTTCGTATCACTTATAAGATTGTAAGTATCAATATTTCTTATAAAATCAACTATGTTATGTTTTACATAATTGTTTTTATTAATTTATTTAATCATGACACATTGTTAAGGCGCTTAACAATTGGAAATGTCAAGCGAGAAGCAGTGTAACATTCTGACAGAACAAAATGCTATATTCTAAATGTAAGTTCTAAGACAATAAGAAAACATAGGATGTGGTTTTGTTATTCTACGTTTCATGTGGAATATAATTAATTATGGTATACAAGCCCTAGCAAAAAAGACATTTTACATACATATGAATATAAATGAAGTTAGAATTGACTGACTACATAATTTTTTTTAATGCAATCAGGGCCTTGTAGTAATAGATAAAACATAGGACTGACCATCCTATAGCAAATTAAAGATTTAGACAAGTTTTTTACATGACCAATTTTCCACGACTGTTTTAGTAAAAATCATCATGGAAACTTTACCATACATGAAAAACCGTCATGTAAGGTTGTGGTATACAAAGTTTCCATAACGGACTTTCAAAAAATCATCGTGGAAACATCACCTTTTAAGATAGTTTTTTGAAAAATAGTCATGTAAAATTGTCATTTCGACGACGGTTTCTACAAAAACCATTGTAATAGAGGTCCCCTAAAACACATAAAATTGGCACCTATACGAATGTTCCACAATGGTAGAAAACCATCGTGAAAACTCAATTTTGTACTACAATGGAGGTTTTCATGACGATTGTTTTCTATGACAGTTTAAAACTATCATGGAAGGCCCTATCTATAGTAGTGTTATATCCTCTTTTAAGGGATTGTTAATCAAGAATAGGGAAGAATCTTAAGGCATAAATATGATACAATCTAAAGTATAATGTTTGATTTTCTTCGGTCATGGTTGGGGAAAAAAAGCTCACTTGTAGCCTTGAGTACATGAATAATTCATAGAATTTTTTGGAAGAAAAGAATGATGGTAGATGTTGGATCTACAATTAAACTAAACATGGTTAGAAAGAAGATTAACGAAATATTTGAAAGTGATTGGGCCCTCAAATCACCATTATTAGGTCCTCACAAACTTGAAATTCAAGTTTGATCATTTATAATGACTATAATAAATCAGCAAAAAGAATTTAAAAGTGAAATGTAGCAAAATAATGATACCACAGATGGATTTATAGTCATTTACTCTTGACTAGAGCTTAGTCCGCTGTTGATTTCTTCACTATACATTGAACTTGATACAAGTTATAAGAGTTTTGGATTGAAAGTAAATGAATTGGTAAAAATAAGAGCTTTAGTAAGTGAATGGGAAATCTTTACAAGAGTCTCTAGTACATTTATGAGAGTCTAGATAACATCAATTCACTCTTACTGCCTGTATTTATAGACACAATCTGAGTTAGTGAACTTCAATTAGTGGAAAATAGAACTAAGTAGTGCTTGAGATAGTGAGACACATGTCAATCTCTAATTGGGTATGAGTTTCGAACCATTTTCACTTGATCTGCTACGTGAGTTAGTGGGTCTATAATATCCAAAATTTAGTCAATAAAGATTAGTATACTAAGTGGGAGATTAGAGTGCCTAATTAAAATTTTGGTTTTAATTAATCATTTTTATGGTATTTTCTTGATTAATTTTATTTCAATTATTTGTTATTTTATTTTAATTTCTACAAATTATTTAATTACTCTTTATAAATTATGGGAAAATTCATTTAATTTCTAAGAGACTATAACAATATGGCAAATGCCAACTGTGTCCCTAAATACCCAACATATCCCCACTCCACAACAGTCAGGCTTTAAATTGAAAACCATGAGCAAAACATGGTTTTTGTTGAAACTATTCTCTCTCACTCTCTCTCCCCCCTTCCCCACTCCACGTCTCTCCCTCTCTCAGACACTTCCTTATTTGTTTTCAAAGAACTCAAACATACTCAAGAGCTACAACCCCAATTTCTAACAAAATCCAAGTCGAGAATAGCCATTTTAGAGTCATTAAAGCTTACCAAACTATTCAATCGAGGTTAGAGATGTTCTAAATGAATTAAACTTGAGATTTAAAAGCTTGTAAACTATGATCTTGGGTGATCAAATCATGTTAGAATGGCTAAGTTTTTAAGTTAAATTGGAACAATTTTATTCTAAGTAAAATTTGACAAATTACTTTGCATGTTATGATCAGGGCATGAATAAAACTAGAAAACATTTCAACTAAAATTTTATGATGATTTTAACCTCAAATTTATGCTTTAATTTAAACAAAAACATGATTAAATAGCCTTCTCATTTTATCGTTCATTTTGGAATTATGTGAGTAAATAAATGAAAAATGATGAAAAAGTGCTGCATGTGGTTAAAATTAAGTTTAAAAGCTTCATATCATATTTATGGATTATTTGGAGATGATTTACATGCATTACAATAGGATTAGAATGAGTTTTACATAAATTGAAGCTTGTATGCTCGAACAGAGCATCTGGCCGAGAACACACGATCGACCGCATGTAGTGTAGTGCGGTTGACTGCATTGCATGAGTTCGATAGGCTAGACTCATATGGTTGGCAGGTTGAACTTAATAGGTCTAGCAGGCTGAACTCAGATGGTCTATATGCTGACCTAACAACCTGAAATGTAGTTTTGCTCGTTGTTTTTCATCATTTTATGATTTAGAAATGTTTAAAAAGAATATAATTTTGTGTTCAAAAACACTAAGGATATGAAGATTTTATACACGATCATTTTGAGTCTAAAGGCACAATAAGGAACGGTGAATAGCATAGTTGTGATATATGTCCACATTTAGAGATTAATGTGTTTAGTCTACATCTAAGGTTGCTTACGATTTCGAGGAGCCAATGTTTAGCTAAATAGAGAATCGTGGTGTAGGCGTGAACAATGCTAGGAAATGAGGTGTGACTCTAGACCCTTCTTTTTAGTAGCCATGATTAAAAAGGAGTTTTGGCCATACTGTATTTTCTTAAAATGTTTTTAAGAAAAAATTGATTGTGTTAATTTATTTCCAAGAGATTTGGACATGATCATAATAATAACAATAAAGAATGTAAATTGATAACTTGGTAAAAGGATGCCCGAAGAATAATATGACTAAAATGATATTGGATACCAAACGAATTAAGAATCCCATTCAGAATGGTATGATAGTGAATGATGCCATACACAGAGATCAGGTCATGTAGAGAGTAACCTTGGGACCAGGTCCTGAAACCCAATTTGGACTACTTCAGTGGTGATTTAGTAGGCTTTGCACATGAAGAATAATGATGTATGATCTGATATAATCACAGATGATGAATGGTAAGTACGAATTTGATTAATCATTTATGATGAATTTTGATGACTATAGAGAGAAAGAGGTAAGTATGAATTTTTTTAATCATTTATTATTCCTCTGAAGATGCATTTAAATTCATTTATGTTATTCTATAAATTATGATTTTGAAACTCAAATCCTACTGAGCCTTTCACTCACATTTTGTTTTAAATCTCTCCCCCCCTCTAGGTGATTCATAGTGCATTGCCGAGTACGATGTTGCTGTTGTTCTCACGTAGTCCGTGAGTTGTTTAGCTTGTTTATTTTATTACCAAGTCATGTAATAATGGGACATTATGAAGACTTTGATTTATTTTCATATGGACTGTGGTTTATATTAATTTTGTATGTTTGTACCATTTGTGCACTCTGTGGGGTCTGGTGAGGCCTAAAATGTTTCTCGATAGACTTTAAAACCTTAATTTTATTTTCTAAGGTTATTTAAGGAATTTTACTTGTTAGATTTCAAAGATTGGTAAGGTTCTAAAGAGGTTAAAAATTTACCACATTTTCATAAATTACCTAGAACATTTTCCTAAATTATTAATAAAATAATCAATGAGTTTAGTTAAACCTGATTAATTGATTTAATTAAACTATCATGTCACCGCTTGGGTTTGGGTTCATGATAGATTTGGTATTAGAACCCTAGGTTTTAAACCTTGGGAATTATGCACACATAGATACGACATTGAAAACCACTGATATTCCAATTTTTTGATCAAGAACTAAGAGAAAGGCGCCTAGGCATTGTTATGCCGCTACTGACTTAGACCCCGTCAATGACAAGGGTATGATGAATGCTAAGTTTGTTGCCTTTAGGCTAATGGTGGCAAGGATACAATGTGAGGATTCTATGGTGAGTCACTACTAGGAATTTTTCTAAGAATTTAGTTGTGCTACAATTCTGATCTTTGATGGAATGGAGACCGTTCCTCCAAGATGTTGAGTAATGATTCAACTCAATGGAAACATATTTGGATACGTTAGGAGAGCCCAATGAATATTGTGTTAAGTTAGCAATATGCAAACGGGAATGTATTGTGAATGCCTGATGGAAACCTGCGAAGTGTGTAGAGAATAACCGAGATATTGATTGGGATAAAGTTGAGAAGATGTTTTCTGATAGCTATCTTCCACAAGGATATAAGGACTAGAAAATCATTGAATTCTGTGATGCTCAATATTCTCACATACTTATTGGCCAATGTATTGCATGATTTCATGACATTAACTGCATTATATAATGTTTCATAATCATTTGAGATGTGTTTGATTATATTAATAGTCTATATCATTTTCAAAAGCATGTTTCGTATAATTTTATTTGAATGTAAAGTTAAAATGACTTGGGAATTTCCTAAGATAGATCTGGTTTGGAAAAAATTGGAAAAGTGAATTCTTGTAGTGTTTGATATACAATTATAATGGATGAGTTGAAATTTAGGAGTTCAATGATGGTTTTATGGATGTCATGCTGAAAATGCCATTTTATATAAGTGAAGTCAGGTATGTGTTTGGAATAATGATTAAAGGAGACCCTATAACAAGTAAGGAATCTCATTGAATGTTATTAAGAATCATACAAGGTCTCTTATAAGACGATCATGTGTGTTTTGGTGGTAAGTTTGTCTTGAAACCTGAAATAAATGACCTTTTCGGTATTCAAGTTTACAGACTCAATTAAGGTTTTAACAAGTTGGGAATTGAGAAAGAAATCATTTTATCCAATGTTTGAGTATATTTAATAGAGATTTAGAAAATTTGGTAAAGTTTTGGAGAAAAGCTATTAAAGTTTAAAAACTAGTATTTTCAGTGTACCAAAATTTCAATATGAGTAAGTACACCTAAGTTAGTAAGTCAAATGAGTGGCTATGGTTTAGCTTTTGATTAGGGTTGTGTATGAGTATTGTAGACTCTAAATGACTGATGTGTAAGCTACAAAGAGTGATACTAATCAAACTAACAAGAGAGTACTTAATTGTTAAGTAATTTGAAAGGGTGTATGGTACTTTAAAAGGAATTAAGCAAGTAGCTGTGCTCATTTTAGCCCATCTTCTCTCAAATTCGACCATTCGCTAAAGGAAAACTCCATTTTTAGCTAGGGTTTAAGAAGATAGGCCGATCTCTAAGTGTCTTGGTCAAGGTTTGGGTGGTGATAAGAGAGGAAAAACCAAAACTAGTCAAGGTAAGCTTGATTTTGTGGATTTGAGCTTTAATCTTTCAAGCCATGGAATAAACCTACAATCTGATTCTTGTGAAAAATTCTAGGGTTTATTTTAGATGTTTAAAGAGACCATAAGCCTTGGTTTCACCCTTTTGAAGTGGGAAAAGTGAAATTGAAGGTGAAGAGTTCAAGTTGCTTCACTAAGGTGAGAATTTGCATACTATTTTTAGGTTTATTCTTTGGTTGTATAAACAGACTTTGGAACATGATATGAGCATAATTTTAATGCTATGAAAAGTTTTAAAATTGTGTGAATTTTAGAGAATTTGGGGTTGATTTGTGATCATGTGAATATCCTAGAGTTTTGTTTTTGTTTACAGGTTGTTTTGATAAATTTTAAGCTTTGGCAAGTGTTAAAATTAAGGGGAAATGCTGTCCAAAATCTTAGAAAAAGTTTTGAACAATATAGAAACCAAAAGTCCACTTTTGCCTTTAAAACTAAATAATTTTGCCATGTTAAAAATGTTCATATCTTTTTTGATTCTTTGAGGGACTTTTAAGATTAAGTTTGGTATTTCATGCCCTGCATTGCATGAATTTATGAGTTTTACTAAAATTGTTATTCTTAGTAGTATTTTTATAAGCTAAGTTTTTTTATTTTTTAGGAAACACATGGAAGTGTTAAGAGGTTTAAAACCAAAACTTTTAGTTCTAGTTTTCACCATCTTACTTGCTATTTAATGTGGTTTACATAGTGGATTTATTGAGGAAACTATAAGGTTATAAATGACATGTTTGTTGGGACTTAGTCTTTCCTTTGTTTAAGTTTGATTTTAAACTTGAAATGAGCTTTTTAACATATAAGTAACTAGTATATGTTTAATGGGTTATAACAAAATATAAAAATCTATTTTTAAAAGGATTGGATGCCGATCTAAAGAGGAAAACCCTAATAATAATTTACATTACTCCATAATACGAGATAAGTAGAATTTCACCTGCATCACCATAAATGTTGTGCATGTTGGTATGCATGGTAATGATTTTATGAAGCATAAGTAAATGAGCATGTTATGATTTTGAACATTATACAAGCTTGCATTATACATTAAAGACATTGTACCCAAAATGTTAATTTAAAATTTGAAGCATATAGGAAGAAGTTTAATGAAGTTTTATGGGCTACTTGTGACAGTGGTATGCATGCTGGTACGTTGGAGGCATGACTTTTGATAGCGTAGACTTATTATTCATAGATATGGAATCCATAGCTCCTCTTTAAGAGTAATGATATCCTCTTATATGCGTTGTCTTATAATTGAAAAACTGGAGCACTCAACCATTTGGATACATAGGTGTAACCGAATGGTATACTATCTTTGGATGGTAAGTTTTCTAATGGTGAGACAATGGAACGTAAGATAAAAATAATCAAGAAGGTAAGACAGAACTTGTCCTTAAGCCGATTATGGATTTTCATATGGGGATATGATACACTATGATATGTCATGGAGACTTAGCTACACGAGCTTCGTAATTCTGTAAAGTTTGAGAGTGCAGCTCCAAGCTTTTAGTGGAGTAGCGTTGGAGTTAATAATTGTGAAATGTATATCGAGGATATTGGGTTTCATAATTATCATGAGCTTGAACTTTATAGGTCCATTTTGGTCCCCTTTGCTAGCTCACAAAATCCTGTAACGACACGGCGTGCTTTTCCAATAATTGGTGACTTATGTCGGATTTATCAGATTGGTTTAAAATTTGAAAGAATTAAATAATTCATGTCTGTTTATCGGTTGAATTAATTTTGTAAGAAATTAGTTCAAGAAAAACTTGTTGAATTATTACGGTCAGATAATTCTTGTCTGTTTATCAGTTGTTTTAATTTTGGTCAAATTAGATCAAGATAAACTTGTAGAATTATTGTGAATTGATTTATTTTCTTAGAGATTATCTTGATAAAGTTTGTTTTGATCAGATAACTTCTCTATTGGGTTATTTGAATCAAAACTGAAACTTTATCCTTTAGAATCTCGGGTGGAAAATAAAAGATTCGCGAAGATTTTTTCGTAGGAGTTTGGCCTACCGAATGACGTGTTTGGCCTGTCGATGGGGCCTGTTCGGCCTGTCGATCAACGAGTGATAAGATTACATGTTTTCACGCAGATCTTATTAGATATTGATCCAAACTTGATTCTGTTTTGAGTTTTTGAGACCTAATCTGATAAGGACTGACCCCAGGACCAATAGTTATATAAAGGGAGTGAGTCTCATGATTTACTCAGATCAATACAGATCAATTGAGAGATTAAGAATGATACTCTTCTAGTGAGCATCTGAAAACTCCCTGAGAGCTTTTGTTCACAAATCACGAACACTAGGTTTGGGTTCTCTCTATTGGTTGGAAGGAGAGTCACCGGTGGAAGAGCTGTACGTGTGAACCCACACTCACTCTGGTTGTGGATAGAGAATAGCAAAGAAGACCAGTTAGTTGAGGCTCTTCTAGAACATTACTTCTCTACATAGGTTGTGGAGGTTCTTCAGCACACAGAGGTTAGTAAGATCTATCTAATTTATACATATAAAATGTCAAACTTGTGTTTTGGAAATTACTCTGATGAAAATTTTTTAAAATTCTGCTGTGCACTTTGTTTCCAACACCTTATTATTGTCTCGATAGAGACTGTCTCGATGGGGACTTGTGGGGTGGGAAGCCACACGATGGCATTAATGGTCCAAAGGAATTGACAGAAGGAAACCTACTTGTCATAGGAAGCCCTAAAAAAATCATGCGCACATTATGTTTTATGCAAAATGGGTACAACATAAGTTTCCAAAGAAAAGAAAAGCATCACTTATATGAGATCATTCATGCCAAAGTCATTCATGTTACACATTAATTCTAAAAGGCATGAGCTCACTTAGTTATGTGATACAGATAAGAACAATTCTCAACATTAGCAGTAGGATGTTAGGTAGCTAGTTGGTGCTCTCCTTTGAACCTATGAACTTGTGCATATGGACAAAGTTGACCTGTTTTGGGACTTTTTACTACTGCATACCTTTGAATGCCTTTAGAAGCTGTAGTTATGACATGGATGATTTCATTTTGAGATTTGTATTATATTGTGAATATAACATCAGCTAGTTTAAGTTTGTAGAGTAAAGTTGTACTCTAGTTATGTAAAGAATTTTAAAAGGTCAAATTTTCTCACATTTTTATGTTAACCTTATGTACTTAACATTATAATTGTAAATAATTAAGAGTAATAACACTTAATATTAGTATGTTTTATATTTTAAACTTATATTAGGTGGGTATTACAATTATGGTATCAGAGCAAGGTATTTTTTATAGACTGTTCATATACAAAAACCATGGAGTAGGGATGTGTAGCTAGCTAGTAAGTTTAAGTCTCTAAAATGTTTTATTATGTGATGTGCTTTATGTGCCTAATCATGCTTGTGTTGGCCACTATGATAATTATATGTAAGGAAAGAAAAAATTGTGTTGTAGGAAAATATGGTTCGGATGAGACGTCGGGGTGGCACTACAACAGAAGGTAATGCTTCTAGAGAGCAAGATGATAGAGATATCCATCTTAATAGACTTGCTAATTGAATGGAGAGATTTTTGAAACAGCAAGTCAAAACAACAAGCTAAGAGAGCCCCTCTACCTCTACCTCTACCTCCACCACCACTGCCACCACCACCAGTTAGCAACGAAGTTATAGTTGTTGTTAGTGAGTGATTCCTGAACTATAAACTACCAATATTTGAGGTTGGTATGGACCCTAAAATTACTAAGAATTGGATGCATATCATAGAGTGGTTATTTGACTATGCTAGAGTTACAAATGCTGATAAAGTGTATTGTGCTGTCGTTATGTTGAGGGAGGATGCTAGCTATTGGTGGGACAATATGATAGCAATGTATAATATTGCAACTATGACTTGGCAGTAGTTTAAGTAGTTATTTGAGGATAAGTTTATGACTTTTGGCACTAGGTATGACAAGAAAAGGGAATTTACTAATCTAAAACAGGGTACTTCAACAATTGCAAAGTATCTTAAGAAGTTTGATGAGTTGTCCCGTTATATCCCTCACCTTTCTAACAATGAGAATCTAAAGATTGAGCATTTCATAACTGGATTGAATCCAACGATTCATAAAGACCTCAAAGTAGTTGATTTGGAGGGAGCAGCTTTTTCTAAAGTGGTTAGTAAGGCATTGAAAATGGATAGTGCAAAAAAGAAATTACAAGATGTCTGGAGGGAATAACGAGAGAAACAAGAGGGATTTCGGGATAATCAAAGTAGAAATTTTCAGCCTGGCTCTCAAAGAAATTAGGGTAGAGGTCAATCACCACCGTTGGTGCGAGGTGGCCAAGAAAGGTAAGGTAATTGGAATCAAGGGCAACAAGAGCAAGGAAAGAAACAAAAAGGGTCCTCATCAAAAATCACAAATTGCACCAGTTATGACTATTCAAAGAACTACATGTGGTAGATTTCATCCTAGAGAGTGTAGGCAGGGAGCTTGTTTTGCATGTCATAAACAAGGACATTTTGCTAGAGACTATCCTATGTCTATAGGTGATCAACAAAAAAAGGTTCCTACTACGGTTTACGCACTCAAACAGGCTGAGGTAGCAGCTCACCCAACAGTTGTTACAAGTGAGATACTTGTTCATAGAATTATTGCACATGCATTGATAGATTTAGGAGCCACTCATTCATTTGTGTCTGTGGGGTATTTGAGAAAACTGGTAAACCAGTGGACCAACTTAGATTCCATATTGCGTAACCTTACCATCTGGAGATCTTTTGTAGTCAAATGAGATATTGCTTGCATGCCTAGTGATAATTAATGGAAGAGAATTGTTTGTTGACTTGATAGCATTGAATATGTTGGCTTATGAATTTATTCTTGGTATGGATTGGTTGACAAAGTATAATGCATTTATTGACGCGGGAAGAAAGTGGTGATATTTGGACCTCTAGAGGAGAGAGAATTTTCTTTTGTGGGTAAGACTAGTGGGTTGAGGACTCCTATATCGGCTTCAAAGACTCAGAGATTGTTAAATAGTGGATGTGCTGGATACTTGGCTAATGTGGTTGATACTCAAGTAGACAGAAACTAAGAGTTGAAGATATTCTAGTGGTTAGTGAATTCTTAGAAGTTTTTCTTGATGATTTACTTGGATTGCCTCCAAAAAGAGAACTCAAGTTTAAGATTGAATTGATGCTTGGTATAGCTCCTATTTCAAAGACACCTTATAGGATGGCACGTGCTAAATTGAAAAATTAAAAGTGCAATTACAAGAGTTGTTGGACAAGGGATTTATTCATCTAAGTTTTTCCCCATAGGGTGCACTAATATTGTTTATAAACAAGAAGGATGGATCAATGAGATTATGTATTAATTATCATGAGCTGAATGAGGTTACTATGAAGAATAAGTATCCTTTACCAAGTATGGATGATCTGTTTGAGCAGTTACAAGGTGCAATGGTGTTCTCCAAGATTGATCGTCGATCAGGGTACCATCAGTTGAGAATCAAGGTAGAAGATGTACCAAAGACTGCTTTTAGAACTAGATACGGGCACTATGAATTTTTAGTCATGCCATTTGGGTTAACAAATACTCCAGCTGTCTTTATGGACTTGATGAGTAGAGTTTTTAAGAATTAATGAAACAGTTTTTCATTGTTTTTATTGATGATATTTTTATCTACTCTTACTGTATGGAAAAACATCCTAAGCACTTAAGAATAATTATGAATATTTTAAAAGAGAAATAGTTGTATACAAAGTTCAAAAAGTGCGAGTTTTAGCTTGAGAAAGTAGCATTTTTGGGGCATGTAGTTTCAAAGGATGGAATTTTAGTAGATCCCAATAGGATTGAAGCAGTGACTAATTGGCCAAGACTAAGCAATGTTTCAAAGATTCGTATTTTCTTGGCTTGGCAGGTTACTAAGATTTGTTGAAGGATTTTCAAAGATCGCTACTCCATTTATGCAATTGACAAAGAAAAATGTACATTACTTGTGGTCGAATGGTTGTGAAAGAAGTTTTCAAGAGTTGAAGCAGAGATTGGTAACAGCTCTAATTCTCACCATTCCTTTAAATGATAAAGGATTTGTGGTATATATTGATGCTTCTAGAAGTGGATTAGGATGTGTTTTAATGCAAGATGGAAAAGTTGTAGCTTATGCTTCTCGTGAACTAAAAGATTATGAAAAAAATTATCCTACTCATGATTTGGAGGTAGCAGCTATGATGTTTGCATTGAATATATAGAGGCATTATTTGTATGGTGAAAGATGTGAGATTTATACCAATCATAAGAGCCACAAATACCTTTTTACACAAGAAGAGCTGAATATAAGACAAAGAATATGGTTAGAGCTGATTAAGGACTATGATTGTATCATTAATTACCATCCTGGAAAGGCTAATGTAGTAGCAGATGCTTTAAGTAGAAAGTCCTCAAAAAGTGTTTTAGCTATGATTGTGATTCAAAGATCAATTGTGGATGATATTCAGAGACTAGAGTTAGAGATAGTAACGTATGGATTGATTGAAAGATTTTCTGCAATGACATTGCAACCCAAGTTGTCGAAAAATCAAAGTTCAAACCCTTACTTTCATCATTTGAGAAATGTAATTAAGTCTGGAAGGGGCAAGATTTTCAAATTTTAGATGGCAGAATATTTAGGCATAGGACTAGATTTTGTGTTCCAAGGAACAAAGATCTGTTAAAAGAGATAATAAATGAGGCTCATAATACTCCCTATTTAGTGCATCTTGGTACAAGTAAGATGTATAAGGATCTAAAAGCTCATTATTGGTGGCCAGTAATGAAGAAAGATATTGTAGAATTTGTAAGAGAGTGCCTCACTTGTCAGAAGGTGAAGGCTAAATATTTAAAACCAGCTTGTACTTTATAGCCTTTGAAGATTCCACAATGGAAATATGAAGATATTGCAATGGATTTTGTAACTGTGTTGCCAAAGACAACGAAAGGATGTGACTCAATTTAGGTGATGATTAATAAATTGATAAAAACAACTCATTTTCTTTCAGTCCGTATAGCTTACTCTGTAGCTAAATATGCATAATTGTATATGAAGGAATTGTGAGATTACATGGAGTACCTATGAGTATCGTATCTGATAGAGGTCCTCAATTTACATCTATATTCTAAAAGAGTGTTCATAAGGTTATGGAGACTAAATTGACCTTTAGTACAACATTTTATCCACAAACAGATAGTCAGTCTGAAAGAACTATCCAAGTATTAATGGATAGGTTGAGAGCATGTGTTCTTGATTTCCAAAAAGCTTAGAAGGAATACCTACCTTTGGTAGAGTTTTGTTATAACAATAGATAACAAGCAACCGTTGGTATGGCACTGTCTGAAGCCTTGTATGGCTGTAAATGCAGATCTCCTGTGCATTGGGATGAAATGGGAGAAAGAAAATATCTTAGACTGATATTTTCTTAAAGAATAAAGAGGCAATTCAGAAGATCAACAAGAGAATGTTAACTGCTCAAAGCAGACAAAAGAGCTATGTAGATTCTAAGAGAAGGAATGTTGATTTTGAAGTGAAAGATGAAGTTTTTCTAAAGATTGTGCCGATAAAAGGAGTGATGAGATTTGTTAAAAAGGGAAAATTGAGTCCAAGATACATTGGTCCTTATGACATTTTGGAGAAAGTTGGAAAAATGGCTTATCGATTAGCCTTGCCACCATCATTAGTAGGAGAACATAATGTTTTTCATGTGTTAATGCTGAGAAGGTATGTTTCCAATCCTTTACATGTGTTGAGACAAGAAGATGTTGAGATAGAAGAAGATTTGACTTGTGAACAACAACAAGTAAAAATTTTGACTAGGATAGAGAAAGTACTTTGAAACAAAAAGATTCCATTATTTAAAGTATTATGGAAGAGCCATTCGGTTGAAGAAGCTACATGGGAATTGGAAGATGACGTGAGATCAAAGTATCCATACTTGTTCGATAATTAAGTAAATCTTAAGGATGAAATTTCATAAGAAGGGGAGAGTTGTGACGCCTGGTATTCTCACATACTTGTTGGCCAATGCATTGCAAGATTAAATGACATTAATTGCATTATACATTAATGTTTCATAATCATTTGAGATGTGTTTGATTATATTAATAGTCTATATCATTTTCAAAAAGTACGTTTCTTATAATTTCATTTGAATGTAAAGCTATATGATTTGGGAATTTCCTAAGATAGATCCGGTTTGGAAAAAAATGGAAAAGTGAATTCTAATAGTGTTTGATATACAATAATAATGGATAAGTTGAAAATAGGAGTTTAATGATGGTTCTAAGGCTATCATGCTAAAAATGCCATTTTATATGAAGTAAAGTTTTGTATGTGTTTGGAATAATGATTAAGGGAAACTTTATGACAAGTAAGGAATCTCATTGAATGCTATTAAGAATGATACAAGGTCTCTTATAAGCGGATCATATGTGTTTTGGTGGTAAGTTTGTCTTGAAACTCGAAATAAGTGACCCTTTCAGTATTTAAGTTTATAGACCCAATTAAGGTTTCAACAAGTTAGGAATTGAGTAAAAAATCATGTTATCCAATGTTTGAGTATAAAGATATTTTGAAAATTTGGTAAAGTTTTGGAGAAAAAATATCAAAGTTTAAAAACTAGTATTTTCGATCTACTGAAATTTTGGTATGAGTAAATACACCTTAGTTAGTAAGTCAAATAAGTGACTATGGTTTAGCTTTTAATTAGGGTTGTGTATAAGTGTTTTAGACACTAAATAGTTGATGTGTAAGCTACAAAGAGGGTCACTAATCAAGCTAACAAGAGAATACGTAAGTGTTAAGTAATTTTAGGGGTGTGTGTGTGTAATGCTTTAAAAAGAATTAAGCAAGTAAGTGAGCTCATTTCAACCCATATTCTCTCAAATTTGACCATTCACTAAAGAAAAACTCCATTTTCAGCTAGGGTTGAAGAACATAAGCCCATCTCTAAGTGTCTTGGTTAAGGTTTGAGTGGTGATAAAAGAGGAAAAACCAAAACTAGTAAAGGTAAGCTTGATTTTGTGGATTTGAGTTTCAATCTTTCAAGACATGGAATAAACCAACAATTTGGTTCTTTTGGACAATTCTAGGGTTTATTTTAGATGTTTAAAAAGACCATAAGCCTTGGTTTCACCCTTTTGAAGTGGGAAAAGTGAAATTGGAGGTGAAGAGTTCAAGTTGCTTCACTATGGTGAGAATTTGCGAACTATTTTTAGGTTTCTTGTTTGGTTGTATAAATAGACTTTGCAACATGATATGAGTATAATTTTAATTTTATTCAAGGTTAAGAATCATAGAAAAATAATGTAATAAAAAGGGATTTGGTTGTTGGAATAAAAAGTTTTGGAATTATGTGAATTTTAGAGAATTTCATGTTGATTTGTGGTCTTATAAATACCCTAGAGTTTTTTTTTTTTTTTTTTTAATTTGCAAGTTACTTTGATGAATTTTAAGCTTTGGAGAATGTTAAAAATTAAGAAAAAACGCTGCCCAAATTCTTAGAAAAATTTTTTGAACCATTTAGAAACCAAAATTCCACTTTTGCCCTAAAAACTAAATAGTTTGCCATGTTACCAATGTTCATTTTTTTTTTATTCTTTTAGGGTCTTTTAGTATTAAGTTTGGTATTTCATCCCCTACATTGCATGAATTTTTGAGTTTTACTAAAATTGCTATTCTTAGTAGTATTTTTATAAGCTAAGTTCTTTATTTTTCAGAAAATATATGGAAGTGTTAAGTGGTTTAGAAGCAAAACTTTTAGTTCTAGTTTTCATCATCTTTCTTCCTCTGTAATGTGGCTGTACATAGTGGATTTATTGAGGAAACTATAAAGTTATAAAGACATGTCTGTGGGGAGTTAGTCTTTTTTTTTTTTTTTTGAGTTTGATTTTAAACTTGAAATGTGCTCCTTAACACTTAAGTAAATAGTATATGCTTAATGGGTTATAACGAAACACCTAGTTTCAAAAGGATCAAAAACCGGATTTGAAGAGAAAAACCTTGACAATAATTTACATTGCTCCATAATACGAGTTAAGTAGAATTTCACCTGCATCACCATAAATGTTGTGCATGTTGGTATGTATGGTTATGATTTTATGAAGCATAAGTAACATGAGCATGTTGTGATTTTGAACATTATGCGAGCATGCATTATACATTAAAGACATTGTATCCAAAATGTTAATTTAAAAGTTGAAGCACATAGGAAGAAGTTTTATGAAGTTTTATTGGCTACTTGTGACAAATGTTATATTTAATTAAGTTAGTCTTGATGAAGGCTGTTGCACTGTATTGTCTCGATGGAGGCATACAATTTTTATATGATGTCTGAATGGAGACTTATGGACCTTATTATTGTCTCGATGGAGACTATCTCGACAGGGATTTGCAGTGTGGAAAGCCACATGACGACATTAATGGTCCAAAGGAATTGACAAAACGAAACCTACTTGTCATAGGAAGCCATAAAAAAATCGTGTACATGTTATGTTTTATGTAAAATGGGTACAAAATAAGTTTCCAAAGATACAAAAAGCATGACTTATATGGGAGATCATTCATGTTACACATTAATTCTACTTACTAGGCAGAAGCTCACTTAGTTATAGTGATACAGATAAGGACAATGCTCAGCATTAGCAGTAGGATACTAAGTAGCTGGTTGGCGCTCTCCTCTGAAACTGTGGACTTGTGTATATGGACAAAGTTGATCTATTTTAGGAGTTTTCACTATTGCTTCCTTTTGAATGCCTTTAAAGGCTGTAGTTATGACATGGCTGATTTCATTTTGAGATTTGTATTATGTTGTGAATATGACATTAGCTAGTTTGAGTTTGTAAAGTAAAGTTGTACTCTAGTTATATAAAGAATTTCAAAAGTTTAAATTTCTCATATTTTTTATATTAACCTTATGTACTTAACATTATAATTGTAAATAATTAAGAGTAATAGCACTTAATACCAATATGTTATGTATTTTAAACTTATATTAGGTGGTTGTTACAAATTCTATCGTCTAGGACTAAGTGAAGTTACAGTAAGTTGCCCCAAGTTTAACGAGTGGACCAAGTTTAACGAGTCGACCAAGTTGCCCCATCTACTATAGCATCCAATAAAGGGCTCAAAGGTTCTTTTTGACGACAACTGGTTGCTTTAGGGATATGAGTCTATGGTGAATTGGTGTCATTAACATCGTTGATTGAAATAGGAAGCATCACTTACTATGGAAACGGGATAAAGACCAGGGGTGGACCCCAAAGAAACAATAGGAGGGACAACAACAACTATCGGATTTAATCGAGCAACCAACATAGTGGCGTTAACTATGGAAGTAATATTTGCTCCAATGGTGAATGAAGCAAACCTTATCATTTTCATCGTTACTTTTGCCTGCAACATATTGGTTTACAATATGATCCTTATTTCTCAATTCTTGACTCGTGTTTTATTTGATACTGAGGTGATAAATTCTCTCATAATAAATTCATTTTTAAATGCCTTGGGGTTAGAAATAGAAGGGTTTAGTATTGTTATTACTTCACCTTTTGGGTGAGTGTATGTGAATAATGTGTGTAAATCTTGTAAAATGATGATTGAGGGTGAGAGTTGAGAAGCGATTTGATTAAAATGCCTATGAATACTTACAACGTAATCCTAAGAATACATTGGTTGCCTAAGTACGATGTTGTAATTGATTGTCACCTTAGAAAGGTAACTTGGATGACCAAAAAGGAAACGTTGGTCACCTGTCGAGGGGGTGATGATCAAATGATGAATGATCAATTCCTAAAATCATGTTTAGGTAAATCCTACCATACTAGTACTAGTGTAATCAGCTCAACTTGTTATGCGTTTCTTTTAACTCTAGAAGAAGAGTCAAGTGTAATCATTATGAATCCCACCGCAAATGAATTTGAGGATCTCTTCCTCAATGAATCACTTGGATCACCACCACACCAAGAGATTGAGTTTGGTATTAAGTTACTTTCTAGAAATGTTCTGATCTCCTCCTGCTATATCGAATGGCATTGGCAAAAATTAAAGAATTGAGAAAGCATCTTTAAGAGCTCACAGATAAAGGATATGCGCAGAACAATGCGTCATCCTAGGGTGCATTAGTTCAGTTTGCTAAGAAACATGATGGGACTTAGGTTATGTATTGACTATTAACAATAAAGAACAAGTACCCACTACCTAGGATCAATGAATTGTTTGAACAGTTGGGAGATTCATGGTACTTCTTGAGAATACATTCATGCACCAGGTGTCATCAACTTAGAGTAAAGGAAGAATATATCCCTAAGACAACCCTCAGGACTTAGTATAGACACTTTGAATTCCTGGTAAATTTGTTCGGATTGACAAATTCTCCAGTAGCTTTTATGGATTTACTGAATTGGATCTTTCGGCCTTAATTGGATCAATTCATGATTGTGTTCATTGATGACATACTAATTTATCATAAGAAAGGAGGATCATAAGCAGTATTTGAGAATTGTTCTACAGATTTTGCAGGAACATTAGCTATATGTTAAGAAGGAAAAGTGCAAATCTTGGTTAATTGAAGTTAAATTTCCAAGATATGTTATCTTCGATTAGGATATTTCAATGGCTCCTTCCAAGATAGAGACAGTGGTATGTTAGACGTGTATGCCCTAAGGAATAAAAATGTAATATATTTTTGGAGACATTTTTATTAATAAAGAATTTATTTATTATTTATATACCAAATCTTGTCCTCGTTATGCTCATATTTGTTGAATGTATGTTAAGCAAACAAAAGTCTGAGACTGTTTTTTTAAACTTTTAAGAATTGGGCATATAATGGACAAATTATGCGAAAGACACGATTTTTAAGGTAACAGTCTAAATCATAAGATCTGTAATCGAGGAAATAAAGTTAGGCACTTTATTCATGCAAAGATTGTTATGTTGTCTATATCCTTGACGGGAGATGGCTTGTCTTGACCATCGGAGATGGACTCCGCGAATATAAATATTGGCACATTGTCATAGGTGATGATATGTTGGATCGAGACATAAAGTGAATTGATTTTGATTAATAATTCTATCTCGACAAATCGATTCACTTTAGGCAATCATTTGTCTTGTATCTTAATCTTGAGATAAATAGTGGGCCTGTTGTCTTGACTTATGTCTTTTGATATACCAAAAGGTGACACCCACATTTTATAGTGGTACGAATGCCAGTACGTTGGAGGCATGACTCTTGATAGCATAGACCTATTATTCACAGATATGGAATCCATAGCTCATCTTTAGGAGTAGTGGTATCCTCTTATATGAGTTATCCCATAATTGGAAAACTAGAGTGCTCAACCATTTGGATTCATTGGTGCAATCGAATAGTATATTGTCCTTGGATGGTAAGTTTTCCGATGGTGAGATAATGGAATGTAAGATAAAAATAATTAGGAAGGTAAGACATAACTTGTCCTTAAGCCAATTATGGATAATACTATAGGGATACGATATATTATGATATGTCATGGAGACTTAGCTATACGGGCCTCGTAATTCTATATAGTTTCAGAGTGCAGCTTTAAGCTTTTAACAAAGTAGTGTTGGAGTTGATAATTGTGAAATGTATATATGGGATATTGGGTTTCATAATTATCGGGAGCTTGAACTATACAGGTCTGTTTGGTCCCCTTTGCTAGCTCACAAAATCCTGTAACAATACGGTGTACTTTTTCAATAATTGGTGACTTGTGTCAGATTTATCAAATTGGTTGAAATTTGGTAAAATCAGATAATTCATGTTTGTTTATCGATTAAATTAATTTGTCATAAAATTAGTTCAAGATAAACTTGTAGAATTATCAGGATCGAATAATTCATGTCTGTTTATCAGTTGGATTAATTTTGAATTAATTCGAGATAAACTTGTTGAATTATCTAGAATATTTATTTTCCTAGAGATTATCTATATATGACTGTTTTAATCAGATAACTTTTTAAATGGGTTATTTGAATTAAAGCTGAAGCTCTATCCTAAGAATCTCGGGTGAGAAATAAAGATTTGCAGGGATCTTTTATCGGAGGTTTGGCAGGCCGATCTTTAAGTTTGGCCTACCGATTAAGGAGGTTTGGCAAGCCGATTTGCTAGTTCAGCCTGCCGACTAGACGATAAAAGGATCACGCATTTTCATGCAAATTTTATTAGATATTGATTGTGATTTGATTTTGATTCGAATTTTTAAGGCCTTATCTGATAAGGACTGACTCCTAAGCCCAACCTCTATAAAAGGGGAGTGAGTTTCTTTATTATTAAGATCAGTTGAGAAATCTAGAGTGAGATTTTGAAACTCCCTAGAGAGCTATCATTCTCAAATCATGAATTATAGCTTTGGGTATTTCTCTACTGATTGAAAGGAGAGTCACTGGTGGAAATGCTGAACGACGTAAGCCTCCACTCACTCTGATCGTGGATAGAGAATAGCAAAGAATACTGGTTGGTGGGAGCTTTTCTAGAACGTTACTTCTCTTCATGGATTGCAGGAATTCTTTGGCATTCAAAGGTTAGTAAGATCTGATTAATTTATGCATATAGTGTGTCAAACTTATGTTTTGAAAAATACTCTGATATAAAAAATTTTAAAATTTCGTTGCCTACTATTTTTTGAACAATTGGTATCAAAGCCATGGTTTTTACATAAATTTACGAGTTTGTGATCATGCTATATGTATAAATTATGTGATCTTATCTCTCCTATGCTTGAATTTAATTTTTTGGAGAGTTGGCACTCTAGGTTTCTATATATTCTTATGTTGTCATGGATTATATGGTGAATGTTTATTAATTAATTATGGTTGATTAAATTATTATTTAATTATTTATTAATTAATTATCTATATCGGTTATGGTTCCTTAGAGGTTAGAATGTGTATCTTGGCTTTCCATGTAATTAGATGGCCGACTATCATCTTTTTTTAGGAATTATTATTTAATTTTTAATTTGTAAAAATTTTGTAATTAAATAATCGTTTGAAGAAGAGAGATCTAGAAGGCATATCTAGAAGATGGATGATGACGTTCCTAGGTATTTCCTAAGTCTCTAATTTTATATTTTTGAATTATTGAAATTAAAATTGATAAATTGTATCAAAATTGTATTTTCTGGAAAAGGGTGATCTTGCTCGTTTGACATGCCAAACCCTTTAGTTCGACAAGCTGATGGTCGCAGGATCGGCAGGCTGGACTTCAGGTTTGACAGGCCGTCCATAGGGAAGAAATCTGGTGGCTCTAGTGGCAAGCCAAACTTTCTAGTTCAACAAGCCAAACTGTCATGATCGGTAGGCTGGAGGGTCATGACCGGCAGGCCGATGGTCGTAGATCGACAAGCCAGACGTGAGGTCGGCAGGTCGATAGTAGGGAAAAAATCAGGTGGCTTTGGCGACAGGCTAAGCTCCAGGTTCAGCAGGCTGATCTATCATGAACCGACAGGTCAATTTTTAAGATCGGCAGGCCGATCACATAGATCAGCTTGTCAACAGAGAGTTGGAAACTTTTTCTAGAAAAGGTGCAGTTTTCGATGCAGTTTTAATTTTATTTTTGGGACAATTTTGAGAAACATTAAAATTTGGATATGACAGGAAATATGGAGTATTCAATCTATGCGGGATTGAAGACTCAAAGATGGGCATTACATGAAGAAGGATATAGCTTAAGGATTCAAGGATGAAGAATCAATAATATGTTTCGATTATTCTCTTGTAATTTTTATTTTCTATTCTTAAGGGTGGAACCATAATATTATATTTTTTATTATTATTTTGCTTATAGCTTTGCTTGATTACTTTACTTGTCTGCATTATAATATAATTTGCCAAGTATATTGATAACATGTCATATAGAATAAGGAGTACTGCTCAATTAAAAATTATTCATGCATGTTTTTGAAATAAAATCTTGATTTCAAAAGATTGAGTGGGAGAAGGTTTTCGAAGAGAGGACGTAAGTCCTCCATTGTTGGTCCATAGGTAGCACATGGTGGTTCCAACCTCTAGGAAGGGACTTCATCATGTATCAGGTTGGATCTCTGAGAGGATAAGGTATTTTAGCATGATTTATGGTTGCACACCCCTAAGTGGTGATTGTAAATCATGGACAAAATATTGAAACAATGGTTATAAACTCATGTTAATTTTATTATTAACCTACCCTAGAAACTCTGTTAATAAAATTAATGGCCAAAGAAACGATTATTAATATATGCTGGATCATATGGGCCCTGGATGGCATATATTAATTAGGAGGGGATTCGTGTTCCTGATTGAATTTGGCATGACTCCCCTAGGAGCTTGTTGAATTCTGCGTTGGGAATTATTGTTGTAAGGTTGTGATATTTTCAAGTTTTTGACATATAAACACATTTGTATGTTTTTGCATGATTGTGTTATCTTACTAAATTATTATACTATGTTTGCTTATGTTTCATATACGATTCTTTATTGTAGATTAAAAATGTCTAAAAACGCTTTATCATCGATACTTGACAAAAACTAATTAATCAGAGAGAATTATAATGATTGAAAATAGAACCTAAATATTGTCCTCTCCTTTGAGAAACTAAAATTTGTGCTAACAACCACTTGTCCTCCCAAGCCTACGGGAGATTTCACCAACAATCATATACAAGCATATGATCATTGGAAAAATGCAAATGATTAAGCCCACTGCTATGTTATGGCTAGCATGAATAACGTGTTGTAGGCTTAATATGAGGATTATGAGACTGTTAAGCAGATCTTGGATAATCTAGAAGACATGTTTGGAGGCCAGGCCCTAACAAAGTAGCAAGGGGAACTTTGAAAACTCTTGAACTGTAAACAAAAACTGGGGACATCTGTAAAGAAGCACATGATGTTGGTCATGGGTTACCTCATTGAGGCGCAAACCAATGGAGCTGACATCAATGCTGAAACTCAGATGACTATGGTCTTTGAGACTCTGTCTAAGGAGTTTATCCTATTTAGAGCAACTTTTAATTTAAGCAATAGATGGGATATGACCTTAATAGAGTTGATGAAACGGTTACAAGAGTTTAAACTACTGATCAGGGAACCTCCTATTGGTGGTGAGGCCAACTTGGCGGTTGCTTCTAGTTCTAATCCTAACCTTAGGAATGGAAAGAAGCAAAGAGCCAAGAATGGGAAGTCTTCTATTCCTGCTAACAACAAGAGTAAGAAGAAGAAGAAGAAGAGCCCAAAGAAGCTTAAGTGCTTTTTTCTACAGGAAGATCAGGTACATTAAGAAGAATTGCAAGGACTTCCTTTTTTGAGGAGGTAGGTGTGATCTTCTATATTTAGAAACTTGTTTAGTTGAGGAATCTAGTGACATTTAGGTCATAGATTTCGGTGCAACTAATCATGTTTGTGTTTCTCTATAGGGGTTCACACTTCACACTTTAGATGGGTGATGGATCCTTAGTATTAGCTGAAGCAGTGGGAGATGTCCATCTGTACTTTGATAATTATAGGAATTTAATTTTACAAGATTGTTTTTATGTTCCTAAATTTAAGAGAAATTTAATTTCTGTAGCTTGGTTATTTAAAGACGCCTATTCGGTTTCTTTTAATAATAAAGTGGTGATTCGTAAAAACAAATCTTTTATCTGTTCTAGATGGATGCAAAATAATCTATATTTTATCAAACCTAAGATGGACTTAGTGCTTAATGTTGAGATAACTTTTCATATTTGTTGAACGTATGTTAAGCAAACAATAGTCTAAGACTGTCGGTCTAAACCCTAAGAATTGGGCCTATGATCGACAGATTATGCGAAAGACACGATTTTTAAGGTGATGGTCTAAATCATACAATCCGCAATCGAGGGAATAAAGTTGGGCGCTTTATTCCTGCAAAGATTGTTATGTTGTCTATATCCCAATTGAGAGATGGTTTGTCTTGGCCATCAGAAGTGGACTCCGTGAATAGAAACATTGGCACATTGTCATAGGTGATGATGTATTGGATCAGGACATAAAGTGAATTGATTTGATTAATAATTCTGTCTCGACAAATCGATTCACTTTAGACAATCATTTGTATTGTATCTTAATCTTGAGATGAATAGTGGGCCCGTTGTCTTGACTTGTATTTTTGATGGACCAAAGGGTGACACCTGCATCTTAATAGTGGTATGCATGCCGGTACATTGGAGGCATGACTCTTGATAGCATAGACCTGTTATTCATAGATATGGAATCCATAGCTTCTCTTTCGGAGTAGTAATATCCTCTTTTATGTGTTATCCTGTAATTGAAAAACTGGAGTGCTCAACCATTTGGATACATAGGTGTAACCGAATGGTATACTGTCTTTGGATGGTAAGTTTTTCGATGGTAAGAAAATGAAACATAAGATAAAAATAATCGAGAAGGTAAGACAGAACTTGTCCTTAAGGCGATTATGGATAATCATATAGGGATACAATACACTATGATATGTCATGGAGACTTAGCTATACCGGCTTCATAATTCTATGTAGTTCAAGAGTGCAACTCCAAGCTTTTAGTGGAGTAGCGTTTGAGTTGATAATTATGAAATGTATATTTGAGATATTAGGTTTCATAATTATCAGGAGTTTGAACTATATAGGTCCATTTGGTCCCATTTGCTAGCTCACAATATCCTGTAACGATAAACTGAAATTTGAAATTAATTCAAATTGGTGACTTATGTTAGATTTATTAGATTAGTTGAAATTTGAAAGAATCAAATAATTCATGTTTGTTTATCGGTTGAATTAATTTTGTGATAAAATTAATTCAAGATAAACTTGTTGAATTATTGGGATCGGATAATTCTTCTCTGTTTATTGGTTGATTTAATTTTGAATAAATTAGATCAAGATAAACTTGTAGAATTATTAGGAATTCATTTATTTTCCTAGAGATTATCTAGATAAAGTTGTTTTAATCAGATAACTTTTCTATTGGGTTATTTGAATTAAAACTGAGACTTTATCCTATAGAATCTCAGGTGGAAAATAAAAGATTCGCTGAGATATTAATCAGCATTTTGGCATCCTGATCCTCAAGTTTGGCCTGCCGATGGGGCCTGTTCGGCCTGCCGATGGGTCCTGTTCGGCCTGTGGATGAGCGAAGAATAAGATCACACGTTTTTACACAGATCTTATTAGATATTGATCTGAATTTGATTCTGATTTGAATTTTAAGACCTAATCTGATAAGGACTAACCCTGGACCCAACCTTTATAAATAGGGAGTATGTCGTAAGAGTTACTTAGATCAATTGAGAGATTTAAAGTGATACTCTACTGGTGAGAATTTAGAAACTCCCTAAGAGCTCTTGTTCATAAATCACGAACACTTGCTATGGGTTCTCTTAATTGGTTGGAAGGAGAGTCACCTAGAGGAAGAGATGTACGTGTGAGCCCATACTCACTCCGATCGTGGATAGAGAATAGCAAAGAAGACCAGTTGGTTGAGGCTCTTCTAGAACGTTATTTCTCTTCACTGATTGCAGGAGCTTTTCAGCACACAAAGGTTAGTAAGACCTGGTTAATTTATGCATATAGCATGTCGAACTTGTGTTTTTGAAAATACTTTGATATAAAATTTTTAAAATTCCATTACGTACTATTTTTTCAACAATTGGTATCAGAGCCATAGTTTTTATATAAATTTACGAGTTTGTGATCATACTATATGCATAAATTTTGTTATCTTAATCTCTCATATGCTTGAATTTAATTTTATAAAGACTTAGCACTCTAGGTTTCTATATATTTTATATGTTGTCATGGATTATGTGGTGAATGTTCATTAATTAATTATGGTTGATGAAATGGTTATTTAATTATTTATTAATTAATTAATTAATTTATACCTGTTATAGTTCCTTAGAGGGTAGAATATGTATCTAGGTTTTTTATATAATTAGATGACAGACTATCATCTCCGTCTAGGAATTATTATTTATTTTTAATTTGTAAGAATTTTGTAATTAAATAATCATTCAGAGAAGACGGATCTAGAAGGCAGATCTAAAAGAATGATGATGGCGCTCCCAGGTATTTCCTGAGTCTCTAATTTTATGTTTTTGAATTGTTGAAAATAAAATTGATGAATTGCATTAAAAATTGTATTGTCTGGAATGGGAGATTTTTGCTCAATCGGCATGCCGAACCCTGCAGTTTGACAGGTTAGACGTGAGGTTCAGCAGGCCATTAGTAGTGCAAAAATCAAGAGGCTCTGGCGACAGGCCGAACCTTTAGTTTGGCAGGCCAATCTTTCATGAGTCGACAGGCCGATGGGTCATGACCGGCAAGCCGATCACCAGATTGGCTTGCCGATCGAGAGCTGAAAATTTTCCAGAAAAGGTGCAGTTTTAATTTTATTTTTGGGACGATTCTAAGAGACATTAAATTTGGATATGATCGAAAATATGAAGTATTCGATTGATATGGTCTTGAAGACTTAAAGATAGACATTACATGGTGAGAGATACAACCTGAGAATTCAAGGATGAAGAATCAATAATATGTTTTGATTATTCTCATGTAATTTTTGTTTCTATTCTTTAGGGTGGAACCATAATATTACGGGTATTATTATTTTACTTGTAGCTTTGCTTGATTTCTTTGCTTGTCAGCATTTTAATATGATTTGCCATGTATATTGATAACATGTCATATAGAATAGGGAGTGCCGCTCATATTAAAATTGTTCATGCATGATCTTAAAATAAAACCTTGATTTCAAAAGATTGAGTTGGAGAAGGTTTTCGAAGAGAGGACATACGGCCTCCATCATTGATCCATGGAAAGAACATGGTGGTCCCAACCCCTAGGAAGGGATTTCTATCATGTACCAGATTGGATCTCTCAAAGAATAAGTTATTTTAGCATGATTTATGGTTGCACACCCCTAGCTGATGATTATAAATCATGGAGAAAATATTGAAATGATAGTTATATACTCACGTTAATTTTATTATTAACCACCCCTAGGAGCTTTGTTAATAAAATTAATGGCCAAAGAAATGATTATTAATATATATTGGATCATACGGGTCTTGGATGACATATATTAATCAAGAGGGGATTCGTGTTCCTGATTGAATTTGGCATGACTCCCTTAGGAGCTTGTTGAATTCTGAGTTGGGAATTATCATTGTAAGGTTGTGATATTTTCAAGGTTTTGGAACATAAACACATTTGTATGTTTTATATGATTGTGTTATCTTACTAAATTACTATTATATGTTTGCTTATGTTTGGTATATGATTCTTTATTGTAGATTAAAAATGTCTAAAAATGTTTTATCTTCGATACTTGACAAAAACCTATTAACCGAAGAGAATTATAATGATTGGAAATAGAACCTAGATATCGTCCTCTCCTTTGAGACACTGAAATATGTACTGACAACCCCTTGTCCTCTCGAGCCTACGAAGCAGATCTTGGATAATCTTGAAGACATGTTTGGAGGCCAAGCCATAACAAAGCGGCAATGGGAGCTTCGGAAACTTTTTTAACTATAAGCAGAGGCCGGGACATTTGTAAAGGAGCACATGATGTTGGTCATGAGTTACCTCGCTAAGGCTCAAACCATTGGAGCCGACATCGATGTTGAAACTCGAATGACTATGGTCTTTGAGACTCTATTAAAGGAATTTATTCTGTTTTAAGCAACTTTTAATTTAAGCAATAGACGGGATATGACCTTAACATAATTAATGAAACAGTTATAGGAGTTTGAACTGCTGATCAGGAGTCTCTTGCAGGTGGAGAGGTCAATATGGTAGCTACTTCTGGTTCCAATCTCAATTCTGGGAATGGAAAGAAGCAACGGGCCAAGAACGGGAAGTCTTTTATTCCTACTAGCATCAAGAGCAAGAAGAAGAAGAAGAAGAACCTGAAGAAGCTTAAGTGCTTCTTCTGTGGGAAGGTCAGGCACATCAAGAAGCATTGCAAGGACTTCCTTTCCAAAAGAGTTAGGTGTGATCTTCTGTATCTATAAACTTGTTTGGTTGAGGAATCTAATGACATTTGGGTCATAGATTCTGGTGCAACTAATCATGTTTGTGTTTCTCTGCAAGGGTTCAAAGAAACGAGAAGTCTGCTACATGAAGACTTCACACTTTGGATGGGCGATGGATCCTTGGTCTCAACGGAAGGAGTGGGAGACATGCATCTTTATTTTGATAATTATAGGAATTATTTTTTGCAAGATCCTATTTGGTTTCTTTTAATGATAGAGTGGTGATTCGTAAAAACAAATCTTTTATCTATTCTGGATGGATGCAAAATAATCTATATTTTATCAAACCTAAGATGGACTTATTGCTTAATGCTGAGATGAGTGATAACAACTCTAAAAGACTTTAAACTTCTCATTCTAATAAGACTTATCTGCGGCATTTACGCCTTGGTCATATTAACCTGAATAGGATTCAAAGGTTGGTAAGGATGGACCTTTAAGTCACTTAAAGGTGGAATCTATACCTTAATGTGAATCACGTTTGGAGGGTAAAATGACCAAAAGTCCATTCGAGTCTAAGGGCAATAGGGCTGAAGGGGTTCTAGAACTTATGGATAGTGATGTTTGTGGGCTGATGAACGTCCGAGCACAAGGAAGATTCAAGTACTTTGTCAATTTTATTAACGATTACTCAAAATATGGGTATATGTACTTGATGCACCACCAAAGTGAAACTTTTGACAAGTTCAGGGAGTTTCAGGCTGAAGTGGAAAAGTAATTTGGTAGACCCATGAAGCCACTTAGATCCGATAGAGGTGAAGAATACCTTTCTAATGAGTTCTTGGGTCACTTATTAGAGAATGGGATTATCCCATTCAACTGCGCCGGGCACTCTGCAGCAGAATGGCATAGCGGAGAGAAGGAATAGGACTTTATTGGACATGGTTAGGTCCATGATGAGTTATTCATCATTGCCTTCATCCTTTTGGGGATATGCACTACAAACTGCATGTTATCTTTTGAACAATGTGCCTTCAAAATCGGTCCCTAAGACTTCTCACGAGTTGTAGACAGGTAGGAAGACATCCCTAAACCATATTTGCATATGGGGATGTCTGGCTCATGTCTTGTTTAAGGATTTGAATAAGTTGGAAGCACGTTTGAAAGTTTGCGTATTTGTAGGATATCCAAAAAGGGACTAAAGGGGGTTATTTCTATAACCCAAAGGAAAATAAATCATGGTTCAACTAATGCAACTTTCCTTGAGGAGAGTTACATGGATGACTTTAAACCTTGAAGCAAATTGGTGCTTCGGGAGTTAAGGAGTGATCCAATCACTCTGGAGGTTTCGAATGAAACCGTTCCGATCAGTGTAGAAAAACCAAACAAACCTGAACAACAACCTGAGGGGCTTAGGTATAGTGGGAGGATTAGGCATCAACCTAAGAGGTGTATATTCAATGGGGAGGTCTTTTTGGCTAAAACGGATGAACATGACAAGGATCCTTATGCTTACGCAAAAGCTATGGAGGATGTTGATTAAAAACGCTGGACAAAGGCCATGAACACTAAGATCAAGTCTATGGAGACTAATAAGGTCTAAGAGCTTGTGGATCTTCCCAAAGGGGTAAAACCCATAGGGTGTAAGTGGATCTACACGAGGAAAAGAGGAGTGGATGGAAAGGTCGAAACCTTTAAGGCTAGACTGGTAGCTAAAGGTTATACGCAAAAGGAAGGAATCGATTATGAGGAAACCTTTTTGCCTATAGCAATGCTTAAGTCCATCCAGATTCTCTCGTCCATAGCTATCGCTCTTGACTATGAGGTTTGGCAGATGGATGTCAAGACGGCTTTTCTGAATAGCTATCTTGATGAGTCCATTTATATGGCACAACCAGACGGGTTCAAGGTTAAGGGTCAAGAGGGTAAGGTTTGTAAGCTGCTAAAGTTAATTTATGGACTTAAGCAAGCTTCTCGTTCTTGGAACATAAGATTTGATCAGGTAATCAAGACTTATGGGTTCTCACAAAATGTGGATGAGCCATGTGTTTACAAACATATTAAGGATGGAAAGGTGGTTTTTCTACTGCTCTATGTAGATGACATTCTGCTAATTGGCAATGACATTGGGACATTGTCATCGGTCAAATCATGGTTGACTAAGAAGTTTGACAATGAGGACTTGGGTGAGGCTAATTATGTTCTCGATATCCAGATCTTTCGGGATAGGGAGAACAAAATGATAGCTTTGTCCTAGGCCGGCTACATAGATAAAATTCTCAGGAGGTTTGCAATGTAAGATTCCAAGAAAGGTGGGCAACCATCTAGGTCTGGAATTACTCTTTCTAAGAAAGACTCTCCAAAGTCTAAGGAAGAAAGTGAATAAATGAAGAAGGTGCCTTATGCTTTGACAGTGGGTAGTCTCATGTATGCCATGCTTTGCACACGATCGGATATTTGTTATGTTGTCGAGATTGTAAGTCGATTTCAGGCGGACCTAGGACCGAACCATTGGGTTGCAGTAAAGCATATTTTCAAGTACCTAAGAAAGACTTGGGCGTATATGCTTATATATTTGGGTGAGGACTTGACTCCTCTAGGATATACTGTCACAGATTTTCAATCCTGTTTGGATTATGGGAAATCTACTTCAGGTTTTGTGTTTACTTTGGGTGGCGGTGCCATCACTTGGAGAAGTGTGAAGCAAGATTGCACTTTAGATTCAACGATGGAGGCCGAGTATGTGGTAGCTAATGATGCTTTGAAAGAAGCAGTGTGGCTCTGCAAGTTCTTTGGGGATCTTGAGGTAGTTCCTGGTATGGCTGAAGTGGTATTACTGTACTCTGATAACAGTGCAGCAGTAGCTATGTTAGACATGTATGCCCTAAGGAGCAAAAATGTAATAAGTTTTTTGGAGACATTTTTATCAAAAAAGAATTTATTTATTATTTATATACCAAATCTTGTCCTCCTTACATTCATATTTGTTGAATATATGTTAAGCAAACAATAATCTGAGACTGTCGGTCTAAACCTTAAGAATTGGGCATATGATGGCCGGATTATACGAAAGACACGATTCTTAAGGTGATGGTCTAAATCATACGATCCGCAATCGAGGGAATAAAGGTGGGCGCTTTATTCATGCAAAGATTGTTATGTTATCTATATCCCTTTTGGGAGATGGTTTGTCTTAACCATTGAAGGTGGACTCCATGAATAGAAATATTGGCACATTGTCATAAGTGACGATGTGTTGGATCGGGACATAAAGTGAATTAATTTGGATTAATAATTCTGTCTCGACAAATTGATTCACTTTAGACAATCATTTGTGTTGTATCTTAATCCCGAGATGAACAGTGGGCCCGTTATCTTGGCTTGTTTCTTTTGATGTACCAAAGGGTGACACCCACATCTTAATAGTGGTATGCATGCCGGTACATTGGAGGCACGACTCTTGATAGCGTAGACCTGTTATTCATAGATATGGAATCCATAGCTCCTCTTTAGGAGTAATGATATCATCTTATATGCATTATCCTGTAATTAAAAAACTGGAGCGCTCAACCATTTGGATACATAGGTGCAACGGAATGGTATACTATCATTGGATAGTAAGTTTTCTGATGGTGAGATAATGGAACGTAAGATAAAAATTATCGGGAAGGTGAGACAGAACTTGTCCTTAAGCCGATTATGGATTATCATATGGGGATACGATATACTATGATATGTCACGGAGACTTAGCTATACGAACTTCGTAATTCTATGTAGTTCGAGAGTGAAGCTCCAAGCTTTTAGTGGAGTAGCGTTGGAGTTGATAATTATGTAATGTATATTTGGGATATTGGGTTTTATAATTATCGGGAGCCTGAACTATATAGGTCCATTTTGTCCCCTTTGCTAGCTCACAACATCCTGTAGCAACACGGCGTGCTTTTTCAATAATTGATGACTTATGTCAGATTTATTAGATTGGTTGAAATTTGAAAGAATCAAATAATTCATGTCTATTTATCAGTTGAATTAATTTTATGATAAAATTGATTCATGATAAACTTGTTGAATTATTGGGATCGGATAATTCTTGTGTGTTTATCGGTTGATTTAATTTTAGATAACTTAGATCAAGATAAACTTGTAGAATTATTGGGAATTGATTTATTTTCTTAGAGATTATCTAGATAAAGTTGTTTTGATCAGATAACTTCTCTATTGGGCTATTTGAATTAAAGCTAAGATTTATCCTATAGAATCTCAGGTGGAAAATAAAAGATTCACGAGTTATTTGGCAGTTCGGCCTGTCGATGGATGTGTTCGACCTGTCGATGGGACCTATTCGGCCTGTCGATCAAGTGGTTCGACCGTCGATCAGCGAAGGATAAGATCATGCATTTTCACGCGGATCTTATCAGATATTGATCAAAATTTGATTCTGATCTGAATTTTGAGACCTAATTTGATGAGGACTGACCCTAGGACCAACCTCTATAAATAGGGAGTGATTCTAACAAGTTACTTAGATCAATTAAAGGATTAAGAGAGATACTCTGCTAGAGAGAATCTGAAAACTCCCTGAGAGCTTTTGTTCATAAATCATGAACACTTGCTTTTGGTTCTCTCGATTGGTTGGAAGGAAAGTCACCGGTGAAAGAGCTCTACGTGTGAGCCCACACTTACTCCAATTGTGGATAGAGAGTAGCAAAGAAGACCAGCTAGTTGAGGCTCTTCTAGAACGTTATTTCTCTTCATGTTTTGCGAGACTTCTTCAGCATACAAAGGTTAGTAAGATCTGATTAATTTATACATATAGCATGTTAAACTTGTGTTTTAGAAATTACTCTAATGTAAAATTTTTAAAATTCCGCTGCACACTATATTTCCAACAATTGGTATCAAAGACAAGTTTTTATATAAATTTATGAGTTTGTGATCATACTATATGCATAAATTTTATGATCGTAATCTCTCCTATGCTTGAATTTAATTTTATAGAGAGTTGGCACTCTAGGTTTCTATAAATTATGTATGTTGTCATGGATTATGTGGTGAATGTTTATTAATTAATTATGGTTGATTAAATCATTGTTTAATTATTTATTAATTAATTAATTTATACCGGTTATGGTTTCTTAGAGGTTAGAATATGTATCTAGGTTTTTCATGTGATTCACGCATTTTAAAATTTGTAAGAATTTTGTAATTAAATAATTATTCGGAGAAGACGGATCTAGAAGAATGATGATGGCGCGCAAAAGTATTTCCTGAGTCTCTAATTTTATGTTTTTGAATTGTTGAAAATAAAATTGATGAATTGCATTAACAAATTATATTCTATGGAATGGAGATTTCTACTCAGTCAGTATGTCGAACCTCACAGTTTGGCAGGCCGATGGTCATAGATTGGTAGGCTGGACTTGTGGTTAGGTAGGTCGTCAGTAGGGCAGAAATCAGATGGCTCTGGCGGCAGGCCGAACATTCATGGGTCGATAGACCAATCTTCCTGATTGGCAAGCCGATGGAGCATGACCTGTAGGCCGATCTGGGTGCCGACAGAGAGCTGGAAAATTTCCAAAAAAGGTGCAGTTTTTTCAATGCAGTTTTAATTTTATTTTTAGGACAATTCTGAGAAATATTAAATTTAGATATGACCGGAAATATGAAGTATTCTATTTATAGAGATTGAAGACTCGAAGATGGGTATTACATAAAGAAGGATACAGCTTAAGGATTCAAGGATGAAGAATCGATAATATGTCTTGATTATTCTCTTGTAATCTTAGTTTTCTATTATCTAGGGTGGAGCCATAATATTACGATTATTATTATTATTTTGCTTGTAGCTTTGCTTGATTGCTTTGCTTGTCTGCATTATAATATGATTTCCCATGTATATTGATAACATGTCATATAGAATAGGGAGTGCCGCTCATATTAAAATTGTTCATGCATATTCTTAAAATAAAACCTTTATTTTAAAAGATTGACTGGGAGAAAGTTTTCAAAGGGAGAACCTAAGGCCTCTATCGTTGGTCCATAGGCAGAACACGATGGCCCCGACTCCTAGGAAGGAATTTCTATCATGTACCAGATTGGATCTTTGAGTGGATAAGGTATTTTAGCATGATTTATGGTTGCACACCCCTAGGTGGTGATTATAAATCATGGATAAAATATTGAAATGATGGTTATACACTCACATTAATTTTATTATTAACCTCCCCTAGGAGCTCTGTTAATAAAATTAATGGCCAAAGAAACGATTATTAATATATGCTGGATCATACAAGTCCTGGATGGCATATATTAATCAGGAGAGGATCCGTGTTCCTGATTGAATTTGGCATGACTCCCCTAGAAGCTTGTTGAATTCTGAGTTAGGAATTATTGTTGTAAGGTTATGATATTTTCAAGGTTTTGACACATAAACACATTTGTATGATTTTTACATGATTGTGTTATCTTACTAAATTATTATTATATGTTTGCTTATGTTTGGTATATGATTCTTTATTGTAGATTAAAAATGTCTAAAAATGCTTTATCATCGATACTTGGTAAAAACCTATTAACCGGTGAGAACTATAATGATTGGAAACAGAACCTAGATATCGTCCTGTCCTTTGAGAAACTAAAATATGTACTGACAACCTCTTGTCCTCCCGAGCCTATGGGAGACTCAACTAATGAGCAATTCCAAGCGTATGATCGCTGGAAAGATGCTAATGATCAGGCGCGCTGCTATATTATAGTTAGCATGAACAACATGTTGCAGACTCAACATCAGGATTATGAGACTGCAAAGCAGATCTTGGATAATCTTGTGGATATGTTTGGAGGCCTAGCCATAACAAAGTGGCAAGGGGCGCTTCAAAAACTTCTAAACTATAGACAGAGGCTGGGGACATCTGTAAAGGAGCATATGATGTTGGTCATGGGTTACCTTGTTGAGGCTCAAACCAATGGAGCCGACATTGATGCTAAAACTCAGATGACTATAGTCTTTGAGACTTTGTCTAAGGAATTTATTCTGTTTAGAGCTACTTTTAATTTAAGCAATAGACGAGATATGACCTTAACAAAATTGATGAAACAGTTACAGGAGTTTGAATTGCTGATCAGGGAGTCTCCTGTGGGTTGTGAGGCCAACATGGTAGCTACTTCTGGTTCCAATCCTAACTCTGGGAATGGAAAGAAGCAACGGGCCATGAATGGGAAGTCTTCTATTCTTGCTACCACCAAAAGCAAGAAGAAGAAGAAGAAGAAAAACCCGAAGAAGCTTAAGTGCTTCTTCTGTGGAAAGGTCGGGCATATGAAGAAGCATTGCAAGGACTTCCTTTCCAAAGGAGGTAGGTGTGATCTTCTATATTTAAAAAATTGTTTGGTAGAGGAATCCAGTGACATTTAGGTCATAGATTCTGGTGTAACTAATCATGTTTGTCTTTCTCTGTAAGGGTTCAAAGAAACGAGAAATCTACTACATGAAGACTTCATGCTTCGGATAGGCGATTGATCCTTGGTCTTAGCAAATCGATTCACTTTAGACAATTATTTGTGTTGTATCTTAATCCTGAAATGAATAGTGGGCCCGTTGTCTTGGCTTGTGTCTTTTGATGTACCAAAGGGTGATACCCACATCTTAATAGTGGTATGCATGCCGGTACATTGGAGGCATGACACTTAATAGCGTAGACCTGTTATTCATAGATATGGAATCCATAGCTCCCCTTTAGGAGTTGTGATATCCTCTTATATGCGTTATCTTGTAATTGGAAAACTGAAGCGCTCAACCATTTGGATACGTAGGTGTAACCGAATGGCACACTGTCTTCGGATGGTAAGTTTTCCGATGGTGAGATTGTGGGATGTAAGATAAAAATAATCGGGAAGGTAACACAGAACTTGTCCTTAAGACGATTATGGATAATCATATGGGGATATGATACACTATGATCTATCATGGAGACTTAGCTGTATGGGCTTCATAATTCTACGTAGTTTGAAAGTGCAGCTCCAAGCTTTTAGTGGAGTAGCGTTGGAGTTGATAATTATGAAATCTATATCAGAGATATTGGGTTTCATAATTATCGAGAGCTTGAGCTATATAGGTGTATTTGGTCCCCTTTGCTAGCTCACAACATCCTGTAACAATACAATGTGCTTTTCCACCAATTGGTGACTTATGTCATATTTATTAGATTGGTTGAAATTCGAAATAATCAAATAATTCATGTCTGTTTATTGGTTGAATTAATTTTGTGATAAAATTAATTCAAGATAAACTTGTTGAATTATTGGGATCGGATAATTCTTGTCTGTTTATCGGTTGATTTAATTTTAAATAAATTAGATCAAGATAAACTTGTAGAATTATTACGAATTCATTTATTTTCCTAGAGATTATCTAGATAAAGTTGTTTAATGAGATAACTTTTCTATTGAGTTATTTGAATTAAAACTAAGACTTTATCCTATAGAATCTCAGGTGAAAAATAAAAGATTGGCTGAGATATTAATCGGCAGTTTGGCATGTTGATCCTCAAGTTCGGCCTACCGATGGGGCCTATTCGGGCTGTCAATGATCTTGATCGGCCTGTAGATGAGCGAAGGATAAGATCACTCATTTTTACCCAGATATTATTAGATATTGATCCAAATTTGATTTTGATTTGAATTTTGAGACTTAATCTGATAAGGACTGATCTTGGACCCAACCTCTATAAATAGAAAGTAAGTCTTAAAAGTTACTTAGATCAATTGAGAGATTAAGAGTGATACTCTACTAGTGAGAATCTAAAAACTCACTAAGAGCTCTTGTTCACAAATCACGAACACTTGCTGTGGGTTCTCTCGATTTGTTGGAAGGAGTGTCACCTAGAGGAAGAGTTGTACGTTTGAGCCCACACTCACTCCGATCATGGATAGAGAATAGCAAAGAAGACCAGTTGGTTAAGGCTCTTCTAGAACATTACTTCTCTTCACTAATTGTAGTAGCTTTTTCGCACACAAAGGTTAGTAAGATCTGGTTAATTTATGCATATAGCATGTCAAACTTGTGTTTTTGAAAATACTCTGATATAAAATTTTTAAAATTTCACTGCATACTATTTTTCTAATAGATGTTTGCGGACTGATGAACATACGAGAACGAGGAGGGTATGAGTACTTTGCCACTTTTATTGATGATTACTCAAGACATGGGTATGTGTACCTGATGCACCATCAAAGCAAAACTTTTGACAAGTTTAGGAAGTTTCATGTTGAAGTGGAAAAGCAATTGGGTAGACGCATAAAGGCACTTCGATCTGATCGAGGTGAAGAATACCTTTCTGATGAGTTCTTAGGACACTTATTAGAGAATAGGATTTTATCCCATTTGACTACGCCGGGTACTCTGCAATAGAATGGCATAGCTGAGAGAAGAAACATGACTTTATTGGACATGGTCAGGTCCATGATGAGTTATTCGTCATTACCTTTATTTTTTTGTGGATATGCACTACAAACTGCATGTTATCTTTTAAACAACATGCCTTCCAAATCAGTCCCTAAAATTCCTCACTAGTTGTAGATGGGCAAGAAGACATCCTTAAACCATTTTCGCATATGGGGATGTCCAACTCATGTCCTATTTAAGGATGCAAATAAGTTGGAAGTGCATTTGGGAGTTTGCATGTTTGTAGGATATTGAAAAAGGACTAAAGGGGGTTATTTTTATAACCCAAAGAAAAATAAAGTCGTGGTTTCAACTCATGCAACTTTCCTTGAGGAAAGTTACATGGACAACTTTAAGCCTTGAAGCAAAGTGGTGCTTGAGGAGTTAAGGAGTGATTCAATCACTTCGGGGTTTCCACTAGAAACAACTCCAATCGGTGTAGAAAAACCAAACGAACCTGAACAACAACCTAAGAGGCTTAGGTGGAGTGGGAGGATCGGGCATCAGCCCAAGAGGTATATGTTCAATAGTGAGGCCTTCTTGGCTGAACTAGATGAGCATGATAGGGATCCTTATTCTTACATAGAGGCTATGGAGGATATTGATTCAAAACTCTAGACAAAGGCCATAAACATAGAGATGAAGTCTATAGAGACTAATCAGGTATGGAAGCTTGAGGATCTTCTCGAAGGGATAAAACCTATAGGGTGTAAATGGATCTACAAGAGGAAAAGAGGAGTGGCTGGAAAGGTCAAAATCTTTAAGGCTAGACTGGTAGCTAAGGGTTACACACAAAAGGAAGGAATCGATCACGAGGAAACCTTTCGCCATTAGGCATGCTTAAGTCCATCCGGATTCTCTTGTCCATAGTTGCTGCTCTCGATTACAAGATTTGGTAGATAGATGTCAAGACGGCTTTTCTAAATAGCTATCTTGATGAGTCCATTTATATGGAATAACCAGATGGGTTCAAGATCAAGGGTCAAGAGGGTAAGGTTTATAAACTACTAAAGTCAACATATGCACTTAAGCAAGCTTCCCGTTCTTGAAACATAAGATTTGATCAAATGATCAAGACTTATGGTTTCTCACAAAATGTGGATAAACCATGTGTATACAAACACATTAAGGATGTGAAGTTAGTTTTTCTACTGCTCTATGTAGATGACATTCTACTAATTGGCAATGACGTTGGGGCATTGTCATTGGTCAAATTACGGTTGACCAAGCAGTTTGTATGAAGGACTTGGGTAAAGCTAATTTTTTTCTCGGTATCCAGATTTTTCAAGATAAGAAGAACAAAATAATAGCTTTGCCACAAGCCAACTACAAAGATAAAATTCTCAGGACGTTTGCAATGCAGGATCCCAAGAAAGGTAGGTAACCATCTAGGTCTGGAATGACTCTTTCTAAGAAAGACTCTCTAAAGTCTAAGGAAGAAAGAGAATACATGAAGAATGTGCCTTATGCCTTGGCAGTGAGTAGTCTCATGTATGCCATGCTTTACACACGATCGGATATTTGTTATGCGATCAAGATTGTAAGTTGATTTTAGGCAGATCTAGGGCCGAACCATTGGGTTGCGGTAAAGCATATCAAGTACCTGAGAAGGACTCAACGGTATATGCTTGTATATTCGGGTGAAGACTTAACTCCTCTAGGATATACTGATTCAAATTTTCAATCTTGTCTAGATTCTAAAAGATCGACTTTAGGTTTTATGTTTACTCTGGGTGGCGGTGCCATTAGTTAGAGAAGTGTGAAGCGAGATTGCACTTCGTATTCAATGATGGAGGCCAAGTATGTGGCAGCTAGTGATGCTTCAAAAAAAGCAGTGTGGCTCTGCAAGTTCCATGGGGATCTTGAGGTAGTTCTTGGTATGGATAAGGCAGTATCGCTATACCGTGATAACAGTGCGGCAGTAGCTAATGCAAAAGAACCAAGATTTCACAAGAAAAGTAAGCATATTGATCGGAAGTATCATGTGATAAAGAACTTCATGAGGGCGGACTTGTCACGGTGTGCAAAATCACGTCGGAGGATAATTTAGCCGATCCATTCACAAAGACACTTACTAGGAGAGTCTTTGCCAGGCACATGAAAGCTATGGGGATGCGAGATTTGTCATATTAACTAACTTAGTGCAAGTGGGAGATTGTTAGAAGTCTATGCCCTAAGGAGTAAAAATGTAATATGTTTTTGGAGACATTTTTATCAATAAAGAATTTATTTATTATTTATATACCAAATCTTGTCCTCTTTATGCTCATATTTGTTGAATGTATATTAAGCAAACAAAAGTCTGAGACTGTTTTTCTAAACTTTTGAGAATGGGGCATATGATGGACAGATTATGCTCATACGGATGATCCTATGGGGATACGATACATTATGATATGTCATGGAGACTTAGCCATACGGGCTTCATAACTCTATATAGTTTGAGAGTGCAGCTTTAAGCTTTTAGTGGAGTAGCATTGGATTTGATAATTATGAAATGTATATTTGGGATATTAAGTTTCATAATTATCAGGAGCTTGAACCATATAGGTCCATTAGGTTCCATTTGCTAGCTCACAAAAATCTATAACAATACGGCATGCTTGTCCAATAATTGGTGACTTGTGTTAGATTTATAAGATTGGCTAAAGTTTAGTAAAATCAGATAATTCATGTTTGTTTATTGATTGAATTAATTTTGTCACAAAATTGATTCAAGATAAACTTGTTGAATTATCAAAATATTTATTTTCCTAGAGATTATCTAGATATGACTGTTTTTATCAGATAACTTCTCGATTGGGCTATTTGAATTAAAACTGAGGCTCTATCTTAAGAATCTCGAGTGGAAAATAAAGATTCATAGGGATCTTTTATTAGAGGTTCGGTAAGGCAATCTTTAAGTTCGGCCTACCGATTAAGCTTTGGGTATTTCTCTACTGGTTGGAAGGAGAGTTACCTGATGGAAAAGCTAAATGACGTGAGCCCACACTCACTCCAATCATGGATAGAAAATAGCAAAGAAGACCAGTTGGTTGAGGCTCTTTTGGAATATTACTTCTCTTCACAGATTGCAGGAGTTCTTCGGCATTCAAGGGTTAGTAAGATCTGGTTAATTTATGCATATAGTGTGTCAAACTTGTGTTTTGAAAAATAATATGATATAAAAAATTTTAAATTTCTACTGTGTATTATTTTTCCAACATGGTGCAATGGGAACAACCGAAGAACATGGCTAAAATCCATAGTTTTTTAGGACTCGTAGGGTACTATAGGAGATTTGTGCTAGATTTCTCATGAACAGTGGCACCAGATGCAGTTGACTAAAAAGGACATTCAGTTTAAATGGAGCGCTAAATGTGAGCATGCTTTTCAAGAATTGAAGATTTGGTTGACCACTGCTTCAGTTTTAATTATACCAAATAGTGATAAGCCATATGATGTTCATACTGATGCATCGAGATGCAGATTTGGATGTGTGATGATGCAGTATGACGGTTGTAGCATAGGAGTTATGACAAGTGAAGTTTCACGAGCAGAATTATTCCACTAATGATTTGAAACTTGTGGTGGTTAGTCACCACAAGATTTGGAGGTGTTATTTCTTCTTTTACGGAGCAGTGTTTTAGATTTTCTTCGAACCATAACAATCTAAGGTATTTGTTCACTCAAAGGGAGATGGGTTTAGACTTCTGAAATCTTTGCTTGTTCAACATTAAAAGATTAGAGAAGAAAGGTCGTGATTAGTAAATACAGATTACGAAGCTATGAAGGTTGTAGTTAGACTTTGGTTTATAACTTGGTATCTGTTCCAGCACTTATTTGGCTAATAAAACAGAATCAACAATGAGATCAGCATCTTTAGGGACCATGAGGATGGACTTTGAACAGGGAATAGTTCGATGAGTAGAAGGTATATACTGTTAGACATGTATGCCCTAAGGAGTAAAATGTTATAATATGTTTTTGGAGATATTTTATCAATAAAGAATTTATTTGTTATTCATATACCAAATGTTGTCCTCTTTATGTTCATATTGGTTGAATATATGTTAAGCAAACAAAAGTTTGAGACTGTCAGTCTAAACCTTTAAGAATTAGGCATATGATGGATATATTATGTAGAAGACATGATATTAAAGGTTATGGTATAAACCATAAGATTTGTAATTGAGGGAATAAAGTTGGGCACTTATTCATGCTAAGATTGTTATGTTGTCTACATCCTTGATGGGAGGTGGCTTGTCTTGGCCATTGAAATTGGACTCCATGAGTAGAAACATTGGTACATTATCATAGGTATGTTGTCTACATCATTGATGGGAGGTGGCTTGTCTTGGCCATTGAAATTGGACTTCACGAGTATAAACATTGGTACATTGTCATAGGTGACGATGTGCTGAATTGGGATATAAAGTGGAATTGATTTGGATTAATAATTCCATCTATGCAAATCAATTCACTTTAGACAATCAAATGTGTTGTATTTTAATCCTAAAATGACTAATAGGCCCATTATCTTTTATTATGTCTTTTGTCTTTTGATGTACCAAAGTGTGACATCTTGACTTTGTGATGGTGTGTATACTGATATGTTGGAGACATGACTCTTGATAGCTTAGACCTGTTATTCATAGATTTTGGATCCATAGCTCCATTGGTGAAGTCAGTGACATTCTCTTATATGCACTATCCTATAATTGGCAAACTAAAGCGCTCAACCATTTAGATGCATAGGTGTAACCGAATGGTATACTGTCCTTAGATGGTAAGTTTTCTAATGGTGAGATAACAGAACGTAAGATAAAAATAATAGGGAAGGTAAGATAGAATTTATCATTTACCCGATTATGAATATCCTATGGGGATACGACACATTTGATATGTCATGGACACTTAGCTAATTTGGGCTTTGCAATTTTATATAGTTTGAAAGTGCATCTCTAAGCTTTTAGTGGAGTAGCGTTAAGTTGATAATTATAAAATGTGTATATGGGATATTATATTTTATAATTATTAGAGCTTGAACTATATAGTCCATTAGGTCCCATTTGCTAGCTCATAATAAATACTATAATGATACTGGGTGCTTTTCCAATAAATTAGTGACTTATGTTAAATTATTAGATTGGCTGAAATTCAATAAGATCAGATAATTCATGTTTGTTTACTAATTGAATTAATTTATAAAATTAATTCAAGAAAAACTTGTTGAATTATCGAGAATATTTATTTTTCTTAAGATTATCTAGATGTGGTTGTTTTAATTAGATAAATTTTCTATTGGGTCTATCTAAATAATATTGGGTGGGAAATAAAAGCATCTCATGGGTCATATTATCGTAAGTTTGGCAGGCGAATCGGTTAGTTTGGCCTGCCGATGGAGCAAGTTCGTTAGGCCGATCTCTTAGTTTGGCCTGCCGATTTAACGATAATTTGATCATGCGTTTTTTACACGATTTTATCAGAAGTTGATCTAGATTCAAATTTTGTTGGCCTTATCTGATAATGACTAACCTTGGGTTCAATCTCTATAAAAAAAAGAGTGAGTTTTTTGAATTATTCAAATCAGGTGAGAAGTTAACAGTGAGTACTATACTGTTAGATACTTTGAAACTCCCTAAGAGCTTTTGTTCACAATCATGAACCTTTGCTCTGGGTCTTCTCAATTGGTTTTTTAGGAAAGTCACCAGGGAAGAGCTAAACGACGTGTGCCCACACATACTCTGCTTGTAGATAGAGAATAACAAAGAAGACTGGTTAGTTGAGGCTCTTTTGGAACATTCTTCTCTTCACAGATTGCAGGAGCTCTTTAGCATACAAAGGTCAGCAAGATCTAGACAATTTTTATATATAGCATGTCAAACTTGTGTTTTAGAAAATACTCTAATTCAAAATTTTTTAAAATTTCACTGCATACTCGTTTTTCCAACAATTGGAATCATGGCCATGGTTTTTATGTAAATTTATGAGTTTGTGAGTATGCTATGTATACAAATAATGTGGTCTTGATCTGTCCTATGCTTGAATTTAATTTTTTTTTAGACTTGGCACTCTAGGGTTTCATATATGTATATGTGGCCATGAGATTATATGCTGAATGTTTACTAATTAATTATGGCTGATTAAATTATTATTTAATCATTTCTTAATTAATTAATTTATGTTGGTTATGGTTCTTTAGAGATTAGAATGTATATATAGGTTTTTCATACAATTAGATGGTGGTCTCTCATCACCGTCTACGAATCATTATTTAATTTTAAATTTGTAAAAATTTTATAATTAAATAATCATTCGGGATGAAAATGGATCTAGAAGATGGATGATAGCAGTTCCAAGTTTTTTCCTGAGTCTCCAAATTTTTATGTTTTTGAATTGTTGAAAATAAGAATGAAAAACTATGTAAAAACTATTTTCTAAAAACACGTGAGTTTTGCTAGGTCGACAAGCCCATAGTCACAGATCAGTAAGTCGAAGCTCAAGTTCAACAGGCCGTCCACGAGGCAAGATTCAACCAGCTCTGGCGGTAGGTTGAGCTGCCAAGTTCAATAGGCCGATAGCTTATGACCGATAAGCCAATCATGCAAATCGAGATGCCAGTGAAGAGCTATGGTTTTTCAAAAAATGTGTCTTTTTTGGTATAGTTTTGATTTTTATTTTTGAGACAATTTTACGAAACATGAAATTTTGTGATGATCGGGAAAGTGAAGTATTTGATCTATGCGAGATTGAAAACTTAAAGATGAATGCCATATGAAGACGGATACAACTTAAAGATTCAAGGATGAAGAATCGATAACGTGTTTCGGTTTATCTCTTGTAATCTTTAATTTCTTTTCTGTAGAATCATAATATTACGGTTGTTTATTATTATTTTGCTTATGGCTTTACATGATTGCTTTGCTTGTCTACATTATAATATGATTTGTCATGTATGTTGATAACAAGTCACATAGAATAGGAAGTGTCATTTATTAAAAATTGTTCATGCATGTTTTTAAATGAAACCTTGGTTTTACAAAAGATTGAGTGGAAGAAGGTTTTGGAAGAGAGGACCTACAGCCTCCATCGTTGGTCCATAGATAGCATGTTGTTCCGACCCCCTAGGAAGGGACTTCATCATATACTGGGTTAGATCTCCAAAAGGATAATTTATTTTAGCATGACCTATTGTTGCACACCCCCAGGTGGCGATTATAGATCATGGATAAAATAGTTAAATGATGGTTAGATACTCATATTAATTTTATTATTAACCTTCCTTAGGAGCTCTGTTAATAAAATTAATAGCCAAAGAAAAGATTATTAATATATACTGGATCAGACGGGTCCTAGATGACATATATTAATCAGAGGGGATCCATGTTCCTAATTTAATTTGGCGAGTCTCCCCTAGGCAGCTTGTTTTATTCTGAGTTAGGAATTATCATTGTAAGGTTTTGATATTTTCAAGGTTTTGACACAAAAACGCAATTTTATGCTTACTTGATTGTGTTATCTTACTAAACTATTATAGTATGTTTGCTTATATTTGGTATATGATTTTTTATTATAAACTAAAATGTCTAAAAATGCTTTATCTTTGATACTCGATAAAAACCAATTAACCAGTGAGAATTATAATGATTGGAAAAGGAACCTGAATATTGTCCTATCCTTTGAGAAACTAAATTTATGTTGATGACACAGTGTCCTCCCAAACCTACTAGGGAATCCACTAATGAGCAAATCCAAGCGTATGATCGCTAGAAAGATGCTAATGATTAGGCCCATTGTTATGTTATGGCTAGTATAAATAACATACTGCAGGCTCAACATGAAAATTATGAGACTGCAAAGCAGATCTTGGATAATCTTGAAGACATGTTTAGAGGCCAAGCCATAACAAAACAACAGGGGGCGCTTTGGAAACTTTTGAACTGTGAACAAAGACCGGGGACGTCCATAAAGGAGCATATGATGTTGGTCATGGGTTACCTTGCTAAGGCTCAAGCCCATGGAGCTTATATCAATGCCGAGTCACATATAACTATGGTTTTTTAGACTCTATCAAAGGAGTACATCCCATTTAGAACTTCATACAATTTGAGCAATAGACAGGATGTGACCTTAACGAAGTTAATGAAGCAATTGTAGGATTTCAAAAATTTGATCAGGTAAACTCCTATAGGTGGCAAGGCCAACTTAGAGGCTATATCCGATTCCAATCCATACCCAGGAATGGAAGGAAGCAGAAGGCTAAAAGCAAGAAGTCTTTTATTCCTGCAAACAGCAAAAATAAGAAGAAGGAAAAGAAGAACCCAAAGAAGCTCAAGTGCTTTTACTATAGGAAGGTCAGGCACATCAAGATAACTTGCAAGGACTTCCTTTCCCTAGGAGGTAGGTGTGATCTTCTGGTTATTGAAACTTGTGTGGTTAAGGAATCAAATGACACTTGGGTCATAGATTCTAGAGCAACTAATCATGTTTGTATTCTCCACAAGGGTTCAAAAAAATGAGAAGTCTACCACATGAAGACTTCACGCTTCAGATGGGCGATGGATCCTTGGTGTTAGTTGAAGCAGTGGGAGACATCCATCTTTATTTTGATAATTATAAGATTTTAGTTTTACAAGATTGTTTTTATGTTCCAATACTTAAAAGGAATTTAATATCTGTATCTTGTTTATTTAAAGACTCTTATTCAGTTTCTTTTAATAATAAAGTGATGATTCGTAAAAATAAATCATTTATCTGTGATGGATGGATACCAAACAATCTATATTTTATCAAACCTAAGATGGACTTACTGCTTCACACTGAGGTTAATGATAATAACTCTAAAAGACTTAAGACTTTTCACTCTAATAAGACCTATATTTGGCATTTGCAATTAAGTCATATTAGCCTAAATAGGATTCAAAAGTTGGTAAGGGATGGACCTTTAAGTCACTTGAAGGTGGAATCTATATCATAATGTGAATCTTGTTTGGAGAGTAAAATGACCAAAAGACGATTTGAGTCTAAGGGTAGTAAGGCTGAAGGGGTTCTAGAACTTATGCATAGTGATGTTTGTGGTCCCATAAACATCCGGGCATGAGGAGGGTATGAGTATTTCGTCACTTTCATTGATGATTACTCAAGTTATGGGCATATATAAGTAATGTATCATAAAAGTGAAACTTTTGATAAGTTTAGGGAGTCTTGAGCTAAAGCAAAAAAGCAATTAGGTAAACCCATAAAAGTACTTCGATCCGATCGAGGTGGTGAATACCTCTCCAATGAGTTTTGGGAACACTTATTAGAGAATGGGATTTTATCTCATTTGACTGTACCAGGCACTCCACAGCAGAATGGCGTAGCTAAGAGAAGGAATAGGACTTTGGTGGACATGGTCAGGTCTGTGATGAGTTATTCGTCATTGCCTTTATCCTTTTAGGGATATGCACTACATACCGCATGTTATCTTTTGAACAACATGTCTTCAAAATCGGTTCTTAAAACTCCTCATGAGTTGTGGACAGGGAAGAAGACATCCTTAAACCATATTCGTATATGTGAATGTCTGGCTCATGTCCTATATAAGGAAGCAAATAAGTTGAAAGCACGTTCAAAAGTTTGTGTGTTTGTAGGATATTCAAAAAATACTAAAAGGGGTTCACCAGTAGAAATTGTAGGTTATACAACGGTTTAAAACCGTCGTGGTATGTTTTCACGACGGTTAAAAAACCATCGTGTAATCATCTATCGTGATACCATCAAAACTTTTCACAATGGTTTTTTACTGTCTTAGAATCCTTATTTTGGCGGGGTTCTAGGATCTTGGGACGAGGCTACCATGACGGTTTTCACCACAAACCATCATGAAACAATAATCTTATATGACGGTTTTCATAAAAACTGTCATGTAAGCTTTGTAAGCTTAGAGCTTACACGACAGTTTTTATGAAAACCGTCATGTAAGGCTAAGCTTACATGACGTTTTTTATGAAAACCGTCGTGTAAGGCTCTGTTTCAACACGGTTTTTACAAAAACCATCGTGAAAAAGTTTGTCTAAAGCGAAAAAAATAACCAAAATTTTTGGTTTCCCATAATATGAATAGTCTCATATTTTCACCATTAATACAATGCCCTAACTTCATAATCACATAATTACATTGAACTATAAATTTTTTACAAAATCATATATATATATATATATATATTTACATTGCAAAGTCATGTGCTCTTTTTATGCTTGCACAAGAGTTGATAGATTCTTGGTGTCTAAGTCCATGTGTTTATGTGTGAGGTAAAGAAATGATAACAAAAATAAATATAATTAACAAAAATATTGAAAATAAAACTAATTAACTAAAACACAAACACATAGTCATATAAGCTTTTCATCAAAGATGAGGTGGGCATCACAATAATACTTAGGCATCATAAACGCAAAAAAAGTAACCTATTCTCATGTCAAAATGCTAAATGTTGTTCAAAGTTCTTTCAAACACCAAATACAAGTAACATATACTAAATGGCAAATAACAAAGTAATATTAAAACTAAAACTAAAGCTAAATAACACTAAAATAACCAAATAATACTAAGTTTAGAACTAACTGTAACACTAAAACTAAAACTAATGGTTTGAAACTTACCAACAATGGTGGAGTCGGAAGAACGTCAAAGGAGGAGTCAAACGACAGTGGAGTCGATGGAATGTCAAGGGATGAGGACGAACGGCAACAAACGACACCAAGTTTGTTGGGGATTGGGTCGAATGATGGTGGGGTCGTGGAAAGAGTGACAGGACAATGTCAAAGTCCGTGGAATGTCATGGGTGGCTGGGCCGTGGGGGGAGGAGTTAGAGAGAGAAAGGGGAGAGAGAAGCGGGTTTGAGAGTTAGAGAGGGTTTGAGTTGGAGAAATTTTGAATAAATAGCGAAAGCCATGGCATTGGCGCATGCTTCAATTTAGGCGGGGGATTAAAAATTTTGAATATACGGAACCTTTCATGACGGGTTTTTTTAAAACCCGTCGTGAAAAGTCTCATATTCAAAATTTTTAGTCCCCCACCCAAATTTACATTTCATGATAGTTTTTATAAAAACTATCGTGAAAGGTGAAATTTTACCTTTCGCGACGGTTTTTATAAAAACCATCATGAAAGTTCCCATACCTTTCTCAACGGTTTTTAAAAAAACCGTTGTGAAAGGTCCCATATTCAAAATTTTTAGTCCTCTACCCAAATTTAAGCACCACATACCTTTCACGATGGTTTTTAAAAAAACCGTCGTGAAAGGTCCCATATTCAAAATTTTTAGTCCCTTGCCCAAATTTAAGCATGTGCTAAGATGCGGAACCTTTCACAATGGTTTTTTATAAAAACCATCGTGAAAGGTCTCATATTCGAAATTTTTAGTCCCTGCTCAAATTTAAGCATGCACAAAGATGCAGAACCTTTCACGACGGTTTTTATAAAAACCATCGTGACGATTTTTATAAAAACCATCGTGAAAGGTCTCATATTTAAAATTTTTAGTCTCCCGCCCAAATTTACCTTTCACAAAGGTTTTTATAAAAACCATCGTAAAAGGTCCCGTATTTGAAATTTTTAGTCTCCCGCCTAAGTTTACCTTTAACGACGGTTTTTATTAAAACCGTCATGAAAGGTCCCATATTTGAAATTTTTAGTCCCGGCTCAAATTTAAGCACGCGCAAAAATGCAAAACCTTTCACGACGGTTTTTATAAAAACCGTCATGAAAGGTCCCATATTCAAAATTTTTAGTCCCCCACCTAAATTTAAGCACACGTCAAGATGCGGAACTTTTCACGATGGTTTTTATAAAAATAGTTGTGAAAGGTACCGATATTCAAAATTTTTAGTCCCCCACCCAAATTTAAGCATCCGCCAAGATGCGGAACCTTTCACGATGGTTTTTATAAAAACAGTCGTGAAAGGTCCCATATTTGAAATTTTTAGTTTCCCGCCTAAGTTTACCTTTCACGACGGTTTTTATAAAAACCATAGTGAAAGGTCCCATATTCAAAATTTTTAGTCCCCGCCCAAATTTAAGCGTGTGCAAAGATGCAAAACCTTTCATGACGGTTTTTATAAAAACCATCGTGAAAGGTCCCATGTTCAAAATTTTTAGTCCCCCACCTAAATTTAAGCACGCGCCAAGATGCAGAACCTTTCACAATGGTTTTTATAAAAACCGTTGTGAAAGGTACCGATATTCGAAATTTTTAGTCCACTGTCCAAATTTAAGCATGCGCCAAGATGTGGAACCTTTCACAACGGTTTTTATGAAAACCGTCGTGAAAGGTCCATATTCAAAATTTTTAGTCTCTTGCCCAAATTTACCTTTCACGACGGTTTTTATAAAAACCATCATGAAAGGTAAAATTTCACCTTTCACGACAGTTTTTGTAAAAACCGTCGTGAAAGGGCCCATATTCAAAATTTTTAGTCCCCCGTCCAAATTTAAGCATGCGCCAAGATGCAGAACCTTTCACAACGGTTTTTATAAAAACCGTCATGAAAGGTCCCATATTCAAAATTTTTAGTCCCCCACCCAAATTTAAGCACACTCCAAGAGGCAGAACCTTTCATGACGGTTTTTATAAAAACCGTCGTGAAAGGTATCGATATTCAAAATTTTTAGTCTGCGGAACCTTTCATGACGGTTTTTATAAAAACCATCGTGAAAGGTCCCATATTTGAAATTTTAAGTCCTCTGACCAAATTTACATTTCACGATGGTTTTACAAAAACCGTTGTGAAAAGTCCCATATTCAAAATTTTAAGTCCCTCGTCCAAATTTAAGCACGCGCCAAGATGCGAAACCTTTCACGATGGTTTTTATAAAAACTGTCGTGGTAAGTATAATCTCAAGATTCTAATAGTGAGCTACCACGACAGTTTTTTAAAAAATTATCATGGTAAGTATAAGCTACCACGATGGTTTTTTAAAAAAACTGTCATGTTAGCTCCCACACTTACCACAACGGTTTTCGTGTTCGCGGGCATAACTCACCACATTGTTTTCACCTTATCACAACAATTTTTGAGAAACGGTCGTTAAATAAAGGTCGTGTAATCTCAAATTTGTTGTAGTGGTTATTTCTAAAGGAAAAGAAAGCCATGGTTTCAACAAATACAATGTTCCTTGAGAAAAGTTACATGAACGACTTTAGGCCTTGAAGTAAAGTGGTACTTGAGTAGTTAGGGAGTGATTCAATTACTCTAAGGGTTTCGATAGAAACCAATCCAATCAATGTAGAAAAACCAACCGAACAACAACCTAAGAGGCTTTGGCATAGTGGGAGGATCGGACATCAACCCGAGAGGTATATGTTCAACAGTGAGACCTTTTTGGCTTAACAAGATGAACATGACAAAGATCCTTGCACTTACGAAGAGGCTATGGAGGATGTTGATTTAAAACTCTAGACAGAAGCCATGAATACTGAGATAAAGTCTATGGAGACTAATGGTGTAAGGGAATTTATGGATCTTCCTAAGGGGTAAAACCCACAGGGTGTAAATCGATCTACAAGAGAAAGAGAGGAGCAGACAAGAAAGTCAAAACTTATAAGGCTAGACTAGTAGCTAAGGGATACGCGCAAAAGGAAGGAATCGATTATGAGGAAACTTTTTTGCCTGTAGCCATGCTTAAGTCCATCCAAATTCTCTTGTCTATAGTTGCTACTCTTGACTACGAGATTTGACAGATGGATGTCAAGACAACCTTTCTGAATGGCTATCTTGATGAGTCCATATGTATGGTACAGCTAGATGGGTTCAAGGCTAAGGGTTAGGAGGGTAATGTTTGTAAGCTGTTAAAATCAATTTACGGACTTAAGCAAGCTTTCTGTTCTTAAAACATAAGATTTGATCAAGTGATCAAGACTTATGAGCTAGAACAGAATGTGCACGAACCATGTGTTTACAAACACATTAAGGGTGGGAAGATGGTTTTTCTACTGCTCTATATAGATGACATCTGTTAATTGGAAATGACAATTAGGCATTGTCATTAGTGAAATTATGGTTGACTAAGTAGTTTGATATGAAAGACTTGGGTGAAGCTAATTATGTTCTCGGTATCTAGATCTTTCAGGATAGGAAGAATAGAATGATAGCTTTGTCCCAAGTGGTTTACATAGATAAAATTCTCAAGATGTTTGCAATACAGGATTCCAAGAAATTTAGGTAACCATCTAGGTCTAAAATTACTCTTTCTAAGAAAAACTCGCTAAAGTCTAATGAGAAAAGAGAATACATAAAGAAGGTGCCTTATGCTTCGGCAGTGGGTAGTCTTATGTATGCCATCTTTGCACATGACTAGATATTAGTTATATGCTCAGGACAATAAGTCGATTTCTGTCAGATTCGAGACCGAACCATTGGGTTGTGGTCAACAATATTTTCAAGTACCTGAAAAGGACTCTAGGATATATGCATGTATATTCGGTGAGGATTTAACACCTCTAAAATATACTGATTTGGATTTTCAATCCTGTCTAGATTTAAAGAGATCGACTTCTAGTTTTGTGTTTACTCTAGGTGGCAGTGCCATTGTTTAGAAAAGTGTCAAGCAAGATTGCACTTTGGATTCAATAATGGAAGCTGAGTATGTGATAGCTAGTGATGCTTTGAAAGAAGTAGTGTGGCTCTGCAAGGTCCTCAGGGATCTTGAGGTAGTTCTTGACATGGATAAGATGGTATCACTTTATTGTGATAATAATACAATGATAGCTAATGCTAAGGAGCTAAGATTTTATAAGAAGAGTAAGCATATTCATCAAAAGTATCATGTGATAAAGGACTTCGTTGAGAGCGAGCACATTGCTGTATACAAAATCACATTTGAAGACAATTTAGTTGATCCATTCACAAAAACACTAACTATGAGGGTTTTCAAGAGGCATGTGGAAGCTATGAAGATGCCTGATATGTCATATTTACTCACTTAGTGCAAGTGGGAGATTGTTAAATATGTATGCCCTTAGGAGTAAAATGTTGTAATATGTTTTTGGAGATACATTATCAATAAAGAATTTATTTATTATTCATATACCAAATGTTGTCCTATTTACGTTCATATTTGTTCAATATATGTTAAGCAAACAAAAGTCTAAGGCTGTCGATCTAAATCTTTAAGAATCAGGCATATGATGGATAGATTATGTAGATGACATGATTCTAAAGGTGATGGTATAAATCATAAGATCCGTAATCGAGAGAATAAAGATGGGCGCTTTATTCATGCTAAGATTGTTATGTTGTCTACATCCTTGATGGGAGGTGGCTTGTCTTGGCCATTGAAATTGGACTCCATGAATAGAAACATTCGGACAATTTCATAAGTGATGATGTGTTGTATTGGGACATAAAGTGGAATTGATTTAGATTAATAATTCCATCTGTGCAAATCAATTCACTTTAGACAATCATATGTGTTGTATTTTAATCCTGAAATGACTAATGGGCATGTTATCTTGTATTATGTCTTTTGTCTTTTGATGTACCAAAGGGTAGCATCCTGACTTTGTGATGGTGCATATACTAATATGTTGGAGGCATGACTCTTAATAGCGTAGACCTGTTATTCATAGATTTTGAATCCATAACTCCATTGGTGAAGTCAATGACATGCTCTTATATGCATTATCTTGTAATTCGTATACTAAAGCGCTCAACCATTTAGATGCATAGGTGCAATAAAATGGTATACTGTCTTTAGATGGTAAGTTTTCTAATGGTGAGATAATAAAATTTAAGATAAAAATAAACGGGAAGGTAAGATAGAATTTATCTTTTAGCCGATTATGAATATCCTATGGGGATGCGATTATGATATGTCATGGACACTTAGCTAGCTTAGGCTTCATAGTTTTATATAATTTGAGAGTGCAACTTTAAGCTTTTAGTGGAGTTGCGTTAGAGTTGATAATTATAAAATGTGTTTCTGGGATATTATATTTTTTAATTATCGAAGCTTGAACTATATGGGTCAATCAAGTCTCCTTTGCTAGCTCATAATAAATCTTGTACTAATACGGCTTGCTTTTCTAATAAATTGATAACTTATGTTAATTTATTAGATTAGCTAAATTTTGATAAGATCAGATAATTTATATCTGTTTATTAGTTGAATTAATTTTGTAAATTAATTCAAGACAAGTTTGTTGAATTATCAGGAATATTTATTTTCCTTGAGGATATTTAAATATGACTGTTTTAATCAGATAATTTTTCTATTGGGTTATTTGAATTAAAACTAAGGCTCTATCCAAACAATCTTAGGTGAGAAATAAAAGATTCTTAGGGATCATATTATCATAAGTTCAACAAGCCGATAGATTAGTTCGGCCTACTGATGGAGCAAGTTTGGTGGGCTGATCTGTAAGTTCGGCCTACCGATCTAACGATAATTTGATCATGTGTTTTTTATGCTATTTTATCGAAAGTTAATTCAGATTCAAATTTTTGAGGCCTTGTTTGATAATGACCAACCTTGGGTCTGACCTTTATAAATAGGGAATGAGTTTTCTAAATTATTCATATCAATAAAGAAGTTAAGAATGAGTACTATAGTGGTAGGTACTTTGAAACTCCTTGAGAGCTTTTGTTCACAATCACAACTTTTGCTCTGGGTCTTCTCAATTGGTTGGAAGGAGAGTCACCAAGGAAGAGCTGAACAATATGTGCCCACACACACTCCAATCATGGATAGAGAGTAGCACAGAAGACCAGTTGGTTGAGGCTCTTCTAGAACGTTCTTCTCTTCATAGATTGCTTGAGCTCTTTGGCATACAAAGGTTAGTAAGATTTGGATAATTTATGTGTATAGCTTGTCAAACATATGTTTTAGAAAATACTCTGATAAAAAATCTTTTAAAATTCCACTACATACTTGTCTTTCCAATACATACAAATAGATCTTTGTATTTCATGGGATGTTTGGCTACACTTGTAATAGAGTAAGTAACAAAGATTGTATCGAATAAAGTGCACAATCTTGGAAGTGCAAAGATATATTGTGATTTGAATAGAGACAAGAATTGGTGAAGAGGCATGAAGAAAGATGTTTTGGAATTATGTCGCCAAGTATATGACATATAATCAAGTGAAAGTCGAGCAACAAAAGGGACGGAACAAATGCAAGATGCTATTTAGATCGTTATGGATAGGTTGAGAAAATCAATGTATTTTATACCATTTGGATCAACATACTCAAGGAAAGTCCTGGGAGAATTGTATCTCGAGAAATTCATAAGAGTTTCGTTATCCATCACTTTTGATAGAGATATCTTGTTTAATGCTAAGTATTGGAAAAGTTCCCAATAAGCATTGGGTATTGAGTTGGACTTTAGCCTTTCATCCTTAGACTAATGGTTAGTTCAAGTGAGTTATACAGATTCTCAAGGTTATGTTGTGTGCTTGCAATTTTAGGTTTTGGGAGAATTTGGAAGAAGTATTTATATCTGGCTTAATTTGTTATACAATAATAATCACCAAGTGAATATTGGTATGGCACCATCCGAGACACTTATGGGAAAATGTGTTGATCATCGATTTGTTAGTTAGAACCGAGAGATAGGATCATCATTGAACCAAATGAAATCTATGAAAACAATGAGAAGATTGTAGTGATATGATATCGATTAAGGGTAATCCAAAACTGACAAAAGAGTTGTGCTAATAAGAGGCACAGGCTTTTAGAATCTAAAGAAGGTGATTTTTTTTCTTTTCAACGTTTCTAGTGTAAAGGGATTTTGTGTCTTGATGTAAGTGGAAAACTTTTATCGAGGTTTGTTGGGCTGTTTGAGATTATTCATCGAGCTGATGCAGTTGCTTGCGACTTGATCCTTTTCCCATGCTTTCTCACGTTCATAACGTGTTTCATGTGTCGATGCTACTGAAAGCCATCCTGACCCTAGCAAGATTGTTTCATTCTCCAATGTAGTGATACAAAAGAATATGACCAATGAAGAGGTATCGATCCAGATTATCAATTGAAAAGTGGCAAGTCCACGACGTTGTGACATGTCACTAGTGGTGTTATGGCAACATCATGGTGTCAACGACCATGTTAGTCACATAGTACTATTTATTCTAAGAATGATGATGTGATTAGTGTTGTATCATTAATTGTAAGTTAATTATCCATCCATCTTCGTGGCCAACATCCATGTGATAATCATTGCCGGTAAGACTTATTTCATCTGAATAGTTGATTTATTTATTTATTTCGTTTAATTAGTTGTTTAATATGATTGATCTTATTTAACTTCATTTATTTCAATTTATCTTTGTTGCGGCCCTTGGGTTGTGACAAATAAGGCTCGATGTGTTAATTAGAATCGACTATGTAGGGATGGTATCTGCGTTTATTCTGCTATTGAGACAAGCTTTAATTTCGAGGACAAAATCCTTAAGGGGAGGAGAGTTGTAAAGTCCAAAATTTAGTTAATAAAGATTAGTATGCTAAGTGGGAGATTAGCATGCTTGTTTAAAATTAATCATTTTTATGGTATTTTCTTGATTAATTTTATTTCAATTATTTTGTTATTTTATTTTAATTTCTACAATTTATTCAATTACTCTTTATAAATTCTAAAAAAATTCATTTAATTTCTAAGAGATTATAATAATTTTGCAAATACCAAACATGTCCCCAAATACCCAACATATCCCTACTCCACAACACTCAGGCTTTAAATTGAAAACCATGAGCAGAACATAGTTTTTGTTGAAACCATTCTCTCTTTCTCTCTCTCTCTCTCTTCCTCCTTCCTCACTCTACGTCTCTCTCTCTCTCAGATACTCCTTCATTTGTTTTCAAGGAACTCAAACATACTCAAGAGCTATAGCCCCAATTTCTAGCCAAATCCAAGATGAGAATCACCATTTTAGAGCCATCAAATCTTACAAAACTGTTTAGTCAAGGTTAGAGATGTTCTAAACGAATTAAAATTGAGATTTTAAAGCTTTTAAATTTTGATTTTGGATGATAAAATCGTGTTAGAATGGCTGAGTTTTTAAGTTACATTGGAACAGTTTTGTTCTAAGTAAAATTTGACAAATTACTTTGCATGTTATGATCTAGGCATGAATGAAACTAGAAAACGTTTCAACTAAAATTGTATGATGATCTTTACCTCAAATCCATGCTTTAATTCAAACAAAAACAAGATTAAATAGCTTTTTCATTTTATTGTTCATTTTCAAAATTATGTGAGTAAATATATGAAAATGATGAAAAAGTGTTGTATATAGTTAAAATTAAGTTTAAGAGCTTCATATAATGTTTATGGATCATTTCGAGAAGATTTACATGCATTACAACAAGATTAGAATGAGTTTTGCATGGATTAAAGCTCGGATGCTCGAATAAAGCATCCTGGCATAGGACACGCGATTGACTACATGCACTGTAGTGCTGTTGATTGCTCTACATGAGTTCGGTAGGCGAGACTCGTATAGTTGGCAGGCTAAACTTAACAGTCTAGTAGGCCGAACTCAAATGGTTGACAGGCCGACCTAACAGCCTAAAATGACAATTTTGCCTATCGCTTTTCATCATTTTATGATTTAGAAATGTTTTAAAAAGAATATGATTTTGTGTTCAAAAACACTAATGATATGAAGAATTTATACATGATTATTTCGAGTCTAAAGGCACACTAAGGAAAAGGCTAAATGTCAATGTTTACTGATTAATGTATTTAATCTACATCTAAGGTTGCTTGCGGTTCTGAAGAACTAACATTTAGCAGAACAGAAATTCATGGTATAAGCGTGAACGGTGCTAGAAAACGAGGTAGGACTCTAGACCCTTCTTTTCGGTAGCTATGATTTAAAAAGAAGTTTTGGTCATACTGTATTTTCTTAAAACATTTTTAAGAAATAAATTGCCAATGTTAATTTATTTCTAAGAGATATTGGACATGACCATAATGAATGATAATAATGAATATAAATTGATAACTCGGTAAAAAGATGCCCGGAGAATGACACGACTAAAATGACACTGGATACCGAACGAATTAAGAATCCCATCAGGAATGATATGATAGTGAATGATGCCACACATAGAGATTGGGTCGTACAGAGAGCGACCTTGGGGGCAGGTCCTGAAATCCAGTTGGGCCACTTCAGTGGTGATTTAGCAGGCTTTGCACATGAAGAATAATGATGTATGGTCTGATATAATCATAGATGATAAACAATAAGCACGAATTTGATTAATCATTTATGATGAATTTTGACGACTATAGATGGAGAGAGGTAAGTATGAATTTGTTTAATCATTTATTATTCCTCCAAAAATGCATTTAAATTCATTTTTTTTACTTTGTAAATGATGATTTTGAAACCCAAGCCTTATTCAGCCTTTTGCTCACATTTTATTTTAAATCTCTTCCCCCCTCTAGGTGACTTGTAGTGCACCACTGAGTAGGATGTCACTGTTGTTCTCACGTAGTATATGAGTTGTTTAGCTTATTTGTTTTATTACCAAGGCATGTAATAATGGGACATTATAAAGATTTTGATTTTATTTTCATATGGACTGTGGTTTATATTAATTTTGTACGTTTGTATGATGTGTGCACTGTGTGGGATCCAGTGAAGCCCAAACTATTTCTCGATGGACTTTAAAACCTTAATTTTATTTTTTGAGGTTATTTAAGGAATTTCACTTGTTAAATTTCATATATTGGTAAGGTTGTAAAGAGGTTCAAAATTTACCACATTTGCATAAATTACCAAGAACATTTTCCTAAATTATTAATAAAATGATCGACAAGTTTAGTTAAACCTTATTAATTTGATTTAATTAAACTACCACGTCACTACCCGGGTTTGGGTTTATGACCTAACACATCAATCCAAATGAACAAAGAGCAATTTCCAACACACTTCTTGACTGTCTCAATCCATCTATGTCAAGTATATTGTGTAACACCAGCCATTTCTTTTTTTGTGTAGCGGTTAATGTTAGAAATTTAACGACGTTAAGTATTTTCTTTATGATATAGCATTACTGACTATTTATTTTCAGTATGATGACAGGTGACAGTTACATGAAATTAATGTGCTTAAGGTGTTCATGTCAATTATGATGTAAACATGACCTATATTTAATGTTTTGTCAGATACAATTGAATGTGATAGTTTGGCAGGCTAATGGATTTAATCGGCAGGCCGAAGATCGCTAATGGGAAATTTACAAATAATTTTTGAAATTTGTGGCATTGATGATTAATTTAATTTATTGTGATAACTCTAAATAATTAATATATTTTTGTCTCATTCCTTATCTATGTTAGGGAATATATTTTTTTTTTAATAATTTGACTTTCTAATAAGGTTTCCTAATTTGATAAGATAAGGTGTGGTAGTTAGAGTAAATCTTGACTTTTGCTTATCCTCCCCTTATTATACACACATATATCCCTTTCTTTTTAAAAGAAAACCTGCCTCAATTAAATAGAAGATTACCTCCTCACAGCATTCCCAAATATTACGAGTATCACTCTTACTCTCTCTCCCCCTCAAAACATTTTCTCCCTTTCTCTCTAAAAATTCTCTCTGACATTCTTTTTCTTTCTCTCCATGTTTTCATCCCCTTCCCCCCTTAATTTTTCTACAAAGAATTGAAAGAAATATTGGGTTTTCTCTTGGGCAAATTCAAAAAAAATTGAGAAGAATTGTTTTGACGTAAGAAATTCATTCTTGGTTAATTCTTAAAAATTTGGTTTCTTTGAGTTCCGACCCCCATAACTTTGTCTACGAATATCTGATTGCTACGAAATTTTAGTATGTTATTTATGTATGTGTTATCCCACAAAATTTCACCTTATTTGGAATTTTCTATCCTGAGATGCGAAATTTTTACTCTCTGCCACTCACTGTTTTATGATTGCTGATCGGTAAAATTTCTCAAAAGGCAGTCTTTATTCCTAACGCGAACGAATGTTGTTCCTTACGAAATTTTGCAAAAATATTCATGTATATTTTAATGATGGACTGGAAAGTTTTGTAGTGATATGATGAATATTTTACGAGTTCTTGAATTTTCTTTAAGGCTAGGTTTTGTGGTCGTCTAATCAATAAATTATGGAATCATTGTTTTTGTGACCTCTTGTATATCTAAATGAATTTATTTGCTAATAAAACTTTTTGTAGTACTATGTTTAAATGTTATTAGGTTGTCATATAAATTGTAGGGTCATAGTAATTTTATTTTAATTATTGGAGTGTGATAATTTTGTGTTGCTCACTGCTTATGTGATTAGAGTTTATTTTTGCCTCTGAAATCTAATGCATGTTTTGAAGGGTTTTGAATTTATTTGAAGCTAATCTTTGGATATGTTGTAGTTTTAGGTGTCTATTATATGCAAGATTTTTATGAAATTATTTTGTGAGATAGATAATTTATTATATGCATGTTTGTTAGGGCCGCTTACTGTTTTGTTGTTGCTAGCAGTTTTTGTATTGTGTGTTGTGTGACTTCTTTTAATTGTTCAATGGAATTATTGTGACTAAAGAAAATCTAGGATAATTTATATATATGTTAGTAATGTCTTTGCAAAGTTTCACACCTTTATCGTGTGTGAATTGTGAAATATTGAGTTGTAAAGCCTCAATGGTTAGGCAGATTTTTAATATTTCAGATTTTGCATGAATGTTATAAGACGGTAATGTGTAATTGTTTTCCTTGTATTTTCTTGAGATGGAAGTATGAATGATGTCTTATAGTATTAGATGATTTCATGAGGATAAAAGTTAATTTTTCAATTTGTATATGAATGTATGACATGAAAGGACCCCAAGAAGTGGGGACATCGAGACCCAAAGATAAAATGAATGAAGTTTTAATATAGATAACGTTAATGAAAGATATGTTCTATATGAAAACGTGCCAAGGCACTTCTATGTTAACAATGACTATGGTTATGATGTTTCATAGAAATGTTCATAAAACATTTTATGTTGTTAGATAGGAAAGTGTACTTACTAAGCTTTTGCTTACTTAGTTTATGATCATGTTGCAGATTAAAGGTAAGAGGACGATGGAATAGGTGGAGGACAAAGACGGGCATGCGAGCAACGAACAATGGCTTGAAAACGGAAGAGCGCCAAGAAAGAAGATTAAAGTTTATAATCTATGTTTTATTTCTTATGTTTATCTAAAGAGTTTTTAAGTTTTGAACTATGTTCTTACTACTTTGAAATTTATTTTCTACACTGTAAAATATTGAGACTTGTTTAAATTTATCTATTTATTTTATTTTATTTGGTTTAAATAGTGGATCGGCCTTTTGATCATTTTAGATCGAACTGTTGATGTTGGCATCAGCTTGTCGATCACCCTATATCGACCTGCCAATCCAAGTGTTTAAAAATTTTGATTTTACAGAGCCTCGGACGGCCTGCCGGTGGTTGAAGTTTGGATTGTCAATCATGTCCGGCCTGTCGATGTCTGAAGTTCGGCCTATCGAACTGTTTAAACAGAGTTTAAAGTTTGTTTTAAATTTTATTTGAATTATGGTTTTATTATTTGGCATTGATAAACTATTTAAATAAATATAAAAGGCTTCTGGAATAAATGTTAAAAACAATGCACGCATGGATCCTGAATTAAGTTTAATAAATTTTACCTTGTTTAAATGGTTTATCTTAAAAGTAATAAAAATGAGAATAAATGTAACAACATCTATGACGTCCGTTAGAGGCGTTACATATTGGATACAAGACAACCATCAACTAGATAACATTAGTCCAATAATATAAAGCATATCAAATACATGGATTCTATTCTTTCTCTAATATGATGAGCACTCCAAGTAGGCTTGATCTACCTAATTCGTGCACTGGCCAAACTAATTGGTCCTTTAGTCTTTGATTTGGGCTCATCCAAATCATACTCCAACAATGATGTTACAACAACAACAACAACAACAACAACAATGATAATAATAATTAGGGATTAGCGTCATGATATGGAGTTCAAGACCCACTCCAAGTTTATGTTCAAGATTGGGTCAAAGTTTATAACCAAATTTCATATCAAGATCCAAGATCAGGTTAGGGGTTAAGATCCAATACCAAGGCTAGGGTTGACATCTAGTACAGGCATTATGGTTAAGGTCAAAATCCAAGATGGTTGAGATCCAACACTAAGGCTGAGGTTGACATCTCGGACCGGCATTGTGGTTAAGGTCAAAATTTGTGACTGGGTTAAGGGTTAGGATCCAAGGGTTCCTTCATCGACTAGGTTGTCAGAGTTAGTGTCTAGGACCAAGACTTGGTCAAGATTGATATCTAGAATGAGAAACTATATGTTGGCTTATATTATGAGAATTTGATTCCTATTTGAAGGCTTAGATTTGAAGGACATATCTCATATGCTTTAGGACAAGTAGGAGATTGATGGAATTGATGCTCTGCAAGCATAGACATTGTACATGTTACTAATTAATTAAATAAAATGACATTTATTTATTTTGGTTGCTTATGTGCATTATTAATAATTTAATAAACATCAAGAAAATCACATGATTATTAATGTGTAAATTTAGGATATAATTTTTATATGCTTGAAGATCAAATTTATATATAATAATCTAAAGAATTTGCAATAATTAATTAAATTTGGGATCTTTAATTAGGTATTCCAAGTATAATCCAATCCCATTAAGAATAAAATAGTCTTATCCGGACTATTAATGTAGAGACATTGGATTAGAGGTACTTTATATAATGAGATTATATAGGATTGGACTAGATAAAATATGAATCTTTGATAATCTTCAACAAAGTATTCAAATTTATCATGATAATGAACATATATAGGATAGTCTCATCCTAAGTATTTATTAGACTTCTATTTATAGTATTATGTTTTTTAACTTGCTTGGTAAAATTTGCCTAAAGACATATCATAATTTTGCATCTTGGAAATATAATAGAATAAATAGCTACGAGTGATAATACATACATATATATATATGTGTATGTATGTATGTGGAGTCCATTCCTTCCTAATAGCATTTAGAAAAAATAGTTCTCTTTCATGATAATTCATGACTTAAATTGGAGTGCACATTCATGATAAGATTATAAATTAACTGTTCATTTTTAGAAAATCACTAGAACTCAAGGATGAGGAAGTAATAAGAAAGGTGAACATAAATTGAATTTAGCTCTTATTATGAACAATTTGTGGAGGGTTGACTTATATGTAAAAATTATATTAATGAACTACTCGCTATTTATTTTGTATAATCATTACTATAACTTTAAAAGTGCAGTTTCAAGTATTTAGTAGAATAATACTATATCTAATAAATTTGGCATCGTAATTAAAGAGTTTAAATTATTGTTGAATTTATTTGAACTTGAATTATAGGTCCATAGGTCCCCCAATGATTCTTCTATAAACATTGTATTGAAATAAGAGCATAACCATGAATTATATTTAATTCAAAATTGTTAAATTCTAAATTAATTGTTTCATATAAGAAACATTAATGTTGCATAGAAAAATGTTATTTATGACACATAATATGATATAAAAATTGATGTAGGAAGATTGAGAACTAATTAGCATTATTAGCATTGAATTTGTTACTTCTATTAGAATTTATTGTTTAGTTTACTTATCATTATTTTAGTATTTTGTAGTTTAGGTTTTATTGTTTGAAGGTTTATATAAGCCTAAACTTGGAAATTTAATGGAGACTTAGAATATTGATAGTAAATACTAAGTTTGAGTGTTTTCTCAATTTTAGGGGTTTTCCTTTCTGAGGGGCTTTTCTCGGGTAGATTCTTAGATCCTCCATTTAAGTTAGATCGGTAAAACACTATTTGCCCAATTCCACCATGCCATTTGGCGTTAGAGGGTGGAGTGCCCACCAACGGCCATATTCTCCACCCTTTTATTGTCACCACCACCGAGGAGCATGGCAAGAGACATGCTACTAACAACACAGCCTTCATCTTTTTCATAGCATTACCACCATTATCCACCACCACTTTCTCATTACCATCATCACCACTCTCGTTAATGTTTACCACACTACCATCTTCAATCACCATCCCCATAGAACCACCACACCAATTACTATAATAACCAAACCTCACAGAACATTTATCCTCCTAAGAGCCAGTTTGGTAAATGGATTCAAATTAATGATTTGATTTGAGTTGTGTGATTTGAATTAAGATTTTGAATTAATAATTTGAATTGTTATCCAAATTGACATTTGAATGTGCATTTAAGTTTTAATATGAGTATAGAATAAAATTGAAATTTGTGTTTGGAGGTAGTACAAATAGTTTTTGATTTATTAACAAATCTAATAAAATCTTAATGTTAATGATCCTAAAAAATATATAATATAAATCTTAATTTATTCTTCTCTTCACTAAAAACACAGTAAAAAAAAATCATCTCAATTGGATATCAAATGAATAAGTTATGATTTTTTTTCTCAAATTAGAAGAGAGAATTTCAGTTTTTTACTATAGCAAAGATATCCAAGTATCAAGATTTTAAGGGAAGTCAGAACTCTAAAAACTTAGATTCTTGATACTCATTTGACTTAGATTTTAGGGGAAACATATACGTATTCAAAGAATTCTTGATACTCAAATCTAAATTTGAGTCCATTAGGTCTAAAAAAATACCTAAAATAAATATGCCCTAAATATACAAAATCTGATTCATTATCCAATTTCAAAATTTCTAGTTTTAGAGGAGTTTTTGATAAAAGAGAATTTTATGATTGGCTTGAAATTATGGATGAAAATTTTAAAAATATAAGTGTAGAGTCAATGAAACAAGCTCTATAGGTAGCTTCTTAGCTTAGGAGCTATGTAATTTATTGGTGGAAGAATTTGCAAAAACAGAGTTTCAAGGAAAAAAGAAGATCAAAAGTTGGCTCAAGAGGAGAAAAAAGCTAGAAGGAAATTTAATGCTCACTGCCCATGAAACAAATCTGAGAGCACCTCATAATTTGACCAAGTCCTTGGTGGTACAGGCATTGCGACGACCCAGAGATCCACCACGGTGATGGCAACGTGACAGAAAGCACCCCGCGCATGACCTTGTCGACTCCAACAATAAGACAGAGAGTCTTCTCGAAGCAGGTATAAGGAGCGTAAATGAGTTTTCTTGAAATGATGGCGAATCTATGGCGGAGGAATGCCATGATCTAGCAAACTCGAAGGTAATGAAACGGTGCTTAGAAGAATCATGGCCCAGTGAGGTCGCGGGCATAGACCTTGGGCACGATTTGAAGAATCTCGTCAACGTCATCGATGCGGCTTCAATCATTAATCTTCGATGGTGTGAGCCCCTTTGGCAACGACGACGGTAATTGTGACAACTCTACTGGTTCTGAGTCGATGAAGGCAGCGGCTTGTGTGCCGCAAGCTCCCTCATGAAGAAAAAGAGATGGAGGAAAAGAAATGGGCCTATATGTGAAACCCTATTCTCCTAAGCCTAAGATCAGTTTTCAGCCCAATGCCAGGCTTTTCATAGATATCAGCTATTATGAGAAACCTAATTTTGTTGAGAAGTACAAGCGTAATTTCATAGGAGGTCAGGCCATTACTGTTGTAGACATGATGAGATTTGTTGATGCTTTTTTGGAATTTGAGGAAAATAATTTTTTTATGAAAATTTGAGAGATAAAATTGCTAATTGTGGGAGTAGTGATAAAGAAAAGCTTGAGGAATATTTTCATAAGGCCAAAATTAAAGAAATGAGTGATGAAAGTGGTTCTAAAGTGACAATTATAATTCATAGTGGACCAAGTAAGGGCCTAATAATTGATGTCTTGGTAGAGAAGCGTGTGGTTGTCATTGATCAATTTATGGGAGCTCTAGGCATCAAGTTTAAGGAATTCAAGAGCGACAACATTTTGGGCATTCTCTGCATCCTGATGGACAATTGTTTTAATACCTCTGTGGGTTTGGGATGCATTGCGCAAGGATTATTTTGTTAGGGTCTATCATTCACTTAAGATGGATCGGGATGTCACCTATTAATTGGCGACATAGAGCTTCCTTTATTCCATTTTTTTCATAAGTTGTGTCGCTTGCTACAGGAGGTTCATTTCCACTTGCCTTAACTAAATTCGAGGTCGAGTTCTTTTCAAAGAAGAGGTGAGCTGACGTAGGAAGAACCAAGATTAATTAGCATTATTAGCATTTAATTTGTTATTTCTATTAGACTTTATTTGTTTTTATTTTAGTATTGTTTTTGTTTAGCTTCTTATCATTTAAAAGGTTATGTAAAAAATGTAATGGAGACAGAGCATTGATATTGAATATTAAAATTTGAGTGTTTTCTCTATTTTGGGGGTTTCCCCTTTGAAAGGCTTTTTTTAGGTGAATTTTTGAATCCTCCATCTAGCCTAGGCTAATAAAATACTATTTTTTCAAATTCTGTTACGTCACAAATGTTGTCACACATTTAACTGAGCAACAGTTAATTAATTAATAAGATAATTTAAATATATTTTGAATTAATTATAATTAATTAATGTGAAATTAAATATAATTATTTCTATGGGACGTAGTATGGTGGGACCACACTATGTCTACGTCTACATGGACACAAATTAGTTGGTTAATCGATTCAAAATATTTTATTTAAAAAATAGAGGAAAGAATAAATATTATTTATTCTATTTATTATTATTATTATTATTATTATTATGCATGAACGTGGGCATTAAGTCCACTTCCTCCAACATGCACGCTCCCTTATGAGTGGGGTGTGCGTGTGTCTCACCCACCAAGGAGAGAACTGGGTGGCTTTAAACTAATTAAAAACTTCTCATTAAAAAAAGAAATACCATGCACAGTTTTTATGTCCGCAATATTTTTATTCTTGAGAGAAAAACTAAAAGTTCTTATCTGAAAAATAAAAATATGCTATCTTATATGTTGAGTATTAGTTTTGGCAAAAGATTTTTACAAAAATTAGCATAAACATGATTATGGTGCAAAATGTATGTAACAAAAGTTCTCATTTTGTAAAACATGGTATAGATTATATTAATTTAAGGCAAAATATACATATATAAATGTACGTTGCAAATCCACAAGTACACAAAATCATATAAACACTAAATACAATGATAAGGAAGAGTATCGTCCTACAAGGATTGAGTCTAATTTTCATTAATTATCAAAATTTTTTTAACTCCAAGATTATTTCAATAATCGATCAAAGAGAAAATAAAATGAAACTAATAAAATTAAAATTAAATAAACAAAAATAAAGTGATAAAACTAAAGCTCTATGGCATCCAACTTTACTTATTAACTTCAGTTGAATTTAATTTACTCTCAAAATTATTAGTTTGAATTAATGGAATTGTAAGCCGCATGCACTGAATTATCTACTCGCCTCTTTCGATAAATTAGTCGGCGCGTTCATGATAATTAAAACCCCTATATTCCTATAAAGAACTAATTTACACACATTCATTAAGTTTAAGCATTCAAGGTGGCTACACATGCTCTATTGATTTATTCTTATTTCAAATTACACATGCTACCCTATTATTGATTAAGACCCAAACTCCATTTTCTAATTTCAATTTATGTCCAACAACATCTCCTAATGATTGGCCAAGTCACTAAGAGCATTAAGCATATAATAGAATAGACAATTACCTTTAATCACATATCAATCTAAGAGACAAAAATAATTTATAATCCCTTAATAGGATCCAATAGGACCCTAGAACAAAACTCAAGTTATAAATGAAAATAAAAATAAAAATAAACAACACCAATATTCAAGCATTTTTAGATTATACAAAAATAAGAAAAATAAAAAATGAGAAAGAAATCATCAAAGACTCCAAGTTGCTCCATCTTCCCCAATTTTCTTCCTCCTTTTGTAGCTCTAAAAATATTCTCTAATGATGCTTTGATGAGAATAAAAATCTAGACTTAAAACTATAAATAATCCTAAATCTAAAAACTAAACTATAAATTTATTTCTTTTCTTTTCTTTTCTTTTTCCTCATTTTCTTTTGTTGGGATTAGCTCTCTCCTATAAAAATGGAGCCTCTCCAAAACTAGGGACTATCACAAAATGGAGGCTTCCTCCCTAATTAACTCCATGCCCTAGCAAAACAAAAAGAGGGGGAGAATGGAATGCAAAGCACTTCAGTGCGCACGGACATGTATCACAACTAGGTTGGTAGATGGAACTGATGGGGACTCATGGTGGCGCTCGTTTACTGAAGTGGAGGGAGTATTGGAGTTGTATTAGGTCAGAGAGCATGGAAGCATCTTCGCTGGGGTTAGTGCGCTGATGCTAGGCTATGCATGGCGTGATGTAGTTCATTGAGGAGCTGCTGCAACTGAGGTGAGACGCGCGTTTGTTGGAGAGAGATGCATGTGACTCCCAAGAATTTTTAGTTTATTAAATATGTAATAATTAAGGATTATATTAAGTAATTTAAGTACAAGTTTTATGAACTAAAGTTTATGCTCAAAATTTTGTTAAATATCTTAAGAACATAAAGAAAGTTACAAGGATTATTGTTTAAATCTAATTTTTACAAAAAAATTCATAAAAGTGAAAATGAGATTTCTAATTTTAAAAATCATGCCATAGTCTTAAAGAAAGAATGAATGATGTGAAAATAAGCTAAAAAGTGTAAATATTGTAGAATATGTTGCAACGGACTTTAAAATTACAATGCATATTAAGAAAAATACTGTATAATTTTATTAGAATAATACAACATAAGGATTATACTTTATAAAGTAACGTAGTATATAAAATATATTGCATAAACTTATGCAAAACGATAATTATACCGCAAAAGTAAATGTAGTATAAGAAATAGACTGTATAAAGCTAAATAGTATAGGAATTATACTGTGTGGAGGATGTGGATTAGTATATAATGCTATGTGAGCTTATAACAATATAAGAAATATACCAGTAGTATAAGAAAAATACAATGTAGTGTAAATTTATACTGTGTAAAAGTTTGTAGGACTCTCCAAAATGCCACCCAAACATTGGAAAATTTGTCATCTCCCCCCTATAGTAGGTCCGGCTCTTTACGTGGTGGGGGCAAGTTCTTTTAATTTCAAATTAGCCCCCAAATTAAGCAAAATTACAAACAAGACCTTAAGTGATAAGATCAAGACTTGTCAACGCCGCATAATATGCAAAAATAAGCCATTTCTCTCTCCAAGAAATTTGGCCCTAGCTTTCCCAATTTCTTCTCAATATTTCTCTAAAATATAACCTCTAGTCAAGCTTTGGATCAAGTTTAAGTGTTCTAGTGCAAGATTGACACTTTTGGAGGCAAAAATTCTAACTTTAGCTATTGTGTTTAAGAGGTCTTATTCATGGTTTTGGATGAAATTTTTATGGGATAACTTGAGATTGTTGTCAAAGGTTTAGAGAAGTTTTCAAGCATCAAAGTAGAGGATTAAAAAACTTGGTAAAGCTTAGGTAAATCTCTAAACTTTAGTCTTGAAAGTTTATATTTTAAACATGTATACTTGGTGTTTGTTATAAATTATGGATTATGGCATATAATCTAGACACTATGGCATGATTATGTGGTGTGTTATGATGATGGCAATGATGATGGAAAGATGGAAAGAAAAAATTTTGAGCAAAAAGAGGAAGAAAAATGATAAACTTTGTCATAAAACAAAATTTGAGCGAAGTAAGTGTTTGATTAAATGTTTTTGGTCATGGCATGTGAAGAAAGCTATATGACATGGCAAGTTTATATGTGATATAGATGGTGATGTGAATTGATGGCTGAAAAGTAGAGTTTTCATGAAAAAAGAGAAAATTTGTAGAACTTTGTCAAACAATACAAAGTTTAACTAGTTTTAAAGAATTGAATGTTTCAGGCCCTTAGAGACCAAATCATTTTCTGATTCTAACACATAATTTATTAGAAACATCAAGCTGGGCAATTTTCATGAAGAAATCTTGCTCAAATTTCGATCAAACCAAGTCGAAACATGTTGATTTTAGTTCTACCTTTCAAAAACACCATTAAGATGAACGATTGTGATAAAAGTTAAAATACAAAAGTTATAGATCTCATTCAAACTGTTACGAATCATGGATGATTCATGATAATTTTATACGATTTAAGTTATGAATTTTATGAGATTCTAGGCACAAAATTTCATAAAAAGGAAAGCAATATGAAATTTGATTTCGACCAAGGAGCTTCTGTAGGTTCAAATCTTACAAAAAACTGGATGTTTTAATATAAAGCGGTCATCTTTAGTCCTAGGGTAAAAATGTTAAAATTTTTATGTTTCAGGCTAAAACTATAAAATTGTGTATAACTAGATTTTCACTAAGAAAATATTGGTTTCCTGCACTGCTATGGGCAGTGAGTAACCATAGGTTTAAAATTTGAAAGAATTCAAAGTGTTTATAAAGAAAAGAAAGAGAAAAATGTTAAGGGCGTAATTATCAAGATTTTCACGTTACAATCAAAACTATAAAGTCTTGATAAAATAGTTTTTCTGTGAAAAGGAAACTGACATTAAGTTTTTTGTAATGTTATAAGAAGCAAAGAAATGAAAGTTTTGTTTCAAAACGGGTTCCGAAAGTTTTTAAGGACCCGTCAAGGGCAAAGTAGTAATTTTTCACAAAATGGCCAAAACAGACCTTGAAACGTCCGAATTAGGAAAACACCCCTAAGTGAGAATTTTTCTTAACCCATAAATAACAAAAGCGTGAACTAAAATGTGAAGTTTAGTTAATTAATGTTTAAGTTACGTGACTTACAAAAAATCCATCAAGGGTAAAATCATCCTTTTTAAAAAATTTGTTAAAACAGAACAAGCCTTCCAAATTAGCGAAACGACCATAGACCAAAAATGATTCATATCATGTTAAGTCGCAAAACCATCAAGTGAGATAGGAAATTTGACTATGGAGCATGCATGTTAGGAAATAAAAGAGATGGATCGAGAAGAAATGAAGTTAAGTAAAAAGAATCAATGGTTAATGTTTAAATTCTGTTATCGATCGAGTAAGTTGATAATGAGAAAGTTAGTTAATAGTCAGGTATCATTTGAATAGGATACAAACCCGACTATAGAAGGGAAGGGATAGAGTTGGAATGCTAGAGTGTTGTCCTAGAAAGTTTTAAACCCCACTTATAGCATGAACCAAATGAATTTTAAATGCTTTGAATATGTTTTATATTTGCATTTGATATGCATAAGCTTTTAAAGATCACGTCAAGACTTGCAATATATTTACAATTGTTATGTATAATGTTTTAAAAGTTCAAGTTATGATTTGCAATATGTTTTCAATATCTATGTTTAATGGTTTACACATTAAGTCATGTCATACATAATGTTCACTAAGATTACAAGATCGGTAATCTAACCCTCAAGTTAAGAGTGGAAAGTGACATACCAGCCTCCTGATTCGAGGGGAGTGTCATGCCAAAGTTATGTTACAGCCTTGGTCTTTGATGGTAAAGCACATTTGGTATGTAGTTTGGGCCTATAGTTCAAGAATATTAAGAATGGTAATAAAATGTTCGTAAAAGAGCATAAATAGAATCATGCATTATTAAATTTGCTTGCATTCCTTTTTAGAAATGTTTTCTTTACAAGTAATGTTTGTGTGAAACATGTTGCAAGAAATGTTATACAATGAAAACGTTTTATGGGAAATGTATATGAGAAATGGTTTAAGAAAGAAGTTTTACAAGAAAAGTTTAATGAAAAAGATTTTGCAATGAATGTTAATGTTTTGTGAGATTATGTTCGAACTTATTGAGCGAACACTCGTTATAAGTTCCTTCATGCTATAGACAGTCCTAGAAGATACCAGTATGACTAGTTAACGAGCTCAATGTTGCAGTGGACAAATACAAAAATTGAGTACGGATACTGCTATAGAAAATCTTCCACTGTATTAAGAAAAAGTTTTCACTATTTGAAAAAAATTATTACTTTAAGAATTTTGAGAAAATAAATGTTTAAGCAATGTTTTATAAAAACATTTTAAAAGATATGTTTTACTAAATGTTTTAAATGAATATTAAGTCAAGTTTTATACTTATGTCTTAATGTACGTTGCAACAAATGTTGTTTTTAAGTATGTTAAAAAAATTATACCCAGTATTTCTCTTACTAGTAAGTAAGATTAAAGTTAAGAAGTGAAGTCTAAGGAAGCTAAGTGATGACCCAAAAAGGTAGGTCGTTACAATGCACATGCACAATTGAGGCATTAAGGATGCAATCTAACAATCGCGATACGAGTTCGAGAAGGGTTGGGGCATGTAACGCCCCGAAATTTATTTAGTGTTAATGTAATATAAATGATGAATTAGTGTGTCATAATTAACGTTCTAACTTTAATTAGATTATTTGGTTGGATTTTGAATTTTTGGTTGTTTTGTTAAATTGATGTATTTAAATGATTTCTTATTGTTTTAAAATGATGTTTTGAGTTTTAAAACACAACAATTTGTAAAATGTTAAAAATACTCCGTTTTGCAAAACCGTGGGCGGCATATGGTTTTCGCACAGTAAAACCGCCCACCAATTTTCTCTATTTATTTCCTTCCTTCCTCTCTCTCTCCTCACTCTCACGCATCTCTCCCTCTCTCTTTCCCTCATCTCTCTCGGCAATCTCCCTCTCTCTCAATCTCTCTCAAAAATTTTTTTAAAAAAATTCAAATCCCAGCTTTGGGATAGCAAGGAGGAAGCTCGGGGACGTGATTTAGCAACCGAGAACGCAGATTGAAGCTTCGATTCGAGGTTGGATTCAAAATTTCTAAACTTTTTACAAAATTTTCAATTTTGTGTGTTTTTGAAATCTAGGTTTGTTTAAGCTTAGCAAACCGTGGATTTGAGTTAAATGAACTTAGAACAACTAGAATCTAAGCTTAGATCGAAGAAAAAAACGGATTGAATTCAAGATTTTTCACTTTTCTCCTCATTTTCTCATTTTTTGGATTTTTGAGGATTTTGAGTCTAAATCTTGTTTAAATGAGTCCAAACATGTTTTAGAATGTTTTTCTATCAAGTATATTGTTTTTCATGCCTGGGATTTGAGAAAAACAGGTTAGAACCAAGATTTGGGTTTTGGGGAATCGAAACCCGTGGCTGGAAATTTCTGGGTTTTCCCAGTTCGGCAGGCCGGAACAGGGATCGACAGGCCGGTGTTCTTCCGACCGACAGGCCAAACCTGGGTAAGTTTTCGGCCGACCGAACTTTGCTTTCGGCAGGCCGAACTGTGCAGTTCGGCCGGCCGAAGCAGGGAGTCCGGCAGGCCGACCGAGGCATGAAAAATTTTGTGATTTTTCACCGTTTTCACTGTTTTGAACCCTGATTTAAATCCCAACCTTATAGAATGATTTTAATGATACAAATGGCACACTAGGACATCATAAAATGGTTTAGTAACATAGAATGTCTTGAACTAGATATTGATCGATTTAGTTTGTATCTAGGATCGTTCGTGGTTCCGCGGAGCTAACGTATAGCGGGCCGGAATTACGGTGTGGGGCACTGGCACGAATATTGAGGTAGGAATTCTATCCTATTTCTTTGGTAGCCTAGTTTTGAAATGATTTGGCTTTGAAAATGATTTCTATTAAAATGTTTTATCGGTTATATTTTAATATACCGTGATTATAAAATGAATTTCATAATGAATGTAATTGACAACACTCGGTAATTAGGTTTTGAATGATAATGATAATAAACACATACGCATGATGCCATATCAGAGATCGGATCGTGTAGCGATCGACCTTGGGGGTAGGTCCCGAAACCCAGCTGGGCCACTACGGTGGTGATATCATGGTTTGCCTAGGTAAAAGTAAAATGGTGTTTTGATTTGACGAGTAGACTGTTTTGTGTCAGGACAATTCTACTCAAATTATTTATTTATTTATTTATTTATTTAAGTTTCCTTTGAATAACTTCTAATAATGCTATGTTCCTTTAAATTAAATTATTTTATAAAACATAGTCCTACTGAGCCTTTCGTTCACGTTTTATCTGTTTTAAATTTCCCCCTCTAGGTGGTTTCCCCTTTAGGTTTGGAGAAGATTCTTCGGACCGAACTCAGGAGCAATAGGAGAATTTATTTATATTCTGTATTGTTTAAATCAAGGCATGTAAGACTTAACTTTATTTGTACTTGGACTGTAATTGTACTTATGATATTGTCAGTACCTTGTGTGTGCACAAGTTGTGGGTTGTGGAACCCATATTTGTGGTTTTTATTTAATTTTATTATTTGCTCAATATTTATAAATTTCTTTTATAAAATGTGGTCGAAATCTCTTTATTTCTCACTTAATTGGATTCTTAAACCCTTAATTTCAATTAAATCCTCTTTTAATTAATCTAAATATTCTGCCACGTCACCTCCCGTACTTCGGGGCGTGACAGAATGGTATCAGAGCCCAAGGTTATGAACCTTGGGAATTGTGCACACATAGGTTTAACAATGAAATACTTTTGGCAGTCCAAATTTTGTTTTTAGAAGTGAGAGAATGGCACCTAGATGTCGTTCGACAGCTGACGCCGAGTTCGGAAATGATGAGAGCCTGATGAGGTCTATGTTTGTGGCTTTTCGGCAGATGGCGGCCAGGGCTAGACTGGAAGACTCCAATGTTGGTAGTCGGCATGCTTTCTTTAAGGAATTTCGGCGGGCGTCTATTCCGACTTTTAATGGCAATGGGGATCCGCAGTTAGCAGAGTATTGGCTGGATTCGATCTTGAAGCATCTGGATACTCTTGGTGTGCCTGAGGAGTATCGTGTGGAGTTTACGGCGTATAAGCTCGAGGCGCCAACACTTGGTGGAAACAGACTAAGCGTTTGGAGCACGGTGGCAATATCAGTTGGGACAAGTTCGAGGAGCTATTCTATGACCGGTATTTTCCACAGGGGTATAGAGACTAGAAGGCAGCTGAGTTTTATAGATTGCAACAGGGTGATCTGTCAGTCCGGGAGTATGAGGCAAAGTTTAATGAGTTGGCTAGGTTTGCTCCATCAGCGGTGGCATCGAAGCGTGAAAAGTGTATTAAGTTTCAGGAGGGACTTAAGGCTCCTATTCGGCGGCAGTTGGTTGCTCTACGGCTTAGGAGTTTCGGAGAGCTTGTGTCGTCGGCGATCTCCGTGGAGAATGATTATGTGCAATATTGTGAGGATCGAGCCAAGGCTTCAGGAGGACCGTAGAGGAGTGGCAGGAAGAGCACCAGTAGTCGTCCAGCTCTGGGGAAAGGCAAGCAAGGCGGTGCGACCAGTGGCAGCAGCAGTTCGTCTGGCAGCGGGCGCAGCAATCCCTACAGCTTTCATTGTCATTTCTGTCAGCAGCCCGGACACATCAAGAGAAATTGCCCGATCAGGAGTGCTCGTCTTGGATCGCAGACCGGGGAGGATGCCAGTCGTTCGTCTCAGCCTCAGCCTCAGACCCTACCTCCGCCTCCGCAGTATCCGCAGTTGCAGTATCCGTAGTTTTCTCCTCAGCAATTCTCATATCCGGCACGGGGACAGCAGCCGCAGTATTTTCAATGCAGTGTTCCTCAATATCGAGCGCCGAGTGCAGGTAGTGTGTAATCATCTCCATCTCAGCAGCATCGGCCGAGTAATCCAGGACCCAATAATGTCGGTAGAGGAAAAGGAAAAGCGCCAGTGCAGATTCATGCAATGGCATTTGGAGGGTCAGATTTTCAGACTGGTAACGCGGTTGTCGATGGTATGATTTTGGTTTCCAGATCCTTAGCTCGCGTTTTATTTGATACCGGTGCCTCTCATTCTCTCATTTCGAGTTCTTTTGTATATGCCTTGGGATTGGAGGTAGAAGAGTTTAATGAACCCCTAGTTATAACTTCTCCCTTGGGGCAGGTGTGTGTAAATTGTATGTGTAAGTCCTGTAAAATAAAGATTGGGGATGAGATTTTAAAAAGTGATTTGATTATACTCCCCATGAGTTCCTATGATGTAATTCTAGGGATGGACTGGTTGTCCAGGTATAGTGCAGTCGTGGACTGCCAACTTAGAAAAGTGACCCTAGTGTCTGATAGGGGGACGGTGATCACTTACCAGGGTGGTGGTGATTGGCTAATGAGTGAGCGTCTTATGAAGTCATGTTTAGGAGGGCGCATGAATCTAGGTTGTTGTGCTTTTCTTGCCAATCTAGATTGCGAGCCCTATGTTTCGAGTGGTAGAGTAGCGATTCCAGTGGTTGATGAGTTCAAGGATGTCTTTCCCGACGAGTTGCCAGGGTTACCACCGCATCGGGAGATCAAGTTTGGTATCGAGTTGTTTCCAGGGACATCACCGATTTCTATGGCACCTTATCGAATGGCGCCGGTAGAGATGAAGGAATTGAGGAAGCAACTTCAGGAGCTTGCTGATAAAGGGTATATTCAGAATAGCACATCTCCGTGGGGAGCACCTGTTTTTTTTTCTAAGAAGCACGATGGGACTCTCAGGTTATGTGTGGATTATCGGCAGCTGAATCGTGTTACGGTGAAGAACAAGTATCCTTTGCCTAGGATTGATGAGCTGTTTGATCAGTTGGGAGGTTCACGGTACTTCTCGAAGATTGATTTGCGTTCAGGTTATCATCAGCTCAGGATCAAGGAAGAGGATATTCCCAAGATAGCTTTTAGGACTCGGTATGGGCACTTCGAGTTTCTGGTCATGTCTTTTGGATTGACGAATGCTCCGGCAGCTTTTATGGATCTGATGAATAGGGTATTTAGGTCGTATTTGGATCAGTTCGTGATTGTGTTCATCGATGACATTCTTGTGTATTCTAGGACTCGGGAGGAGCATGAGCAGCATCTTCGGATTGTGCTTCAGACTCTGCGAGAGCACCAATTGTATGCTAAGAGGGAAAAGTGTGAGTTTTGGTTGACTGAGGTCAAATTTCTGGGTCATGTTATCTCGGAGCATGGTATTTCAGTGGATCCATCCAAGATTGAAGCTATATTGGAGTGGGAACGACCAAGGAATGTAGCGGAGATTCGCAGCTTCTTAGGTCTTGCTGGATGTTATAGGAAATTTGTAAAGGATTTTTCAAAGATTGCAGCTCCGTTGACAAGATTGATCAAGAAAAATGTCAGGTTTGAGTGGGATGAAGATTGTGAGTCTGCTTTTTAGGAATTGAAGAACCGGTTAACTTCAGCTCCAGTGTTGGTTATTCCTAGCAGTGACGACCCGTATGAGGTTTATGCGGATGCTTCAGGACGCGGACTTGGATGCGTGTTGATGCAGCATGGATGTGTAGTTGCGTACGGATCAAGACAGCTACGACCTCACGAGCGGAATTATCCTACTCACAATTTAGAGCTTGCGGCGGTGATCTATGCACTGAAGATTTGGAGGTGTTACTTGTATGGAGCATCGTTTCAGGTCTTCTCCGATCACAAGAGTTTGAGGTATTTGTTCACTCAAAGGGATCTCAATTTGAGGCAAAACAGATGGGTAGAGTACATGGAGGATTATGATTTCGCGTTGCAGTATCATCCCTGGAAAGCTAATGTGGTCGCGGACGCGCTTAGCAGGAAGTCTTCAGGGATTCTCGCTTGTTTGATTTTTGAGGACTGGAGCAGGGATGTGACAGTGAGTGAGTATCGGCTACTATATCATGAAGACAGTGATTGAGTTTCGTTATATCATGTGGAAGCGACTCCAGCTCTTGTTCGGATGGTGAAGTAAAGTCAGTGGCAGGATCGGCATTTGCAGGGGATTTGGTCGCGGATTCAAAACGGGGAGCAGTTTGAAGAATGGAGCGTGCATGCAGAAGGATCGTTGTACTTTCGGGAGCATCTTGCAGTTCTAGTTATCGCCGAGGTGACGAAAGCCGTTCTAGACGAAGCTCATAGGTCTCAGTTTGCTATTCATCCGGGGAGCACAAAGATGTATCGTGATTTGAAGACGCAGTATTGGTGGAGAGGCATGAAGAAAGATGTTCGCGAGTATGTGGTCAAGTGTTCGATATGTCTTCAGGTGAAAGCCGAGCATCAGAAGCCTGCAGGTCAGCTTCAGCCGCTTCCTATTCTAGGGTGGAAATGGGAGCATGTGATGATGGATTTCCTCACAGGTTTGCCGAGGACGGAGCAACGGCACGATGCAGTTTGGGTTGTGGTCGATAGGTTGATGAAATCAGCGCATTTTATTCCGTTTAGGTCGACGTGTTCTAGGAAGATTCTCGGGGAATTGTATATGCAGAATATTGTGAGGTTGCATGGAGTTCCTTTGTTCATCACCTCTGATCGAGACACCAGGTTTAATGCTAAGTATTGGAGGAGTTTTCAGGAGGCTTTAGGTACGGATTTGAACTTCAGTACGGCGTTTCATCCTCAGACTGATGGGCAGTCTGAGCGGGTTATTCAGGTTCTCGAGGATATGTTGCGTGCCTGTGTGTTGGGCTTCGGCGGGAATTGGAAGCAATGTTTGCATCTAGCGGAGTTTGCATACAACAATAGTCATCAGGCGAGTATCGGTATGGCACCATTTGAGGCATTGTATGGGCGACCGTGTCGATCACCTGTGTGTTGGGCCGAGCCGAAAGATAGAGTTATTCTTGGGCCGGATGAGATTTGTGATAGCAACGAGAAAGTCGCGGTGATTCAGGATCGGTTGGGAGCAACTCAGAGTCGGCAGAAGAGCTACGCGGATAGGAGACGTAGACCCTTAGAGTTCGCGGTTGGAGATTTTGTTCTCTTGAGGGTGTCGCCTTATAAGGGAACTATGCGGTTCGGGGTGAGTGGGAAGCTTGCGCCGAGGTATATTGGGTCGTTCGAGATCACTCAGCGTGTTGGCGTGGTCGCTTATCGGCTTGATCTTCCGCCCGAACTTTCTCACGTTCATAATGTATTTCATGTGTCGATGCTTAGGAAGTGTCCACTTGAGCAGGGTAAGATAGTTTCATTCCGCGATGTACAGGTTCAGGAGGATGCGACGTACGAAGAAGTGCCGATTCGGATTATCGACCGGAAGGTCATTAGCTTGCGTCGTCGTGAGATACCGTTGGTAAAGGTCATGTGGCAGCATCATGGGGTTGATGAAGCCACTTGGGAGCTAGAGTCGAGTATGCGGGAATTATATCCGCATTTGTTTTGTTTTTGAAGTGAGTTGTAAATTTCGAGGACAAAATTTCTTTTAGGGGTGGAGAGTTGTAACGCCCTGAAATTTATTTAGTATTAATATAATGCAAAATGATGAATTAGTGTGTCATAATTAACGTTCTAACTTTAATTAGATTATTTGGTTGGATTTTGAATTTTTGGTTGTTTTGTTAAATTGATGCATTTAAATGATTTCTTATTGTTTTAAAATGATGTTTTGAGTTTTAAAACACAACAATTTGTAAAATGTTAAAAATACTCCGTTTTGCAAAACCGTGGGCGGCATATGGTTTTCGCACAGTAAAACCGCCCATCGACTTTCTCTATTTATTTCCTTCCTTCCTCTCTCTCTCCTCACTCTCACGCATCTCTCCCTCTCTCTTTCTCTCATCTCTCTCGGCAATCTCCCTCTCTCTCAATCTCTCTCAAAAATTTTTAAAAACAAATTCGAATCCAAGCTTCGGGATAGCAAGGGGGAAGCTCGGGGACGTGATTCGGCAACCGAGAACGCGGATTGAAGCTTCGATTCGAGGTTTGATTCGAAATTTCTAAACTTTTTACAAAATTTTCAATTTTGTGTGTTTTTGAAATCTAGGTTTGTTTAAGCTTAGAAAACCATGGATTTGAGTTAAATGAACTTAGAACAACTAGAATCTAAGCTTAGATCGAAGAAAAAATGGATTGAATTCAAGATTTTTCACTTTTCTCCTCATTTTCTCATTTTCGGATTTTTGAGGATTTTGAGTCTAAATCTTGTTTAAATGAGTCCAAACATGTTTTAGAATGTTTTTCTATCAAGTATAATTGTTTTTCATGCCTGGGATTTGAGAAAAACAGGTTAGAACCAAGATTTGGGTTTTGGGGAATCGAAACCCGTGGCTGGAAATTTCTGGGTTTTCCCAGTTCGGCAGGCCGAAGTTCGTGTTTGGCAGGCCGAAACAGGGATCGGCAAGCCGGTGTTCGTCCGACCGACAGGCCGAACCTGGGGAAGTGTTCGGCCGACCGAACTTTGCTTCTGGCAGGCCGAACTGTGCAGTTCGGCCGGCCGAAGCAAGGCGTCCAGCAGGCCGACTGAGGCATGAAAAATTTTGTGATTTTTCACTGTTTTCACTGTTTTGAACCCTGATTTAAATCCCAACCTTATAGAATGATTTTAATGATACAAATGGCACACTAGGACATCATAAAATGGTTAAGTAACATAGAATGTCCCGAACTAGATATTGATCGATTTAGTTTGTATCAGGATCATTCGTGGTTCCGCGGAGCTAACGTATAGCGGGCTGGGATTACGGTGTGGGGCACCGGCACGAATATTGAGGTACGAATTCTATCCTATTTCTTTGGTAGCCTGGTTTTGAAATGATTTGGCTTTGAAAATGATTTCTATTAAAATGTTTTCAACGGTTTGAAAATGGTTTTATCGGTTATATTTTAATATACCGTGATTATGAAATGAATTTCATAATGAATGTATTTGACAACACTCGGTAATTGGGTTTTGAATGATAATGATAATAAACACATACGCATGATGCCATATCAGAGATCGGGTTGTGTAGCGATCGACCTTGGGGGCAGGTCCCGAAACCCAGCTGGGCCACTACGGTGGTGATATCATGGTTTGCCTAGGTAAAAGTAAAATGGTGTTTTGATTTGACGAGTAGACTGTTCTGTGTCAGGACGATTCTACTCAAATTATTTATTTATTTATTTATTTATTTATTTAAGTTTCCTTTGAATAACTTCTAATAATGCTATGTTCCTTTAAATTAAATTATTTTATAAAACATTGTCCTACTGAGCCTTTCGCTCACGTTTTATCTGTTTTAAATTTCCCCCTCTAGGTGGTTTCCCCTTTAGGTTTGGAGAAGATTCTTCAGACCGAACTCAGGAGCAATAGGAGAATTTATTTATATTCTGTATTATTTAAATCAAGGCATGTAAGACTTAACTTTATTTGTACTTGGACTGTAATTGTACTTATGATATTGTCAGTACCTTGTGTGTGCACAAGTTGTGGGTTGTGGAACCCATATTCGCGGTTTTTATTTAATTTTATTATTTGCTCAATATTTATAAATTCTTTTATAAAATGTGGTCGAAATCTCTTTATTTCTCACTTAATTGGATTCTTAAACCCTTAATTTCAATTAAATCCTCTTTTAATTAATCTAAATATTCCACCACGTCACCTCCCGTACTCCGGGGCGTGACAGGGCATCACACGTATAGCTTTTTCTAGAGAGTTTAAATACAAATTTTGTATCCTTTTTGCCCCATTTTAGCTCCAAATTTTCATATTTACCTATATGCCTAACTTATCTACACAAATGAGGATAAAATAAAATTAATAAATGGGAAAATAATAATAATGATCATGATGATGATGATGATGATGATAATGATGATGACGATTATAAGGGAAAAATGCTAAGGGTCTTACCATAAGACCTGTTTTTTGACCATAAGATTTCTATCTGACAGTTAAAATAAAACAGGCTCACCAATAGAAAATGAGCAAAAATGTAACAGATTATCAAAAACCAAAACTTTCAAAAATAAAAAACAAATCTTAGAAAAAAAACCAAAAAACTGTTTGGTCTCGTCACAGAGGTGTCTCACCATAGGGAGAGTGTCATCAGCCGAATGCAAGGTGGTTGGGTCTCGCTGCAAGTGGTCGCGATCTGGGCGGTTGGGGCTCATCAATTCTGCAAGAGCGAGGTTGGGGCTTGTCGATTCGATTTGGAGCAAGTATGGGTCACGACGCCTCCACCCCTCCTTCTACCCATGCCGGCACTAGCTGATTTGGTCTTAACAAAGTTTGCAAAAAATCATGGTTGTGTTCACAAAAAATCAAGCACCATCATGATGGAGATCTCGGCCTCAAGCATCATCGTGAAGGAGAAGCCAAGCCTCAGCAACCTAGGCAGCGATTTAGGGTCGTTGCGATGGTGGTTGCAATTCCGTCACAGGCAACGATGATCTAAGGGGGTTGTTCGCAGGTAATGACGATGGTCAGTGAGGAATCAACTCCTCCGTTGCTTCTTTCTTGAACATATCTAGCGACTTTTCTTTTTGTTTTTGTTTTATTCTGTTTTTGTTTTTGTTTTTGTTTTTGTTTTTGTTTTTTACTTTATTTATTATGTTGAAAATGATAAAATCAAGTATAGTTGTATTTATTTATTTTTTCTTTTGAGACTTGCATTTTAGACCATTGGATTAAATACAACGGTTTAAAAAAAGGTCTTACCATAGCATTCCTTAAATAATAATAATAATAATAATAAGGTTCAATTAAAATAAAATCAAAGTAACAAAAAGAAAAATAAAATATATAAAAATTAAGCAAAATTAAATAAAATTAAATAAAAATATTGAAAACTTAGTAAAAATATATGCATTAAAGTACATGAATAACTTTAATTTGATAGAGATCACACCTGCAAACTTAATCTTTGCTAGTCCTCAAGCAAAAACAAGAAAAGAAACAAATAAAATTGAACTAGAGGCACATTGTGCTAAAAATTGGTGACTCATCGAAATTTCCTCAAAAATTAACTAAAGTGCATAACTCAAGTACAAGTACAAAAATTGACCAAGCTCTATGATTAATTCTAGAGTATGTCACAATTTTAATTGGATTCTTCATGTGTGCGTCTAACCGCTTCACTTTTTATTGTATGCAAGTTTGATAAGCTCATGCAAATATGGAATCAACTAAGATCTCAGAGAAAAAAAACAAGCCCATAGGTTTGCTTTTCATGTCTCTCCACGAATGTAAACCCACACAATACTATCCTTAGGACTTCACTAGACTTGTAATGAATGACTTAGGTGAATGGTAAGATAAAGTTTAAAATTAAAAAACAATGCCACAGATGTGGTATCTCTCAAATTGGCCCCTCATAAATGTTCCAAATCCCTTTCCTTTTTAACTTTATTTTTTTCATCTAAATTGCTGGACACAGAACAAGCCCTACAGTAAGAGCAATGACAATCCATTCTTATCACTCACAAGAATGATTATTTGATAGAACGTATAAATTGTGATTTTTGAATATTCCTTTTCTATGTTGGGACATTTACTTCCCTCAAAACTTTTGCAGCTTCCTCTGGGAAGACAGGATTTATGTAACAGCCCGATCCGATTTCGAACCCACCGACATTAGTTAGTTGGGGCACTATCTGCAAGAACCAGTGAGCATAAGATAGTTCTGATGCATTAACCTCAAGTGGAGATGTCTCAATCATAAAATTGAATGGTGGATTGTCCAACTGCAAAGCCAGTTTCTTAAGCATGAGTTTCAGCAGCCCACCAAGGTCAACTGCCTGTAAAGGTAGAGGGTAAACAGAAGAAAACTAAGTCAAGAAGATTCTAATCACTAATCAAATCTCACATATTGAAAAAAAAAAAAATATATATATATATATATATATATTTACACACACCGTCCGAAGACAACCAAGCATTGTCCTAACAGAGTCTCCCCCATGAGACTAATGTCTTAACAAATAAAAGCGGTGTGTTCTCTCATTTCTGTTCACACGAGATGTTCCAAGCACATAATTTTGCCATTACTCTAAATCTCACCACTTATGGCCATGGGGCACCAGTCACAGATACATGGAATAGTTGCTGAAAACTAGAAACTCTTATCTACAAATTACAAAAGTAACTTTCTGATCCATCTATAAACCGAAAAAGGAAAAACATTTCCCACTCCCTTTTTCGTGTCCTTTTCCAAGGTAAAATCCAAGTTCAAAATATAGCCCACGAGTAGAAGGAAAAACATGACTGAATGTGACTGAATTCCTTGTTTATGAATTTTGCAGTACGTCTCCAAGTAATCAAGCTAGTTTATTCCAAATAGAATGTTTGACATCGCGTGCTTATCACCTAACTTGTAAATGGATAAAAGCACAGACAGAAAAAAGTATCATCTCAATCTATTAACGAGTCAATTAAAATATGGCAGTCAAGTTTTGGGGGGAATATGGGCATTTTGCTTACCTTCTCACCATCTATTTCATGAAAATGAGGAGAGTGATCACGAGGAATAATCCATATCTCAAAAGGAAATGATGCGGCAAAAGGAACAACTGAAATAAAGTGGTTTGAAGCGTCAATCAAAAGATTTTCTCGTTGGACTTCACAAATGCTACATTTTTGTGTTTGCTCAAAATACTCCTTCATACTATCAAGTCGTGTGGAAACAGTGGGGGGGACAATTGGTAGAGCCAGCATCTGGCTGTGAGAGTGACTCATCGATGCTCCAGCTGATGCACCATGGTTCTTGAAAACCTTTAAAAGCATGAAACTAACGTCAACTTGAATGCCAAGCCAACATGGAAGGAGCATGAAACGCAGAATTCAAAAAAGAAAAAGAAAAAGAATCCATGTTCAGTAAAACCAACAACTACCACAACGAGAACTGAAAAATTGGCTACAAACTATTGTCAACTTTTGAGCCATACAAGGTAGGAGATTAAGAATGAGAGGGAAGAGAAAAGGAAAAGGGGAGATTTCAAAGGACAGTTTAAAATGACTAAGCATTTCCAAAGTAAGAATTTCCATATCACTTGGTTCTAAAGATTGTAACATTGAATATTTGTAGCCTCTACTCTATTAAATGACTGAGGGTTAGAATCTCTTTTCAGCTAAAAACCTAGTTGCTAGTGTACATTGTACGTTCCTTTCTTTGCAACACGAATGAAACAAAATGATAGGATAAAAAGTTTAGACAAAGTTTATCATTTTGTTTGAAAACAATAGGCTATTAAATAAACCATTAATGAATCCAAAAACATGAAATGCTCCTATTCTTTTGGTCTGAGTTGCATTGTCCAGATAAATAGTATGCTTATCATCAAATCAGGTTGCTAGAATAAGACTCGTACCAAAGTATAATTTACCAAATAAAATAAATTTGAAAAGAAAACAAAGATACAAAGTGCAAATTAAGAATCCAAACTGTTACATAGAAGAAGCAAGATTACAAAAGACTGGTAAAAAAAAAAAAAAGACGCATCCGTGAAAAGAAAACTCATAAATAGTACCAGAAAACTCGTAGGGATTCAATATATGACAAAAATGATAGAGTCCTGAAGCAACCAATAATAAGAAAAAAAAATGATCTTGCACCACTAAACAACTGGTAATCAACTGAGCATCCCATGTTAAGTGGCAATGGGTTTTTTTTTTTAATTATTTTAGGAAAGGCTCTATTAATTTAAAGTTCTACAAGCTTCATGTTCACGAACCAAGCACACGAACCATTCCATATTACATATTTGAAAAGTTGCAAATGTAAGATATATACACACACACATATATATATATATATTAAAAAGCATCAAACTAACTATTCCAGGATTTATTTATTAGACATAAAGTAGAAAGAAAGGGATCAAAATCAAACTTGAATTCAGAAAGGAAAAGTGCAGGAGCAACCTGGACATATTTGATTGAATAGTAGCTCCTGATCTGTCCAATCCTCATACTACAGGCATGAAGAACATTGGCAATCTCTTGTGGTGACAGATCACAGAGCTGAATCGAGTGGAGTGGGGACTCTATCACCACGTCATGGAACCCGAACCCTTTGAGAATCAACGAGTTTGCATCAGAGTACTGAGCAAATGGGTTCGAGTCAGGATTTTGCCTGCTGAGAGCAGGGTACAGATTCTGGATGACCCGGACCTTCCAATCTGGGTTGTCAGGTGGTAGCCGGAAGATTTCGGGAGCGCACTCGTGCTCGTGGCCAATGCAGAAGGGGCATTCCTGGCTAGGGTTACTGTTAGGGTTTGTGGGGGACTTGGATTTGAAGTCAGAGGGTCGCTTGGCCCTGGCGGGTGAGAAAATGACCCACCGATTTGTCACAGCATCCTTCCTCAGTTGGGGGCTCCAAGCTGCAGATGCCATCACCCTAACTTCTTGATAATCTGTCTTATTCGTTTACTAAGCAAAGGTTACCTGCCAGCAAGAAATTGCAATAAAATGGCATCCCAACAATTAATCAGGACCAATCATAATATGGACTACCTCCTACATGAAATTACAAAATACACACACACACACACACACATCTCTACACACACATATATAATTGGTCACAGTGCTTTCATGGTACCAAAAGCAAGAGGTTCTGGATGAACTGGCATATTGCAACGACCACACAAAACTACAAGCATAAATCAAAAGAGTTTACTTGTTTTTCTCGCATACTTGGCCACATAGAACTTTGAACATACTCTGTTAGTCATGAGTCCTGTTCCTATTGAAATGGAAACTGGGTTCTAATACTCTCAGCATTACAGTGATAATTAACTCCTCCATCTGGCACTATTTCAAGCGCATATGCATTCAGTATATGCACACTCTTAAAAGAATGTCAGACAGCTAAAACATAGAGTAAACGACTTCCAATGTTTTGGAGAATAAACAAAGAACGCAGCATGTTGAGAACATTAATGGCCTAGTGATCCTCCATCAGCGATGTTCTCAAAACAAAAATTTAGCCAATCAAATATGTGTCTACATCAATTGGAAGACCTTTAAAAGGGAAAATAAAGCAAGCACAAAGCATTTTGAATGGTTATATGCCAATTACTACTTAGAAATTAGATGCTTTCCCGAAGGAAAGTGATAATAGATTGATTGCATTACATTTGAAATGAACCGGTCAGCACAATTATTCTGCCCGGCACAAAGTTTAGAGAGCAGAAGTAACCTATATTAAACAAAACCCAAGAACTCAAGTCTAAAATGAGTGGAACACCTGCAAAAAAGTTGAAAGCACAAACCCAAACTGATGTGCGACATTGAATAACGCCAAAACTTATTCTTGCCAAATACTAAATTCAATTATGTCACTCCAATAGGTGTACTTTGACATTACGAGTTAGGCAGAGCCCTTTAAAGGATTCAAACAAAAGAAAACCTAAAATATTATATTGTAATATGTTTCATTTTCTAACAAGTAAGATTCTTAGTTTGCTATGAATATGATGATTCTTAGTTTGCTACAAATATAATTAGATTTCTAACAATTTCTCGCATGTGACAAGACTAAAGGGTAGCACATGAAAGTTGTTCAAGGGGTAAAATTTGGCAGCATATAAGACTTCAAAGATTTGATCAAACAAATATCTTACATTTCATATCTTGCTTGAATTTCTTGAATGCTAATTCTTTTATTATTAGGACTAATGAAAAAATTGTCATACTATTCATACGTGAGTATGAAATATGGCCAAGCAACCAATTGTTTTAGTTTACTTTCCATTTAGATATTTATCTTAAGATACCCCTAATAATGGCAGGCTTCCATTAGATCTTTGCCTCCTTATTCAAGAAAGTTTCTTTATTGCCATCGCATTGGACATATCCTGATGAGGATAGAGACACATTGTAGAGGACTTTGTTGCTTCATTCGGTATCAATAGGAATTAACTATGGAAATCCTAATACTTTAGCTCTTGGATGACCTCACATATGACCATGCAGGTAACTTATGAATTACTTTTCCACATTGTTCTTTCAGTGCAGATTTTGCAAGCATTGAAGATGCCAGACCCCATTGCATTTGTTGAGAGATACGGGTTTATTATGGTATACCTTGATTTGTGTAATTGATTACTAGAAATCTGCTGTAATTGTGTACTAGAAAATAGGGATGTGATTAGGAGAAAGTCAAGGATCACAGCATTTAGTTTTCTTCCTTTTTTAGCTAGTTTCTTAGTTTACCCAGGGCAATTTCCTTTGTATATATTCTGACCATAGCCATGTAAAATTATTGAGTACAGAATAGAAAAGGTCTCTTTCTTCTCAATGTTGTTTCTACGTATTTTTCAACAGCATTTTTTCCTTTTTCTTGATATTAGAAACTAATGCTCTGATTGGTATGAGTGAAAAGTAGAGGGAAAGAAAACACTGGAAGAATTTTGGGATAGAACTTGATATAATTGGGTGTTTGGTTGAAAAGAAACTAAAATGGAAAGGAAAAGTGAGGAAAAGAAATAGTATGTAGGTCCCATCAAAATTGATCTCTCCAAATATGGGTGGATTTTGTGAGGAAAAAATTTGACAACAATGCAAAGAAAGTAAAATTACCAATTTCTCCTTCTTTTCCAACAAAAAATTTGCGTGCCAAATTAAGGAAATAGCTAAATACTATTTGGGCAAAATAGTAATTGCATTAATAGTAGTTTTTTCATTCCTTTGGTTTTTCTTGCAATAGCAAACAAGAGAAGATAAAATCATTTTCTTTCCACCTTCACATAACAAACAAGCAAAGGAAAAATCAAAATTTTTCCTTTTCATACAGTTTTCTTTCCTTCATAGTTTTCTCTTCCCTCCTATTTTCTTTCCTTCTTACCAAACAAAGCATAAGAGATGTTGAGAGCATTAAAATATGTTCCATTTAGAAGCAAATCTCATATCTAAAACACACACACACATATTTCTTGTAATTATCAACAAATTGTTGCAGGTTGGAAAAATTCCTTTTATCTTTCTCAACAAAGTGCCAAAATCAAGTTCTAATCTCATTTCTCAAACTAATCAAGTGCTCATCATCAGTTTTCATTTCAGATGCTTTGAAATGTGTTTCATTTAGCCAAAAAAATGTCATTTGTAAATGCAATTATCAAAAAAAATTTCATTGATAAATGTAAATAGATGTCTAAGAGTCGAGTGAACTTGATAATTTCTTTGAAAAAATCAAAGAAATACATAGAAATAGATAGACGTCTGTTTAAGAAATGCCAACACGTTTCTTAAGGCAGAAAATCTCTTTCTATTTGCTTACCCATAAGCAGTAGGATTTTTCCATTATGAAGCACAATTCTAATTGTTCTTAGTCTTAGATGATGCAAATACGAAAGCTTCATTTTTTACCCCAAAAAAAAAGTGTTAAATTGCATATATTATCTAGAACCGGATGAAATCTTCTGCTACTATCACAAAAAATATGAATTTTATTACACGTAGGCTGGGTTATACATGAAAATCAGAAAATAAAGTCTTCAACTTATCAACATAACCGTATCGAAAATATGCTTATCAATGATTCAAATTGTTTGTATGAACAAAAGCAGTGAGATATTACAAAAATAATATGAAAAAGGTCTCCTCCTTTACAGACGAGGTGCAAACATAATCTCAGACCACAAGGATAATATGAATTAGATTGGAGTATAGGTTAAAAGCATATTTTTAGGATATCAAACCTCTAAAAGGAAAAGGACCCAGGTGCTTAAAAACAGTGCATTTCACTCCAAAATGAATTGATGATTAACAACGGAGTATAAGAGTGAGATTACAACAGCCAAAGACACTATAAATTAAGCCTGAAGCAAGCAATGCAGGACATTTACAAATCGCAAAAATCGTACCACGAGCTGATGTTGCCGATCAAACAAACACACGAAGGCAGAGGATGCCTGGCGCCGATCCAACACAAATTCAGAGGAGTAGGAGTTGTGAAGACAAATTAAAAAAAAAAAAAAAAATCAGTCAGACAGAAAGAGGAAATATAGAAAAGAGAGGAGGGGAGAGGGGAAGCCTTCTAAAGAAAGGAAACGCAAATGGTTTTGTTAACCGTACCTCTTCGTTTCTTTTAGCGTCTAGCGTAGCGTCGTCTGTTTAGTAAATGAATTTGTATTAGTTATTTAATTTAAGTTATATAATTTAAATTAAAATTTAAGTTAATTATTTAAATTGTTATTTGAATTGATATTTAAATATGTATTTAAGTTTTAATCTAAGTATGAAATAAAATTAAAATTTATGTTAGAAATATAGTAAAATAGTTTTTGATTTATTAACAAATCTAATAAAATCTTAAAGTTAATGATCTTAAAAAATATACAATAGGATTTATCCCTCTCTTCACTAAGAACACAATGAAAAAAGAATCAACTCATTTAGATATCAAATAAAAAAGTTATAATTTTTTCCTCAAATATAAAAAAGAAAATTTTAGCTTTATTATAGCAAAAATATCTAAGTATCAAAAGTTTAGAAAATCAGAACTCTAAAAACTTGGATTCTTGATATTCAAAGGGTTTAAATTTTGAAGAAAATAAACATATATCTAAAAAATTTTTGATACTTAAATTTAAATTTGAGTCATTTGAGTGTAAAAGATACACCAAACAAATGGCCATTTAATCTTCACAAGACACCTCCCAAACTTTTCAATCAGGTGCAAATAACACCTTTAGTCTAGTTCTCGTCAAATTTACAATGAAGTATGCACCTCCGTAGGCTGTGTACTTAAAAAGGGTATTATAGTAAAATGATATAATTTATATTTCTATTTTAATCAAAATAACAAAGGCTAAAAAAAACAAAAAAAAGAACCAGATAAACGGGAGGAGAAAAGCAAAGCAAAGAAGATGTTACGGTTTTTGGGTTTCATGACGAAGGACCCATGGCCGACGACAAAGATTCTGTCGTTGTTGTTTCTCAACGACATCAACCCCACAACATAGAGCTCCTCGTCGCCATGGAAGTGTCTGAATATGAGGACAAGGTACCTATTGAAATTCATTTTCCATGTCAATAATATGTAGATCATGCATTACTATTGAAAGGTCTGCATTACTATTGAAATCATTGACCTTACTAGTGTCAGCCAATCTTGCTACATATAGGACATGTTGATTTCATATTAATATATAAATCATGCATTATAATTGTTTCCAGTTTTATACACCATAATTACTTACTTTCTATATATTGTTAATTTCTTTTTTGTTTAGTTAATGTAAACTGATGTATATAGCCTAAGTGCTTGCCATATACTCTATGAGAAATTAAATATACGATTCTCAACTTTTTAGATGGCATCATAGCGATTATAGTTCTACCAAGAAAAGGGCACCACTATGGAGGCAACCTCCAACCGAATGGTGTCAAGCAAGAATGATTCACTATATTACCAACTGAGCAACTCTGATAGACCTGGAGATCAGTTGGTGAGCCATCCTTTGAAGGGCACGAATTATTCCACCTGGAAAAGGGACGTAACCAATGCCTTGGTTTCCAAACACAAGATGGTGTTCATTGATGGAAGACTACCAAAGCCACCAGAGGGTGATCCTAATGAAGAAAGGCGGATCACTTGCAACTCAATGGTCATGTCATGGATTTTGAATTCCTTGAACGAGGAATTGCAGGACAGTGTTATATATCACAACACCACACAAGGCATGTGGAGACAACTAGAGGAGTGTTTTTTCGCAAGGAAGCGGCCCTAGAATCCAAGAGATTAAAAGAGACATTGTGAACACTCGTCAAGGCGATATGTCCATCTCGACATAGTATTGCAAAATGAAAGCCTTTGGGAACAACTTAACACCTTCTCGAACCCACACATGGTTAGCTATAGTGGTTGCACATGCGGTGTGGCGATGAGGGAGAAGGAAGAAGAGCGGCTTCACCAATTCGTGATGGGACTCAATGGTTTTTTTAGCATGGTAAGAACAAATGTCTTGTGCAAGGACCCTCTACCTAGCCTGTCAAACGCCTATTCTCTATTAACCTCAGAAAAGGTCACCTTAGCAAAACCACCTACTAAACAACCGACGGCGTTCAAAGTCAATACAGATTGGAAGTATAACAAGAAAGCTAAATATTGTGAGCATTGCAAGAAATCTGGGCATATTAAAGAGAATTCTTTTGAAATTGTTGGCTATCTGCCAAATTGGCAAGGGAAGAAGAAAGGAAAGGCAATGGCTAATGCAGTTGCCCATGAAAATGAGGGACAGCCTAAGCAACACAGAATTCAAGCAACAACTCTATTGCTAGAGCAAACAAAACAGCTCTTAGCATTGTTAGGAATAGAGAATCAAGCCAATACAACAACAAATCTCATCAGTAATGCAAACAAAACAAAATGGTTTATAGATGGCGGGGCTTCCGATCATGTTATCACGGATGCGTCATTGCTAAAATGGAGTCAAAGACCAAAGAAACCAATCATCGTTTCCTTTCCAAATGGAAGGGTAGCTGAAGTTGGTTTGATAGGAGAAGTAAACGTCAATGACAACGTTTGCTTAAAAGATGTCTTTATATACCAGAGTTCAAATGCAATTTAATATCTGTGAATAAGTTGACAAAAGACTCCAATTGTTCCATTGCATTTATATCTTCTACTTGTGATGTGCAGGACCTTACCACCAAGAGGATGATCACAAGGGGTAGCCTAAAGGGTGGTCTCTATCTCTTATGCCAAGAAAATGAAGCATGTATGAATGCAGTTGGATCAACCATTGAAGCTGATCTTTTATACAAAAGATTGGGTCATGCTCTGTTTGCTGTTTTAGAAAATGTATTTCCTAATTCTACTTCTAAGAAAAATAAGGATGATATTCCATGTGATGTATGCCATCGTGCAAAACAATCTAAAAGCTCCTTTCTTATTAGAAATAATATTTCAAAAAATATTTATGATTTAGTTCATGTATATACATGGGGGCCTTATAGTGTTAAAACTCAAGAAGGGTATTCCTATTTTTTTTTACTATTGTTGATGACTGCTCTCATAGCACTTGGTGTTAGACATGTATGCCCTAAGGAGTAAAAATGTAATAAGTTTTTGGAGACATTTTTATCAATAAAAAATTTATTCATTATTTATATACCAAATCTTGTCCTCTTTACGTTCATATTTGTTGAATGTATGTTAAGCAAACAATAGTCTAAGACTGTCGGTCTAAACCTTAAGAATTGAGCATATGATGGACGGATTATGCAGAAGACACGATTCTTAAGGTGATGGTCTAAATCGTACGATCCGCAATCGAGGGAATAAAGTTGGGCGCTTTATTCATGCAAAGATTGTTATGTTGTCTATATCCCTTTTGAGAGATAGTTTGTCTTGACCATCGGAGGTGGACTCCGTGAATAGAAACATTGGCACATTGTCATAAGTGACGATGTGTTGGATCGGGACATAAAGTGAATTGATTTAGATTAATAATTCTGTCTCGGTAAATCGATTCACTTTAGACAATCATTTGTGTTGTATCTCTTAATCCTGAGATGAATAGTGGGCCCGTTGTCTTGGCTTGTGTCTTTTGATGTACCAAAGGGTGACACTCACATCTTAATAGTGGTATACATGCCGGTACGTTTGAGGCATGACTCTTGATAGCGTAGACCTGTTATTCATAGATATGGAATCCATAGCTCCTCTTTAGGAGTAATGATATCCTCTTATATGTGTTATCTTGTAATTGAAAAACTAGAGCGTTCAACCATTTGAATACTTAGGTGTAACCAAATAGTATACTGTCATTGGATAGTAAGTTTCTAATGGTGAGATAATAGAACATAAGATAAAAATAATTGGGAAGGTAAGATAGAACTTGTCCTTAAGCCGATTATGGATTATCATATAGGGATATGATACACTATGATATGTCATAGAGACTTAGCTATACGAGCTTCGTAATTCTATTTAGTTTGAGAGTGTAGCTCCAAGCTTTTAATGGAGTAGTGTTGGAGTTGATAATTACGAAATGTATATCTGGGATATTGGGTTTCATAATTCTTGGGAGTTTGAACTATATAGGTCTATTTGGTCCCATTTGCTAGCTCACAACATCCTATAATGACACGGCGTGTTTTTTCAATAATTGGTGACCTATGTCGGATTTATTAGATTGGTTAAAATTTGAAAGAATTAAATAATTCATGTCTGTTTATCGATTGAATTAATTTTGTAATAAATTAATTCAAGATAAACTTGTTGAATTATTGGGATCGGATAATTCTTGTCTGTTTATCGGTTGATTTAATTTTGGATAAATTAGATCAAGATAAACTTAGAGAATCATTGGGAATTGATTTATTTTCTTAGAGATTATCTAGATAAAGTTGTTTTGATCAGATAACTTTTCTATTGTTATTTGAATTAAAACTGAGACTTTGTCCTATAGAATCTCGGGTGGAAAATAAAAGATTCATAAGATTTTTTATTTAGAGTTTCGCCTCCCGATAGACGTGTTCGGCCTGCCAATGGGGTTTGTTCGGCCTGCTGATCAAGTGGTTCGACCTGTCGATCAACGAAGGATAAGATCATGTGTTTCCACGCAGATCTTATCAGATATTGATCCGAATTTGATTCTGATCCGAATTTTGAGACCTAATCTGATAAAGACTAACCCTAGGACCAACCTCTATTAAGAGGGAGTGATTCTCATAAGTTACTTAGATCAATTGAGAGATTAAGAAAGATACTCTGCTAGTGAGAATCTGAAAACTCTCTGAGAGCTTTTGTTCACAAATCATGAACACTTGCTTTGGGTTCTCTCGATTGGTTGGAAGGAGAGTCACTGGTAGAAGAGCTGTACGTGTGAGCCCACACTCACTCCAGTCGTGGATAGAGAATAACAAAGAAGACCAGTTGGTTGAGGCTCTTCTAGAATGTTACTTCTCTTCATGTTTTGCGAGAGTTCTTCGGCACACAAAGGTTACTAAGATCTGGTTAATTTATGCATATAGCATGTCAAACTTGTGTTTTTAGAAATTACTCTGATGTAAAATTTTTTAAATTCCACTACACACTATTTTTTCAACAATTGGTATCAGAGCCAATGTTTTTATATAAATTTACGAGTTTGTGATCATGTTATGTGCATAAATTTTGTGATCTTAATCTCTCCTATGCTTGAATTTAATTTTATAGAGAGTTGGCACTCTAGGTTTCTATAAATTATATATGTTGTCATGGATTATGTGGTGAATGTTTATTAATTAATTATGGTTGATTAAATCATTGTTTAATTATTTATTAATTATTCAGAGAAGACAGATCTAGAAAATTGATGATGATGCTCCTAGGTATTTTCTAAGTCTCTAATTTTATGTTTTTGAATTGTTGAAAATAAAATTGATAAATTGCTTTAAAATTGTATTTTATGGAATGGAGATTTCTGCTCGGTCGGCATGCCGAACATCACAGTTTGGCAGGCCGATGGTCACAGATCGGCAGGCTAGACGTGTGGTTCGACAAGCCGTCAGGGGGTAGAAATCGGCTGGTGTTGCCGGCAGGCCAAACTTTCATGGGTCGACAGGCTGATCTTCTTGATCGGCAGGCCAATGGAGCATGACCGGTAGACCGATCACCCAGATCGGCCTGTCGACCGAGAGCTAAAAAATTTCCAAAAAAGGTGCAGTTTTTTCAATGCAGTTTTAATTTTATTTTTGGGACAATTTTGAGAAAACATAAATTTGGATATGATCGAAAATATGAAGTGTTCAATTCATACGGGATTGAAGACTTGATGATGGAATTACATGAAGAAGGATACAGCTTGAGGATTCAAGGATGAAGAATCGATAATATGTCTCGATTGTTCTCTTGTAATCTTAGTTTTCTATTATCTAAGGTGGAGCCATAATATTACGGTTATTATTATTATTTTGCTTTGTAGCATTGCTTGTTTGTATTATAATATGATTTGTCGTGTATATTGATAACATGTCATATAAAATAGGGAGTGCCACTCATATTAAATTTGTTCATGCATATTCTAAAAATAAAACCTTGATTTCAAAAGATTGAGTGGGAGAAGATTTTCAAAGAGAGGACCTAAGGCCTCCATCGTTGGTCCATAGGCAGAACATGGTGGTCCCGACCCCTAGGAAGGGATTTCTATCATGTACCAGATTGGATCTCTTAGAGGATAAGGTATTTTAGCATGATTTATGGTTACACACCCCTAGGTGGTGATTATAAATCATAGATAAAATATTGAAACGATGGTTATACACTCACGTTAATTTTATTATTAACCTCCCTTAGGAGCTTTGTTAATAAAATTAATGGCCAAAGAAACGATTATTAATATATGCTGGATCATACGGGTCCTGGATGACATATATTAATTAGGAGGGAATCCGTGTTCTTGATTGAATTTGGCATGACTCCCCTAGGAGCTTGTTGAATTTTGAGTTGGGAATTATCATTGTAAGGTTATGATATTTTCAAGGTTTTGACACATAAACACATTTGCATGATTTTTACATGATTATGTTATCTTACTAAATTATTATTATATGTTTACTTATGTTTGGTATATGATTCTTTATTGTAGATTAAAAATGTCTAAAAATGCTTTATCATCGATACTTGACAAAAACTTATTAACCGGTGAGAACTATAACGATTGGAAACGAAACCTGAATATCGTCCTGTCCTTTGAGAAATTGAAATATGTACTGACAATCCCTTGTCCTCCCGAACCTATGGGAGACTCAAGTAATGAGCAAGCGTATGATTGTTGGAAAGATGCTAATGATCAGGCCTGCTGCTATGTTTTAGCTAGCATGAACAACGTGCTGCAAGCTCAGCATCAGGATTATGAGACTGCAAAGTAGATCTTGGATAATCTTGAGGATATGTTTGGAGGCCAAGCCATAACAAAGCGGCAAGGAGCACTTCGAAAACTTCTAAACCGTAGACAGAGGCCGGGGACATCTGTAAAGGAGCACATAGTGTTGGTCATAGGTTACCTCGCTAAGGCTCAAACCAATAGAGCCGACATCGATGCTAAAACTTAGATGACTATGGTCTTTGAGACTTTGTCTAAGGAATTTATTTCATTTAGAGCTACTTTTAATTTAAGCAATAGACGGGATATGACCTTAACAGAACTGATAAAACAGTTACAGGAGTTCAAACTGCTGATCAGGGAGTCTCCTGCGGGTGGTGAAGCCAACATGGTAGCTGTTTCTGGTTCCAATCCTAACTCTAGGAATGGAAAGAAGCAACGGGCCAGGAATGGGAAGTCTTTTATTCCTGCGACTACCAAGAGCAAGAAGAAGAAGAAGAAGAACCCGAAGAAGCTTAAGTGCTTCTTTTGTGGAAAGGTCGGGCATATCAAGAAGCATTGCAAGGACTTCCTTTCCAAAGGAGGTAGGTATGATCTTCTATATTTAGAAACTTGTTTGGTTGAGGAATCCAGTGACATCTAGGTCATAGATTCCAGTGCAACTAAGCATGTTTGTGTTTCTCTACAGGGGTTCAAAGAAACAAGAAATCTGCTGCATGAGGACTTCAATCTTCGGATGGGCGATGGATCCTTGGTCTCAGCGGAAGCAGTGGGAGATGTCCATCTTTATTTCGATAATTTAAGGAATTTATTTTTGCAAGATTGTTTTTATGTTCCTAAATTTAAAAGGAATTTAATTTCTGTATCTTGTTTATTTAAAGACTCCTACTTGGTTTCTTTTAATGATAAAGTGGTGATTCGTAAAAATAAATCTTTTATCTGTTCTGGATGGATGCAAAATAATCTATATTTTATCAAACCTAAGATGGACTTATTACTTAATGCTAAGATGAATGATAATAACTCTAAAAGACTTAAAACTTCTCACTCTAATAAGACTTATCTTTGGCATTTGCACCTTGGTCATATTAACCTGAATAGGATTCAAAGGTTGGCAAGGGATGGACCTTTAAGTCACTTAAAGGTAGAATCTATACCTGAATGTGAATCTTGTTTGGAGGGTAAAATGACCAAAAGACCATTAGGGTCTAAGGGCAATAGAACTAAAGGGGTTCTAGAACTTGTGCATAGTGATGTTTGTAGACCGATGAACATCCAGGCACGAGGAGGGTATGAGTACTTCGTCACTTTTATTGACGATTACTCAACATATGGGTATGTGTACCTGATGCACCACAAAAGCGAAACTTTTGACAAGTTCAGAGAGTTTTGAGCTGAAGTGAAAAAGCAATTGGGTAGACCCATAAGGGCACTTCAATCAAATTGAGGTGGGGAATACCTTTCTGATGAGTTCTTGGAACACTTGTTAGAGAATGGGATTTTATCCCATTTGACTGCACCGGGCACTCCGCAGTAGAATGGCGTAGTGGAGAGAAGAAATAGGACTTTGTTGGACATGATGAGGTCTATGATGAGTTATTCATCATTGCCTTTATCCTTTTGGGGATATGCACTACAAACCGCATGTTATCTTTTGAACAATGTGCCTTCAAAATCAGTCCCTAAAACTCCTCACGAGTTATGGACGAGTAGGAAGACACCCTTAAACCATATTCGCATACGGGGATGTCCAGCTCATGTCCTGTTTAAGGATCCGAATAAGTTGGAAGCACGTTCGGAAGTTTGCGTGTTTGCAGGATATCCAAAAGGGACTAAAGGGGGTTATTTCTATAACCCAAAGGAAAATAAAGTCGTGGTTTCAACTGATGCAACTTTCCTTGAGGAAAGTTACATGGATGACTTTAAACCTCAAAGCAAAGTGGTGCTTGAGGAGTTAAGGAGTGATTCAATCACTCTAGAGGTTCCAAATGAAACCGTTCCAATCGGTGTAGAAAAATCAAACAAACTTGAACAACAACCTCAGAGGCTTCGGCGTAGTGGGAGGATCAGGTGTTAACCTGAGAGGTATATGTTCAATGGGGAGGTCTTTTTGGCTGAACCAGATGAACATGACAGGGATACTTATGCTTACGCAGAAGCTATGGAGGATGTTGATTTAAAACTCTAGACAGAGGCCATGAACATTGAGATGAAGTCTATGGAGACTAATCAGGTTTGGGAGCTTGTGGATCTTCCCGAAGGGGTAAAACCTATAGGGTGTAAGTGGATCTACAAGAGGAAAAGAGGAGTGGATGAAAAGGTCGAAACCTTTAAGGCTAGACTGGTAGCTAAGGGTTATACGCAAAAGGAAGGAATCGATTATGAGGAAACCTTTTCGCCTGTAGCCATGCTTAAGTCCATCCGGATTCTCTCGTCTATAGCTACTGCTCTCGACTACGAGATTTGACAGATGGATGTCAAGACGGCCTTTTTGAATGGCTATCTTGATGAGTCCATTTATAATGAACAACCAAACGGGTTCAAGGTCACAGGTCAAGAGGGTAAGGTTTGTAAGCTGCTGAAGTCAATTTATGGACTTAAGCAGGCTTCTCGTTCTTGGAACATAAGATTTGATCAAGTGATCAAGACTTATGGGTTCTCAAAAAATGTGGATGAACCATGTGTTTATAAACACATTAAGGATGAGAAGGTGGTTTTTCTACTGCTCTATGTAGATGACATTTTACTGATTGACAATGACGTTGGGCATTGTCATCGGTCAAATTATGGTTGACCAAGCAGTTTGACATCAAGGACTTAGGAGAGGCTAATTTTGTTTTAAGTATCCAAATGTTTCAAGATAGGAAGAACAAAATGATAGCTTTGTCCCAGGCCGGCTACATAGATAAAATTCTCAAGAAGTTTGCAATGCAGGATTCCAAGAAAGGTGGGAAACCATCTAGGTCTGGAATTACTCTTTCTAAGAAAGACTCTCCAAAGTCTTATGAAGAAAGAGAATACATGAAGAAGGTGCCTTATTCTTCGGCAGTAGGTAGTCTCATATATGCCATGGTTTGCACATGATCGGATATTAGTTATACGGTCGGGATTGTAAGTCGATTTCAGGTGGATCCAGGACCGAACCATTGGGTTGCGGTAAAGCATATTTTCAATTACCTGAGAAGGACTCGAGGGTATATGCTTGTATATTCGGGTGAGGACCTGACTCCTCTAGGATATACTGACTCAGATTTTCAATCCTGTCTGGATTCTAGGAAATCAACTTTGGGTTTTGTGTTTACTCTGGGCGACAGTGCCATCAGTTGGAGAAGTGCTAAGTAAGATTGCACTTTGGATCAAACGATGGAGGCCGAGTATGTGGTAGCTAGTGATGCTTCAAAAGAAGCAGTGTGGCTCCACAAGTTCCTTGGGGATCTTGAGGTTGTTCCTGGTATGGATAAGGCGGTATCATTGTACTGTGATAACAGTGCGGCGGTAGCTAATGCTAGGGAACTAAGATTTCACAAGAAGAGTAAGCATATTGATCGGAAGTATCATGTGATAAAGGACTTCATTGAGGGCGGGCATGTCACGGTATACAAGATCGCGTTAGAGAACAATTTAGTTGATCCATTTATGAAGACACTTACTGGGAGAGTCTTCGAGAGGCATGTGGAAGCTATGGGGATGCGAGATTTGTCATATTTGCTCACTTAGTGCAAGTGGGAGATTGTTAGACATGTATGCCCTAAGGAGTAAAAATGTAATAAGTTTTTGGAGACATTTTTATCAATAAAGAATTTATTCATTATTTATATACCAAATCTTGTCCTCTTTACGTTCATATTTATTGAATATATGTTAAGCAAACAATAGTCTGAAATTGTCGGTCTAAACCTTAAGAATTAGGCATATGATGGACGGATTATGCGGAAGACATGATTCTTAAGGTGATGGTCTAAATCGTACGATCCATAATCGAAGGAACAAAGTTGGGCGCTTTATTTACGCAAAGATTGTTATGTTGTCTATATCCCTTTTGGGAGATGATTTGTCTTGACCATCGGAGGTGGACTCCGTGAATAGAAACATTGGCACGTTGTCATAAGTGACGATGTGTTGGATCAGGATATAAAGTGAATTGATTTGGATTAATAATTCTGTCTCGGCAAATCGATTCACTTTAGATAATCATTTGTGTTGTATCTTAATCTTGAGATGAATAGTAGGCCCGTTGTCTTGGCTTGTGTCTTTTGATGTACCAAAGGGTGACACTCAAATCTTAATAGTGGTATGAATGCCGGTACGTTAGAGGCATGACTCTTGATAGTGTAGACCTGTTATTCATAGATATGGAATCCATAGCTCCTCTTTAGGAGTAATGATATCCTCTTATATGCGTTATCCTGTAATTAGAAAACTGGAGCGTTCAACCATTTGGATACATAGGTTTAACTGAATGGTATACTGTCATTGGATAGTAAGTTTTATAATGGTGAGATAATGGAACGTAAGATAAAAATAATCGGGAAGGTAAGACAGAACTTGTCCTTAAGCCGATTATGAATTATCATATAGGGATACGATACACTATGATATGTCATGGAGACTTAGCTATACTAGCTTCCTAATTCTATGTAGTTTGAGAGTGTAGCTCTAAGCTTTTAGTGGAGTAGTGTTGGAGTTGATAATTATGAAATGTATATCTGGGATATTGGGTTTCATAATTATTGGGAGCTTGAACTATATAGGTCCATTTGGTCCCCTTTGCTAGTTCATAACATCCTATAACTACACGACGTGTTTTTCCAATAATTGGTGACTTATTTCGGATTTATTAGATTGGTTAAAATTTGGAAGAATTAAATAATTCATGTCTGTTTATCGGTTGAATTAATTTTGTAATAAATTAATTCAAGATAAACTTGTTGAATTATTGGGATCGGATAATTCTTGTCTGTTTATCGGTTGATTTATTTGGATAAATTAGATCAAGATAAACTTGTAGAATTATTGAGAATTGATTTATTTTCTTAGAGATTATCTAGATAAAGTTGTTTTGATCAGATAACTTCTCTATTGGGTTATTTAAATTAAAACTGAGACTTTATCCTATAGAATCTCGAGTGAAAAATAAAAGATTCACGAGATTTTTTATTCGAAGTTTGGCCTGCCGATGGACGTGTTCGGCCTGTCGATGGGGTTTGTTTAGCCTATCGATCAAGTGGTTCGGCCTACCGATCAATGAAGGATAAGATCACGCTTTTCCATGCGGATCTTATCAGATATTGATCCGAATTTGATTCTGATCTAAATTTTGAGACCTAATCTGATAAAGACTGACCCTAGGACCAACCTCTATTAATAGGGAATGATTCTCACAAGTTACTTATATCAATTGAGAGATTAAGAGAGATACTCTACTAGTGAGAATCTGAAATCTCACTGAGAACTTTTGTTCACAAATCACAAACACTTGCTTTAGATTCTCTTGATTGGTTGGAAGGAGAGTCACCGGTAGAAGAGTTGTACATGTGAGCCCACACTCACTCCAGTATTGGATAGAGAATAGCAAAGAAGACCAGTTTGTTGAGGCTATTCTGGAACGTTACTTCTCTTCATGTTTTGTGAGAGTTCTTTGGCACACAAAGGTTAGTAAGATCTGGTTAATTTATGCATATAGCATGTCAAACTTGTGTTTTTAGAACTCACTCTTATGTAAAAATTTTTAAATTCCGTTGCACACTATTTTTCCAACACTTGGCTGTACATGATGAGAATCAAAGCACAGGCACCAATTCACTTTGAGGACTTTGTGAAAATGGTGTACACTCAATTTCACCTTCGAGTAAAAGGAGTTAGATTAGACAACGCGTTGGAGTTTATTTTTGGGAATTTCAAGAGGTTCATAGATAGCGAAGGAATCCAAGATTATGTCAATGGAGGACTGACTTATATATCATAATATGAGAGGTAAACTAAAATTGAACCTAACTCTTATATGAACTATTTATGGAGGATTGACTTATATGTAATGATTATATCAATGGACTACTCGCTAATTTTCTTTGAGTAATTTTACTATAATCTCAAGAGTTCAGTTTTAGGTTTTTAATGGAGTGACATTGAAACTAATAAATTTGGCACATTAATTAAAGTGTTTGATTAATTGTCAAATTTATTAGAGATTGGGTTATAGGTCTATAGGTCCCCAACGTCATCTCTATAACACTATATTGGATTAATGTATAGAATGAATTATACATACTTAATTTGGAATTATTAAATTCTAAATTAATTATTTCACACTTAAAATATTAATGTGACATAGAAAAATGTTCTCTGTGACACATAATATAGTGTGATAAATGTTGTCACATTTAACTGAGTATTAGTTAATTAATTAATTTAAAAATTTATTCTTAAATATATATGATTTATTTTTGAATATAAATATATATATAAGTTTTTAATTTTATTATATATATATAATATTGAATCATGTGTGATTCGTTTTCTTTCTTTTCTGTTTTGTTTAAACTATATATATATATATATATTGAATCAGTAGGTTACTGATTTGTTAAATTATTAAAAAAAAAAAAACAACGTAAACGTAAGTTTACGTTTACGTAAACGATTTATATATATATCTGATAAAAGTTAAAAGAATCCCTTTTTTTTTGGTGTTTCGTTTTTAGAATAACAAAGGGATAAGGAATGTAGAGCATATCCATTCCCATATATCTGATATGGTGGTTGTATCAAATTTAAAATTAATTAAAAATAACTAATTGCTTAGATATAAAAAGGTAGAGATAACAGTTATCTCAACAGATCTATCATTCATGTAACTTTTGCAGAATACTCATAGAGAAAAACTGAGAGTTCTTCTCAAAAAAAAAGTCTACTATCTCATGTGTTGAGTACATAGCAGATACAAAAAGTGTGAGATTAATTCATTCTTATAATTTGACATCCACTCGTCTTGTCATTGGTGTAAAGGTTTGGCTTGGAAGATCGTGGTGTCAAAGAGGAAAGCTAGGATACCCTGATTGTCTTTAAAAAGGTTAGTAAAATTCTAAATGTTTTCTATTATTAATTCAAATTATAGAGCTATTTTCGATAAATAAAGTTTTTAAAAAAATTTATTTGTCAACGATCTGTCTCTTCTACTACGTTCCTTTTCATATTTTATTTTAACAAATGGCATCAGAGTAGGATATAGCATATATAATTTTAATTAACATGATTTTATTTTGATAATATTATGTTTTTGATACATGTTTACGGGCACTTTACATCTTTATGATTTTTATTCATGTAATGAATGGTTATTTTATGAATAGATTTTTGGTCGCTAATTATATGGTCTTTTTTGGATCGGTAATTTTATTCTTAGTTTGATTATATCAAATTTATGTAAGCCCACTAAAAGACATAGGCTTTTTGTAATTTATTATTATTATTGTTTTTATCTTCCTTCACCTGCTACACATTTCCACCACGAGAGTTGCCTTCCATCAATGAGCATTTAATGCACTTTGTGCATCATGAAATCCAGGTACAACTATTAAAAAAAAGGAAGATAATGATACACATGACCTGACATATAGGAAGGACATGGCATTTATAGTCAATGTGCAATTCATGTCTGCACATGGATTAAAAAAAAAAAGGGAGGACTTGACTTTCACATTAGTGCAGTGCACGTGAAGTGCACAAATCTAATAAGAAAAAGTGGCGGTAGTTTTCCTTTTTTTTTTTTCCTCATCCACTGCACATCCATGGAGAAGAATAGTAGATGTTGCCCATGAAGAAGATAATGAGGAAGAAGTCTATTGGGTCACCTAGGCCAGTTCAAAACTTGGGCCTATTAAATTTTTTAAAAGATAACTCAGCAGATTGTTGCACAGTAAACTACCCGTTGAAGACTACAACATTGGAGCTAGGAATTATGTATAATTACAAGAAGACCCTTGTAATTTTGTTTTATTTTTTTATAGGTTGTAATTATAATTATCCAAAAGGACTCGGTCAAAAATCCATTGTTTATTTTCATGCTTCATTTTAATGTGATGATTGTGATAATATGTTCATATATTATAACATGTTATCTAGGAAAGTGCCCATTTATAGTCATTGTAACATGATATTCATACACTTGCATATTATTTCATTGTGTGTAAAGTGGTTTATAAAATGATTTAACATGTGTTAGAATTAATTTAATGAGACTAAATTAATTAGGTTGGTTTTGTAGAATCTTAATTTATTAATCAACCACATAATGTGAATTTAGTTTTAATAGTTAAGACTTAGTAAAATTCACATTAATTCTAAGTTATCTAATTTTAAATTGTTTAATGTTGGGTAGCTTAGACAATTTATAATAAATTTAGATTTTTAGAAAATCTGGTAATTTATTTAAGTGTAAATAGGATGAAATTCTTTTAACACACAATATAATTTAGTAATTAAAAATTATTTTTATTTACTAGAATAATGAAACATATGATGTTTTATAAGATAAAACACATCTTTTAAAATAATGAGTGGGAGAAGGTAATATGACAATATAACTTGCAGTCTCCACTATTAGCACAACATAGTGAGATTTAGGTGGTGCCTCGCGACGCTTTGATTTCGTCCTCCCTACGGAAGCGGGTCCATTTAAATCAATAACAAGGTTGGCTTCAAAGAGATAAAATTGTACAATGTATTTCAAAATTGACCTACCCTACAACAGCAATTTTGAGTTAATTTGTTAAAATCTGAAATAATGGGTCACACTTATAAAGATATAATTAAATTGTTAATTATATCTTGGCCAAAATAAATAGTTATTAATAAATATAGAAAACATGAGATATTTTGAATATATTTATTAATTGAGAATGTCTCAATTCAATTCTTAAATAATTTGACCAACCCTACAGCGGCACTTTATTTATTAAAATTAAATAATCATGGAATTAGTAAAATATTTTTTTGTGTGTTTTTCCATATGTATCATGCATCACGTTTACTATTCCAAAATATATATTTATGTTGTTTATGTAACCATTAATTTTATGTTATTTTATTTATTTATTACAACAACAATGTCAAATTCAATCATCGTTATTCTCTCAAATAAAAAATTAACTGGAGATAATTTTGTCAAGTGGAAGAGAAACATGAATATAGTACAAGTTTGCGAGAATTACAAGTTTGTCCTGAAGGAGGAATGTTGTCACGCCCCGAAGTATGGGAGGTGACGTGGCAGATTATTTAATTAATTAAAGGAGAATTTAATTAAAATCAAGAGTTTAAGGGTTTGATTAAATATAAAATGTGAGGGTTTCAAAACAACACCTTATAAAAGAGTTCATATACATTAGGCAATTGAAATCATTAAATGAATAATAATAAAACAATAAAGTCACGGGTATGGGTCCCACAGACCCACAACTTGTGCACACACATGGTACTGACAATATTATAAATACAATCACAGTCCAAGTACAAGTAAAGTTAAAATTTTACATGCCTTGATTTAAATAATACAAATTAATCTACTAATCCCTCTATTGCTCTTGGGTCCTGTCCATTGAATCTTCTCCAAACCTAAATGGAAAATCACCTAGAAAGGGGGGAGGAAATTTAAAACAAATAAAACGTGAGCGAAAGGCTCAGTAGGACTATGTTTTACAAAATAATTTAATTTAAAGAAACATTTTATTATTCAGGAATTATTTAAAAGAAACCTTAAATGAATAAATAAATAAATAAATATGAGTAAAACCGTTCTTACCCAGAACAGTTTACTCGTACAACCAGTAATATCATTTTCCTTTCCTAGGCAAACTATAATAATATCACCACCGTAGTGGCCCAGTTGGGTTTTGGGACCTGCCCCCAAGGTCGATCGCTACACGACCCAATCTCTGATATGGCATCATGCCTATGTGTTTATTATCATCATCATTCAAAACCCAATTACCGAGTGTTGTCATTTACATTCATTATGAAGTTCATTTCAGTTCACGGTATATTAAAATATAACTGATAAATTCATTTTCAAACTACCGTTGAAAACCTTTTAATAGAAATCATTTTCAAAGCCAAATCATTTTGAAACTAGGCTATCAAAGAATGGGATAGAAGTCCTACCTCAATACTCGTGCCGGTGCCCCACACCATAATCCCGGTCTACTATACGTTAGCTCCGCAGAACCAAGAACGATCCTAGATACACACTAAGTCGATCAATATCTAGTTCGAGACATTCTATGTTACTAAACCATTTCATAATGTCCTAGTGTGCCATTTTTATCTTTAAAATCATTCTATAAGGTTGGAATTTAAATCGGGGTTCAAAACAGTGAAAACGGGTGAAAAATCACAAAATTCCCTACGCTTGGCCGGTCTACCGGACTCCCTGCTTCGGCCGGCCAAACTGTGCAGTTCGGCCTGCTGGAAGCCAAGTTCGGTCGGCCGAACATTCCCAGGTTTGGCCTGCCGGAGAGATGAACATCGGCCTGTCAATCCCTTGATCCAGCCTACCGAACACGTAGTTTGGCCTGCCGAACTGGGAAAACCCAGAAATCCAACCACGGGTTTTCGATTCCCCCAAAATCCAAATCTTGATTTTAACATATTTTTCTCAAATCCCAGGCATGGAAAACAATCATAGTTGATAGAAAAACATACTAGAACACATTTGAACTCATTTAAACAAGATTTAGACTCAAAAATCTCAAAAATCCAAAAATGAGAAAATGGGGAGAAAAATGAAAAATCTTGAATCCAATCCGTTTTTCTTCAATCTAAGCTTAGATTCTAGTTGTTCTAAGTTCATTTAACTCAAACCCAAGGTTTTCTAAGCTTAAACAAACCTAGATTTCAAAAATGCACAAAATTGAAAATTTTGGAAAAAGTTTAGAAATTTCAAAACTAACCTTGAATCGAAGCTTTAAATCCACGTTTTTGGTTACCAAATCACGTTCTCGAGCTTCCTCCTTGCTAACCCGAAGCTTGGATTCGAATTTGATTCAAAAACTCAAGGAGAAATTGAGAGAGAAAGAGAGGAAACCGAGAGAGAGAGTGAGAGAGCTCACGGGAGAGAGGAGAGAGAGTGAGAGCTGAGAGAGTGAAGAGAGAGAGGGAGAGAGAGAATAAATAGAGAAAAACAGTGCGCGGTTTTACTGTGCAAAAACCATGTGCCGCCCACGGTATTGTAAAACAGAGTGTTTTTAACACTTTATAAATTGTTGTGTTTTAAAACTTAAAACATCATTTTAAAACAATAAGAAATCATTTGAATTTATCAAATTAACAAAACAATCAAAAATTCAAAACCCAACCAAGTAATCAAATTAATGTTGAAACATTAATTATGGCACACTAATTCATCATTTATATTACAATAACATCAAATAGATTCCGGGGCGTTACAACTCTCCACCCCTAAAAGAAATTTTTTCCTCAAAATTTACATCTCATTTCACAAACAAAACAAATGCGGATACAATTCTCGCATACTCGACTCTAGTTCCCAAGTGGCTTCATCAACCCCATGATGCTGCCACACAACCTTTACCAACGGTATCTCACGACGATGTAAACTAATTACTTTTCGGTCGATGATCTGAATCGGCACTTCTTCGTACATCGTATCTTCCTGAACCTGCACATCACGAAATGGAACTATCTTACCTTGCTCAGGCGGACACTTCCTAAGCATCGACACATGAAACACATCGTGAACATGAGAAAGTTTGGGCGGAAGATCAAGCCGATAAGCGACCACACCAACACGTTGAGTGATCGCAAACGGCCCAATATACCTCGGCGCGAGCTTCCCACTCACCCCGAACCGCATAGTTCCCTTACGAGGTGATACCCTCAAGAGAGCGAAATCTCCAACCGTAAACTCTAAGGGTCTACGTCTCCTATCCGCGTAACTCTTTTGTCGACTTTGAGCTGACCTCAACCGATCTCGAATCACCGCGACTTTCTCGTTGCTATCATGGATTTCATCCGGCCCTAGAATAACCCTATCTTCCGGCTCGACCCAACACACAGGTGACCGACACGGTCGCCCACACAATGCCTCAAACGGTGCCATACCAATACTCGTCTGATAGCTATTGTTGTATGCGAACTCCGCCAGATGCAAACGTTGCTTCTAATTCCTGTCGAAGTCCAATGCACAGGCACGCAACACATCCTCGAGAATCTGAATAACCCGCTCAGACTGCCCATCAGTCTAAGGATGAAACATCGTATTGAAGTTTAAATCCGTACCTAAAGCCTCTTGAAAACTCCTCAAGTACTTAGCATTAAACCTGGTGTCTCGATCAGAGGTGATGGACAAAGGAACTACATGCAACCTCACAATGTTCTACAGATACAAATCCCCAAGAATCTTCCTCAAACACGTCGACCTAAACGGAATGAAATGCGCCAATTTCGTCAACCTGTCGACCACGACCCAAACTGCATCATGCCGCCGCTCCGTCCTCGGCAAACCTGTGAGAAAATCCATCGTCACATGCTCCCATTTCCACCCTGGAATAGGAAGCGGCTGAAGCTGACCTGCAGGCTTCTGATGCTCGGCTTTCACCTGAAGACACGTCAAACACTTGGCTACATGCTCTCGAACATCTTTCTTCATGCCTCTCCACCAATATTGCCTTTTCAAATCGCGATACATCTTTGTGCTCCCTGGATGAATAGCGAACTGAGACCTATGAGCTTCATCTAAAACAGCTTTCGTCACCTCAGCGATAGCTGGAACTGCAAAACGCTCTCAGAAATACAACAATCCATCTGCGTGCACGCTCCATTCTTCAAACTACTCCCTGTTCTGAATTCGCGACGAAATCCCCTGCAAATGTTGATCCTGCCATTGACTTTACTTCACCATCCGAACAAGAGTTGGAGTTGCTTCCACATGATATACCGAAACTCAATCACAGTCTTCATGATACCATAGCCTATACTCGATTATTGTCGCATCCCTGCTCCAGTCCTCAAAAGCCAAACATGCGAGAATCCCTGAAGACTTCTTGCTAAGCGCATCCACGACCACATTAGCTTTCCCGGGATGATACTGCAACGTAAAATCATAATCCTCCATATACTCTATCCATCTACATTGCCTTAAATTAAGATCCCTCTGAGTGAACAAATACCTCAAACTCTTGTGATCAGAGAAGACCTGAAACGATGCTCCATACAATAACACCTCCAAATCTTCAACGCATGAATCACCGCCGCGAGCTCCAAATCATGAGTAGGATAATTATGCTCGTGAGGTCGTAGCTGTCTCGATCTGTACGCAACCACACATCCATGCGACATCAACACGTATCCAAGTTCGCGTCCTGAAGCATTCGCATAAACCTCATACGGCTCGTCACTGCTAGGAATAACTAACACTGGAGCTGAAGTCAACCGGTCCTTCAATTCCTGAAAAGCAAGCTCACAATCTTCACTCTACTCAAACCTGACATTTTTCTTGATCAATCTCGTCAACGGAGCTGCAATCTTCAAAAAATCGTTTACAAATTTCCTGTAATAACCAGCAAGACCTAAGAAGCTGCGAATCTCTGCCACATTCCTTGGTCGTTCCCACTCTACTATGGCTTCAATCTTGGACGGATCCACAGAAATACCATGCTCCGAGATGACATGACCCAAAAAATTGACCTCAGTCAACCAAAACTCACACTTTTCCCTCTTAGCATACAACTGGTGCTCCCGCAGAGTCTGAAGCACGATCCAAAGATGCTGCTCATGCTTCTCCCAAGTCTTAGAATACACAAGAATATCATCGATGAACACGATCACGAACTGATCCAGATACGGCCTAAATGTCCTGTTCATCAAATCCATGAAAGCTACCGAAGAATTCGTCAACCCAAACGACATAACCAGAAACTCAAAGTGCCCATACCGAGTCCTAAAAGCTATCTTGGGAATATCCTCTTCCTTAATCCTGAGCTGATGATAACCCGACCGCAAATCAATCTTTGAGAAGTACTGTGAACCTGCCAACTGATCAAACAACTCATCAATCCTAGGCAAGGGATACTTGTTCTTCACCGTAACACGATTCAGCTGCTGATAATCCACACACAACCTGAGAGTCCCATCATGCTTCTTAGCAAACAAAACTGGTGCTCCCCACGGAGATGTGTTATTCTGAATATACCCTTTATCAGCAAGCTCCTAAAGTTGCTTCCTCAATTCTTTCATTTCTGCCGGCGCCATCCGATAAGGTGCCATAGAAATCGGTGTTGTCCCCGGAAACAACTCGATACCAAACTCAATTTCTAGATGCGGTGGTAATCTTGGCAACTCGTCGGGGAAGACATCCTCGAACTCATCAACCATCAGAATCGCTACACTGCCTCTCAAAGCATAGGGCTCGCAGTCTAGATTGGTAAGAAAAGCACAACAACCTAGATTCCTTCGCCCTCCTAGACACGACTTCATGAGACGCTCACTCATTAACCAATCACCACCACCCTGTTAAGTGATCATCGTCCCCCTATCAGACACTAAGGTCACTTTTCTAAGTTGGTAGTCTACAATTGCATTATACCTGGACAACTAGTCCATCCCTAGAATCACATCATAGGAGCTCATGGGGAGTATAATCAAATCACTTTTTAAAATCTCATCCCCAATCTTTATTTTACAAGATTTACACATACAATTTACACACACCCGCCCCAAGGGAGAAGTTATGACTAGGGGTTCATTAAACTCTTCTATCTCTAATCCCAAGGCATGTATAAAAGAACTCGAAATGAGAGAATGAGAGGCACCAGTATTAAATAAAACACGAGCTAAAGATCTAGAAACCAAGATCATACCATCGACAACCGCATTACCAACATGAGAATCTGAACCTCCAGATGCCATTGCATGAACCTACACTGGTGCCTTCCCTTTTCCTCTACCAACATTGCTGGGTCCTGGATTGTTCTGCCGATGCTGCTGGGATGGAGACGACTGCACACTACCCGTATCGGCGCTCGATACTGAGGAACACTGCGTTGGAAATGCTGCGGCTGCTGCCCCCGTGCCAGATATGAGAACTACTGAGGGAGAACTGGGGATACTGCAACTACGGGTACTGCTGAGGCGGAGGTAGGGTCTGAGGCTGAGACTGATCACTGGCATCCTCCCCGGTCTGAGATCTAAGACGGGCACTCCTGATCGGGCAATTTCTCTTGATGTGTCTAGGCTGCTGACAGAAATGACAATGGAAGCTATAGGGATTGTTGCGCCCACTGCTAGACGAACTACTGCTACCACTGTTTGCGCCACCTTGCTTGCTCTTCCCCGGAGTCAGACGGCTACTGGTGCTCTTCCTACCACTCCTTTGCAGTCCTCCTAAAGCCTTGGCTCGGTCCTCACAATACTGCACATAATCATTCTCCATGGATATCGCCAACGACACAAGCTCTCCGAAACTCCTAAGCCGTAGAGCAACCAACTGTCGCCGAATAGGAGCCTTGAGCTCTTCCTGAAACTTAATACACTTTTCACGTTCCGATGCCACCGCTGATGGAGCAAACCTAGCCAACTCATTAAACCTTGCCTCATACTCCCGAACTGACAGATCACCCTACTACAACCTGTAGAATTCAGCTGCCTTCTGATCTCTATACCCCTGCGGAAAATATCGATCATAGAACAGCTCCTCGAACCTGTCCCAACTGATATCACCACCGCGCTCCAAACACTTAGCTTGTTTCCACCAAGTGTTAGCGCCACCCTCGAGCTTATACGTAGCAAACTCCACACGAAACTCCTCAGGCACACCAAGGGTATCCAAATGCTTCAGGATCGAATCTAGCCAATACTCTACTAACTGCGGATCCCCATTACCATCAAAAGTCAGAATAGATGCATGCCAGAATTCCTTAAAGTACGCATGCCGACGACCAACATCAGAATCTTCTGGTCTAGCCCTGGCTGCCATCTGTCGAACAGCCGCAAACATAGACCTCATCATGCCCTCATCATTTTCGAACTCGGTGTCAACTGTCGAACGACGTCTAGGTGCCATTCTTTCACTTCTGAAAACAAAATTTGGACTGTCAGAGGTATTTCATTGTCAAACATATGTGTGCACAATTCCCAAGGTTCATAACCTTCAGCTCCGATACCATTCTATCACACCCTGAAGTACGGGAGGTGATGTGGCAGATTATTTAATTGATTAAAATCAAGAGTTTAAGGGTTGGATTAAATATAAAATGTGAGGTTTTCGAAACAACACCTTATATACATTAGGCAATTGAAATCATTAAACAAATAATAATAAAATAATAAAGTCGCGGGTATGGGTCCCACAGACCCACAACTTGTGCACACACATGGTACTGACAATATCATAAATACAATCACAGTCCAAGTACAAGTAAAGTTAAAATCTTACATGCTTTGATTTAAATAATACAAATTAATCTACTAATCCCTCTATTGTTCCTGGGTCCTGTCCGTTGAATCTTCTCCAAACCTAATTGGAAAACCACCTAGAAAGGGGGGGGGGAATTTAAAACAAATAAAACGTGAGCAAAAGGCTCAGTAGGACTATGTTTTATAAAATAATTTAATTTAAAGAAACATTTCATTATTCAAGAATTATTTAAAAGAAACCTTAAATGAATAAATGAATAAATAAATAAATAAATATGAGTAAAATCGTTCTTACCTAGAACAGTTTACTCGTACAACCAGTAATATCATTTTCCTTTCCTAGGCAAACCATAATAATATCACCGTCGTAGTGGCCTAGTTGGGTTTCAGGACCTGCCCCCAAGGTCGATCGCTACACGACCCGATCTCAGATATGGCATCATTCCTATGTGTTTATTATCATCATCATTCAAAACCCAATTACCGAGTGTTGTCATTTACATTCATTATGAAGTTCATTTCAGTTCACGGTATATTAAAATATAACCGATAAATTCATTTTCAAACTACCGTTGAAAACCTTTTAATAGAAATCATTTTCAAAGCCAAATCATTTTGAAACTAGGATATCAAAGAATGGGGTAGAATTCCTACCTCAATACTCGTGCCGGTGCCCCACACCGTAATCTCGGTCGCTATACGTTAGCTTCGTGGAACCACGAACGATCCTAGATACACACTAAGTTGATCAATATCTAGTTCGAGACATTCTATGTTACTAAACCATTTCATGATGTCCTAGTGTGCCATTTATATCTTTAAAATCATTCTATAAGGTTGGAATTTAAATCGGGGTTCAAAACAGGGAAAACAGATGAAAAATCACAAAATTCCCTACTCTTGGCCGGCCTGCCGGACTCCCTGCTTCGGCCGGCCGAACTGTGCAGTTTGGCCTGTCGAAAGCCAAGTTCGGTCGACCGAACATTCCCAGGTTCGACCTGCCGGAGAGATGAACACCGGCCTGTCGATCCCTTGATCCGGCCTGCCAAACACGTGGTTTGGCCTGCCGAACTAGGAAAACCCAAAAATCCAGCCACGGGTTTTCAATTCCCCCAAAATCCAAATCTTGATTTTAACCTATTTTTCTCATATCCCAGGCATGGAAAACAATCATAGTTGGTAGAAAAACATACTAGAACACATTTAAACTCATTTAAACAGGATTTAGACTCAAAAATCTCAAAAATCTCAAAAATCCAAAAATGAAAAAATGGGAAGAAAAATGAAAAATCTTGAATCCAATCTGTTTTTCTTCAATCTAAGCTTAGATTCTTGTTGTTCTAAGTTCATTTAACTCAAACCCAAGGTTTTCTAAGCTTAAGCAAACCTAGATTTTAAAAATGCACAAAATTGAAAATTTTGGAAAAAGTTTAAAAATTTCAAAACTAACCTTGAATCAAAGCTTTAAATCCACATTTTCGGTTACCAAATCACGTTTCTGAGCTTCCTCCTTGCTAACCCGAAGCTTGGATTCGAATTTGATTTAAAAACTCAAGGAGAAATTGAGAGAGAGGGAGAGAGAGGGAGAGGAAACCGAGAGAGAGAGTGAGAGAGCTCACGGGAGAGAGAAGAGAGAGTGAGAGCTGAGAGAGTGAAGAGAGAGAGGGAGAGAGAGAATAAATAGAGAAAAATGGTGGGCGGTTTTACTGTACGAAAATCATGTGCCGCCCACGGTATTGTAAAACAGTGTATTTTTAACATTTTATAAATTGTTGTGTTTTAAAACTCAAAACATCATTTTAAAATAATAAGAAATCATTTGAATTTATCAAATTAACAAAACAACCAAAAATTCAAAACCCAACCACGTAATCAAATTAATGTTAAAAAATTAATTATGGCACACTAATTCATCATTTATATTACAATAACATCAAATAGATTCCGGGGCGTTACAAATGTCCTCCACCGCCTGCTGCTAATGCCCCTCGTAATGTATAAGAAGCATATGATCATTGGATCGAGGCAAACAACAAGGCCTGCTGCTTCCTTTTGGCTGGCATGTCTGACATGCTTAGCATGAAGCACGAAAGCATAGAAATTGCTTATGAGATAATGCAGTCTCTTCAAGACATGTTTGACAAACCTTCTAAAAAGAGACGTTATGAAGCCATTAAGGCTATAATGAATGCCAAAATAAAGGTAGGGATTTCGGTTAGAGAACATGTTCTCAACATGGTTAACTATTTCCATGAGGCCGAGTGAATGGGATGGTGATAGATGAAGCCACACAGGTGGGGATGATTTTGGAAACCCTCACCCTTGCGTTCTTTCAGTTCAAAAACAACTATTTCGTGAACATGCTGAAATATAATATGACTGAGTTGCTTAATGAGCTACAAACCTTCGAGTCTATTTCAAAAGAAAAAACTAAAGAAGGTGAGGCAAATGTTGCAGAAGCTCGACCCTCCTCTTCTACTTGAAAGAATAAGAAGAGGAAGGGGACTGAAGGAAGTGGTAAGTCTAAGAATGGATGGCAACCTAAGAAGAACAAAAGGAACAAAAACAAAAAGAACTAAAAGCAAAAGAAGCCCAAAGGAAAATGTTTCTATTGCGGCGTAGTTGGGCACTAGAAGAGAAACTGCAAGAAGTATCTTCAAGAGCCTAAAGAAGAACAACAGTAAATTAGATTTACTCGTTTTGAAAGCTTGTTTAGCTGAAGATGATACTTTACCCTGGGTAATTAATTTAGGGGCAACTAACCATGTTTGTTCTTCTTCACAGATGCTTAGTTCTTCAAGGGAGCTTGCCGACGGGGAACAAACAATAAGAGTGGGAATAGGAGAGGTTGTTTCAGCAAGAGCAGTGGGAGTCATTAAACTTTATTTTAGAAATAAGTTTTAAATTTTGGATAATGTTTATTACATTCCTAGTTTTTGTAGAAATTTGATTTCTATTTCCAGGTTGTTTGAACAAATGTTTAATGTTTCTTTTAACAATAATTATGTTAATATTTCTAGAAATGGTTTGAATATTTGTTCTACACATCTGGAAAATAGGCTTTACACTTGAAGGCCCAACGGAAAATCACTGCTCAATACCAAAATGTTCATAGTTGAACAACCAAAACCCAAGAAGCAAAAGGTTTCTTCTGATAATGAAACATACCTATGGCACCTTAGATTAGGTCATGTTAACCTTGACAAAATTAATAGACTGGTAAAGGATGGTCCTTTAAGAGAATTAAAAGTTAGTTCTCTACCAATCTGTGAATCTTGTCTTGAAGATAAAATGACTAAAAGGCCTTTCTCTACAAAAGGTAAAAAGGCCAAGGAACCACTTGAGCTAATACATTCGGACGTCTACGGTCCATTAAATGTACAATCACGTGGTGATTACGAATATTTCGTCACATTTATTGACAATTATTTGAGGCATGGATATATGTACCTAATGCAAAGGAAATCTAAAACTTATGGAAATTTCAAAAAATTCCAAGCAGAAGCTGAAAAGCAATTAGGAAAGATGGTGAAGACTCTTCGATCTAATCGAGGAAGGGAATACCTTGACACTGAATTCAAGGACTATTTGATAGAACATGGTATTCTATCACAACTCACCGCACCTAGAACACCACAACAAAATGGTGTTGAAGAGAGAAGAAATCGAACGTTGCTTGATACAGTGAGATCCATGCTTAGTTACTCATCATTACCCACTTCATTTTGGGGATATGCACTACAAACTGTAGTATATCTTCTAAACATAGTTTCATCTAAGTCTATTCCAAAAACAACTTTAGAGTTATGGAATGGTCGCAAACCTAGTATGCGACATATCCGTATATGGGGTGTCTAGCGCATGTACTGAAAGGAAAGATTGGGAAGCTAGAACAATGTTCTAAAGTATGCTTGTTTATGGGATATTCAAAGGGAATAAGGGGAGGTTTGTTTTATAGTCCACAAGAAAAGAAGGTATTTGTATCGACAAATGCCACTTTTCTCGAGAATGATTATATAACAAACTATAAACCTCGTAGCAAAGTTGTACATGAAGAGTTACTTTCTGATCAAATCAGAAAGTAATCGACAACCGTTGTCGAAAGACAAAATGAGGAGACCACATCTCTAGATCAGAATGTCATACCACCTCGACGTAGTAGGAGGGTAGTGAGACCACCTACTCGCTACAGGGAAATTGGAGAAGCACATGTTGCTATCTCTGATAATGGTGAGGATGATCTATTACCATATCGTCATGCAATGGAAGATTCTGAAAAGGAGAAATGGTTGGAAGCTATGAACCTTGAAATGGAGTCTATATACTCCAATTCAGTATGGGAACTTGTAGATCTACCTAAAGGGATAAAACCTATAGGACGCAAGTGGATCTATAAGAAGAAAAGAGGAGTGAATGGGAAAGTTGAGACTTTCAAAGCTAGGCTTATGGCAAAGGGTTACACCCAAAAGAGGGAGTTGACTATGAAGAAAATTTCTCACCTGTAGCTATGCTTAAATCCATTCTGATTCTTTTATCTATTGCTACATGTCTTGATTATGAGACATGGCAAATGGATGTCAAGACTGCCTTTTTGAATGGCTATCCTGAGGAAAGCATCTATATGGTGCAACCAGAAGGGTTTGTAGTCAAAGGTTAAGAGCAAAAAGTTTACAAGTTGTAGAGGTCCATCTATGAACTCCAACAAGCTTCAAGATCTTGGCACTTGAGATTTGATGAGGTGATCAAATCTTGTGGTTTCGATCAAAATATCGATGAACCTTGTGTGTATAATACATCAAAGATAAGAAGGTGGTCTTCTTAGTTCTTTATGTAGATGATATCCTCCTCATTGGGAATGATGTAGGAATATTATCTAATGTAAAGAAATGGCTCGCCAACCAATTCCAAATGAAAGATTTGGGAGAGGCAAGTTATGTTCTTGGAATCTAACTCATAAGAGATCGCAAGAACAAATTGTTGGCGCTGTCATAGCCATCGTATATCGATAAGGTGCTTATCATATTTTTGAAGCAAAACTCCAAGAAAGGTAATTTACCTACACGTCATGGAGTTTATCTTTCAAAAGAGCAGTGTTCTAAGACACCGCAAGAGGAAGAATACATGAGACGGGTACCCTGTGCATCTATAGTGGGAAGTCTAATGTATGCCATGTTGTGTACAAGACTTGACATTTGCTATGCGGTGGGTATACTTAGTCGGTATCAATCCAACCCAGGATTAGATCATTGGGTAGCAGTTAAACAAACTCTCAAGTATCTCAAGAGAACGAGAAACTAGATGCTGGCATATTTCGGTGAGAATTTGATTCCTATTGGATATACTGATTCTGATTTTTAATCAGACAAAGACACATGTAAATCTATATCTGGATTAGTGTTTACTTTTGGTGGTGGAGCCATAGTTTTGAGAAACATTAAACAATCATGTGTTGTTGATTCGACTCTGGAAGCTGAATATGTGGCTACTTATGAAGCGGCTAAAGAAGCTATTTGGCTCCGTAAGTTCTTAAATGATCTGGAAGTCATTCCAAGCATGGATAAACCACTCACATTGTATTGTGATAACAGTGGTGCAGTAACAAATTCAAAAAAACCTAGAAGCCACAAAAGAGGAAAGCAGATAGAGCAAAAATATCATTTGATTAGAGAAATAGTACATCAAGACAATGTGGAAGTTGTAAAGATAACGTCGGATAAAAACCTTGCTGACTCATTTACCAAGATGTTACCTGCAAAGAGTTTCGAGGGACACTTGAAAGGCCTAGGCCTTAGAGACATGTCTCATCTGCTTTAGGGCAAGTGGAAGATTGTTGGGTTTGGTGCCCTAAAAGCTGTGACATTGTAGATATTGTTAATAAATAAATAAAGTGACATTTATAATTATTTTGGTTGCTTATGTGCATTATGAATACATTTATAAACATCAAGAAAATTCCATGACTATTTATGCGACTAAAAATTTAGCATATAAATGTTATATACTTAGGGATAAAATTTATAGATAATAATCTAAATAGTCCGTAATAATTAATTAAAGTTTAGGATCTTTAATTAAATATTACAAGTACGGTCCAATCTCATTCGGAATGAAATAGTTTTATCCGAGCTATTAATGTAGAGACATTAGATTGGAAGTACTTTATATGATGAGATTATATAGGACTGGACCAGATAAATTATGAATCTTTAATAATCATCTGTTACAGATAGAGTATTCAAATTTATCACTATGATAATCATATATTTGACAGTCTTAATCTTGAGTATTTATTAGACTCCTATTTATGGCATTATGTTTTTTGACTTGCATAGTAAGATTTATCTAAACACATATCATAACTTAGCATTTTAGAAACATAATGTAATAAATGGCTAGGAATAATATTATACAGACATGGAAGCCATTCCTTCCTTATGGAAGTTAGAAAAATAGTTCTCTAGAGTGATAATTCAAAGTTTGAATAATAGAGTGCTCGTTCATAATAAGATTATGAATTAACTATTCATTAGAGAATTATTGAAACTCAAGGATAAAGATATAATAAGAGAGGTAAACAGAAATTGAATCTCGCTCTTATTATGAACTATCTATGAAGGACGACTTATATGTAATGATTATATCAATAGACTATTCGCTAATTTTCTTTGAGTAATTTTACTATAATCTCAAGAGTTTAGTTTTAGGTTTTTAGTAGAGTGACACTGAAACTAATAAATTTGACACATTGATTAAAGAGTTTGATTAATTGTCAAATTTATTGGAGATTGGGTTATAGATCCATAGATCCCCAATGCCATCTCTATAACACTATATTGGATTAATGCATAGAATCAATTATACATATTTAATTTAGAATTATTGAATTCTGAATTAATTATTTCACACTTAAAATATTAATGTGACACAGCAAAATGTTCTCTGTGACACATAATATAATGTGATAAATGTTGTCACATTAACTGAGCATTAGTTAATTAATTAATTTAAAAATTTATTCTTAAATAAATATGATTTATTTTTGAATATAAGTATATATAAGTTTTTAATTTTATTATATATATAATACTGAATCACGTGTGATTCGTTTTCTTTCTTTTCTGTTTTGTTTAAACTATATATATATATATATATTGAATTAGTAGGTTACTAATTTGTTAAATTTTTTAAAAAACAACGTAAAGGTAAGTTTACCTATACATAAATGACTTATATATATATATATATATCTAATAAAAGTTAAAAGAATCTTTTTTTTTTTGTGATTCGTTTTTGGAATAACAAAGGGATAAGGAATGTAGAGCATATCCCTTCCTATATATCTGATATGGTGGTTGCATCAAATTTGAAATTAATAAAAAATAACTAATTGCTCAGATATAAAAAAGGTAGAGATAATAGTTATCTCAACAGATTTATCATTCACGTAACTTTTGCAAAATACTCAGAGAGAAAAACTGAGAGTTCTTCTCTAAAAAAAAAAGATGTCTGCTATCTCATGTATTGAGTACATAGTAGATTTAAAATAGTATGAGGTTAATTCATTCTTATAGTTTGACGCCCACTTGTCTTTTCATTGGTGCGGTGGCTTAGCTTAGAAGATCGTGGTATCAAAGAGGAAAGCTAGGATACCCTGATTGTCTTCAAAAATGTTAGTAAAATTCTCAATGCTTTCTATTATTAATTAAAATTATATAGCTATTTTCGATGAATAAAGTTTTAAGAAAATTTTTGTTTGTCTACGATTCGTCTCTTTCACTGCATTCCTTTTCATATTTTATTCCAACAGTCAATAGTTACAGAAGGTTAATTGGTAGATTGCTCTATCTCATGCTCATAAGACCCGATCTAGCTCATGGAGTCCATCTTCTCAACCAATTTTAAAGAGTCTGAGGAAGCCACACATGTAGATGGCTGAGCGAATGGTTTGCTATTTGACAATGCCATGGTCGTAAAGGCTTATAGTGACACCGATTAGGCCACATGCCCCACAACGAGAAGATCAGTCACAAGATTTCTAACATTTCTTGGCACAGCACCACTAACTTGGCATTTGAAAAAGTAGACCACAATATCCCTGTCGTTCATATAGGTCGAATATCGAGCTATGGCAAAAACGACAAAGGAAATAGTATGGATTGTGCAGTTACTCAAGGATATGTTTGTGGAAGTGCCAAGGTTGATTCGTTTGCTATGTGACAATAGGTTTGCCATTCACATTGCTAAAAACCCCATCTTTCATGATCTCACTAAACATATAGAGCTTGATTGCCACTTTGTTAGAGAGAAGGTTCAAAACAAGTTGCTTGACTTAGCTCTTGTGACCTCTACTCAACACTTGGTGGATGAATTCACCAAGGCTCTTGGAAGAGCATAATTTCAAAACATTATATGGAACATTGGCTTAAATGGAAACTATCAGTAAGCTAAGATGCGTGCAACACATCAGCATGAGGGACGCTATTGAAATTCATTTTCCATGTCAGTAATATGTAGATCATGCATTATTATTGAAAGATCTGCATTACTATTGAAATTGTTGACCTTACTAGTGCCAGCCAATCTTGCCGCATATAGGAGATGCTGATTTCATATTAATATATAAATCATGCATTATGATTGTTTCCAGTTTTATACACCATAATTACTTGCTTTCTATATATTGTTAATTTCTTTTTTTTTTAGTTGATGTAAACTGATGTATATAGCCTAAGTCTAAAAAGTTGAGAATCGTAGATTCAATTTCTCGAAGAGTATATGGCAAGCACTTAGGCTATATACATTAATTTACATTAACTAAAAAAAAAAAATTAACAATATATAGAAAGTAAGTAATTATGGTGTATAAAACTAGAAACAATCATAATGCATGATCTATATATTAATATGAAATCAGCATCTCTTATGTGTGGCAAGATTGGCTGGCACTAGTAAGGTCAACGATTTCAATACTAATGCAGATCTTTCAATCGTAATGCATGATCTGCATACTACTAACATGGAAAATGAATTTCAATAATACCTTTACATAAATTGATTTACCCTTTTAAAATCTCTCATCGACTTCTAAAGCAAATGAAAAATGTTGGATAATGTTTTAACGGCTTGTTTGGCACACCGTATTATATTGTATTGTATTGTAGTACATTGCCTTTTCTACATATAATACAATGCAATGCAATGCAATGTAATACAATACAATATGGTGTGCTAAACATGCCCTAAAGGAACTTAATTTCCAGATCTTTGTTCTTTATATTTTAAGATTCTTTTTTATTGGATTTAAGAGTTAATACAACATTAACTCATTTTAGTGTAAAATTCTTGTTTGAATGTTCGATTTGGTGACACTATCATACAAACTTATAATAAAATTATCAGATTCCATCACTAAAATAGTTGTGTAGAGGTGATAAGCAATTAAGAGTAAAGTTCTGGTCTTGGAGTAGGGCCGATAATTTCAGACACGGCACGATGACATGATACGAAAATGACACGAGATAAACAGGTTTGGACCGCATGTTTATTAATTGGGCCATAAAAGGGTTGGCATGAATAACACAAAAATAAACGGGCTAGATTCGTGCTAACACGTCTAACACACCTTAATACGTTTAATTAAACGAGCTATAAACGTATCGACACGACATGACATGACTCAACTGTTTATAACACATTTAAACTTAAAAATAAAATTTTTGAAATATTTGTAGTAGGTTAGTATTAATTAGATGTTGTGTTTTTGTTAATTTTCTTTATTGGTTTTTTCAAATATTTTTTAATATTTTTTAATTTTTAGTTAACTAGGTCATAAACGTGTCATATGTGTGTTGTTATCATGCCAACCGGTCACGACCTGCTTAGTAATCGTGTTAATCGTATCGCAAAGTGTTATGTGTGCCATAAGTGGGTCGTGTTTATGTTTGCATTTCTAGCACATTTATTAATTTTGTTGTGTTCGTGTTTGGCCTAAACGTGTCGTGCTGTAAACATGCCGACATGAACACGACACGAACATGTTTACTGCTAGCCCTATCTTGGAGTGACTGAGACTAAGAGTCTTTCTTCTTAGAAAATTTCCCTCCTTTTTTGTGCATATTGGTTGAGTCGAAGGAAGTCGTGAAGGAATTTATAAGCTTAAGGGAATGAAAGAGATAGAGTACAAATCTTGAACTTTTAATTGCCTGGGTATTAGACCAAAATTGTAAATGAATGACTTTTGGAGAACGAAAGATATCTTATAGTTGCAAAGTTTCTAAAAGCATGTGGTTATTCTTTCATGCCTCCAACCGCCTGAAGTATGACCTCTGTCAATGAGTAGATCGGCATGGCAGTAGCTAGTAACTTATAGAAACACTTCAAAGCCCAGTGGTTGCCCTCCGCTTCCCTCAACAAGCCTTCCACCATCGCTCCTTCTTCCATCTTTAACACCTAGAGGGAGTATATTAGAGCCAAACTGTCCGTCCATCTCATGCTCTAGACCAAACCTCACTTACAACGAAGGCCATTTTGGTGTTTTCAACATAAAAAATGTAAGTTACATGTAATTTTCTTTGAAAAATTTGACAGATGTAGACGGAAAGGTGTCATTTGCACCCGATTAAAGAGTTTAGAAGGTATTTTGTTAAGACTAAGCCATTAAAATTCAAACTGCCACCTTTTAAATAGGTCAGAAGTATCTATACCGATTTCCTTACATTTTTTCTTGTACCGCGTTATGTATTAAAAAAATATTTAGATATATGAGTAATCCCTTTTCCTAACAAATTCCAAGTGGTTTTTGCTATGCTGCATTTAAAAATCATTATTTCTTTTCAATAGTTTTTCTTCCTCTTGTTGGAAGTTTTTTACCTCTTTCCATCGGTTTTCTTTATATTAACCACCCTCATCTCATTCCATCTTCCTATTTTCTTCCTTGATCTTCGTGTTTTCTTACCCTGCTTTAAGATCTTTAATATTGTATTTTCTCAACTTTGTATTTTATGACTGATCTCTCAGATGGCCTCGACTTTGCTTTGTCTCTTCCTTTTGAGAAAGAGAAAGTTCATGTTATTCGTGATGCTGAAATTAATAATAACAAGAAGAAGTTATATTGTGCCTAAATTCTACAAGTTTATTGGAAAAAAGACGGTCAATCGAGAAGGTTTGAAGAACTCTTTCTCCGACTTATGGTGTCTGCGTTATGATGTCCTATTTCAAGAGTTAGAAGAGAATGTGTTTTGGTTGCAATTTGGTTCAGAGGCCGAAGTCCAAAGGGTCCTTCTAGGAGCACCTGGGCACTTTGATCAGAAGTTACTTGTTCTCATGCACCAAAAGGTTTCAGCAAACCAAATATGGATGATTTATGTTATATCACCGTTTGGGTATAAGTCCATTGCCTAACTGTCACGCCCCGGAGTACAGGAGGTGACCTGTCAGATTATTTAAATTAATTAAAAGGAGAATTTAATTAAAATCAAGAATTTCAAGGGTTAAGTCAAATATATAAAAATGCAGAAGTTTCAAAACTACATTGTATAAAAGAATTCATAAACATTAAGTAGGTGAAATCATTAAGCGAATAATAGAATAATAAAGACCCGCAAGTATGGGTCCCACCGACCCACAACTTGTACACACACATAGTAATGACAATATAATAATACAACCATAGTCCAAGTACAAATAGAGTTAAAACATTACATGCCTTTTTCAATTAATGCATATAACCTACTAATCCTTCTACTGCTCCTGATTTCTGTCCGTTGAGTCTTCTCTGAACCTAAATGGGAATCCACCTAGGGGGGGAAGTTTAAAAAAACAAACAAAATGTGAGCGAAAGGCTCAGTAGGACTATATTTAAATAAATTATTTAATTTAAAGAAAAGTTTCATTATTCAGGTAATTATTTAAAAGAAACCTTGAATAAATAAATTTAATAAAATCATTCTTACCAAAAACAGTTTATTCGGTCGACCAGAAATACATTATTTTCTTTTCCTAGGCAAACCACATACATATCACCAAAGTCGATCGCTACACGACCCGATCTCTGGGTTTCGAGACCTGCCCCCAAAGTCGATCGCTACACGACCCGATCTCTGATATGGCATCATGCCCTTGTGTTTATATTCATCATTATTCAAAACCCATTTACCAAGTATTATCATTTACATTCATTATGAGATCCATTTCAGTTCATGGTTTATTAAAATATAGCCGATAAATTCATTTTCAATCAACCGTTGAAAACATTTTTATAGAAACCCTTTTCAAAGCCAAATCATTTCGAAACTGGGCTACCAAAGAAAGGGTAGAAGTCCTACCTCGATACTCGTGCTGATGCCCCACACCGTAATCTCGGTCCGCTATATGTTAGCTCCACTGAACCACGAACGATCCTAGATACATACTAAGTCGATCAATATCTAGTTTGAGACATTCTATGTTACTAAACCATTTCATGATGTCCTAGTGTGCCATTTGCATCATTAAAATCATTTTACAAGGTTGGAACTTCAATCAGGGTTCAAAATAGTGAAAATAGGTGAAAAATCACAAAATTTTCCTATGCCCTATCGGCCTGTCGGACGCCCTGCTTCGGCCGGCCAAACTGTGCAGTTCTGCCTACCAAAAATCAAGTCCGATCAGCCGGACATTTTTCAGGTTCGGCCTGCCGAACGGATGAGTTCGGGCTGCCGATCCATTGAATCCGGCCTGCCAAACGCGTAGCTCGTCTTGCCAAACTAGGAAAACTAGAATTCCCAACCACGGGTTTTGGTTCTCCCAAAACCCAAATCTTGATTCTAACCTATTTTTCTCAAATCTCAGGCATGAAAAATATTCATAGATGATAGAAAAACATGTTTGGACACTTTTGAACTCATTTAAACAAGATTTGAACACAAGATTTTCAAAAATCTAAAAATGGGGAAAATGAAAAAATCTTGAATCTAATATGTTTTTCTTCAATCCAAGCTTAGATTCCAGGTGTTCTAAGTTCCTTTAGCTCAAATCAAGGGTTTTCTAAGCTCAAACAAACTTAGATTTCAAAAATGCATAAAATTTGAAAATTTTGAAAAAGTTTAGAAATTTCAAAACTAACCTCGAATCGAAGCTTCAATCCATGTTTTTGGTTCCCAAATCACATTCCCGAGCTTCCTCTTTGCTAACTCGAAGCTTGGATTCGAATTTTGATTCAAAAATCGAAAAGAAATTTGAGAGAGAAAGAGAGGAGCCGAGAGAGAGAACGAGAGAGAGATCTCACGGGAGAGAGGAAGAGATAGAGAGTGAGAGCTGAGAGTGAAGAGAGGGGAAGAGGAGAGAGAATAAATATAGGAAAATAGTGGGCGATTTTACTGTGTGAAAACCATGTGCCACCCATGGTTTTGTAAAACGGAATATTTTAAACATTTTACAAACTGTTGTGTTTTAAAAACTCAAAACAACATTTTAAAACAATAAGAAATCATTAGAATTTATTAAATTGACAAAACAACCTAAAATTCAAAATTTAACCAAACAATCAAATTAATGTTGAAACATTAATTATGGCACACTAATTCATCATTTTACATTATAATAACATTAAATAAATTTCAGGATATTACAACTCTTCACCCCTAAAAGAAATTTTGCCCTCGAAATTTACATCTCATTTCAGAAACAAAACAAATGTGGATACAACTCCTGCATACTCTACTCTAGTTCCCAAGTGGCTTCATCAACCCCGTGATGCTGCCACACGACCTTAACCAACGGTATCTCATGACGACGTAAACGGATCATTTTGCGATCGATGCTTTGAATCGGCACCTCCTCGTACGTCGTATCTTCCCTAACCTGCACATCGTGAAATGAAACTATCTTAACCTGCTTAGGCGGACACTTCCTAAGCATCGACACATGGAACACGTCGTGACCATGAGAGAGTTAGGGCGGAAGGTCGAGCCGATAAACGACCACACCAATACGCTAAGTGATCTCAAACGGTCCAATTTACCTTGGTGCAAGCTTTCCTCTCACTCTGAACAGCATAGTTCCTTTACAAGGCGATACCTTCAAGAGAACAAAATCTCCTACCGTATATCCTAAGGGTCTACGTCTTCTATCCGTATAACTCTTCTGTCGACACTGAGCTACCCTCAATCGACCTCGAATCTTGGTGACTTTCTCGTTGCTATCACGAACCTCATCCGGCCCAAGAATAACCCTATCTTTCGGCTCTGCCCAACACACCAGTGACCGACATGGTCGTCCATACAACGCCTCAAACGGTGCCATACTAATACTCGCCTGATAACTGTTGTTGTACGCGAACTCTGCCAGATGCAAATATTTCTTTCAATTCCCACCAAAGTCTAACGCACAGACATGCAACATATCCTCGAGGATGAAACGCTATACTGAAGTTCAAATCTGTGCTTAAAGCCTCCTGAAAACTCCTCCAGTACTTAGCATTAAACTTGGTGTCTCGATCAGAAGTGATGGACAAAGAAACTCCATACAACCTCACTATGTTTTGTAGATACAAGTCCCCGAGAATCCTCCTCGAACATGTCGACCTGAACAGAATGAAATGCACTGATTTCGTCAACTTGTCGACCACGACCCAAACTGCATCATGCCGCTGCTCCGTCCTTGGAAAACCTGTGAGAAAATCCATTACCACATGCTCCCATTTCCACCCTGGAATAAGAAGCGGCTGAAGCTGACCTGTAGGCTTCTGATGCTCGACTTTCACCTGAAGACACGTTGTACACTTGGCCACGTAGTCTCGAATATCTTTCTTCATGCCTCTCCACCAATATTGCCTCTTTAAATCATGATACATCTTCGTGCTCCTCGGATGAATGGCGAACTGAAACCTATGGGCTTTGTCCAAAACGGCTTTCATCACCTCTACGATAGCTGGAACTGCGAGACGCTCCTAGAAATATAACGATCCATTTGCATGAACTCTCCATTCTTCAAACCGCTCTCCGTTCTGAATCTGCATCCAAATCCCCTGCAAATGCTGATCCTGCCACAGATTTTGCTTCACCATCTAAACAAGAGCTGGGGTCACCTCCACATGATATACCGAAACTCGATCATAGTCTTCACGATACCATAGCCCATACTCGTTCACTGTCGCATCCCTGCTCCAGTCCTCAAGAGCCAAACAAGCAAGAATCCCTGAAGACTTCCTACTAAGCGCATCTGCGACCACATTAGCTTTCCCGGGATGATATTGCAACGCGAAATCATAATCCTCCCTATACTCTATCCATCTTCGCTGCCTCAAATTAAGATCCCTCTGAGTGAACAGATGCCTCAAACTCTTATCATCAGAGAAGACCTGAAATAATGCTCCATACAAATAACACCTCCAAATCTTCAGCGCGTGAATCACTATCGCGAGCTCCAAGTCATGAGTAGAATAATTTTGCTCGTAAGGTCGTAGCTATCTCGATCCATATGCAACCACGCATCCATGCTGCATCAACCACGCATTCATTGGTGGCTACTGAGAATGGGAAATTTGCATTCAAGTCTAGTTTGGAAGAGGCTTTCTCTATTGATAATTCAGTGATCTTTTCTGAAAACACAAAATATGAAGCCTGATATTTCAGTATTGCCTTCTAAGAGAAATTTTGATGATCAAAATCTTTCTTTAAGGAAGTTTTTCAAAAAAATTCAATGAGGTATTACTTCATCTATTCCTTACCCAAAAAGCATTGCAATGGTTGATCACTCAAACAAGGAATCTTCAATCTTGGTTGACTATACCAATCTCAAAAAAGGTCCGAATTAAGTTATTGAAGCTAATGGGTGTGATGAAGAAGTGTTTGAAGTCAAATGTTACGTCTGGTCCTAGTGTTGTTGTTCTTGATAAGGTGGTGGGTGTTGTTATGCAACCCCCACCACCAGTCATGAATATTGTTGGTTAGAACGCACGGGCTTGGGGCACCCGAGTGCGTTCGGTCAATTAGCTTTGTTGGTCAAATAACAAAACCTTAGCTCTTGTTTCTTATTGAAAGTCGACTTGTTAAAAGATAGTGTTGTTATTTTTAGTTATTTATTTATTATTTATTTAGTTTTTAAATGATAATAAATAAATAAAAATAAATTTAAGTGGTCCAATAGACATGTATTTTCTAAAGAGTGTCAACCAAAGCAGAACTATTATAATACTTCAGAAAAAATGCTTATTTTCATGAAAAGTAACGTCCACCCTGAATGTGGGTGTCTATAATATAAGAGGCCTCTAAGCCTGTGCAGTTTTATTCAGAAATACATCATCTCTCTAAAATTGCAGAATGTTTAGAAAAGCCTCATCTTTCACAAGATTTTTCTTTAGGAATTCTTATAGGGAAACTCTCCATTCATTCTTTAGATTATCAATGGCTGGAGGTTAGATTTTATTTCCTTTACGTTTCTGCATTTAGATGATTTTCATGCAATTTGGATTATGCATATATGAAAATCATAATTCTGTATATGTAAATTTCTTACATTTGGTATTAAAGCGTGGTTTTTTCTCTGCCTTGATATATTTGAATGGAGTTTTAATGGATTTTTTCAAAATACCCAAAACTTTGTTGTATTTGAAATCATTTTGTGATGTTTTCTAATGAAAACCAACATTAGAAATCATTAGGAAATTGATTTTCTAACATTTTTTGGGTTTTTAAAACGTCAATTTTGGTATCCATAAGGTATTGAAACGACTAGGCCTACAATTTGACCCATTTTCGGATGAAAAGACCTGAAATAACGGAAAAAACAAAATCAGGGGCTGAAAAACGACATGTTGTTACTACAAAACGACATGTCGTTTTTCATGGAGAAAAACGACACGTCATTTTTAAGCGAGCAAGGGTGCTGGTCATTTCATAAAATGACACGTCGTTTTCGTCAGTGACAAAATGACATGTCATTTTTAGGGGCATGTGGCATTTTTTCTTCGTTTTTTGGCAAGAAAAATGAAAAAAATCCAAAAATTATTTTTATTTTTATTTTTATTTTTTTTGGTTTTTTAATTTGGGTATTTTGGAAAATTGTTTTTTTTAATAAATCTAAAATTAATTATAATGAAATCCAAAATTTTGTTACTTATAGTTAAATAAAATTTTAGAAATTAATTTTAGATATGTTATTGAATTTATGCATAATTTATTTTACATCTATTCTTTAGCTGTTATTTTTAATACATGCAAATTCATGAATATTTTATGCACGAAAATTAAATGTCTTTTGTGATTTGTATAATTTAATTAATTTAAGAGTAGCCATAGCATCTTAGATTATCTTAAAATTATGTATTAATTTTTTCAAATCACATTTAGTTAAACGGGCATTAATTGTGACTAATTATGTTTAGTACAATAAAATTTATCTAACAAGAAATTTTATTATATTAAATATGATTGTTTAGGATAAAATATTGAATTATTTTCTTAATTTGCCTACAGGGATTAAGAAATGGAATACAGTTTAATAGTTTCATCATATGATTGTATTTGAATCAATGTGAATTAAAAACTTAGCCCACAAGCAGTTTTTATGTCATATGATTCGTAATTTTTGTTGCATGATTGACATTGATAAAACATGACATATAGTTATTAGCTTCAAATTTTGTGACATGAGCATGTATGTTTGATGTATTGCAGTAATTCAACCTGTTTATTTATCTGATATGAAATGTGATATTGCTGAGCTTAAGGGTGATAACTATAAAGTCTGGAAGGTACGGATTCTCCTTCATTTGGGGTGGATGGACATTGACTATGCCATAAGAAAAGATGAACCGCCCTCTATCATTGAGACCAGCACTCTAGATGATGTTAGTCGATATGAAAAATGGGAGCGATCCAATTGTCTCTCAGTTATGTTCATAAAGACTAAGATCTTTACTGGGATTAGGGGTTTGGTTGATCAATATAACAATGTTCGAGCACTACTGAAGGCTATTGATGAACAATTTGAGTCTTCAGATAAGGCATTGGCAAGCATCTTGATAATGCAGTTTTCATCTTTGAAGCTTACCGGTATAAAAGGCGTGCATGAGCATATCATGCACATAAGGGACATTGCAGCTCAATTAAAGATGCTTGAGGTTAAGATGTCTGATTCGGTCCTGATACATTACATTCTGGACACTCTACTCTCTGAGTATGGTCCCTTTAAGATCTCCTATAACATACATAAGGACAAATGGTCAATAAATGAGCTATTGACCATGTGTGTTCAAGAGGAGGGAAGACTTATCATGGAGGAGGGAGAGAAAGTAAATTTGGCAACCTAGGGTAACAAGAAAAAGTTTTAGACCAAGCAAAAGGGGAAAGGCAAGGTTCCTGCCTAGCCAGATATTAAGAAGGAGTTCAAGTGCTTCTTTTGTAAGAAGAAGGGGCACGTAAAGAAAGATTGCTCCAAATTTCGAGAATGGCTTGATAAGAAAGGTACTCAACTCTCACTTGTCTATTATGAATCCAATATAATTGATGTTAATTATAACACATGGTAGATTGACTCTGGTTCTACAATCTATGTTACCAATTTCCTATAGGGATTGCAAAACCTACGGAAGCCAGTGGGAAGTGAGCAAAGCATCTATTGTGGAAATAAGATGCGCTCACATGTGGAGGCTATAGGAACGTGCAAACTAGTCTTAAGTAGTGGCTTTATTTTGTATTTGGAAAAGACATTCTATATTCCTAGTTTTTCTAGAAATTTAATTTTAGTTTCCAGACTTGTATCAGTTGGATATTCCTTTCAATTTTCAAAATCTTCTTTCAATTTGTTTTATAAATCTGATTTTATTGGAGATGATACTTTGTCTGATGGTCTTTTCAATCTTAATTGATAAAATGATGCCAATTATACTAATATGCATGTTCATGAGAATGTTGCAATAAAGCGATGTGTTATAAATGATGAATCCTCTATGTTGTGGCATCAGAGATTGGGACATATCTCCATTGAGAGAATTAAGAGATTAGTAAATGATGGAGTACTCAGTACTTTAGATTTTACTAATTTTGATACTTGTGTGACTCCATTAAGGGTAAATAGACCAACAAGTCAAAGAAAGGTACCAACAGGAGTTCTGATTTATTGAAAATCATACGTATAGATATTTGTAGTCTAGACTTGGGCACGTACTCTTAAAGGTACTTCATCTCTTTCATAGATGACTACTCACGATACATGTATCTCTACTTGCTTAACAATAAAAATGAAACACTAAATGCTTTTGAGGCCTTTAAAGCAGAAGTAGAGAAACAATGCGGCAAGCAAATTAAGATCGTGAGATTGGATAGAGGTGGAGAGTACTACGGTAGATACACTAAGTATGGACAAGCACCTGGTCCTTTTGCTAAGCTTCTTCAAGAACATGGGACTGTTGCCCAATATGCTATAACTAGTGCTCTAGACCAAAATGGTGTAGCTGAAAGAAGAAACCGAACATTAATGGACAAAGTGTGGAGCATGCTTGCTAGCTCCAAACTTCCAATTTCTTGTGGACTGAAGCTCTTAAGACGACAGTGTACATATTGAACCGAGTTCCAACCAAGGCTATCCCCAAGACACCCTTTGGGTTATTAAAAGGTTGGAAACTGACATTGTGACATGTATGAGTTTAGGGATGCCTGTCGGAGGTATGAGTTTATAATCCACAAGAGAAGAAGCTAGACCCAAGGACCATAAGTAGATATTTTATTGGTTATGCTGAATAATCGAAAGGATATAGATTTTATTGTCCATCTCATAATACTAGATTTGTGGAATCAAGAAATGCAAAATTTTCTTGAAAATGACTTAATTAGTGGGAGCGATCGATCCTGGAACACTGTTCTTGAGAAAGATCATACAAATGCTCCACCTTCTACTTCTTATGATAGATTGATTGTTGTACACAATAGGCCTAAAGTTCAAATGCATGATGAACAACAACAAGTCATCAAGTTCCACAAACTGCTGATCATGAAATAGATCTAGCTGAACAATAGATTTAGGAACCTGTTGAACAACAAGCTCCTCAAGAGAATGTTGAACCAACATTAAGGAGATCTACTCGAGAAAAGCGATCAGCAATACCTAGTGACTATATTGTGTATTTACAAGAGTCTGACTACAATGTTGGAACTGAAAATGATCTTGAAACGTTTTCACAAGCCATGAGCAAGGAATCTAATGTATGGTATAGTGCCATGAAAGACGAAATGGATTTTATGACATCTAACAGAGTCTAGGATCTCATTGAGTTGCCTAATGGTGTAAAAGCCATTGGATGTAAATGGGTCTTTAAAATGAAGAAAGACTCATTAGGCAACATTGAGAGACATAAGGGAAGACTGGTTGCCACAGGATTCACTCAAAGAGAAGGAATTGACTATATAGAGACTTTTTCTCTTGTATCTAAAAAGGATTCTCTTCGAGTTATTATGGCATTGGTCGCCCATTTTGATTTGGATTTGCATCAAATGGATGTGAAAATGATTTTTCTCAATGGTGATCTAGAGGAAGAGGTTTACGTGAAACAACCAAAAGGATTTTTCTTTAGTGATGGTGAGCATTTAGTCTGTGAGCTTAAGAAATCCACATATGGGTTGAAACAAGCCTCTCATCAGTGGTATTTAAAGTTCCATGACATTATCTCTTCATGTGGTTTTAAAGAGAATATCATGGATCAATGTATATACCAGAAGGTCAGTGAAAGTAGGATTTGTTTCCTTGTGCTATATGTGGATGACATATTACTTGTAACTAAAGGATATGGGATAAGGGTTTGCTATATGAGGTGAAGCAATTTCTCTCAAAGAACTTTGAAATAAAGGATATGGGAGAGGCATCTTATGTCATTGGCATTAAGACCCAAAGGAATAAATCTCGACGCATTTTGGGTTTGTCTCAAGAGGCCTATATCAACAAGGTTCTAGAGATAGAAAGGTTTTGAATGAAGGATTGTTCATCAAGTGTAGCACCCATTGTGAAGGGTGACTGGTTCAATTTGAACTAGTGCCCGAAAAATGAGCTCGAATGGGAACAAATGAAAAACATTCCATATGCTTCAGCTGTTGGAAGCCTAATGTATGCTCAGGTCTGTACAAGACCTAATATTGTATTTGCTGCGGGAATGTTAGGCAGATATCAGACTAACTAGGTGTTGACCACTAGAGAGCTACAAGGAAGGTGATGAGATACCTTCAAGGGACTAAAGATTACATGCTTATGTATAGACAGACTGATAATCTAGAGGTAATTGGATACTCCGATGTAAACTTTGCGGGCTGTGTTGATTCGAGAAAATCAACATCTAGTTATGTTTTTATGTTGGCCGATGGAGTTGTATCTTGGAGAGTGCGAAGCAGACTTTGACTGCTACCTCTACTATAGAGGCAGAGTTCATTTCTTGTTTTGAAGCTATTTCGCATGGTATACAGTTGAAGATTTTCATATTTGGGCTTAGAATTGTGGATTCTATTTCTAGGCTATTGAGATTGTACTATGACAATTTAGCTGCAGTATTTATGGCCAAGAACAACAAGAGCGGTAGTTGAAGTAAACACATCGACATTAAGTACTTGGCTAGAAGAGAACGCGTTAAATACAAAAAGTGGTCATTGAACATGTTAACACTAAGTTGATGATTACTGATCCTTTAACTAAAGGCATGCTACTAAAGATTTTTAAGGATCACATAGTACAAATGGGACTTGGTTCCATGATGTGAATTTCATTGTACATACATTTGGTTATTTTTTATGAAACTCTTATTCAGTTGTGATGTTTTCTTATATTCAATTGTGCACATATTTAGTTATTTTGAGAAAAATCAATTAAGTTGGACCTAGAATAAACATAGGGTTTATTTATTAAGTTACATTACCATTTATGAGTTAGTATTAAGGGATATAATGCATTATAATACATGGAAAATAATACTCATTATAAGAGTACCTATCGCCATGATTCATTGTTTATTCCTTAAGTTTGAGATTGGTTGATTTTGGTTCTTTAGAAAATATACGTGGACCAAGTAGGGGAATGTTATTTTAATTAATTTATTATTATTTATTTAGTTTTTAAATGATAATAAATAAATAAAACTAAATTTAAGTGGTCCAATAGACACTTATTTTCTAAAGGGTGTCAACCAAAGGGTATTCAGAACTGTTATAACGTTTCAAAAAAAATGCCTCTTTTTATGAAAGGTAATGTACACCCTGATGGTGGGTGTCTATAAATATCACGTAAGAGGTCCCAAAGCCTATGCAGTTTTATTTAGAAATATGCCATCTCTCTAAAATTGCCAAAGGTTTAGAAGAGCCTCTTCTTTCACAAAATTTTTCTTCAGGAATTCTTGCAGAGAAACTCTCCATTTATTCTTCAGATTTTCAATGACTGAAGGTTAGATTTTCTTTCCTTTACATTTCCATATTTAGATGATTTTTATGCAATTTGGTTTATGCATATATGAAAATCATAATTCTGTATATGTAAATTTCTTACAAGTGTGTCTAGATTTAGTTTTGCTTTTCATTTCCAATGTGGATTTGAAGTTCCTAGAGTAGGATATATATATATATATATTGTTTTTAGGGGTGGTGGGGGCGGGGGGGATTGGTATTTCATTTGTAACGCCCCCTTACGGACGTCACAGATGTCGTTACATTCACACATTACATACTTATTTATTTAATGATTTAGATAATCTTTAAGTACAAAACTTATATGATATTTTAATTGTAAACTTGGTTAAGGAAAACATAACCAGGATCCATACATACATTTTTTTTTTACAACATTCATTAACTTAATCCATAATTTAATTTCACTTTACTTTAGAACATAAACTTACTTTAATAAGATAAATATACCAAATTACTAAATCATATCTCATTAACCATCACATCATTTAAAAACTACTTGCTCCCACAGTTCGGCAGGCTAAACTTGGGACTTCGACAGGCCGAACATGATCGACAGGCCAGAATTCCTCAACTGGCAGGCCGGCAGAGGCTTTGCAAATCAGGGCTTGAGAACTTATCATTGTTCGGCAGGCCGAATATGTGATCGGCAGGCTGAACATTCAAACATCGACATGCCGACCAATGATGTTCGGCATGCTGACCAATGATGTTCGACAGGCCGACAGAGCCAAAATCCTTGAGAAAACTTAATTTGTAAAAACAGATATAACTTTCAAAAACGCAGAAGATCAAATTCTTAAAATGATGAAATAAAATATAAAAAAAACATGGTTCTTGTATTCTTAAAACTTAACATAAAAATATGTTCAAATAATAATTTATAACTTAAATCATAAATTTTTTGCTTCATTGGCATTCTTCTGGTTACAATTCATCGTACTTTGCTCACACGCCATTCCATAACCTCCGCCTAGTCCACGACTTTCTTACCCTTATCTGCAACATGACATAAACTTGAATAAGCTAATGCTTAATAAGTACATATAATTCTCACAATTTAAAACACTTCATATATGTCATCATTATTATATCATAAAAGTGCATTAAGCACAATTTCATAGAAACAAATCTTTCATTACATTGACCATATTAAAACTTATTCCATTTTATCTTAAGGGCCCAAGTGTTGCACCATAAGCATCATTGTAGGCGCGCCGTCATGAGAGGAGAAGGGTAGCTAATCCTAAACCAAACACGACATCATAACATATCATATCATAACATTGGTGTGCAACACTTATTAGGTGATACATATATACATAACTTTTATACTTTAAAACATGTCATCATCATTCATGCATAACTTTTGAACATAGAAACTTTTCATAAGAAAACTTTAAATAAAATCATCATAGAATAAACATCATTAGGATCATAATTTCAAACCTTATAAAATCATATCATGTTGCAGGTGAGAATGTACTTACCATCAAAGCTAGCTTACTTAACCTTAAAATGATTTGGTGATGACGTCGCAGTCTCGATGTGCTCGTTCCTTTGCGTGTTCATGCTATTTATCCATTTAAAGAATACAAATAAAATTAATACTTATTATCATAGCGTAAATCATCCATTCATATAACATTCATTCATATCACCTCACAAGCATATTCATCTCATATAAGCATAATTCATAACATGCATCCTTAAGTATAATCATCAAAAACATCTCATATATTACAAACATGAAAATCTACCAATAATAATAATAATGTAGATGAGTAATCTTTTGAAAACATTTTCTAACAATTAAAATACATATATTTTAATTTTAAAAATTCATACTAATATCTTATTATCATACATGTCAATATCATAAAATTATTTCATCATCAATAAAATCATTTAAACATATAAAATATTACAGAAAATGAAAGTACAAAAATTAACATTATTAAAACAGTTTTCTTGACCTAATTCTCATAGAAATTTCATAACACAAAATACACTCATCAAAACATTACCAAACTTTGCAGTCCATAACATAACATATAGATGAACATTCTTACCAAATTTCGTGAAAAACAAAACACATTTACCCCTTGAATAAAAAAATTACATTTTTCATGCATCATAGCCAAACAACAATATTTTACTGTGAGTGGTACAAGATAGAAAATTCATAACTTATCATGGACACATCGAAAGGACTTGAAATTTGGAGGAACTTCACATAACACATACATGAACATCATATTAAAAATTCAGAATAAAATACAATACCTAGACAAAGATACTGTAGATGAATTGAGGAGAAGAAATGCTTTTCTGAATTACCGAAAAAATGAGTTCTTACCTTAACAATTTTCTTCTCAAAATCCTTGAATTCAACCAACAAAAATATAATTTTTTTCTTTCAATTTCTTGCAGAGAATTTTTGAGAGAAGAAGGAATGGAATTCATGAAGAAGAGATGAAATAAGAAAACGTCTTAGAAATGAATGAGAGGAGACGTGAGAGGAAGAGAGAGAGATGGGGAAAAAGACGTTAAAAAAATTTAACGTAATATTAATGAGCATAATGTAAAAAGAAGGAGAGTCAAAACTCTTCATTAAGTCAGAAATTTTTTGACTATATGCTGAGTAATTGGCGTGGAGAATGGAGCGCAAAGAGGAAAAGTCAACCAAATCATCTCACCACTTACCATGTTTTGCCCTCTAAAAATAAGAAACCATTTAAAACAATACCAATCAATGCAAAGTCAAACATTTTATATCCTTAAATGAGGAAATTAATCCATAAATATGCCAATTAATCACCCAATTAACGTAATTATCTCAGCCATAAATTTGGAGAGATTTCTGCTGACTGCTCGTCAGCTATCATCGGCCTGCCGACTCACCACTTCGGCCTGTTGGTTCCACCAAGTTCGGCCTACCGATGGTTTCCATCGGCCTATCGATCTTTGGCAGACTTTTCGGTCTGCCGAACTTGAAAGTCTGGCCTACCGAACTATCTTTAAAATACCATACATTAAAATATTCAAATCATCATTGCATCATAATTAAACATACATTAAATTAACATGAACACTTGAGCAAAATGATTCCATGCGGTCGTCACCTGTCATAGAACTTGAAATAAATAGTTAGTAACATTAAGATCATAAATCATAACATTTAACATAAATTATTATTAAAATTTCCTTAACATCATTACTAACTTAACATGATCCGTTACATCAAAATTGGTGGGTGTTACAATTCTTTCCACCTTGTAAAAGTTTCGTCCTCGAAACTTAGAATAATTGTGGATACATAGATCTCATGTCATCTTCATGTTCCCATGTAGCTTCTTCAACTTGATGATTTTGCCATAACACCTTGACCAATGGAATTTCTTTATTCCTCAAGGTCTTGGTTCTCCTATCGAGTATCTCTATTGGCTTTTCTTCATAACTCAAATCTTCTCGTATCTCGATCACTTGTGGCTCAATTACATGTGTAGGGTCTGGAACATACTTCTTGAGCATAGAGACATGAAATACATCATGCATTGTAGTCATTCCTGAAGGCAATCTCAGTTGATAAGCTACTTTGCCTATTCGCTTCACAATTTCATAAGGACAGATAAATCTTGGACTTAGCTTGCTTTTCTTCCCAAATCTCATAACTCCTTTCATTGGTGCAACTTTCAAAAACACATATTCACCTACAGTGAATTCTAAGGGTCTTCTTCTCTTGTTGGCATAACTCTTCTAACGGCTTTGAGCGGTCTCTATTCTTCTTCTTATCAACTTTATCATCTTAGATGTTTCATTAACAAAATCAGTTCTTTTAGCATCGACGCTTTCCATCAACTTCTTCTCACCAGTTTCGTGCCAACATATAGGCGACCTGCATTTTTGCCCATACAGTGCTTCATAAGGTGCCATCCCAATTGTCGCCTGAAAGCTGTTGTTGTAAGCAAACTCTACTAATGGTAGCATTTTACACCAGCTGGTCTTAAAATTGAGAAAACAAGCCTGTAGCATATCCTCTAAAATCAAGTTCGTCCTCTCCGTTTGGTCGTCTGTCTGAGGATGAAAAGCTGTACTGAAATGTAACTTGGTTACCATTGCATTCTGTACACTCTTTCAAAACTTAGATGTGAACCTGCCATCACGATCTGAGATAATTGACTTGGGAATCCCATGAAGTCTTACAATCTCCTTAACATAGAGTTTCGCTAACCATTCCATAGAGTAAGTGATCTTGATGGGAATGAAATGCGCCGTTTTAGTTAGTCGATCCACAACCACCCAAATTGCATCATAACCGTTCATAGTTCTGGGCAAACCGATAATGAAATCCATTGCTATATCCTCCCATTTCCATTCCAGTATTTGGATAGTCTGCAGTTCACCACCAGGTCTTTGGTGTTCAGCCTTTACTTGTTGACATGTCATACATTTCTTCACACATATTGCAACATCACGTTTCACTCCAAACTACCAGAAGTTACCCTTTAGATTATTATACATCTTTGTTGCACCTGGATGAATAGAGTAAAGAGTGTCATGAATTTCTGTCAAGATCTTTTCCCTTAAGTCATCAACATTGGGAACACATAAGCGGTCCTTGAGGTATAGAGTTTCATCATCCGCAATACGAAACTCTTGACATTTTCCTTCTTTCATTTCCTGCTTAATCCTTACATGACTTACATCTTCATCTTGTTTTCTCCGAATTTCATCATACATCGTCGGAGCAAGAGAGAGCGCTGAGAGCTGTCTTGCTATAAGTTCTAAACCGAAGTCTAGGATTTCCTTTCTTAAAGGTGGAGACATTGCTTGCATTGACATCAATGTGGCAACTGACTTCCTACTTAGAGCATCAGCCACTCGGTTAGCTTTTCTAGGATGATAAAGAATTTCACAATCGTAATCCTTCACCAACTCTAGCCATCTTCGTTGTCTCATGTTCAGGTCTCTTTGCATGAAGAAGTACTTCAAACTTTGATGATCAGTGAAGATCTTACATTGGACCCCATATAAATAGTGCCTCTATATTTTCAACACAAAAACAACTGCCGCTAACTCGAGGTCATGAGTAGGATAGTTCTTTTCATAATCCTTCAATTGTCTTGAAGCATAAGCAGTCACCCGTTCATTTTGCATTAATATAGCTCCGAGGTCCATCTTGGATGCATCACTATAAATTACAAATCCATCATTCCCTTCCGGTATAGCCAATACTGGAGCTGTCGTTAGCCTCTTCTTCAGTTCTTGAAAACACTGCTCGCATGCATCTGTCCATTCATACTTCTTTCCCTTGCGAGTTAGGTTCGTAAGTGGAGCTGCTATCTTGGAAAAGTCTTCTACAAATCTCCGATAATAACCTGCTAAATCCAAGAAGCTCCTTATTTCACTTGCATTCATCGGTTGCTTCTAGTTGAGAATAGCTTCTACTTTAGCAGGGTCAACCATAATCCCTTCCTTTGAAATAACATGCCCCAAGAAAGACACTTTATCTAGCCAGAACTCGCATTTAGAGAACTTTGCATATAGCTGATGTCTTCTTAAAGTCTCCAACACAATCCTTAAATGCTCCTCATGTTCTTCTTGATTCTTAGAATAGACAAGAATATCATCGATAAATACAACAACAAATTTATCGAGAAAATTCTTGAATACCTGGTTCATCAAATCCATAAAGGTAGTAGGTGCATTCGTCAGACAGAAAGGCATAACTACAAATTCATAGTGACCATACCTCGACCTGAAAGCAGTCTTGGGGATATCTCCTTCTTTAATCTTTAGCTAGTGATATCCTGACCTTAAATCAATCTTTGAAAACATAGATGCGCCCTTGTGCTGATCAAATAAATCATCGATTCGAGGCAACGGGTACTTGTTCTTGATTGTCACCTTGTTCAACTCTCTGTAGTCAATGCAGAGTCTCATAGTGCCATCCTTCTTCTTTACAAACAAGACTGGAGCTCCCCAATGTGAGTGACTCGTCCTGATGAATCCTTTGTCGAGTAGCTCTTTTAATTGCGTATGAAGCTCCTTTAACTATGCTGGGGCCATTCTGTAAGGCGCTTTTGAGATTGGATCGGTACCAGGAGCGAGCTCAATCTCGAATTCAACTTCTCTTTCTGGCGGTAGACTTGTCAGATCATCAAGAAACACATCTGCATATTCATGAACTATAGGTACATCTTTAATCCTTATCTTTTCTTCTTGGCTTTTGTCTACAACATTCGCCAGATAGCCTATGCAGCCACTTGCTAATAACTTCCTTGCTTTCATTACAGATAGAAACATGTGGGGTTTCCTTCTGGATTCGCCAACATAAATGAACTTCTGTTCACCTTCTGGATGGAAGATCACCTTTCGTTTTCGGCATTCAATAGAAGCATTGTACTTGCTCAGGAAATTCATCCCAAGAATCATATCGTAATCGTACATGTCGATCACAATGAGGTCGACGAAAAGCTCCCTATCAGAAATCCATAGGGGTACTGTACGCAGACAGTGCGTAGATAATATCACTTCCCCAGAGGGTAGTGTCGTAGTGAATCCCTATCTCATAGGCTCTAAACGAACCTCTAACTTTTTAGCAAATGACATAGATACAAAGGAATGTGTAGCACCTGTATCAAAAAGGACATAAACATCATTAGATAAACTTGTTATCTAACCTATGACCACATTGGAGGCTTCAGCAGCCACTTGTTCTTTCATCATGGCATAAATGCGGGCATTCGTCGGTGGGGCTTCAATTCTCTCTTGACTAATAAGTGACCCTTCAAGGGAGGCTTGCATCTAATGAAGCTGAGCTTGAGGAGGAGCTCTCTGAGGGGCATTGGCATTCATCAATTTGGGGTAGTTCTTGACAAAGTGGTCTTCACGCCCACAAATAAAACATTGATTTGTTCCCAAGCGGCATTCCCCTGAATGTTTCTTTCCACATTTGGCACATGGTTGAAACCTCCTGTTATAGTTGTTGTGCTGACCATCATTATGCCTCTTGTTGTCTTGGCCCTGTTGATTTTGAGGATTATCCTTCCTCTTGTTATTCCTCCAGTTCTGGTTGCTTTTGTTGCTGTTGTTGTTGTTGTTATTGTTGTTCCTGTGTGGAGGGCGGTTCTAGTTGTTTGCATTATTGGCTTGTTGACCCGATTGAGGCTGGTTCCTTCTTAGCTTGGACAAGTGGAACTCCGAACGTTGGGCCCTCATAACCACCAGCTCTTGAGTCCTAGGTGGACTTGCCCCATCAACAATCGCAGCAATTTCTGGCCTAAGGGCTCTGATCAGTCTTCTAACCCTTTCACTTTCATCCATAACCATTCCTAGACATAGACGGGCTAGCTGGTCAAACTTTGTCACAACATCTGTGACTGACATATCCCACTAGCGTAGGTTCTTGAACTCCTCATAATGTTTCCTTGTAACGTTCATGTGGAAAAACTTCATGTTGAACTCATGAACAAAGTCATCCCATGTCATTTCATCAACATTCCTACTCATTTCTATGCCATCCCACCAAATTCTGGCCCCTATGATGAGACAGTACGATGCACAGAGAACCTTCTCGTTGTCTGTGAAATCCACGAGTCTTAAGGTGGTTTCGATTGTCTTCAACCATCCTTGAGCTACTAGCGGATCTTTTGAACCCTCGAAGTCTGCTGGCTTAACTCTCTTCCATCTGACTAGAAAAGGTTCTTGATAGGCCGCTCTTGGTTTAGCAGCAGGAGCTGGAACTTCATTAACTTGTGGCTGAGGAGGAGGAGGCTCATCATTGCCTCGACGGTCATCATTCTGGCCGTTGGCCCTTAATTATGCGATCCCTCTTCTTTGTTCCTCCAACTGCCTTTGCAGCTCAGCAATCATTATCATGAGCCTTGCGTTGGTCTAGGTGTGCGTCTGCATTCTTCTATGACTGTCCATCATTAATTCTCCTAAAAGAATTAGGAACTTAATAATAATCTATTAATATGAGACAGGTTTTCACTACTAGATCATTAATCGTTAAACATCTAGACCTTAATCTTTTTTTTTACAACATTCATTAACTTAATCCATAATTTAATTTCACTTTACTTTAGAACATAAACTTATTTTAATAAGATAAATATACCAAATTACTAAATCATATTTCATTAATTATCACATCATTTAAAAACTACTTGCTCCCACAGTTCGGCAGGCCGAAATTTCTCAACCGGCAAGCCGGCAGAGGCTTTGCAAATCAAGGCTTGAGAACTTATCATTGTTCGGCAGGCCGAACATTCAAACATCGGCATGTCGACCAATGATGTTCGGCAGGCCGACAGAGCCAAAATCCTTGAGAAAACTTAATTTGTGAAAACAGATATAACTTTCAAAAACGCGGAAGATCAAATTCTTAAAATTACGAAAATAAAATATAAAAAAAAAACATGGTTCGTGTATTCTTAAAACTTAACATAAAAATATGTTCAAATAATAATTTATAACTTAAATCATAAATTTTTTGCTTCATTGGCGTTTTTTCGGTTACAATTCATCGTACTTTGCTCAAATGCCATTCCATAACCTCCGCCTCGTCCACGACTTTCTTACCCTTATCTGCAACATGACATAAACTTGAATAAGCTAATGCTTAGTAAGTACATATAATTCTCACGATTTAAAACACTTCATATACGTCATCATTATTATATCATAAAAGTGCATTAAGCACAATTTCATATAAATATATCTTTCATTACATTGACCATATTAAAACTTATTCCATTTTATCTTAAGGGCCCAAGTGTTGCACCATAAGCATCATTGTAGGCACGCCGTCATGAGAGGAGAAGGGTAGCTAATCCTAAACCAAACACAACATCATAACATATCATAACATAATATTGGTGCGCAACACTTATTAGGTGATACATATATACATAACTTTCATACTTTAAAACATGTCATCATCATTCATGCATAACTTTTGAACATAGAAACTTTTCATAAGAAAACTTTAAATAAAATCATCATAGAATAAACATCATTAGGATCATAATTTCAAACCTTATAAAATCATATCATGTTGCAGGTGAGAATGTACTTACCATCAAAGCTAGCTTACTTAACCTTAATATGATTTGGTGACGACGTCGCGGTCTCGATGTGCTCGTTCCTTTGCGTGTTCATGCTATTTATCCATTTAAAGAATACAAATAAAATTAATACTTATTATCATAGCATAAATCATCCATTCATATAACATTCATTCATATCACATCATAAGCACATTCATCTCATATAAGCATAATTCATAACATGCATCCTTAAGTATAATCATCAAAAACATCTCATATATTACAAACATGAAAACCTGCCAATAATAATAATAATGTAGATGAGTAATCTTTTGAAAACATTTTCTAACAATTAAAATACATATATTTTAATTTTAAAAATTCATACTAATATCTTATTATCATACATTTCAATATCATAAAATTATTTCATCATCAATAAAATCATTTAAACATATAAAATATTACATAAAATGAAAGTACAAAAATTAACATTATTAAAACAGTTTTCTTGACCTAATTCTCATAGAAATTTCATAACATATAATACACTCATCAAAACATTACCAAACTTTGCAGTTCATAACATAACATATACATGAACATTCTTACCAAATTTTGTGAAAAACAAAACACATTTACCCCTTGAATAAAAAAATTACATTTATCATGCATCAAAGCCAAATAGCAATATTTTACTTTGAGTGGTACAAGATAGAAAATTCATAACTTATCATGGACATATCGAAATGACTTGAAATTTGGAGGAACTTCACATAACACATATATGAACATCATATTAAAAATATTAGAGCAAAATATAATACCTAGACAAAGATACTGTAGACGAATTGAGGAGAAGAAATGCTTTTCAGAATTACTAGAAAAATGAGTTCTTACCTTAACAATTTTCTTCTCAAAATCCTTGAATTCAACCAACAAAAATATAACTTTTTCTTTCAATTTCTTGCAGAGAATTTTCGAGAGAAGAATGAATGGAATTTGTGAAGAAGAGAAGAAATAAGAAAACATCTCAAAAATGAATGAGAGGAGACGTGAGAGGAAGAGAGAGATGGGGAAAAAGAACGTTAAAAAAATTTAACTTAATGTTAATGAGCATAACGTAAAAAGAAGGAGAGTCAAAACTCTTCATTAAGTCAGAAATTTTTTGACTATATGCTAAGTAATTGGCGTGGAGAATGGAGAGCAAAGAGGGAAAGTCAACCAAATCATCTCACCACTTACCATGTTTGCCCTCTAAAAATAGGAAACCATTTAAAACAATACCAATCAATGCAAAGTCAAACATTTTATTTCCTTAAATGAGGAAATTAATTCATAAATATGCCAATTAATCACCCAATTAACGTAATTATCTCAGCCATAAATTTGGAGAGATTTCTGCTTACTGCTCGTCAGCTATCATCAGCCTGTCGACTCACCACTTCGGCCTACCGGTTCCTCCAAGTTTGGCCTGTCGATGGTTTCTATCGGCCTGCCGATCTTTGGCAGACTTTTTGACCTGCCGAGCTTGAAAGTTTGCCCTACCGAACTATCTTTAAAATACCATACATTAATACATTCAAATCATCATTGCATCATAATTAAACATGCATTAAAATTAACATAAACACTTGAGCACAACGATTCCATGCGGTCATCACCTGTCATAGAACTTGAAATAAATAGTTAGTAACTTAAGATCATAAATCATAACATATAACATAAATTATTATTAAAATTTCCTTAACATCGTTACTAACTTAACATGATCCGTTACATCAAAATTGGTGGGTGTTACATCATTGATGTATCTGTATTATCTTATTCAAGTAGCCACATTGACTGTTATTTTGGGTTATGATTCTTTGTTTTCCTTTCATTTCACCAGTTTCTATAGTGAACCTTGTTCTTCTAGATGACATCTTTCATGGAATTTACTTACACGCCTTAAGGACGTCTCTCCATTGATACCGTGGTTGGTTATGGGTGATCGATGAAATTTTCGAGTGTTGGAGGTGTTGATAGTCCTTTGAGACAGATGCTTAACTTTCAAGAAAGTTTAGATGATTACTACTCTCTCCGCTTGACAACATTGGTGAAATGTTAACTTGGGACAAAAAAACACTAGGTCCATGAAATGTAAAAGATCGAATTAGATTGGCTATGATTAATGATCAATAGCAAAATTCATTCTCGGACAGTGGTTCATCATCTGAATTTTTATCACTATGATCATAGAGCCTTAAAAGTCTTGTTAGGTTTGAACTCGAAAACTTAGCCTATAGAAAATAGAAGGTCAAGATACGTTTTGAAGCACTATTATTGGAGGGAAAAAAATGCCCTGAGATGGTTCAGGAAAGTTGGAATAATGGTTATGTCAATAACCCACTAAGTAACCTTCTTCCAAATTTAGGTGGATGTTCTTTGGCACTTCAAAGATGTCATAAACAACGTTTTGGGAAATTCACAACAAAGATCAGAGAAGCTGGTTCAAGATTTTCTATCAATCAATGGACACTTAAGCTGAGCGTGACCACTCTGTACACAAGAGAAGATAGTTGATGATCTGGTAAGACAAGAAGAAGTCTATCGGTAACAAAGATTGCGTTCTTCCAGGTTAAAGGCTGGAGATCTTAACACCAAGCATTTTCAATCAAAAGCAAAGGGACGTCAAAAAACAAATCACATTGCCAACATGCTTGATGAGCAAGACTTGGAAGTGTCAACGGAGGAGGGTGATGAAGATGTAAAAATGCAATTTTTTTGAAACTAAAATCATTTGTTTTGCATTGTCATTTCTCAAACTCCTTTATTAAAGTACTTGTATGTTAAATATTATTTTTGTGTCTTAATGTGAAAATATACCTATGTATTTTTAGTGTGTTTTTATGTTTAAGTATATTTTTGATAATTTTTAAAGTCATTTCTATTTGTTAAATATTTGTTTTGTGTACCAACACCCGGCTTGTTCAATTGGTAGGGGACTGTTTCGCTTAAGCAAGCGACTCGTGTTCTAGTCCTTATAAACGCCATGGGTCGGCTCTAGATTAGTCGGATAAACCCCATAGGAGTCGAGGGGCCCTTTATATAAGAGTTCATGCCTCCCGTGGTGGACTCTGGTGTGGATCACCACCACCAAAAAAATATTTGTTTTGTGTCCAATGGGTAAAAACCACTAATTTTTGTGTTTTAATATTACTTTCAATTTTAATGAGTTTTGAAATTATTTTAAGTTTACAAATATATTTTAATATATTTTTAGTAATTTCTAAAAATATTTTTAAATCTTAAATATTATATCTGTAAAATCGTTAAGGACTAAAATTTTAAAAGTTTGTACCTAATATTACCATGTTTTGTGTGTTTTAATAAAAAATATATATTTTTATATTTATTGTAAATATTATGTTTATAAATAATTAATTTTGTTTCAATTATTTGTCTATAGATTTAATATATAAAAGCAAAGACAAAGAACAATAGCATTAAAATAGACAAAATTAGACCATAAATGTGACATCATCATCAACGGAGCCATCATTTAGAAAATAAATAAATAAATAAAAATGATAAAAAAGATTGTCGTCGTGGACTGGATGAACGTCAAAAATAGAGAAAAAAAAGTTTTAAATTCAACCAGGGTCCACATGTTTGCCACAATCTCAGTAAAAGGGGTCGGGCTCACTTGCATATGACCACTCGTACCTTAAGCCTCTATTCCTCATATCCATGCTATGCATCTTATGATCCGACAGCCACCGTTTGCTTCACTTGGTCTCGCCTGTGTCTCACTCTATTTCGCCATTGGATCAAGCTGGGCCTGAGTTTACAACGGTCAAGATAATGTCTTATCGTTTTGTCCTAAATGCGTTGCATTGGATTACAAACCTCAACTTGCATTCTCAAAGGGCTCATCCGAAGAAGAAAACATTAAGAAAAAATAATAAAAAAAATATGCTATTTGGCAAATTGCATGATTCTATTTTACCGTAAATAGTAAAACAAATATGTAAAACAAATTCTCAACTTGTATTGAATAATGGCATGTATTTGCCTATAAAAGGCAACCTTTTCTAGCAGATGAAGTCGTCCAGCATTCTCCTAAAGCCTTTGCCTAAAAGAAATGTTGTGCGATTAGTCTAAGTCTATAGAACTTTTGTTGAAGTTCAATTTTTTTTTTTTGGATTGCGTGTTTTTATTTTGTGTAATATTGAATAAATAAAAATAATGTTTTATTATAAAAATATCTTTCTTGTTTTTATTTTAATTATTTCTTTTTAATATTATTTTTGCTGTGATGAGAAAGTAAAACTCTGGTAAAATTAATTAAATTAATTTGAACTTTTTAAGTGGAAATAATGCCCAAATTATTTTAAAAATACGGTAAATATTCGTTTTAATAATTTTGCTAGTTAAAAGATGATTTTAATTTATCATAGACATAAACTGACACGGATAATGCTTAGGAGAATTTTGATAATTCGTCGATAGAAAATGACACTGTAAATGCTTAGGATTCATTAATGCATAAAAATATTAAAATAAATGTAAGCTGATATTATTTGTGACAAAGAGTTTTTGTTGCATTGTCAACATAGACTAGTATAGTAAATGCTTGATAATTCTTGATTTATTGTACTCAGAAGATGATATAGTGTATTCTTAGACCTAATTACAAATAATTAACAGACAGTAAAAATGAACCTTAATAAATTAACTAGAGTGGATCCTCTAACCACAACATCGTTCATTATTATTTCTTACTTCATAATTTTTTTCTTTTGTTTTGTTTTGCAACTCAAAATCTAGTGGAATTTCTATTGCTGAACTGTAAAATTTGTAAATATATTTATTTTTATTTCAAAATATTAATAAACTTAATTATTTAAGGCAAAAGTTTTCCCCATGGATTCGACCTCAAACTCATTGACACTTTTTTACTTAAGACAACATTCACTTGGGTTTATTGTAGACCGTATTTTGGACCCGAACAACTTTTTATTACCGTATCAATGAACCAAAGCTGAGGGTGCAATTTGGGTTATATCAAAAGGCATAACTCAAATCATTTCTGATTATTTCAATGGACTTTTTACCACGTCTACTCTAACTAACATTGCTCTTATTGTTGTTGTGGACACTATTAACAATTCTGTTACAACTTCAATGAATGATGATCTACTCTAACCCTTTAAAGTTGAGGAGGTGTTTGAAGCTTTAAAGTCAATAAGTCTGGACATAAGCCAGATCCAGATGGTTTTTTAGCTATGTTTTTTCAGCAGCATTGGAATATTGTGGGTGGTTTCATTACAGAAGTTGTCCTTCACTTGCTAAATGGCCTTGAGAAATTGCATTTGGTGAATTCTACATTTACTCTCATTCCAAAAATTAAGAAGCTGAAAAAGGTTGGTGATTTTTGACCAATTAATTTATATAATGTTCTATATAAAGTAGTTATTATGGTCATTATCATCCGAGTGAAAGATTTTCTATAATTCATTATTTCTTACTAAATTGTTTGATCGCAGATAATGTACTCATTGCCTTCTAGATGATTCATGCTATTAGGGCTTGTTTGGCATACTGTATTGTATTATATTGCATTTTATTTTTTGTATTTAATACAATACAATGCAATGCAATGTAATACAATACAATATGATGTGCCAAACATGCCCTTAAGAACAAAAGTCCAGAAAAAAATGGAGTGGCATGTGTGAAGTTGGATATGTGAAAAGCTTATGATCGTATGGAACGAATTTTTATTAAAGATGCGATTTAATTCAAAATGGGAGAATTTAGTTGTTGCCTGTATAAGTTTGGTGTCTTTCTCCTTTTTTATCAATGGAGTAGTCAAAGGACAGACTCTCTTCTAACGTGGGCTGCGACAAGGGGATCCTTTATCTCCTTATTTATTTCTATCGGGAATTAAGAAACAAATTCGCCGAACAACTAGAATAATAGAGCAAAATAAAGTGATACAGAACACACAATATTTAGAGTGGTTTACCCAATTTAGGCTACATCCACGCATTGCTATAGATCTTTTACTAAGGGAGAAATATATAAGTGTTTACACCACTTAAAACCTCACAAACTCACTAACCCAAAACATAATTACACCTAAGAAAATTGCTCTCAATTTTCTCTCAATGATAGGACGATAGGAATGAATAAAATGGCTCGTATTTATAGCTATAAGCCCCCTTCTCATTTTACCTAATTTTACTCAAAATGTCAAATAATTGGGCTAGTTAGGTACCACCATTTTTGACCATTTTGTTCAAAGGTTGTAAGAAGCCACAATTTGAGACTTGCCTCCTTTCTCGACAATCTAGAATGGTGGGCTGCCTACCATTCAACAATCTTCCACTTGAAGACTGATTTCAATCTGTCTTTACACCTTGATCATTTGCAGCAGCACTTCTTCATTTTCTTATGCTTGTAGACCAATTAAAGCTGAACATAGCTTCAGCTTTTCAATGGTTACCATTTTTGTCAACATATCAATAGGATTTTGAGTTCCACTAATCTTTTCAAGTTTCAAAATCTCATTTTCTAAAAGTGACCAAATGAAATGGTACTACACCTATATATGCTTCGTTTTGAAATGAAAAGACGGATTCTTTGCTAAGTGTATTGCATTTGGATTGTCACTGTATAAGACATTGTCTTCTTGTTTCTTGCCAAGTTCTTCTAAGAAACCTTGAAGCCATTCCATTTCTTTGCTGGCTTTTATGATAACGACATATTCTGCTTCTGTCATGTAGAGAACAATGATTTTTTTGTAGCTAAGATACCCAACTCACTGCTATGCCTCCTAGAGTATAGACATACCATGTAGTACTCTTTCTATTTTCAATATTTTCGGCCAAATCAAGATCTACATAGCCTATTAGTGTCATATCTCCACTTTTGAAACAAAGTAAATTACCTATGGTACCCTACAGATATCTAAGGATCCATTTTACTGCTTCCCAGTGTTTTGTGCCCATATTATTCATGTATCTACTAACAGCTCCCACTGTATGTACAATGTCTGGTCTGGTACAAGCCATAGCACACATTAGACTTCCAATAGCTGACATATATGGAACCATTTCCATGTCTGTAAGCTCTTCCTCTGTCTTTGGTGACTGTTCCTTGGAGAATCTGAAATGAGTACCTAATAGAGTGCTTACTAGTTTAGCATCCTACATGTTGAACTTAAGGAGTACTTTGTTAATGTACTCAGCCTATGACAGCATCAAAGTTCCTAATTTTCTGTCTCTATTGATCTCTTTCCAAGATTCTGCTTTGCAACACCTAGATCTTTCATCGAAAAAAAGCTTCAACAATTCTAGCTTCAAATTATTGATTTGTTGCATGTCAGATCCTACAACCAACATATCATCTACATAGAGCAATAGAATATTAAAGTTGTTGTTGAACTTCTTGATGTGGCAGCAATGATCTGCTTGATGCCTTGTGAAACCACTATTGCTTATGAAATTATCAAACTTCTTATACAACTATCTTGGAGCTTGTTTTATGCCATACAAGCTCTTTTTCAACCTGTAAACCAGGTTTCCCTTGTCTGCTTCTATAAAGCTTTTGGTTTGTTTCATATAAATTTCTTCCTTTAAATCATCAAGAAGGAAAGCTGTCTTTATATCTAATTGCTCAAGATGTAAGTTTGCTATAGCTATATTTTTCAACACTAGTCTAATAGTGGTTAACTTTTTATTGGTAAGAAAATTTATGTGTAGTCAATGCCTTCTTTTTGCTGAAAACCTTTTACCACCAATCTTGCCACATAGCATTTGCTTCCATAACGCTCTTCCTCGATTCTAAAGATCCACTTGTTATGGAGAGCTTTCTTGTCTTTTGCAGTTCAGCTAGTTCCCACATTTGATTTGACATAAGTGAATCCATCCCATCTTTCATGGTAGACTCCTACTTGACTAAACCTTCCACCTGCATTGCTTCACCAAAACTCTTCGGTTCTCCAATGTTGTTCATCAATAAATGATACAAAGGAGGGGAGTGGCGTTGGATTGGTTTAGAAATTCTACCTGAGTGTATCACCACTAGATTATGTGGTTCTCATTGAGAAATTTAAAGCTCAAGACCATGTTGATTTTGTGGTTGAACATCCGTCTCAGGTACGTCTTCCAACTCAAAAAATTCTTTCCTTTCAACATTATCATTGGGGCTACTAGATTCTGCACTTAACCTGTCTTTGTATATTACTTTCTCATTGAAAATGACATCTCTGCTTCTAATGATTTTTTGATTTTAGTAGTCCCAAAATTGGTATCCAAATTCATCACCGCCGTATCTAACAAAGGCACACTTTTTGGATTTTGCATCAAGTTTGCTTCTTTCAATAAAATCTATGTGAACATAAGAGATACAACTAAACACTTTCAAGTGTGAAAGGTTTACTTCTTTCCCAACTCAAACTTCCTCTGGTAACCTTCCATCCAAAGGAACTAAAGGCCCATAATTTATTAAGTAGGCTGTAGTGTTGACGGCTTCTGCCCACAGCATCTTAGATAAACCTGCATATAGCCTTATGCTTCTAGCACGTTCATTCATAGTTCTACTCATGCGCTCAGCAACACCATTTTGTTGCAGTGTTCTAGGGACAATCTTCTTCATTTTGATCCCGTTTGTAGCACAAAATTCTCTAAATCTTTGATCTCTGTATTATCCTCCATTATCAGACTTTAGACACTTTACTTTTATGCTAGTTTCATGTTCTACCATGGCTTTTTATTTTCAAAATGCGTCAAAGACTTTTGACTTTCTTTTTAGGAAATAAAAACACGCCTTCCTTATAAAGTCATCGATGAAGGTGATATAGTATAACAAGCCTCCAAGAGATCGAATAGGAAAGGGTCCCTATATATCTGTATGGATAGCTCCAACTTTTCTGCCTTGAATGTCTTGCCAACTTTTGAGAAACTAACTTTCTTTTGTTTTTTGAAGATATAGTTCTCGCATAAACCGATGTCTATAGATTTTAGATCTGTTAGCTCTGCATTTGACAAAAGTATCTTCATTCCTTTCTCACTCATGTGTCCAAGCCTTTGGTGCTATAGACTTGACCTATTTCCAGCATTCTCAAAGTTTGAGGTTATGTAAAGAGTACCATCCCTTTTCCTACTAGCTACGATAAGAACTCCTATGGTAATCTTCCATTCATAACTTGAAAAGTTTGTACAATAACCATCTCTATCAGGCTGTCCTATGGAGATCAAATTCCTTTTTAGACCAGGAATATGTCTCACATTGTTTAACTTCCATATAGTTCTGTTTGGCAGCTTCAATCTGATGTCTCCTTTTCCTACAATATCCAAGGTCTCATCATCAGCTAGATGAACCTTCCCGAAATCACCACTAACATAATTCTCCATGATTTCTCGGCATGGTATGGAGTGAAAAGATGCTCTTGAATCCAAAATCTAGGATTCAATTGGACTGTTAACACTCAAAATTAGAGCGTCATTGCCATCTTCAGTTACATTGGCTAAATCTTTTACACCGTTATTCTTCTTTAGTGCTCGACAGTCCTTTTTAAGATGACCCTTCCTGTTGCAATTCCAATTGTTGGCTTCTATTTTTCTAGATCTAGACTTGCCCCATCTAGAGTTGGATCTGCTCCAATTAGAGTTTCTCTCAAAAGTTCTCCCTCTTGATTCCATGTGCAAAGCGGAATAAGTTGTTGCTTCAGCACCTGATTCTCTTCGATAGATTTCTTCACTTAAGGTAAAGTCACAAATATTACTGAATTATAATTTCGTGTCTCCAAAAGAGTTACTAACTGCCATCACCATGGCATTCCAATTTTCTGGTAATGAGGACAAGAGAATCAATGCTTGAATTTTGCTATCGAATTCAATTTTGATAGAAATGAATTGGGTTATGATGGAATTGAGTTCATTGATATGATCAGCAATTGATGCACCTTTCAACATTCACAAGTTTAATAGTTTCTTCATCAAGTGAACTTTATTTGTCATCGATGACTTCTCATACATTCTTGAAAGCGTCGCCATAAAGCCTATTGTAGTCTTCTCCTTTGCTATGTTAAAAGCAACATTGCAAGATAATGTCAGTCGAATTACACCTAGCTCTTGTCTGTCGAGGAGAGCCCACTCATCGTCCTTCATATCTAATGGTTTCTTGCCTGAGAGGTGTTGATACAACTTTTTCTGGTATAGATAATCTTCTATCTGTATTTTCTAGAATCCAAATTCTACACCATCGAATTTATCAATTTTAATGTTTCCTTTATCTGTGGCCATTGCTCCGACTCAAATCTAATTCCTCTAGATCGCTTGTTAAGTATTCCTACAAGCCACTATCAATTAGAACAATGTTGTCGACAAGCTGATATAACCGACAAATTTTACTATTCACAAGTTTTACTATTCATATAAATAGTAACTTTGTAGAAAACTGACAAAATAAACTTTGTCACCATCAACAAAGCTCTAGTACTAGTTGTTGGGAATTAAAAAACAAATTCCCTAAGCAACTAGATTAATGGGGTGAAATAAAGTGAAAGAAAACACAGAATATTTAGCGTGGTTGACCTAGTTTAGGTTATGTCCACAGACTACTGCAGATCTTTTACTAAAGGAGAAATATATAAGTACTTACAACACTCAAAAGCTCACGAACTCACAAACCCATAACCCAAGTATACCCAAAAAAATTGTTCTCAATTTTCTCTCAAGCTTTCTATGTAAAGCTTAATATTTTCTCTCAATAATGGGATGATAGAAATGAATAAAATGGCTGGTATTTATAGCCATAACGCCCTCCTCCTTTTACCTAATTTTACTTAAAATGTCAAATAAATTGGGCTAGTTAGGCACCATCATTTTTTACTATTTAGTTCAAAGGTTATAGGCAGCCACGATTTGAGACTTGTCTCCTTTTTTAACAATCTAAATGGTGGACTGCCTACTGTTCAATGATTTTTGATTTGTGCTTAAAGATTATCTTTGTTGATTTAGGAGGCTAAGAACTGTGGATTTATTCAAGGTGCTTCAACCATCACTCACCTATTTTTTGCAGATGATAGTCTTATGTTCTACGAGGCTAATGCTTCTTTGTGTCATCCTTTGACAAATATTTTTCGTCCTTATGAAAGTGCTTTTGGACAACAAATCAATTTTCAAAAGTCAACTCTATCCTTTTCACCTAATACGCCTCAAGATATCAAAGAACTATTTTAGTTTGTTAGAGGAATGAATGTTTATGATTACCATAGAAATTATCTTGGGTTGCCTTCTATTGCTGGAAGAAATAAGGTGCAACTTTTTCAAACTATCATAAATAGAATAAGAGGACAATAATCATCTTGGCAAGAGAATTTTTTTTTTCCATTGAAGGTAAAGAAGTCCTGTTAAAAGCTGTGGTTCAGTCAATTCCAACTTATGTTATAAGTTGTTTTAAATTACCAGTCTTCTTATGCAACAAAATTCATTCTTTAATCGCTCAATTTTGGTGAGTTTTATTGAATAAGGCCAAAAGATCCATTGGGTTAATTGGAAAATGATGTGTTGTTCAAAAATAGAAAAGGGTATCGGTTTCAGATCTTTCATTAATTTCAACTAGGCTTTGCTTGCAAAGCAAGCTTAGAGGTTGTTACATAATCCTTCCTCACTCTTTGATTAGGTATTTAAAGCCAAATATTTTCTAAATACAACCCTCCAAAATGCGATTATTGGCAACAACCCTCCCTTGTTAGAGAAGCATCAAATGAATTACTTTTTAAGGGTGTTAGATGGGCTATTGGCGATGGAGCTAACATTAGATGTTTTCAAGATCCTTGGATTCTTGGATGTCACTTGTTCAAGCCAAGTCCTTTTATGTCAAATAATCCTCCATTGGTTGTTAAGGTTTTGATCTATGATGATGGAAATTGGGATTATCATGTTCTATGTTAGAATTTTACTCTTGAAGATTGTGCTAGGATTTTAGCAATTCCCTTGAATTTGTCAAGAAAGAGTGATAAAATTGTGTGGCAGCATACAAATAGTGGTTTTTACTCTGTGAGGTCTAGATATTGGCTAGCTGATGCACAAGAATGTTACCCTTCCTCTTCTATCCAAATGTCATACGCAATTGGTGGAAAAGGCTATGGTCCTTGAACTTACTGAATAAGATCAAGAACGTTTTTGTGGAGAACTTATCTTGGAGCATTACCTGTGGTTGTGGGGCTGTTTAACAGAAAAATTATTGATTCGGTAAGTTGTGTTATATGTAAGTTAGCTTGAGAGTTTGTTGGACATTGGAGATGTAACAATGGGCCGGGGCCCGTGGGCCGGCCCAGGCCCGTCTTGATACAGTGATGTTGGGCCAGCCCATAAATACTAATGTGCTGGGCTAGGCCAACATATATTGGCCCATGGGCCGGCCTGGCACGACCCATGAAAAATCATGGGCCAGGCCGGGCTTAGGCCAGGCCAGGCCCATAATGGGCTGGCCCATGTAGGCCCACAATTGGCTAACCCATCAAAGGCCGATTGTGGCCCAATTTCATATATATATTTAGATATATTTTTCCATGTTCATTCATGGGTGAACATGGCTGAGTATGGCATTCTTCAGTAAAAAACGTCACACATCACATCATGGCAAGTTATTATTATTATTACTATTTTGCTTATTAGCATGCTTTGCTTCTTCTAAGAAACAAAGCTAAGACAAGGCCTCACATATCACGTTACAATAGGCTTGGCAAACTCTTTTTCTTTTCTTTTCTTTTCTTTTCTTTTTATTTTTTTTCTTATAGGCATACTTTGCTTTTAAGAAATAAAACTGAGAATCAGATACTGAGTCTATAGGTCATGTATTATCACATCAAAATACTATACATTTAATATATATAATATTTAATTCATTAGATAATATATATCTATATATATGCCATATTCACCCGTGAGTGAATATGGCATTAGATTTCCCCATGCATATCACATCACAATAGGCCTGGCAAGTTCTTTTTCTTTTCTTTTCATTTCTTTTTTTTTTATTTTTTTCTTGTAGGCATGCTTTGCTTTTGACAAGCAAAGTTGACAATCAGATGCTGAATCTGTAAGTCATGTATTATCACATCAAAATACTATACATTTAATATATATATATATATAATATTTAATACATGTAAGAATTAAATATTATATAATAATACATGCCATATTCACCCGTGAGTGAACATGGCATTATATTTCCCCCATGCACATCACATTGCAATAGGCCTGACAAGTTCTTTTTCTTTTCTTTTCATTTTTTTATTTTTTTTTTCTTGTAGGCATGCTTTGCTTTTGAGAAGCAAAGTTGAGAATCAGATAGTGAGTTTATAAGTCATGTATTATAACATCAAAATGCTATACATTTAATATATATATATTATTTAATACATATAAGAATTAAATATTATATTATACATACATGCCATGTTCACCCGTGAGTGAACATGGCATTAGATTCCCCATATGCAATTATAAAGGGGCAAGCCTAAGATAGAGGCTTAGAAGGAAGGTCTGTACTGTGCAAAGCTGAGATGCTAAGTCGTCAGTGAATTGTCTAATCAAATCACATTTGAAAGAAAAAAATAAAAAAGATTTAAAAAATAAAAACATAAACTTTTTTACCTATAAACAAACGTAGAACATGAACATTCACAAAGACACTCATTCAACAAACTTCTCAAATCTTATGTATTGTCTATTTTTTTTAGTTTACGTAGAGTTCTTCAGAAAGGAAAAAACCTTAAAGGTATAATTTATTTCATGTGTTATTCATTAATTTTGTTTTGTTATAAGTTAATTTTATTGTGTAATTTTTTTATTTAATTTTTATTAATAGTGTTACGTTAATTTATTGTTATTTTTTTGTTAAAGCTATAGCGTTATCACATGGAGGGAGAACCAAAATTTCAAATTTGGTGATCAACGAAGAAGACCAATTTAATGATCCACTTGAAGAAATTGGAGCTGACTTACTAACTCAAATTGGTGGCTCCTTCGAAGTGACTGGTAAAAGCAAAAGGAAAATGCAATGAACTTCACCAGTTTGGAGTTATTTTGATTTAGTAACACGTACAAACGAGAATGGTGTAATAGAAGAATGTGCAATTTGCAAAGTGTGCAAACAAGACTACATAGGTACATCCTCTTCTGGCACTGGTCACTTAGAGAGGCATCATAAAAAATGCAAAGCTAAGCATAGTGTAGGTGGTGTTAGTTGTTGTCAACAACCACTTCAATTTAGCCCTGATGGTGGTGTTACCAATTGGTCATATGACCAACAAAGAGCTAGAGAATGGCACGCTAGATATTTGGCTAGTGGTCAACAACCAATTAGTCTTATTGATGATCTAGCCTTTGAGGGGTGCATTCAAAATGCTTATAACCCACAATATAAGTGTGTTTCAAGAACTACCACAGGAGCTGACACTATGAAAATTGTTCATTCATTGAGGGAAAATTTAGTAATTGAATTTAGTTCTTTCACTGTATCTGTTGCTTGCACATCTGATTTATGGAAAGGTCATATCAAAACTAGTTATATCTGTGTAACTGCACATTATGTAGATAAAGATTAGTCATTTCAAAAAAGATTAATTGCTTTTGAACCAATGCCTCATCCTCATGATGCCAAGGCCATTCATGATGTCATCATGGAAGTTTTTTTTATTTTTATGGCATTAAATAAAAGGTTTTGGGCATCACATTTGACAATGCATCTGCTAATATTGCTCCTATTAACCTTTTCAAGACAACTTTGAGACCACAACATGGCTAAACACTTTTTCACCAAAGATGTGCTTGTCATATTATTAACTTGTGTGTTCAAGACGGCATGAAATTTTTTCAAGGTTATTTGAAAAATATTCCAATAGCTTTGGGTTACATAGTAAGTTTTAACTCTCAAATTGAAGAGTTTGCTAAACTGTGCAAGAGAGCAAGCATAAAACCCTAAAAACTTCCAATTGACATAGGACAACAGTGGAATTCAACATATTTGATGCTGAACGCATGCCTACCATGCAAAGAGGTCATAACTATGTATTACAACTTGAAGAATCCAACTGTGCTGCTTCAAGAATTTGATTGTCAAATTGCTTCATGCTTCTACAATTTCTTAAAGGTTTTTTATGAAGCCACTCTCCAACTCTCAGTTGTGTACTATCCCACTTTTTCTCATGCATTACATCAATTGTACGACATTGCTGCAACCTTCGATATGCATAGAGATTTTGACATGTTTAGGGAATCTGTTGTGTTCATGAAACAAAAATTCAAAAAATATTAGGAGCGTGTTCCATCTTTGTATTACATAGCCGCTGTATTGGATCCAAAAGTTATATTAGCTGGTGTTGAATATTTAATTGAGGGTATAGGAGAAAAACTGAGGGTGCATTCTGATATCATAACCATTCAAAATGTGCATGCAAAAGTTAACAACATTTTACTACATATAATGAAAAATATGGCAATTTCAAGGTTTCATGGCTTGTTAACCAATTCTCCTTCTAGTGTAATCAATTGAGCTCTACAATTTTTAGAGGATTTTAAATCTTTAAGGAAGAAGTTTGATCACGCTCAAAAATCATCATCATCAAGTGCAGGCTCAGGAAGATGGTCTCCTCCTAGTTTGGGGTCATATAAAATGAATATTGATGTAGCTTTGTCCAAAACAAGTGGCAAAATTGGAATTGGTGCTATCATCAAAGATTTTGAGGGTGAAGTCATGGCTGCATTATCATCCTCTTTTCCTAGTAATTTGTCCCCCAGAGACACTGAAGCAAAAGCATTATTGTTTAGTTTATAGTGGGCTAGTTAGGTAGGTTTAAATCTCCCTTTTGTGGAGTCGGATACATTAACAATCGCTTTTGCTTTTCACAATAAGATTAGATTTAACAATGAATTTGGCAATGTATTGTTAGATGTATCTAGTTTAATATCTATTTTTCCTAGAATTTATATTAATCATGTTGTTAGATGCGCTAATCAAGCTGCATGTGTATTGGCAAGATTTTCTCTCTAGGAGGATAAGAACTAATTTGGTTGGAGGTATGTCCCCATTCAATTGAATCTGTTATTCTATTTGACATGTTTAATTCTTTTGTTTTTCTCAAAAAAAATATATTGATACAATTGTTAGACATGTATGCTCTAAGGAGTAAAAATGCAATAAGTTTTTGAGGACATTTTTATCAATAAAGAATTTATTTTTTTTTTATATACTAAATCTTATCCTCTTTAAGTTCATAATTGTTGAATGTATGTTAAGCAAACAAAAGTCTGAGACTGTCAGTCCAAACCTTTAAGAATTGGGCATATGATGAACAGATTATGCTGAAGACACGATTCTTAAGGTGATGGTCTAAATCATAAGATCCGCAAAAGAGGGAATAAAGTTGGGCACTTTATTCATGTAAAGATTGTTATATTGTCTATATCCCTATTGGATGATGGTTTGTCTTAACCATAGGAGGTAGTCTCCGTGAATAGAAACATTGGCATGTTGTCATAGGTGATGATGTGTTGGATCGGGACATAAAGTGAATTGATTTGGATTAATAATTCTATTTCGGCAAATCCATTCACTTTAGATAATTATTTGTATTGTATCTTAATCCTGAGATGAATAGTGGGCCTGACGTCTTGACTTATGTCTTTTGACATACCAAAGAGTGACACCCACATATTAATAGTGGTATGCATGCCTGTATGTTGGAGGCATGACTCTTGATAGCATAGACATGTTATTCAGATATATGGAATACATAGCTAATCTTTAGGAGTAGAGATATCGTCTTATATGCATTATCCTGTAATTGAAAAACTAGAGCACTCAACCATTTGGATCCATAGGTGTAACCGAATGGTATACTATCTTTCGATAGTAAGTTTTCCGATAGTGAGATAATGGAACGTAAGATAAAAATAATCGGGAAAGTAAGACAGAACTTGTCCTTAAGCCAGTTGTGGATAATCATATGGGGATACGATACACCATGATATATCATGGAGACTTAGCTATACGGGCTTCTAATTCTATGTAGTTTAAGAGTGCAGCTCTAAGCTTTTAGTGGAGTAGCGTTAGAGTTGATAATTATGAAATGTATATCTGGGATATTGGATTTCGTAATTATCAGGAGCTTGAACTATGTAGGTCCATTTGGTCCCCTTTACTAACTCACAACATCCTGTAACGATATGGCGTACTTTTTCAATAATTGATTACTTATGTCAGATTTATTAGATTGGTTAAAATTTGAAAGAATTTATTGATTGAATTAATTTTGTGATAAAATTAATTCAAGATAAACTTGTTGAATTATTGAGATCAGATAATTCTTGTCTGTTTATCGGTTGATTTAATTTTGAATAAATTAAATCAAGATAAACTTGTAGAATTGTTAGGAATTCATTTATTTTCCTAGAGATTATCTAGATAAAGATGTTTTAATCAGATAACTTTTCTATTTGGTTATTTGAATTAAAACTGAGACTTTATCCTATAGAATCTCAGGTGAAAAATAAAAGATTGGCTGAGATATTAAACGACAGTTCGACATGTCGATCCTCAAGTTCGGCCTGTCGATGGGGCCTATTTGGCCTGCCGATCATCCTGATCGGCCTGCTGATGAGCGAAGGATAAGATCACGCTTTTTTACACGGATAGATATTGATCTGAATTTGATTCTGATTCAAATTTTGAGACCTAATCTGACAAAGACTAACCCTGGACCCAACCTCTATAAATAGGGAGTAAGTCACATAAGTTATTAAGATCAATTGAGAGATTAAGAGTGATACTCTACTGGTGAGAATCTAAAAACTCCCTGAGAGCTCTTATTCACAAATCACAAACACTTGCTTTGGGTTCTCTCAATTGGTTGGAAGGAGAGTCACCTGGAAGAAGAGCTGTACATGTGAGCCCACACTTAGTCCGATCATGGATAGAGAATAGCAAAGAAGACCACTTGGTTGACGCTCTTTTGGAACGTTACTTCTTTTCATTGATTACAGGAGCTTTTTGGCACACAAAGGTTTGTAAGATCTAGTTAATTTATACATATAGAATGTCAAACTTGTGTTTTAGAAAATACTCTGATATAAAATTTTAAAATTTCGTTGCGCACTATTTTTCCAACAATTGGTATTAGAGCCATAGTTTTTAGATAAATTTACGAGTTTGTGATCATACTATATGTATAAATTTTATGATCTTAATCTCTCCTATGCTTGAATTTAATTTTATAGACACTTGGCACTCTAGGTTTCTATATAATTTATATGTTGTCATGGATTATATGGTGAATGATCATCAATTAATTATGGTTGATTAAATGGTTATTTAATTATTTATTAATTAATTAATTTATACCGGTTATGGTTCCTTGGACGTTAGAATGTGTATCTAGGTTTTTCATGTAATTAGATTGCAGACTATCATCTCTGTCTAGGAATTATTATTTATTTTTAAATTTGCAAGAATTTTATAATTAAATAATCATTCGGAGAAGATGGATCTAGAAGGCGGATCTAGAAGAATGATGATGGCGCTCCTAGGTATTTCGTGAGTCTCTAATTTTATGTTTTTAAATTGTTGAACATTAAAATTGATGAATTGCATTAAAAATTGTATTTTCTGGAAAGGGTGATTTCTGCTCGGTAAGCATGTCGAACCATCCAGTTTGGCTGGCCGATGGTCGTAGATCGGCAGGCCAGACGTGAGGTTCGGTAGGCCAACAACGGGGTGGAAATTAGGGGCCTCTGGAGGCAGGCTGAACCTTTAGTTCGGCTGGCCCATCTTTCATGAGTCGACAGGCCGATCTTCCTAATCAACAAGCCGATGGGTCTTGACTAGCAGGCTGATCACCCAGATCGGCTTGCCGACCAAGAACTAAAAAATTTCCAAAAAATGTGTAGTTTTTCCAGTGCAGATTTAATTTTATTTTTGGGACAATTTTGAGAAGCATTAAATTTGGATATGACCAAAAATATGAAGTATTTGATTCATACAAGATTGAAGAATTGAAGATGGGCATTATATGAAGAAGGATACAAGTTGAAGATTCAAGGATGAAGAATCGATAATATGTTTCGATTATTCTCTTGTAATCTTTGATTTCTGTTCTCTAGGGTGAAACCATAATATTACGGTTATTATTATTTTGTTTGTAGCTTTGCTTGTCTGTGTTATAATATAATTTACCATGTATATTGATAATATGTCATTAGAATAGAGAGTGCCGCTCATATTAAAATTGTTCATGCATGACACTTAAAATAAAACCTTGTTTTCAAAAGATTGAGTGGGAGAAGGTTTTCAAAGAAAGGACCTTCGGCCTCCATCGTTGGTCCATAGGAAGACATGGTGGTCCTAACCCCTAGGAAGGGATTTCTATCATATACCAGATTGGATCTCTGAGAGGATAAGGTATTTTAGCATGATTTATGGTTGCACACCTCTAGGTGGTGATTATAAATCATGGATAAAATATTGAAATGATGGTTATACACTCATGTTAATTTTATTATTGACCTCCCCGAGGAGCTCTGTTAATAAAATTAATGGCCAAAGAAATAATTATTAATATATGTTGGATCATACGAGTCCTAGATGGCATATATTAATCAGAAGGGGATCCATATTCCTGATTGAATTTGGCATGACTCCCCTAGGAGCTTGTTGAATTATGAGTTAGGACTTATCGTTGTAAGGTTGTGATATTTTTAAGGTTTTGGCACATAAACATATTTGTATGTTTTTACATGATTGTGTTATCTTACTAAATAATTATGATATGTTTGCTTATGTTTAGTATATGATTCTTTATTGTAGATTAAAAATGTCTAAAAACGTTTTATCTTCGATACTTGACAAAAACCTATTAACCGGAGAGAATTATAATGATTGAAAACGGAAACTGGATATTGTCCTCTCCTTTGAGAAACTGAAATTTGTGCTGACAACCCCTTGTCCTCCTGAGCCTATGAGAGACTCCACTAATGAGCAATTCCAAGCGTACAATTGCTGGAAAGATGCAAATGATCAGGCCCGCTACTATGTTATGGCTAGCATGAATAATGTGCTATAGGCTCAACATCAAGATTATGAGACTACAAAGCAGATCTTAGATAATCTTGAGGACATGTTTGGAGGCCAGGCCATAACAAAGCAGCATGGGGTGCTTCAAAAACTTCTTAACTATAAGCAGAGGCCGGGGACATCTATAAAGGAGCACATGATGTTGGTCATGGGTTACCTCGATGAGGCTCAAACCAATGGAGCTGACATCGATACTGAAACTCAGATGACTATGGTCTTTGAGACTCTCTCAAAGGAATTTATTATGTTTAGAGCTACTTTTAATTTAAGCAATAGATAGGATATGACCTTAAAAGAATTAATGAAACAATTATAGGAGTTCGAACTGCTGATCAGGGAATCTCCTGCAGGTGAAGAGGCCAATTTGGGGGCTGCTTCTGGTTCTAATCACAACTTTGGGAATGGAAAGAAGCAACAGACCAAGAATACGAGGTCTTCTATTCCTGCTAGCACCAAGAGCAAGAAGAAGAAGAAGAAGAAGAACCCGAAGAAGCTTAAGTGCTTCTTCTGTGGGAAGGTCAAGCACATCAAGAAGCATTGCAAGGACTTCCTTTCAAAAGGAGGTAGGTGTGATCTTCTGTATTTAGAAACTTGTTTGGTTGAGGAATCAAGTGAAATTTGGGTCATAGATTCTGGCGCAACTAATCATGTTTGTATTTCTCTGTAGGGGTTTAAAGAAACGAGAACTCTACAACATGAAGACTTCACGCTTCGGATGGGCGATGGATCCTTGGTCTTAGCAGAAACAGTGGGAGACATCCATCTTCATTTTGATAATTATAGGAATTTAATTTTGTAAGATTGTTTTTATGTTCCTAAATTTAAAAGAAATTTAATTTCTGTAGCTTGTTTATTTAAAGACTCCGATTTGGTTTCTTTTAATGATAAAGTGGTGATTCGTAAAAACAAATCTTTTATCTATTCTGGATGGATGTAAAATAATCTATATTTTATGAAACCTAAGATGGACTTACTACTTAATGCTGAGATAGATGATAATAACTCTAAAAGACTTAAAACTTCTCACTCCAATAAGACTTATCTTTGGCATTTGCGCCTTGGTCATATTAACCTAAATAGGATTCAAAGGTTGGTAAGGGATGGACCTTTAAGTCACTTAAAGGTGGAATCTATACCCCAATGTGAATCTTGTTTGGAGGGTAAAATGACCAAAAGACCATTCGAGTCTAAAGGCAATAGGGCCGAAGGGGTTCTAAATCTTGTGCATAGTGATGTTTACGGACCGATGAACATCTAGGCATGAGGAGGGTATGAGTACTTCGTCACTTTTATTGACAATTACTCAAGATATGGATATGTGTACCTGATGCACCACAAAAGTGAAACTTTTGACAAGTTCAGGGAGTTTCGAGCTGAAGTGGAAAAACAATTGGGTAGACCCATAAAGGCACTTCTATTCGATCGAGGTGGAGAATACCTTTTTGATAAGTTCTTGGGACACTTATTAGAGAATGGGATTTTATCCCATTTGACTACGTCGGGCATTCCGTAGCAGAATGGCATAGCGAAGAGAAGAAATAGGACTTTATTGAACATGATCAGGTCCATAATGAGTTATTCATCATTGCCTTTATCCTTTTGGGGATATGCACTACAAACTGCATGTTATCTTTTGAACAATGTGCCTGCAAAATCGGTCCCTAAAACTCCTCATGAGTTGTGGACGAGGAGGAAAACATCCTTAAACCATATTCGCATATGTGGATGTCCGACTCATGTTTTGTTTAAGGATGCAAATAAGTTGGAAGCACGTTTGAAAGTTTACATGTTCGTAGGATATCCAAAATGGACTAAGGGGGGTTATTTCTATAACCCAAAAGAAAATAAAGTCATGATTTCAACTAATGCAACTTTCCTTGAGGAGAGTTACATGGACAACATTAAGCCTCGAAGCAAAGTGGTGCTTGAGGAGTTAAGGAGTGATCCGATCACTCTAGAGGTTCTGAATGAAACCATTCCAATCAATGTAGAAAAACCAAAGGAACCTAAACAACAACCTAAGGGGCTTCGGCGTAGTGGAAGGATCGGGCATCAACCTGAGAGGTATATGTTTAATGGGGAGGTCTTCTTGGCTGAACTGGATGTCAATGACAGAGATCCTTATACTTACGTAGAGGCTATGGAGGATGTTGATTCAAAGCTCTAGACAGAGGCCATGAACAAAAAGATGAAGTCTATGGAGACTAATCAGGTCTGGGAGCTTATGGATCTTCCCGAAGGGGTAAAACCCATAGGGTGTAAGTGGATCTACAAAAGGAAAAGAGTAGTAGATGGAAAGATCAAAACCTTTAAGGCTAGACTGGTAGCTAAGGGTTATACGCAAAAGGAAGAAATCGATTATGAGGAAACCTTTTTGCCTGTAGCCATGCTTAAGTCCATCTGAATTCTCTTGTCCATAGCTGCCGCTCTCGACTACAAGATTTGGCAGATGGATGTCAAGACGGCATTTCTAAATGGCTATCTTGATGAGTCCATTTATATGAAACAATCAGATGAGTTCAAGTTTAATGGTCAAGAGGGTAAGGTTTGTAAGGTCCTAAAGTCAATTTATGGACTTAAGCAGGTTTCTCATTCTTGGAACACAAGATTTGATCAGGTGATCAAGACTTATGGGTTCTCACAAAATATGGATGAACCATGTGTTTACAAACACATTAAGGATGGGAATGTGGTTTTTCTACTACTCTATGTAGATGACATTCTGCTAATAGGCAATGACGTTGGACCATTGTCATCGGTTAAATTATGGTTGACCAAGCAGTTTGACATGAAGGACTTGGGTGAGGCTAATTTTGTTCTCGGTATTCAAATCTTTCAGGATAAGATAACAAAATGATAGCTTTGTCCTAGGCTGGCTACATAGATAAAATTCTCAAGAGGTTTGCAATGCAAGATTCCAAGAAAGGTGGGCAACCATCTAGGTCTGGAATTACTTTTTCTAAGAAAGACTCTCCAAAGTCTGAGGAAGAAACGGAATACATCAAGAAGGTGCCTTATGCTTCGGTAGTGGGTAGTCTCATGTATGTCATACTTTGCACACGACTGGATATTTGTTATGCTATCGAGATTGTAAGTCGATTTCAGGCAGATCCAGGACTGAACCATTGAGTTGCAGTAGAGCATATTTTCAAGTACCTGAGAAGAACTCGAGGGTATATGCTTGTATATTCGGGTGAAGACTTGACTCCTCTAGGATATACTGACTTGGATTTTCAATCATGTCTAAATTCTAGGAAATCGACCTCAGGTTTTGTATTTACTCTAGGCGGCGATGCCATCAGTTGGAAAAGTATGAAGCAAGATTACACTTTGGATTCAACGATAGAGGCCGAGTATGTGGCAGCTTGTGATGCTTCGAAAGAAGTTGTGTGGCTCTGCAAGTTCGTTGAGGATCTTGAGGTAGTTCCTAGTATGGATAAGGTTGTATCACTATATAGTGATAACAGTGCAGCGGTAACTAATGCTAAGGAACCAAGATTTCACAAGAAGAGTAAGCATATTGATCGAAAGTATCATGTGATAAAGGACTTCAATGAGGGCAGGCATGTCACAGTGTGCAAGATTGCATCAAAGGACATTTTAGCTGATCCATTTGCAAAGACACTTACTGGGAGAGTCTTTGAGAGGCATGTGGAAGCTATGGGGATGCAAGATTTATCATATTTACTCACTTAGTGCAAGTGGGAGATTGTTAGACATGTATGCCCTAAGGAGTAAAAATGTAATAAGTCTTTAGAGACATTTTTATCAATAAAGAATTTATGTATTGTTTATATACCAAATCTTGTACTCTTTATGTTCATATTTGTTGAATGTATGTTAAGCAAGTAAACTTTTGAGACTATCAGTCCAAACCTTTAACAATTGGGCATATGATGGACAGATTATGCGGAAGACACGATTCTTAAGGTGATGGTCTAAATCATAAGATCCACAATCGAGGGAATAAAGTTGGGTGCTTTATTCATATAAAGATTGTTATGTTGTCTATATCCCTATTGGGAGATGGTTTGTCTTAACCATCGGAGATGGACCCCGTGAATAGAAACATTCGCATGTTGTCATAGGTGACGATGTGTTGGAGCGGGACATAAAGTGAATTGATTTGGATTAATAATTCTGTCTTGGCAAATCGATTTACTTTACATAATCATTTGTATTGTATCTTAATCCTGAGATAAATAGTGGGCTCATTGTCTTGAGTTGTGTCTTTTGATGTACCAAAGGGTAACAACCACATTTTAATAGTAGCACGCATGCTGGTACGTTGGAGGCATGACTCTTGATAGCGTAGGCCTGTTATTCATAGATATAGAATCCAAAGCTCCTCGTTAGGAGTAGTGATGTCCTCTTATATATAGTATCCTATAATTGAAAAAATAGAGTGCTCAACAAATTGGATACATAGGTGTAACCGAATGGTATACCGTCCTTAGATGGTAAGTTTTCCGGTGGTGAGATAACGAAACGACAGATAAAAATAATCGAGAAGGTAAGACAGAACTTATCCTCAAGCCGATTATGGATAATCCTATGGGGATACGATACATTATGATATGTCATGGCGACTTAGCTATGCAGGTTTTATAATTTTATATAGTTCGAGAGTGCAGCATTGAGCTTTTAGTAGAGTAGCGTTGAGTTGATAATTATGAAATGTATATCTGGGATATTGGGTTCCATAATTATCAGGAGCTTAAACTATAAGGTCCATTTGGTCCCCTTTGCTAGCTCATAATATCCTGTAACGATACAGCGTGATTTTTCAATAATTGGTGACTTATGTCAGATTTATTAAATTGGTTAAAATTTAAAAGAATCAGATAATTCATGTCTGTTTATCGATTGAATTAATTTTGTGATAAAATTAATTCAAGATAAACTTGTTGAATTATTGAGATCAGATAATTCTTGTCTGTTTATTGGTTCATTTAATTTTGAATAAATTAAATCAAGATAAACTTGTAGAATTATTAAGAATTCATTTATTTTCCTAGAAATTATCTAGATAAAGTTGTTTTAATCAGATAACTTTTCCATTGGGTTATTTGAATTAAAACTGAGACTTTATCCTATAGAATCTCGGGTGAAAAATAAAAAATTCGCTGAGATATTAATTGACAGTTTGGCATGCTGATCCTCTTGATCGGCCTGCCAATGAGCGAAGGATAAGATCACGCATTTTTATGTGGATCTTATCAGATATTGATTTGAATTTGATTCTGATTCAAATTTTGAGACCTAATCTAATAAGAACTGAACCTGGACCCAACCTCTATAAATAGGGAGTAACTCACATAAGTTAGTAAAATCAATTGAGAGATTAAGAGTGATACACTGTTAGTGAGAATATGAAAACTCCCTGAGAGCTCTTGTTCACAAATCACGAACACTTGCTTTGGGTTCTCTCAATTGGTTGGAAGGAGAGTCACCTGGAGGAAGAGCTGTACATGTGAGCCCACACTTAGTCCGATCGTGGATAGAGAATAGCAAAGAAGGCCACTCGGTTGAGGCTCTTCTGGAACGTTACTTCTCTTCACTGATTGCAGGAGTTTTTCGGCACACAAAGGTTAGTAAGATCTAGTTAATTTATGCATATAGCATGTCAAACTTGTGTTTTAAAAAATACTCTAATATAAAATTTTAAAATTTTATTGTGCACTATTTTTCCAACAACAATATATTTTAAGAGACCTTTATAAGAAAAAAAGAGAAAAGATTTATATGAGAAAATAATGATTGAAAGAGCTGCGCAAAAATCGTTCAAAAGGAGACATTTGAGAAAAAAATGTTTTAGTAGACTAATTAATTGAGGACACATTCATAAAAAATTACTTTATCCTCACATAGGAGTGTAAGAGAAAGAAGGAGGGGAAGAAAGGTTCTTCATTCTAAGACCCGTTTTGCTTATGCATTGAAATTAACAGGTGACCAAAGTAAGAAGAGTGATCTCTTAGATACCTTAATTCCTTCTAAACCCACCTGTTTGTCCATCTGGTGTTGAGGGCTAAACGAGAAAGAGGTGGTTTCATAATAAAGGATGTCCTTGCTTCATAGATTTTTTTGTTCATCTCTCATCATCCAAGTAAGCAAAAAGTTTATATATATTTATTTAAGCGCTAAAGTAATATAATCTATAATGTTTTTACTAAAGTTTGAAGAAAATTTTTGTCATATATGTTCCCCACCATTACCACTCTCTGCTTTTTTGTGAAAATCATTCTAAAACTAACAATTGATATCAGAGCCATCTGTAAAATATATTAATTTTAGCGTTGATTATGAAATAATCAATTTTAAATATATATGTTCTCTATTATGTATATATGTGATAGGTCAACAACAATTTGCATTAATATGTATGTTTATATTTGTTATTATTCATGTGGTGAATGGTGAATGTATGGGCAGTGGATTTGGTCGCTAATTATATGGTTACAAGCATCTCTTTAATTATCGTAATTTTATTTTCATTACAACTGATATTCACTTGTAATTTAGGGTTAGGAATTTGTATTTTTTCTTTTTGCAATTTTATATTATTGTTATATTGAAGACCAAAGATTATTGAAGACCCAATCCCCAATAAAGACCCAACAAATCGAAACCATTAATCATGAGATGGTCGACGGCTCCATGGTTTACAAAACCATCGAAAAGAGGAAAAACAAAGTAACTTGCTCCAGCGATAGGCATCGTGGCATACACGAAAAACATCATGGCGCTAAGAGGATAAAGGGGCTGGGCACCACACCGCGCCTCAACCCCAGGCCTTAGGCAGCATGTGAGAAATCCTAAAGTAGGTTTTCTGGCCATGCAACAAAGCTTCCTACGGCTCCACCCATAGTTGTAGCTTCAAATATCGGAATAGGCAATTCAGCTATTCTAACTCTAGTGGTAATGATATTAACGTGCATGTTATAGTCCCCTAAGGGTTTGTCATAGACTGTACCAGTTGGAAGACTCCCCATCTATGCCTTCCCAAGTGCAACAAATGTACACTCATCATTAATTCTAGCGTCAACAAAGAGCCTACATTTTTATATTGTTTGGGCTCTTGACAATGAGGTGACAATTGGACTTCTGGAGCTTCTGCTACATTGTCAGGAAGGTTGTAGCTAGCTTTGAAGCTGCTGTATTATGATATGCTCTCATCCGTCGGTCTGGCACATCCTTAGGAAATAAATTCAATCACAAGACCTCGTACTTCTACAATTTCCATTTACATCTTTGATATTTGGGAATCGAATTTTGAACTTAGTCGGAGGTCAAAGTATTGAGACTGTTTCACATACTTAGATTGACCATGAAACATCATGAATATTTTGGTTTATCTAGTGCCCTCATCAGTATGTCATCGTTATCGATGGACTCCAAGGTCCCTAGGCTTTGTTGCATCGTGTACTCATCTTGTAAAACAACAACAAACCAAGTTGATATTAATATGCCTCAATAATTATAAACTTACAAATTAATAATTTGAGTTCAATAAACTTACAATCAAGTTCCTAATTTGTGCTATCTTTGGACTTTTAAATTGTCCATCAGGACCTTGACATAATTTTGCCCATAACTCCTCTCATGATGGTAGCACACCTATCTCAGCTAACTGTCTTTTGCTATGTTAATAATATATTAATGATATAATAATTGATATATGTAATACGAGTAAGATAATAACGTACTAATGATTGCTCGAGCAATCTATATCCATCTCGACCAACCATAGAAACGCATTCATTTTCTGCTCTTATTTTTCTTGTGTTACTTAATAACAGTTGGAATTTGGTGGAATGCCAATGCTTAACAAAAGCTTCCCAAACGTCATCATCTAAAGGGGGTTAGTAGTGTGCTACCATATGGGGCCGCTTAAATATATTTTCATCGTTCTTTGGAATGGAAAGGTTTGGCCTTACAAAAGTGACGCAGAGGTTGGTTCTAAAAACCTTTGCTATTTCGCCATAAATCTTCAAAGTTTTTTTCCTATACCACCCTTCAACTATGAAAGCTTCATAAATCTCTCTCCAAACAACATTTTTTTTACTTGGTCTAAATCCTTAGTTTTCTAATCTTTAATTCATATTGGAACGTGTTCTCGACTAAGAACTCCAATCCAAATGCTTAATTCACTTCTAGGTATGCCTTCTGATTGGCCTTTGCATTAAACGTCACTTCTATTCTTAAACCTCCCATCTTCATCTGATGGACTTTTTTCGTCAAAGTAGCTCTATGCTCAAAACCTATTTTGGGTTCGAATTCGGTACACCTATTGAGCTTGCTAACTTGTTTTGCCTTGCTATATTGAGAGGAAGATGGTATACACTCTTCATACTCTTATCATAATGGTCATTATCATTCTCTTGAGACATTTTTACCTAATCTAAACCAAATCCTCATGGAAAGGCAAACACATAAGTTGAAATAAGTCCAATGTCACTAGCTTATGATATACAGTATGAACAATAAAGTTATAGGATTATATTGAAGAGAAAGAACAACCGCAGAATCAAAGATGGAACAATATTATTACTTGAAAGATTCAAATATATGTGTCCGCATAGATATAGCCATATAGGAGATCACTTGAAGTACGATTATTTGCATCCTAATTATGTAATGGTAAGTTGATGAATAGAACAAGAACACTCTTTTTCTTGGCATTAACAAATTTTCTATGGATCATTTAAGAATTATCATGTATATATTTTTTTTTATTTTGCATGTGTTATGAAATTTTTAACAGAGCATATAAAATAAGGACAAAAAATGGAAAAGAAAAAAATATTTTAAGTAACATGCTCTATACATCTATGTTCCAAGATTATTACAAACAAGTTGTTAACATTGTATACAGCAATACCATACACAACAAAAAAAACATTATTCCTTCACGAAAGAAACCAAAAAAAAATCTAAATAGAGAAAAAAAAAAGACGAGAACTATGCTATTTACATCGCACTTTGTAAATCTAAAATATTGTATACAACAGTAGAGATGCAAATCTAAAATATGTCTATAATGAATTATCAAATGACGATGAACAAAAAAAGGCGAAAAACATAGCCACAACAAACAAAAAATGACAAAAAAAGCAAAATGGAATTAACAAATGGTAGTGATGACAACGGCGTGGGCTTGAGTCAATGGTAGCTTGAGTCAACAGCGGTGGCAGTAGTAATGGATTTAGTTGACGGTGGCTGCCGTGATGGTGAGGGCGAGAGAGTGTGAGAGAAAGAGAGAGTTAGAGTCTAGGTGTGAGAGATTTCGAGTGATTTCAGAATATAAAGCCCTAGATAAGGCACGGTTTTGTCACACCCCGAGACCTAGGAGGTGACATGGTGGACTAATTAAATTAATTAAACCAAATTTAATTAAAAATGCTAATTAAGTAATTAGTTTATTTGTGAAAATATGGTGAATTTTTAAAACCTTCAAAAGCAAATATAATAAAGTAAAATAATAAAACCTAATAAATACGAATCGGGCCCTACCGGACCCACATTTGTGCACACATAGTATCGACAATAAATAAATTACAACCACAGTCCAAATTAAAGGAAAGTAATTAAAACATTATATGCCTTGTACAAATAAGTAAATAACCTAGTTAGAGAGGATCGCTATAATCCACGAGTTCGTCTAAGCCTCCTAGTCGTCTCTATGTTGCAATCCATCTAGTGGGAGAAAGGTTTTAAAAAAAATAAAATGTGAGTGAAAGGCTCAGTAGGACTAAGTTTTGAAAACATTAAATTTGATTATGAAAATCATTCATAGACAAAGTTATAAAACACAGTATATGAAATCCATAAATTTCATTCTTACCATATATTCTATTTTCATATGGTATTAATCTCTTTGTTAAGTTTCTGGCAAAGCCATAACAATCACCACTGTAGTAGTCTAGCTAGGTTTTGGGACTTGTTCTCAAGGTCACATTCTACACGACCCGATCTCTGAGTATGGCATCGTGCACTTTCATATCATTATTCAAAATCCCATATTATTGATTATGTTCATTACATTCATTATGTCGTTCATTATGATTATTTCATTATTCAGTAGTTTAAGAAAACACTGATAAAAATCCTTCTCAAATACTTCTTGAAAACGTTTGAGAAAAATCATTTTTATGACCAAAATCCTTTTTATGGCCAAAATCCTTTTTGAAAACATGGTTACCAAAGAAAGGTTTAGAGACCTACCTCAATATCTGGTACTGAAGCTCAACACTATAGTCGCGACCCGTTATACATTAGCTCCACGGAACCATGAGCAACTTTAAAGAATGACTAAGTTTGTCAATATCTAACTTAAAGTATTTTACATCACTATGCTATCTCATAGTGTCTTAGAGTGCCATTTATGTTCATAAAATCATGATATAAGCTTAAGGTCTCTAATTAGGTTTTTAAAAGACGAAAACAGGTGAAAATAACAAATTTTTGCAAAACCGGGTCGACCTACCAGACTCCTTGGTCTGGCCTACCAAACTGTTGTGTTTGGTCTACTGAACCCGCTTTGAGTCTAGCCTATTGATGGTATGAATTCGGCTTGCCGAACTGTCGCGATTTGGAAATTCTAGGTTTCGGGTTTTCATCAAATCCAAGACCAAAACTCAATCAAACCTGTTTTTCTCAATTCCCAGAGCATATATAATGTTCAAAAATGATAATCAAGCATAATGGAACTTTTTTAAACCCTTTTTAACAAGTTTTCATGAAAACTTCTAAATAAATCTAAAAATAGAGAAAAGATTTAGCTCGGTTTTTATTCAATCTAGCCTAGATTCACGGTGATTTGGGTTCCACTAACTTCGATTAAGGGTTTCCTAAGCTCAAGGAAGCTTAGATTTCAATATACAAGGAAAATTTGAGACTTAAGGGAAAAAGTTTGAAATTTTGACAAAAAGTAAACTAGCCTCAAATTTGAGCTTTAAATCGAGTTTGTGGAGGCTCAATCTTATTTTCTAGCTTTCAATCCAGCTTGAGAATCGAAGACTTAAGCAAAATTTTTTAATCAAAATTTGAGAAGGAAGAGAGAAAGAGAGAGGCAGCATGGGAGGAAGAGAGAAAGAGGGAGCTGAGAGAGAGTGAGGAAAAGAGGGAGAGTGAGAGCGAATATATAGAGAGAAATTGAATGGATTTGTAGAATACCAGCACGTGGTTTTTTGAAAGGGAACGTATTGAGTATGTGACAAATTATTTTGTTTCAAAATTCAAAATAGTAAGTAAAAACAAATAAAAATTATCAAAAGTGAGATTAGTTTGAAAACATCACAAAGTAATTAAATTAAGTTCCAATTGCATTATGGCATACTAATTCACCATCTTACACTAATTAAGCTTAATTAAACTTATGGGTGTTATAGGTTTTGAGTGGGTGCTAACACTACACCGTTTAGTCCCCACAATACACAATGGCTTTTTAAAAAAAACATCGTGTAATATTAAACTACCACAACTGTTTTTTAAAAAACGGTCATGTAAGCTTAAGTAGCCATATAAGAGGGATATCTGGAACCCACCTATTTTGTGGAACAACCATTGGGAGAAGAATGTGAGGAAGAGAAAGAAGATTTAGCTGTAGAAGAGGAACAATCATCACCTTAACTCCTAGATTTTTAACCCCAGTTGCCATAAGAGTTTTTCAAATACCATTCTTACCAAGATCCTACCTGGCCGCCACCACCTCCACCACCTCTAGAATCATATTTATGGACTTACCAAGAATGTAAAATGAGTCCAAGTTTCACAAGTTTAAATGCTTCAAATTTTGCCAATCTTAAGGGCATGCACAGGACCTGTATGTGGTGTCCTTTGACACTTATTATGAAAGGAAGCCGCTCTTTGACTACTGTCCACTAGGAACAGAGTTGAGCCTCAAACGATGGGAAAACATTTTCAAAGTAATATCTATACTTTGTCGCTTTTGTAATATATTTTATGTGTTGTTGTGTGCTATTTGCATTTTCTTTTAAAAATAATAAAAAATGTTGAGATTTATTTTGAAAATTTAAAATGAAGACTATAAATTAAATTTGTTTAGAATGGTTGAGTTATGGAGTTAAAATACTTTCAATTTTCTCTCGAGACACATTCTGATGAGCTTGATTTTATAAATGCAAATTGTTTAGATTTCCAAATAAATTTTCAATATAAAAAAAGTGTGTTTTGGTTTTGCATTTTAATTTTCCTCAAAAAATCTTCGAAATTAAATTATTTAATAATTCGTTTAAAATGGCTGAGATTGAGGAGGATATAGTCATTGTGATTGGTAAGTATTCTGTAGTTGCGGCCTTTTAAAACATGTTTTAAAGAATTTGAAAAGTGATTTTAATTTCAAACAAAAAAAAATAAAGTCTTAGAAATCTGACTTTAAAAGACTCAGTTTGTAATATATTGTTGTGTGTTTCGTTAGTTTTCATTTTTTTTGTTAAGTTAACTACAAATCATCTCTACAGCTATGATGATTCAAGTAATAATTTTGTTGTTCTCATTATTCTTTTTATATATTGAAGATAATATACAATATAGGTTAGGAGGAGAAGGTTATGCGTCAATATTGTGCATCACTACTGTGCAAAATTTGATCTTTGCCGCCTTTTTTTTATCTTTCTCTAGATTTTGAGTGTTTTGCAAAAACTTTCCATTTTGTGTGTTATTTTGTAAGTTTTTGTGTGAGTCGTGAAATTAAAAAAAAATAAAAGAAATGTGTTTTGTAAGTATAAGTTTCTTAGTAGTTAATGTGTTATAATTTTGTTTTGATTTTTGAATTTCATGTTAATATAATATCTTTTTTTTTATTCTTTGAATTGTCTAACTTTATAGACTTTCAAAACTTTGGTTTTATTTAACATTTTATGTGTTTATTTTTCAAAGCGTTTACAAGCCATTCTTTTCACACACACACACTATAATGCTTAATTGTAGTAGTAAATCAAAGATATGAATATCTGGGTTCTGTTATTTTGTGAAGATGAATAATTAAAGGCAGTAACATTTTGAAAATTAATTAACTAATGAATTAAAAATAAAAATGATGAAATAAAAATAATAACAATAATATGTAAATAATAAACAGAGTGTATAATTATGTAAATTAATGAATAAAGTTGGACAAGTTTGGTTTCATAGCCTCTTTAACTCAAGTAAGTAAGTTCTAAAAGGTATTTTAACACCTAGTACCTTAGGCTAATTGGTCTAAGAGTTATTGGCCTAAAGCTTGTTAAATGGGTTATGGAGAAGGCTTAAAGGAGCCATACATTGCACTATCCACAATTATAAAGTTTGTATATATTTTTTTTTAAGTTTCTGCTCTTAATTGTTCTAATTAATAAAAGTGTTGCTGCTTACAAGGGTGATTTGAATCAAAATATCATAATTTTACTCTTAGTTTTTGATGAAACTCTATAATTATTCATTATCTCTTTTTGCACCAAGTTTGGCTTGCATATATTTTGTTGAATAGCATATAAATTGTTCAAATAAGATTTTTGTTTTGTTAGTCTATCTAATTAGGTGAGTCAAATTTTTGTTAAATGGTATGCCTTGTGTGAATATTCTATAATTCAAAATTTTATCACTTTAATTGCTAGAGACCAGTAATAAGCTCGATGAGGGTGGATGAGAATGTAAAAGTGTATATTTTCTAAGAATAAAATTATTTATTTATACTTTTATTTCTCATTAAATACTCTAATTAATAACATTTTTGTGTTAATAAGTATTTTTGTGTCCTAGTTTGTAAATATGTTTAAAAATATATTTTTAGTATGTTTTTATGTTTAATAATATTTTTAGTAATTTTTAGAGCTATTTTTGGTATATTAAATATATGTTTAATTTGTAAACAATTAAAACCATAAAAATAATGTAGTTTGATTTTATTTTGAGTCTTAAAATGTTTAAAAATAAATTTTAAGTATGTAAATATGTTTTATAATATTTTTAACAATTTCTAAAAATATTTTCAAGTCTTAAAAAATATATCTGTATCAAACTAAAAGAGAGTAGAATTATAGAAGTTTGTAATTATTCTTATGTGTTTTATTGTTAAATAAATACTTTTAATATTATTGTAAATATTTTGTGTGAAAAATAATTAATTTTATATATTTTTTAATCTTATAATTAAAATCTTGAGGAAAAACATAGCAATGCGTCACGAAAACAAGCAAAAATGGACCTCAAATGCATAACAAATGAAAAAAGAAAATAAAAACCAAAAAACTCCATGTGGTAGCACCAAAACTATCAGATTGCACCGCCCAACTCATCCCAACCGTCTGCGTGTTCTAACAGGTATCAGATTAGTGACGGATCGTGTTCAGCTCTCTTTCGTGCACGCACTATAGCGGCGTTAGATCAGCAAAAGTTGACCAATCCAACGGTTTGATTTAAGCTGTTTACTTCCGTCTGCGCTGACTTAATCCAGCCCGTTCCTTCAGTCTTTGATCAGCGATCTAGTGGCTCTCGTGTGTCTGTCCCTTGAGCGCGTTGCACCAGATTACAGAGTAAAATTCACATAGTTAAGACAATTGTAACATAGAAAGTAAAGGAAAAAGATAAAAAAAAATTAAATAAATTAGCTCTTTGGCTAATTCTCATGAATGGGAGGCAATTGAATAAAATAAAATAATAATAAATAAAATAAAATAATATTTAAAGAATCCTAATAGTGAATTTTTTTAACTATAAAAAGGGGAGACTCCCACCACACCCCCCCCCCCCCCCCCGCAAACATCCACGAGGATAACCCCCCTTTTCCTTTTTTTTTTTTTTTCCTTACTGAGTTAGACTTAGCAGTGCCCCTTTTTGAGAGGAGGTAATATTAAGGTACTCCCCTAACCCCATTAAAAATAATAAAATAATGCCTAAATTAGTATAGAGAGTCTGGTGAGACTGAGAGATGATCTTGTATGCGTAGTACTCTGGTATGGATTTTAACTCTATATCTACTTTGTAATGTCTATATTTTTATGAAATAAATTATATTTCTATGTTTTTAATAATTACTGTTATTATTGTTATGCTGCTCAATTCTTGTATAATTCCATCATGCTTTCTTTATATAATCTAATTGTTTTACATAATTAACATTAATAATACTAAAATCATGCATGTTTATTAAGTTGCGTTTTTACTGCATTATAGACATGAACTGGCGTAGTAAATGTTTAGTAACTCTTGATTTATTGTCAACAGAAGATGTCATAATGTATTCTTAAACTATTTAATAAGACGAAGTGCTGCCAGAATTAATGCAATAATTTATTCCATTTAAATATATTAATTTTAATTTGTTGTTATATTTTCTATTTTAAAATTATGTTAATTATAATTGTAGATATAGCGGTTATAATTTTTATAATTAGTACACCAAATCATTGGTAAGAGATGATTATTTTGCTACTTTTTGTAGAAAAACTCTTACTGTGTTATAGCTTGCTATATTGTCGCTTTAGGTGGACTTATAAAAATAGTAAACGTGCTTGCAATTAAAGAGAAAAGATATAATAAATCAAATACTTTAGATTTTTTTTAGAGCAAAAATTTATATACCAGTTACAAAACATACAAGGGATTTTCAAAGCTTTGATGTTGTTATTTTATGTTTTAAAATCTTATTTTAAAAATTTTCAAAAATATTTGTTTTCTTTTAAATTTTGTTTTGAAAAATCCTTACCACTTTAAAACCAAAAATTTTCAATTTTTTAAAAACCCACCTCCTTGTAAATACGACAACCTTTCTATACTACATACATCCGCTTTTAAAGAATCATTTTGGACAACACAATACTTATCAAGTACTGAGTCCTTAACTTGGAACTTCATAAATCTACATCATTTTCTCTGCATACTTCTGTTGATTGTCGCACCATGCTTTTGCTGCGCAACTCTAACATTCTAGTCTTTTAGCTTAGTTTCCATTCGTCTAAAGGTTTGGCATTCCACCTTAGAATGCTATACTTTAAAAATAAGGTTCATATTCATTCTTTATTTACACTTTCTATAATTCTCTCGCAATGTAATAATCTTTAGCTTTCACCCTTCAACCCCTAAGGCTTTTGTTGACAGATTTGATATCATCATCTAATCATGATTTCCATTTTGGTCCTTGCGAGCCACTCGGTATGCCTCAGCTCAGCTATAGAATGCTCAAGCTCAAAAAATTGTGTAGTTAGTAATCTAATGTATGGTTGCTCTCAGGCATTCCGTTCCAGCAATGACGAACAAAAAGTGTCTTCTAGTAGGGAAGATCGAAGAAGATTGATCTTTTTTTCTATGGTCCATCATTTGGCGGCTCGTCCTTGCCTCGCTTTCTCTGTCCGAATACGACTCTTATATCTTTTACCATTTCAAATATTTGTTCACCTATCAAAGGGTGAGGGGGTCTCTTTCTTCACTGTTGCCATCAAAGGCTTTCTTTTGTTTGCGGTAGCGATGATCTCTTGGCAACCATCTTCTATGACCAAGAAAAATGATTTTCTTTCCATTCTTCAACCGTTTGTGAGACGTTTCCATCATGCAAATAGGACAACCAATAGAACTCTTCACCGAATAACCAGATAAATTACCATATGCGGGGAAGTTGTTAATTGTCCATATCAATATTGCATGGAGTGTGAACGTCTCTTTTCGGTAAGCATCTCTAACTGCAACTCCAATTTCCCACAACTTTTTTAAGTCATCGACTAACCGTGCCAAGTATACATCAATGTCATTGCCTGGTTGGTGAGGACCCAAAATCAATAAAGCCAACATTAAAACTTTCGCTTCATGCACAACTTTGGAGGGAGATTATAGTTAACAAGTATTCCTTAATGTGGTGAAGAAATCAGTGAAGTTCTTATTTCAAACTTCATCATTTTATTATCTTGCACTGCTTTTTCTCGTTTTGCATATAGTTAATATCGAATGACTTTTAACAAGATGACATTGACTTGAACAAAGAACACCGTTGTGCGCAAAACATCAAAACATGTTGTGAGCTCATCCTCTTGATTCTAAGCAATCGGGTCAACTATTGACCAAGTCTGACTGCTATTGATTCGACATCCATACTAGACAATAACTTCTGTAGTTTTGTTGAAATATTTATCATGCAAAATAATGCTTGCCCTCTGGCCTTTGTTGTCCCGTCACTCATCAGGGAGTGCCGACATCAAGAGCTAAAACACGGTGCAACATAACCATGAAATATTAGCTATACTACTAACTAAAATTAACTTACTTACTAGAGCTATGGTACCATCTATAACGACTCATTTTTCAACGTCATTACTTAGCTTTCTTAAACATCATTTCTTAGTCTTAATGCTTACTTAAAAGTAAAAAAATACTAGGTAAATTTTTTTCCTAAACATATTTCAAAACTGTTGCAACTTTCATTGCAACACAAATTAAGACCTAACTCAAATTTTGACTTTAAAGTCATTCAAAATGTTTTCTAAATTTCATTAAAAAAATTTTGCTTTCTTAAAAACTTTTTAAATTTTAAATAGCGGAAAAATTTTTCATTAACCAATGGAAAACTGTCATAATAGTATCCATACTCAACCTTCACATCTACCCACCGCACTACTGAGCTCACCAACTAGTTACATTGGTCTCTTATGGGATTACCTACAACATAAAGAAACTTGTAATGAGCTTTTACTTAATAAGTTCAAACATATTCTCACAAAAACATTAAAGCATTTATTATAAAAATCTTTTCTCTTAAAAACCTTTCTCGTGAAACTTTTCATAAACGCTTCTCATAAACCATTTCTTAACGTTTTTCACAAAATGTTCTTTATAAAAATATTATGTAAAATGAATGCAAGCAATATCATAATACACGATCCTATTTATGCACATTTATGAACTTTTAATTATGAACTTCTTATTATCATTCTTAACTTACTTGAGCTCCTTATCATCATTCTTATCTTACTTAAACTTATGGATTTAAGTGTTCTGATCTTACCTCCTTTGTAAAAACTTAAAACCATCGAAAAAAGAAGTCATAACTTTAACATAACTCGTAAACCTCACATCTAGGAGGCTGGTACGATACTTACTTATCTTAACTTGAGAGTTTAGATTTTTGATCTTGTAATCTTAGTGAACATTTGCATGGCATAACTTAATGTCTAACACATTAAACGCATAATTGCAAACGTATTGCAAATCATAACTTAAACTTTAAAACATTATGCATAACAAATGCAACCATACTTCAAACATATAAAAAGCATTTAAAAATCATTTTCTTCATGCCATAAGTGAAGTTTGAAACTTACCTTAGCATTTCTCTAGCAATCCTATTCTATCTATTCGCTTCTATTAGTTCACCATGTGCCCTATTTAAATGATATCCGACTTTTGGCTAACCTTCTTATTATCAACCTACTTGATCGATAACGGAACTTAAACGTTAACCTTTCATTGTTTATACTTAACTTTGTTTTCTATTAGTTTATTTCTCTTTTACTTAACTTGAACATCTCTTAGTCAAATTTCATGTCTTACTTGACAGTTTCATTACTTAGTGTATTATGAAACTTTTTCCGTCTAAGAGCATTTTGCTAATTCAAAGTACTAAGGCTCTATTGGACAAAAATAAATCAAGGGTTGATTGTTTTTTTAAAAAGATAGATCAAGGTCTCTAATTTGGCTGATGATAAGGCTATGTTGTGTGCAGTGGCAATGAAGAAAAGAAGGGAATTGAAGCATCTAAAAGATTGAAACTTCCACAATGTTTCTCGATCATAGTGAAAGATTGGAGCCCAAAAATTCATTGGCAAGGGTCGATGACAAATTTTTGCTTTGGTTGGGTCGGACTAGAAGGAATCCCTTTGAATTTACATACAAAGGAGTTTCTTAAATTAATAGGCGACTGCATTAGTGGCTTGATTAATAATGCTTGTCATTCTCTTAATCATAAGTTATTGCCTTACATCAAACTTCAAGTGAAGGAATTGCCAAATGGTTTCATTCTGACAACAATGAATATAAAATGTTTAGGAAAAGAAGTTGGGATTAGGATTTTTAATCTAGAGAAGAATATGAAGCCAAGAATCTCTGAAAATTTCATAAGAGTATGGTAGAAAGGTGTGATGTATGCAGTGAGGAAGATAGTGCTAATAAGGAAAGGGATGCTGATGTGTCCAATCATAACCAATTATGTGAGTCCTACAGGAATACTAAGAATACGATGGCAATTCGGGTTGTAGAGAAGCCCAAGAGTTATGCTTTACATGAAGATAAAAGAGTTATCAGAGGAGGTCTCTAAAACCTCAAGTGGCCTGAGAGATAATGTGAAGGATTATTCTCGAGAAAAATTTTTTGGGGCTGTGAATAAATTTAGGGTTTGTTTGGCAAATTGATTTGAATTAGTGATTTGATTTGAATTGTTATCTGAATCGTCATTTAAAAATGCATTTAAATTTTAATCTGAATATGGAATAAAATTGAAATTTATGTTTAGAGATGTGGTAAAAAAAAAATTTGATTTATTAACAAATCTAATAAAATCTTAATGTTAACAATTTTAAAAAAGATGCAATATGGATCTTAATTTATTCCTCTCTTCATTAAGAATACAATAAAAAAAGAATTATTTCAATTAGATATCAAATGATAAAGTTATGATTTTTTTCCTCAAATATAGAAGAGAGAATTTCAGCTTTTACTGTAACAAAGATATCCAAGTATCAAGAGTTTAGGGGATCAAAACTCTAAAAACTTAGATTCTTGATACTCATTTGATTTGAATTTTAGGGAAAATAAATTCGTCTAAATAATTTTTGATACTTAAATCAAAATTTAAGTCTATTAAGTTTAAAGAATATATAAACTAAACGGACTCTTAATGTCCTTAATTTGTTGGTTGAAGAGATGGAGTAGTCTGATGAGGAGGGGATTGAATCAAGTCAATGGGCCAACAAGGAGCCTTGTTTTCACAAAATCAGTTTGATTTTAGGACCAAATCAGAGCAAAAGTAAACGTGGCAGTTAGAAAACCCAAACCAATTGCTGAGTTCTGTGAGGGTCAAAATTTTAAATAGGCCCAGATACAAAGAGGTGTCCATGATAAGTGGCAGCCCAAGTCTTAATCAAAACCTGGAAGAGCATGTGGAGGAATTAGTGGATAGTAATTCATGCATGAAGACACGTGTTGATACAAGCAATGAAGACCAATTTTTTGAAGGGGACCTTGACATGTGTGAGATGACCTGTAAGAACTTAAAAGAGGATTTGGATAGTAGAGCTCCGATTTTTTATTCTGATTTTTCTACCGAGGACTCGGAGGATGACGATACTGTAGTAGAGGAGTCGGAAGAAAAAAAGTGATGACAAAATGGTGGAAGAAATTATTAAGGATATGGCCAGTTATTTTTAAGGAAGGAAAAGCTGGGGAATTTTTCTACGGATCAAGTTGGCGGTCCTGTCAATAATCAGGGAAGTCTCCAAAACTCTACAAGGAGCATGTCTAAGTTCCTTCTTTCAGTTGGAGGGGAAGAGAACTATGTTAAAAATATGCCAAATTTTGTGGTTAATCTTCTGATGTACCTGAAAATGATTCGAATGAGTTTAATGTTAGAGTTCTGTTTGTTCTTGGAAGTCCATCTATTTGCAATTCTTTGGAGGTGGCTAACAGATGGTTAGCGAAAATCCAGGTGAAATTCCCAACAAACTAGGTTGATATTCCAAGTAGTTCTAATTTGTTACCGAATTTTTCTGAGGATGAGAGGAGAGTTATAGAAAGGGTAGTGAGGCAGATTCAGTCCATGTTTAGATCTAGGGACATTGAATTTGAAGTGCCTAAAGGTTCGAACAAGGGGAAGCATAAGAAGGGGAATAGGGAACTGAAAAATCTTTTGGAATGGGGTGTTAATTACGTGGCCCAAGGAAGGAAAGCTATTAGGAGTGGGAGTCAGAAATTGAAACAATCATTATCTCATGGACATAAGGGGTTTAGGGTCGGGGAAAAAGAGAGGAGTGATTAAAATATTAGGAAAATGAACTCAGGCATAGTCACTTGCAAGAGCCAGAGAGAGAAACAGTGGATGAAAGGTTGGTGAATAGCTTATGGAAAGCCAGGTTTAGAAGTTGGGAGGCTCTTCCTTTGGTAGGAAGGTCGGGAGGCATCTTAATAATGTGGGACATTAGATTGGTTCATGTGGTGGATTCTTTGGTGGGTCATATTCAGTTTCAATTAAAATTCAGGATGGGGCAGCTCGTGGTGGTTATCTGGAATTTATGGTCTTGTACTATATCAAGAAAGGAAATTTTTTGGGAAGAATTGGCTGTGTTAAAGGAGATTTGTGGATCCAAGTGGTCCGTAGGAGGTGATTTTAATGTGATTAGATATTCTTATAAGAAATCACCGGCTTCTAGGATCTCGAGAAGTATGAAGTTGTTTGATTGTTTTATCAGAGAATGGGACTTAAAGGACTTAGCATTAGTCAATGCGCAAATTTTCAAGAGGGGGAAGTAAAATGAAGAGCGGACTGGTTTTTGATTTCATCTGAATGGGATTGAAGCTTTCCGGACTCAAAACAATTTGTAGGGAGTAGAATAACATCACATCACTGCCTATTTATTTTGGATACAAAACCAGCGATTTGGGGTCCATGTCCATTTTGGTTTGAAAATATGTGGCTAGAACATCCCCAGTTTATGGAATTTTGTAGGGAGAAAGGGCCAATTGAGGAGTTTGGTAGGTGGGAAGTTTTAAAATTTTTGAGAAACTTAAACGAATGAAAGTTTAGTTGAAAGAGTGGAATTAGGAGGTTTTTGGGGACATTAAACTTATGAGGAGTGATATAATAGCTAAGATTTATTTTTTGGATAGAAAAGAGGAGTCCCATGGTCTATCTAAAGCAGAGAGAAGAGAAAGAAGGTCGTTTAGGAACTCCCTTGAGGAAGCGATTTTCAAAGAAACAATTTCAAGGAGGCAAAAGATGAAAATGAGATGGGTGAAAGAGGGAGATGCCAACTCAAAATTATGCTACGGCTCAGTGAGTAATAGGAAGAATAAGAATGTGGTCAACAAAATTGAAAATGAGAATAGTGTAATCTTTGATTCTCCAAATGATATTCAAAGGGAGATTGTGTCTTTTTATGAGAAATTAAATGGAGAAGAAGGATTATATCACGGGTGTTTTGACGGAGTGGATTGGTGTCTAATTCAAGAAGAGAATGAAAGGTGGCTTGAAAGGCCTTTTGAAGAGGAAGAAGTGAAAAGAGTAATTTTATCTTGTGATAAAGACAAATCTCCAGGGTAAGATAAATTCTCGATGGGCTTTTACCAAAGGTCTTGGGAAGTGGTAAAAGGGGATCTGATGAAAGTATTCCAAGAGTTTTTTTCGAAGTAGAGTGATTAATAAATGTACTAACCACACTTTTCCATGTCTAATTCCCAAGAAGGTGGACTCAAAGGGAGTAAAGGATTTTAGACCTATTAGCTTGGTGTCTAGTTTGTACAAGATTATAGCTAAGGTATTGGCTAATAGGTTGAAAGACGTATTGAAGGACACTATTTCTAGGAACCAAAGTACATTTATAAAGGGGAGACAAATGTTGGATGGGGTCTCTTAGTTGCAAATGAAATTATGGAAGAATATAGGGTGAATGGCAAGGAGGGTCTGGTGTTTAAGATTGATTTTGGTAAGGCATATGATCATGTGAGTTGGTCTCTTTTAGAACGGGTTTGGAAAAAAAAAAGACTTCGGGTCGAGATGGTCTAATTGGATAATGGGATGTTTAACGTCAGCCAATTTTTCTATCACGATCAATGGTAAACCTACTGGAAGGTTTGGGGCTTTTAGGGGGCTTAGGTAAGGGGATCCTATGACTCCTTTTCTGTTCACTTTAGTAGCTGATGGGTTGAGTAGATTGGTGGAAAAGGCTTGTGAAGTAGAGGTGGTGAGAGGTTTCTTTATTGGAAGAGATCAAGTTCATGTCTTTCATCTCCAATTTGCCGATGACATGTTACTTTTCCTTGATTATTGGGGAGAAAATTTTAGAAACAGTCTTGTGCTTTTAAATTTTTTTTCTTGCTGTTCAGGTTTGAATGTCAATCTTGGGAAAAGTATCTTGAATGGAATTAATTTCGATGAGAGTGTAATTCATGACTTGGCTAGGGAAGTAGGGTGTGAAATTTCACTTTCGAAAATGGTTGGTGGATAACCTGGTTGCTTGGAAAACAGTTTCACTTTCGAAAAAGGATGGTGGTCTTGGAATAGGAAATATGTTAGTGAAAAATCAGGCCTTATTGGGAAAATGGTTATGGAAATTTCCCTTGGAACAAGGATCCTTATGGGCTACAGTCGTTAGAAGCAAATATGGACTACAAGGGATTATAACATTGTTCTCAGGGATATTCATCGAAATCCATAGGAAGGTATTTCCCAAGGTTTGGACATATTTCTTTTGAGAGAGAAATGGAAAGTGAGGGACGGTTCTCTTATCAGATTCTGGGAAGATATTTGGTGTGGTGATCAGCCTTTTGGCTGTCACCTTTCCTCGACTTTATAATTTGATTGAACAACACGATGTGAACATAAATGAGGTGTCAGTTCTGGATGAACATTCCAATTTGAATTGGAATTTTACTTTAGAAGGAACTTGATGGGGAGAGAGTGTTATTTTTCCAGGTCTCCTTTCTTCTTCGGGAAACTTTTCTCTAAGCTTAGTTGCGTTTGATAGGAAAGTGTGGGTGTGCGATCTCAAAGGGTTGTCATGTAATTCTTTCTTTCACTCTTTAATCCAAAATGATTCGATTCCTGTGTTTAAGCCTTTTGATTTTATTTGGAAATCCTGCGCTCCTTCTAGAGTTAAGATGTTTACTTGGTTGCTTTTTCACAGAAGCCATAATCCTTGTGAAGTGTTTCAAAGAAAACATCCTCATCTTGCACTTTCTCCTAGATGGTGTGTCCTTTGCAAAGCTAATGAAGAATCAGTGGAGCAAATATTCTTTCATTGTGAGGTGGCTCAAGTTCTCTGGTCTAAATTGATGAGTGCAGTTGGTCTCCATTGGGTGGCTCCTGCAAGATGTAATGATGTACTGCTAGAGAAATCTTTCGGGTTTGGCAGAGGAAGGAAAGCCTTTCAACATTGCTACTTTATGGGTTCTTTGGCTAGAAAGAAAGCAAAGAATCTTTGAGGAAAAGGAACTGAATAAAGAAGATCTCTTCGAAAAAACTAAATTCCTGGCTTCTTTATGGGCATCAACAGGTTCACCTTTCAAGGATTTTCCACTTTAATTGATTTTGTTAAATTGAGAAGACTCCTTGGTTTAGGTGCAAAGATTTAGTTTTTGGTGTTCTGTTGACAGTTATTTCCTCTGGTTGTACTGTTATATTCTGGTTCCTTTTGTTTTTGTTCTCAGATGGATTTCTCATCCATTTTTTTGTATTTTTTCCTTTCTTTTAATAAAATTTTATGTTCTCTATGAAAAAAAAGAAAAGAGAATTAACAAAAGAAAGAAAAAGTGGAATAAGATAAATGAGAGAGAATAATTATGAGTGGTACTTTACTTTCGGACTTGGTTTAATTTGTTTTATTATTAATGTCCGAACTCTAGCTTAAAATTAATAGATGAGGCTTACTTATGTAAGTAGTCAAAGCTAAATTAGGCATTTAAGAAGCAAATAAGAAAGCTTCAATCTTAACGAAATCAAGCAATATAAATCTCGTATGTGTATATGATATCTGTCATTTACTGGAACCTGAATCTACAAGGATGAAAAATCCTCTAAAGTCAGCAACAGTGGAGTAAGAAAATCAACAATACTCCCCTATAACAGTAAATAGTTAAAAAAAAAAAAATAGAATTCCTGAGTTATCACTGAGAAGTAGACATCCTCTTTTCCAAACCACGCAAGTTACATTAAACATTTTGAGAAAACTACAAATAGAATCCAAATGGGACCCCAACGAGTATCTCTAGCCCGCTTTAAGGTGCTAACTTGATTAAGCCCCTTTCCTGATTCAAGTTCATCATTAGCAATCTGAGAGGCAAGTTCAACAGCTTGAGCCTCCTTTGGTTTATCATAATGCTTGCAAGATGCATCAACAATATTGATAATGAAAACCAAGTTGGAGAAAAATTTATGAGCAGGAGCTACTTCTCAAGAGCTACAACTAAGAGCATGTTGGAGGCGATGGGCTAAACAATGGATGTAATAAGCTTATGGACATTCATTGCAAATTAAAGCTGGCAAGTTAATCCATTCACCTCTCATGTTACTAGCTCTATCATACCCTTGCCCTCGAATATTATGAGTAGCTAAATTATGTTGAGAAAGAGCAGAAAATATACCTTCTTTCAAAGTTAAAGCCATTGTGTCATGTACATAAACAATACCAAAAAGCCAGTTCACAGATGAATCCTTCTTTATCTTCAAATCTCAAAACAAGACTCGATTGCTCTCTTTTGGACTTACCACGAACTTCGTCTACTATAATGTTGAATCTCTAATTTCTTGGCAAATCTCTTTCTTGACCTTGTTAAAAATATATAAAGAATCTCCTTTTGAATATCGAGGGATGTATAGGAGGCATTTGATAGAGCATTTCTTGAGCAACGCTTGAAGCTATTAATTTTGATAGAATAAAAAGTAATATGGAAGTGCAAAAAGACATAATAAATAAAAAGAGGAATAAAAAGTTTAAGAAATGATATACCGGAGAAAGAAGTCATACATACCTTTTCATTGTAAGCGGCCAATGACTTTAGAAGTTGAAGAAAGTTTCCACGGTTAAGAGATTCTTTACTTTCATCACATCCTCAAAAGGCACAAGCTTGAAGGGCAAGTGTCACGCCCCGGAGTACGGGAGGTGACGTGACGGATTAATTAAATTAATTAAATAAGAATTTAATTAAAACCAATGGTTTAAGGTTCAAATTAAGTAAGAAATAAGAAGTTTTTCACCACATTTTATGAAAGAATTTATAAATATTAAGCAAATAATAAAAATTAAATAAAAACCGCGAGTATGGGTTTCACAACCCACAACTTGTGCACACACATGGTTCTGACAATATTATAAATACAATTACAGTCCAGGATACAGATAAAGTTAAATTTTACATGCCTTGATTAAATAATACAAAATATAAATTAATCCTCCTATTGCTCCTGAGTTCAGTCCGAAGAATCCTCTCCAAACCTAAATGGGAAACCACCTAGAGGGGGGAATTTAAAACAATAAAACGTGAGCGAAAGGCTCAGTAGGACTAAGTTTTATAAAATAATTTAATGCAAAGAAACATGTCATTAATTAGGAGTTACTCAAAGAAAACTTAAATAAATAATAAATAAATAATTTGAGTAGAACCGTCCTGATACAGAACAGTCAACTCACCCAATCAAAACATCATTTTACTTTTACCTAGGCAAACCATGATATCACCACCGTAGTGGCCCAGCTGGGTTTCGGGACCTGCCCCCAAGGTCGATCGCTATACGACCCGATCTCTGATATGGCATCATGCCTATGTGTTTATTATCATTATCATTCAAAACCCAATTACCGAGTGTTGTCAATTACATTCATTATGTAGTTCATTTCAGATCACGGTATATTAAAATATAGCCGATAAATCCATTTTCAAACAACCGTTGAAAACATTTTGATAGAAATCCTTTTCAAAGCCAAATCATTTCAAAACCAGGCTACCAAAGAAATAAGATAGAAGTCTTACCTCAATACTCGTGCCGGTACCCCACACCGTAATCCCGGTCCGCTATACGTTAGCTCCGCGGAACCACGAACGATCCTAGATACAAACTAAGTCGATCAATATCTAGTTCGAGATATTCTATGTTACTAAATCATTTCATGATGTCCTAGTGTGCCATTTGTATCTTTAAAATCATTCTATAAGGTTGGGATTTAAATCAGGGTTCAAAATAGTGAAAATCACAAAATTTTCCATGCCACGGTCGGCCTGCCGGACTCCCTGCTTCAGCCTGCCGAACTGTACAGTTTGGCCTGTCGGAAGCAAAGTTCGGTTGGCCGAACACTTCCCCAGGTTCGGCCTGCCGGTCGGAAGAACACCGGCCTGCCGATCCTCACTCCGGCCTGCCGAACACACAGTTCGGCCTACCAAACTGGGAAAATCCAGAAATCCCAGCCACGGGTTTCTCGATCCCCAAAATTCAAATCTTGATTCTAACCTGTTTTTCTCAAATCCTAGGCATGAAAAATAATCATAGTTGATAGAAAAACATACTAGAACATGTTTGGACTCATTTAAACAAGATTTAAACTCAAAATCCTCAAAAATCCAAAAATGGGAAAATAGGGGGAAAAATGAAAAATCTTGAATCCAATCCGTTTTTCTTCAATCTAAGCTTAGATTCTAGTTGTTCTAAGTCCATTTAACTCAAATCCATGGTTTTCTAAGCTTAAACAAACCTAGATTTCAAAAATGCACAAAATTGAAAATTTTGTAAAAAGTTTAGAAATTGCGAATTCTAACCTCGAATCGAAGCTTCAATCCGTGTTCTCGGTTGCCGAATCACGTCCCCAAGCTTCCTCCTTGCTAACCCGAAGCTTGGATTCGAAATTGGGTTTAAAAATTTGAGAGAGAGATGTAGAGAGAGAGAGGGTGCCGAGAGAGAGATCAAGAGGAAGAGAGAGAGATGCGTGAGAGTGAGGAGAGAGAGAAAGAAGAAGGAAATAAATAGAGAAAATTGGTGGGTGGTTGTACTGTGCGAAAATCATGTGCCGCCCACGGTTTTGTAAAACGGAGTATTTTTAACAATTTACAAATTGTTGTGTTTTAAAACTCAAAACATCATTTTAAAATAATAAGAAATCATTTGAATTCATTAAATTAACAAAACAACCAAAAACTCAAAATCCAACCAAATAATCTAATTAATGTTAAAACATTAATTATGGCACACTAATCCATCATTTGCATTACATTAACGTCAAATAAATTTCAGGGCGTTACAACTCTCCACCCCTAAAAGAAATTTCGCCCTCGAAATTTACAACTCATCTCAGAAACAAAACAAATGCGGATACAACTCCCGCATATTCGACTCTAATTCCCAAGTGGCTTCATCAACCCCAAGATGCTGCCACATGACTTTTACCATCGGTATCTCACGACGACGCAAGCTAATCACCTTCTAGTCGATAATCTGAATCGGCACTTCTTCGTACGTCGTATCCTCCTGAACCTGTACATCGCGGAATGAAACTATCTTACCCTGCTCAGGTGGACACTTCCCAAGCATTGACACATGAAACACATTGTGCACATGAGAAAGTTCAGGCGGAAGATCAAGCCGATAAGCGACCACACCAACACGCTGAGTGATCTCGAATGGCCCAATATACCTCGGCGCGAGCTTCCCACTCACTCCGAACCGCATAGTTCCCTTACGAGGCGATACCCTCAAGAGAACAAAATCTCCAACCGTGAACTCTAAGGGTCTACGTCTCCTATCCGCGTAACTCTTCTGACGACTCTGAGCTGCCCTCAACCGATCTCGAATCACCACGACTTTCTCATTGCTATCACGAATCTCATCCGGCCCAAGAATAACTCTATCTTCTGGCTTGGCCCAATACACAGGTGACCGACACGGTCGTCCATACAACGCCTCAAATGGTGCCATACCGATACTCGCCTGATAACTATTGTTGTATGCAAACTCTGCCAAATGCAAACATTGCTTCCAATTCCCGCCGAAGTCCAACGCACAAGCACGCAACATATCCTCGAGAACCTGAATAACCCGCTCAGATTGCCCATCAGTTTGAGGATGAAACGCCATACTGAAGTTCAAATTCGTACCCAAAGCCTCTTGAAAAATCCTCCAGTACTTAGCATTAAACCTGGTATCTCGATCAGAGGTGATGGACAAAGGAACTCCATGCAACCTCATAATGTTCTGCATATACAACTCCCCGAGAACCTTCCTAGAACACGTCGATCTAAACGGAATGAAATGAGCCGATTTCGTCAACCTGTCGACCACAACCCAAACTGCATCGTGCCGCTGCTCCGTCCTCGGCAAACCTGTGAGGAAATCCATCGTCACATGCTCCCATTTCCACCCTGGAATAGGAAGCGGCTGAAGCTGACCTGCAGGTTCTGATGCTCAGCTTTCACCTGAAGACACGTCGAACACTTAGCCACGTACTCGCGAACATCTTTCTTCATGCCTCTCCACCAATACTGCCTCTTCAAATCACGATACATCTTGGTGCTCCCCAGATGAATAGCGAACTGAGACCTATGGGCTTCATCTAGAACGGCTTTCGTCACCTCGGTGATAACTGGAATTGCAAGACGCCCCCGGAAGTACAACGATCCATTTGCATGCACGCTCCATTCTTCAAACTGCTCCCCGTTTTGAATCCGCGACCAAATCCCTTGCAAATGCCGATCCTGCCACTGACTTTGCTTCACCATCCGTACAAGAGCTGGAGTCGCTTCCACATAATACACCGAAACATGATCACAGTCTTCATGATACAGTAGCCGATACTCACTCACTATCGCATCCCTGCTCCAGTCCTCAAAAATCAAACAAGCGAGAATCCCTGAAGTCTTCATGCTAAGCGCATCTGCGACCACATTAGCTTTCCCGGGATGATACTGCAACGCGAAATCATAATCCTCCATATACTCTACCCATCTGCGCTGCCTTAGATTAAGATCCCTCTGAGTGAACAAATACCTCAAACTCTTGTGATCGGAGAAGACCTGAAGCGATGCTCCATACAAGTAACACCTCCAAATCTTCAGCGCGTAGATCACCGCCGCAAGCTCTAAATCGTGAGTAGGATAATTCCGCTAGTGAGGTCGTAGCTGTCTCGATCCGTACGCAACCACATGTCCGTCCTTGCTGCATCAACACGCATCCAAGTCCGTGCCCTGAAGCATCAGCATAAACCTCATACGGCTCGTCACTGCTAGGAATAACTAATACTGGAACTGAAGTCAACCGGTTCTTCAATTCTTGAAAAGCAAGCTCACAATCTTCATCCCACTCAAACCTGACATTTTTCTTGATCAATCTCGTCAACGGAGCTGCAATCTTCAAAAAATCCTTTACAAATTTCCTGTAATACCCAGCAAGACCCAAGAAGCTGCGAATCTCCGCTACATTCCTTGGTCGTTCCTACTCCAATATCACTTCAATCTTGGACGGATCCACTAAAATACCATGCTCCGAGATAACATGACCCAAAAACTTGATCTTAGTCAACTAGAACTCACACTTTTCCCTCTTAGCATATAATTGGTGCTCCCGCAGAATCTGAAGCACGATCCAGAGATGCTGCTCATGCTCCTCCCAAGTCTTAGAATACACAAGAATATCGTCGATGAACACGATCACAAACTGATCCAAATACGGCCTAAATATCCTGTTCATCAAATCCATGCAAGCTGCTGGAGCATTCGTCAACCCAAATGACATAACCAGAAACTCAAAGTGCCCATACCGAGTCCTAAAAGCTGTCTTGGGAATATCCTCTTCCTTGATCCTGAGTTGATGATAACCTGACCGCAAATCAATCTTTGAGAAGTACCGCGAACCTCCCAACTGATCAAACAACTCATCAATCCTAGGCAAGGGATACTTGTTCTTCACCGTAACACGATTCAACTGCCGATAATCCACACATAACCTGAGAGTCCCATCGTGCTTCTTAGCAAACAAAACTGGTGCTCCCCACGGAGATGTGCTGCTCCGAATATACCCTTTATCAGCAAGCTCCTGAAGTTGCTTTCTCAATTCCTTCATTTCTGCCGGCACCATCCGATAAGGTGCCATAGAAATCGATGATGTCCTTGGAAACAACTCGATACCAAACTCAATCTCCCGATGCGGTGGTAATCCTGGTAACTCGTTGGGGAAAACATCATCGAACTCATCAACCATCGGAATCGCTAAACTGCCTTTCGAAACATAGGGCTCGCAATCTAGATTGGCAAGAAAAGCACAATAACCTAGATTCCTTCGCCCTCCTAGACACGACTTCATGAGACGCTCACTCATCAGCCAATCACCACCACCTTGGTAAGTGATCACCGTCCCCCTATCAGACACTAGGGTCACTTTTCTAAGCTGGCAGTCCACGACTGCACTATACCTGGACAACCAGTCCATCCCTAGAATTACATCATAGGAGCTTATGGGGAGTATAATCAAATCACTTTTCAAAATCTCATCCCCAATCTTTATTTTATAGGATTTACACATACAATTTACACACACCCGCCCCAAGGGAGAAGTTATAACTAGGGGTTCATTAAACTCTTCTATCTCTAATCCCAAGGCATGTACAAAAGAACTCAAAATGAGAGAATGAGAGGCACCGGTATCGAATAAAACATGAGCTAAAGATCTAGAAACCAATATCATACCATCGATAACCGCGTTACCAGTCTGAGAATCTGACCCTCTAGATGCCATTCCATGAACCTGCACTGGCGCTTTCCCTTTTCCTCTATCGACATTGCTGGGTCCTGGATTACCCGGCCGATGCTACTGAGATGGAGACGACTGCACACTACAGGTACTTGGTGCTCTATACTGAGGAACACTGCGCTAAAAATGCTGCGGCTGCTGCCCCCATGCCGAATATGAGAATTGCTGAGGAGAAAACTGCGGATACTGCAACTGCGGGTACTGCAGAGGTGGAGGTAGGGTCTGAGGCTGAGGCTGAGACGAACGACTGGCATCCTCCCCGGTCTACGATCCAAGACGAGCACTCCTGATCGGGCAATTCCTCTTGATGTGTCTGGGCTGCTGACAGAAATGACAATGAAAGCTGTAGGGATTGCTGCGCCCGTTGCCAAACGAACTGCTGCTGTCACTAGTCGCACCGCCTTGCTTGCCTTTCCCCAGAGCTGGATGATTACTAGTACTCTTCCTGCCACTCCTCTGCGGTCCTCCTAAAGCCTTAGCTCGGTTCTCACAATACTGCACATAATCATTCTCCACGAAGATCGCCGACGACACAAGCTCTCCGAAACTCCTAAGCTATAGAGCAACCAACTGCCGCCGAATAGGAGCCTTAAGCCCCTCCTGAAACTTAATACATTTCTCGCGCTCCGATGCCACCGCTGATGGAGCAAACCTAGCCAACTCATTAAACTTTGCCTCATACTCCCGAACTAAAAGATCACCCTACTGCAATCTATAAAACTCAGCTGCCTTCTGGTCTCTATACCCCTGCGGAAAATACCGATCATAGAACAGCTCCTCGAACTTGTCCCAACTGATATCACCACCGCGCTCCAGACGCTTAGTCTGTTTCCACCAAGTGTTAGCGCCACCCTCGAGCTTATATGCCGCGAATTCCACACGATACTCCTCAGGCACACCAAGAGTATCCAGATGCTTCAAGATCGAATCCAACCAATATTCTGCTAACTACGGGTCCCCATTGCCATCAAAAGTCAGAATAGAAGCCCGCCAGAATTCCTTAAAGTACGCATGCCGACTACCAACATCGAAATCTCCCGGTCTAGCCCTGGCTGCCATCTGACGGAAAGCCGCAAACATAGACCTCATCATGCTCTCATCATTTCCAAACTCGGCGTCAGCAGTCAAACGACGTCTAGGTGCCATTCTCTCACTTCTGAAAACAAAATTTGGACTGTTAGAGGTATTTCATTGTCAAACCTATGTGTGCACAATTCCCAAGGTTCATAACCTTGAGCTCTGATACCATTCTGTCACGCCCCGGAGTACGGGAGGTGACGTGACGGATTAATTAAATTAATTAAATAAGAATTTAATTAAAACCAATGGTTTAAGGTTCAAATTAAGTAAGAAATAAGAAGTTTTCCACCACATTTTATGAAAGAATTTATAAATATTAAGCAAATAACAAAAATTAAATAAAAACCGCGAATATGGGTTCCACAACCCACAACTTGTGCACACACATGGTTCTGACAATATTATAAATACAATTATAGTCCATGATACAGATAAAGTTAAATTTTACATGCCTTGATTAAATAATACAAAATATAAATTAATCCTCCTATTGCTCCTGAGTTCAGTCCGAAGAATCCTCTCCAAACCTAAATGGGAAACCACCTAAAGGGGGGAATTTAAAACAATAAAACGTGAGCGAAAGGCTCAGTAGGACTAAGTTTTATAAAATAATTTAATGCAAAGAAACATGTCATTAATTAGGAGTTAATCAAAGAAAAATTAAATAAATAAATAAATAAATAATTTGAGTAGAACCATCCTGACACAGAACAGTCTACTCACCCAATCAAAACACCATTTTACTTTTACCTAGGCAAACCATGATATCACCACCGTAGTGGCCCAGCTGAGTTTCGGGACCTGCCCCCAAGGTCGATCGCTACACGACCCGATCTCTGATATGGCATCATGCCTATGTGTTTATTATCATTATCATTCAAAACCCAATTACCGAGTGTTATCAATTACATTCATTATGTAGTTTATTTCAGATCACGGTATATTAAAATATAGCCGATAAATCCATTTTCAAACAACCGTTGAAAACATTTTGATAGAAATCCTTTTCAAAGCCAAATCATTTCAAAACCAGGCTACCAAAGAAATAGGATAGAAGTCCTACCTCAATACTCGTGCCGGTACCCCACACCGTAATCCCGGTCCGCTATACGTTAGCTCTGCGGAACCACGAACGATCCTAGATACAAACTAAGTCGATCAATATCTAGTTCGAGATATTCTATGTTACTAAATCATTTCATGATGTCCTAGTGTGCCATTTGTACCTTGAAAATCATTCTATAAGGTTGGGATTTAAATCAGGGTTCAAAACAGTGAAAACGGGTGAAAATCACAAAATTTTCCATGCCATAGTAGGCCTGCCGAACTCCCTGCTTCGGCCTGCCGAACTGCACAGTTCGGCCTGCCGGAAGCAAAGTTCAGTCGGCCGAACACTTCCCCAGGTTCGGCCTGCCGGTCGGAAGAACACCGGCCTGCCGATCCTCACTCCGGCCTGCCAAACACATAGTTCGGCCTACCGAACTGGGAAAATCCAGAAATCCCAGCCACATGTTTCTCGATCCCTAAAATTTAAATCTTGATTCTAACCTGTTTTTCTCAAATCCCATGCATGAAAAACAATCATAGTTGATAGAAAAACATCTAGAACATGTTTGGACTCATTTAAACAAGATTTAAACTCAAAATCCTCAAAAATTCAAAAATGGGAAAATAGGGGGAAAAATGAAAAATCTTGAATCCAATCCGTTTTTCTTCAATCTAAGCTTAGATTCTAGTTGTTCTAAGTCCATTTAACTCAAATCCATGGTTTTCTAAGCTTAAACAAACCTAGATTTCAAAATTGCACAAAATTGAAAATTTTGTAAAAAGTTTAGAAATTTCAAATTCTAACCTCGAATCGAAGCTTCAATCCGCGTTCTCGGTTGCCGAATCACGTCCCCGAGCTTCCTCCTTTAACCCGAAGCTTGGATTCGAAATTGGGTTTAAAAATTTGAGAGAGAGATGTAGAGAGAGAGAGGGTGCCGAGAGAGAGATCAAGAGGAAGAGAGAGAGATGCGTGAGAGTGAGGAGAGAGAGAGAGAAGAATGAAATAAATAGAGAAAATCGGTGGGCGGTTTTACTGTGCGAAAACCATGTGCCGCCCACGGTTTTGTAAAACGGAGTATTTTTAACAATTTACAAATTGTTGTGTTTTAAAACTCAAAACATCATTTTAAAATAATAAGAAATCATTCAAATTCATTAAATTAACAAAACAACCAAAAACTCAAAATCCAACCAAATAATCTAATTAATGTTAAAACATTAATTAGATCACACTAATCCATCATTTGCATTACATCAACGTTAAATAAATTTCGGGGCGTTACAGCAAGCCATCGGATTACATCATTTGAAACTTAAAGCTTTGATTGATTATTCTCAACCTATTCATAAGCTTTTTTTTCAATGAAATATCCAATGTATTGAGAAGCATTCATCAAATCATTGCATGCTTTTACAACATTTCTTTGAAATGAGTTGGGATTTTTTCCCACATGCTGTAAGAAAGCACAATTCTCTCCATCCTTCACTTTCTTCCGATTCTTAAAATCTCCAAGATCTCCAAGAACAAATTTGTTTGATTCAATTCGTCCATTTGGCTTACTAAACAGATAGCAAGGCTAACAAAAAGCAACATCAATTAATGGAGAATATTCAAACTAAGAGCTACAAAAATGACGAATGCGTGCCTTTGGTCCAAATGAGGGATAGTTTTCAAGCTTAACTTGATAAGACTTGGCTTTAATATAAGCTTAGTGTTATGCAATAGAATTTTAAAATTTTTTATACCAGAGTATTTTCTAAAACACAAGTTTGACACACTATATGCATAAATTAACCGGATCTTACTAACCTTGTTTGCCAAAAAGCTCCGTAGTCTATGAAGAGAAGTAATGTCCAGAAGATCTTCAACCAAATAGTCTTCTTTGTTATTCTCTATCCACGATCGGTGTATGTATGGGCACACTCGTATAGCTCTTTCAATGGTGGTTCTCTTTCCAACCAATTGAGAAATACCTAAAGCTATGGTTCGTGATTTGTGAACAACAGCGTTTCGGGGAGTTGCAGAGTCTCGCTGGCAGAGTTTCACTCTAGCTTTCTCAATTTATCTAAATAACAATGAGTCTCACTCCCTTTTATATAGAGGTTAGGCCCAAGAGTCAGTCCTTATCAGATAAGGACTTGAAAATTCAAATCATAATCAAATCCGGATCAATATCTGATAAAATTCGCATGGAAACGTGTAATTTAATCAACGCTCGGTTGGTAGGCCGAACTTCCAGATCGGCCTGTCGAACTTGCTCCATCGGCAAGCCGAACTTCTGATAAATGATTCCTATGAATTTTTATTTTCTACCCTAGATTCTTGGGATAGAGCCTTAGTTTTAATTCAAATAACCCTATAGAGAAGTTATCTGATTAAAACAATCATATCTAGATAATCTCTAGGAAAATAAATATTCCGATAATTCAACAAGTTTATCTTTAATTAATTTATTCAAAATTAATCAGCCAATAAACAAATATGAATTATCTGATCCTGATAATTTAACAAGTTTACCTTGAATTAATTTTCACAAAATTAATTCAACTGATAAACAAGCATGAATTATTTGATTCTATCAAATTTTCAGCCAATCTAATAATATGACCCAATTCACCAATTATTAGAAAAGCATGCCGTATCGTTACAGGATTTTTATGAGCTAGCAAAAGGAACCTGATGGACCTATATAGTTCAAGCTCTCGATAATTATGAAACCTAATATCCCAGATATATATTTCATAATTATCAGCTCTAACACTACTCGACTAAAAGCTTAGAGCTACACTCTCAAACTATATAGAATTACGAAGCCCATATAGCTAAGTCTCCATGACATATCATAATGTATCGTATCCCCATAGGATTATCCATAATCGGCTTAAGGACAAGTTCTATTTTACCTTCCTGGTTATTTTTATCTTACGTTTCATTACTCACATCAAAAAACTTATCATCCAAAGACAGTATACCATTCGGTTATACCTATGTATCCAAATGGTTGAGCACTCCAGTTTTTCAATTACAGGATAATACATATAAGAGGATATCAACTACTTCTAAAGAGGAGCTATGGATTCCATATCTATGAATAACAGGTCTACGCTATCAAGAGTCATGCCTCCAACGTACCGGCATGCGTACCATTATAAAATATGGATATCACCCTTTGGTGCATCAAAAGACATAAATCAAGACAACGGGCCCACTATTCATCTCAGGATTAAGATACAATACAAATGATTGTCTAAAGTGAATCGATTTGCTAAAACAAAATTATTAATCCAAATCAATTCACTTTATGTCCCGATCCAACATATCGTCACTTATGACAATATGCCACTGTTTCTATTCGTGGAGTCCACCTCCGATAGTCAAGTCAAACCATCTCCCGTTAAGGATATAGACAACATAACAATCTTTGCATGAATAAAGTGCCAAACTTTATTCCCTCAATTACAGATCTTATGATTTAGACCGTCACTTTAAGAATCGTGCCTTCCGCATAATCTATCAATCATATGCCCAATTCTTAAAAGTTTAGAATGACAGTCTCAGATTTTTGGTTGCTTAACTTACATTCAAGAAATATGAATGTAAAGAGGACAAGATTTGGTATATAAATAATAAATAAATTCTTTATTGATAAAAATGTCTCCAAAAATATATTAAAGTTTTACTCCTTAGGGTACACATGTCTAACAATCTCCCACTTGCACTAAGTGAGTAAATATGACAAATCTCGCATCCCTATAGTTTCCACATCCCATTCGAAAACTCCTGTAGTTAGTGTCTTCATGAATGGATCAGCTAAATTGTCTTTAGATGCGATTTTACAAATAGCGACATGCCTACCCTCTACGAAGTCCTTTTGATAAGTTAGTTTTAGGCTACTTAATTAGATAATTTTCACTTAATATTTTTGTTAGTTTTGAGCAATTTATAAGGATTTGATAATGTTTTATATTCTTTTATAGGTTTTGAAGGGGAACGATGCATAATGGCAAAGCACAGGGTAAAGCGGACTAAAAATTGAGCAAAAATAGACTCGAGATGAAATGGAGCCTTGACGCCAGCTTATGGGCGCCTAGACGCTCAAGACAAATGAAGTTACATACCAAAACCCGAGAGCAAAGCGCCTAGGCGCCATTTCATGAGGAAGACATTCCGAGAGAAAAGCGCCTAGGCGCCATAACTGGAGCGCCTAGGCGCCATTCTATGAAGATAAGAGGCCGAGAGCAAAGCACCTAGGCGCCATGAATTGAGCGCCTAGGCGCTATTCCATCATAAAGGCAAAGTAACACTGCGGCGCCTAGGCGCCACAATCCTGGCGCCTAGGCACCAATTCAAAAAAGGGGGCATGATGCTGTGAAGCGCCTAGGTGCCAGAAATTCGAGCCTAGGCGCTGTTGCGATTCCAACTTAAATTCCAGTGTAATTTCATTCCAAAATTGCCCTTTCAAACCCTAGTATATAAATAGAACATAATAGAGGGTTGGAGGACGGAATTTTGATAGAGAGAAACTACAGAAAAGAGGAGAAAAGACACACACTACTTTGGAGAAGAAGATCGGTGCAACCCGGAGACGGAATCATCTTCCCATCCAAACATACAGTTCTTTCCTTCTACTCCTCATGTTTAAGAGATTGTTTAGGATGATTTTTAGTTTCATTATGAACTAATTTTCTTTGTTCTAGGGCTACGATGTAGCCGGATTATGAATGTTCACTTTTATTTAGTTTAATTCAATTCGATGTTTATTCAATATCTATGTTGAGTGTTTAATCTAATCTTAATGCTTGTAAAAGTTTGCACACCTTTTGCATGATTTGTGATTTAATTTGAGGCTGAGAAGCGATAATTAAATTAGACCATGATTGAATGCCATGAGACCATCATAGGATAGAGATATCTATGAGACTTGTGTAACACTATGAATTTCTTGATCGTAATGAATCTTGGTAAGTTTAGAGTTTCCATAGAGATGTAGGAAATTTGCTAACTAGGATAAATTATTAATGCTTGAGAAAGATTAATGACTACCTAAGAGAAATTCGTTATCGGCATAGGAATAAATGTCAATTGATTAAATTAGATAAAAGTAGATATGATCAATCCGGTGAGTCGAAAACCCTAGAAGTCTTAATTTATTGAATTCTCATCTGTCAAAGTTGCAATTTCTTAATTTTCATTCATTTAGTTGTCTTATGTTTACCATTTCATCATTCCATTGTTTCCCATATTTTAGTTGTTCAAATAGAATTAGAGTTAAAGTAATTTGGTACTTAGTGACAGTTAGTCCTCGAGGGAACGATCTTTACTCTCACTTTATTACTTGTTAACGATACGTGCACTTGCGTTAGAAAATCCACAACACCTTTATTACATGATACTTCTGATCAATATCCTTACTCTTCTTGTAAAATCTTGGTTCCTTAGCATTAGCTACTGCCGCGTTGTTATCATAGTATAGTAATACCGCCTTATCCATACCAGGAACTACCTCTAGATCCCCAAAGAACTTGCAGAGCTACACTGCTTCTTTCGAAGCATCACTAGCTGCTACATACTCAGCCTCCATCATTGAATCTGAAGTGCAATCTTGCTTCACACTTCTCTAACTGATGGCACCACCGCCTAGAGTAAACACAAAACCAAAAGTCGATCTCCTAGAATCCAACCAAGATTAGAAATCCAAATCAGTGTATCCTAGAAGAGTTAACTTCTCACCCGAATATACAAGCGTATACCCTCGAGTCCTTCTCAGGTACTTGAAAATGTGCTTATTCACAACCCAATGGTTCGGTCCTAGATCTACCTAAAATCAGCTTACAAGCCCGACTGCATAACAAATTTATGGTCGTGTGCAAAGCATGGCATACATGAGACTACTCACTACCGAAGCATAAGGCACCTTCTTCATGTATCATTTTTCTTCCTTAGACTTTGGAGAATTTTTTTAGAAAGAGTAATTCTAGACCTAGATGATTGCCTACCTTTCTTGGAATATTGCATTGCAAACCTCTTGAGAATCTTATCTATGTAGCCAGCCTGGGACAAAAGTATCATTCTGTTCTTCCTATCCTAAAAAATTTAGATACCGAGAATAAAATTAACCTCACCTAAGCCTTTCATGTCAAACTACTTGGTCAACCATAATTTGACCGATGACAACGCCCTAACGTCATTGCTAATTAGCAGAATGTCATCTACATAGAATAATAGAAAAACCACCTTCTCATCCTTGATGTGTTTGTAAACACATGGTTCGTCCACATTTTGTGCAAACCGATAAGTCTTGATCACTTGATCAAATCTTATGTTCCAAGAACGGGAAGCCTATTTAAGTCCATATATTGACTTTAGCAGCTTACAAACCTTACCCTTATGACCCTTGACCTTGAACCCATCTGGTTATTCCATATAAATAAACTCATCAAGATAGCCATTGAGAAAGGTCGTCTTGATATCTATCTACCAAATCTCGTAGTTAAAAGTGACAGCTATGGACAAGAGAATGCAGATGGATTTAAGCATGGCTATAGGTGAAAAATTTCCTCATATTCGATTCCTTCCTTTTACTTGTATCCCTTAGCTAGTAGTCTAGCCTTAAAGGTTTCGACGTTTTCATCCACTCCTTTCTTCCTTTTGTAGATCCACTTACACCCTATAGGTTATACCCTTTCGGGAAGATCCACAAGCTCCTAGACCTGGTTAGTCTTTATAGACTTTATCTCTGTGTTCATGGCCTCTATCCACAGTTTTGAATCAACATCCTCCATAGCCTCTACATAAGTGTAAGGATCCCTGTCATGTTCATCCGGTTCAGCCAAGAAGGCCTCACCATTGAATATATACCTCTCGGATTGACGCCTGATCCTCCCACTACGCCGAAGCCCCTTAGGTTGTTGTTCGGGTTCGTTTGGTTTTTCTACACCAATTAGAGTGGTTTCTATCGGAACCCCTGGAGTGATTGAATCACTCCTTAACTCGTCAAGCACTACTTTGCTTTGAGGCTTAAAGTCATCTATGTAACTCTCCTTAAGGAAAGTTGCATTAGTTGAAACTACAACTTTATTTTCCTTTGGGTTATAAAAATAACTGCCTTTAGTCCCTTTTGGATATCCTACAAACATGCAAACTTCCGAACGTGCGTCTATTTATTTGCATCCCTAAACAGGACATGAGTTGGATATCTTTATATGCGAATATGGTTTAAGGATGTCTTCCCACCCGTCCACAACTCGTGAGGAGTTTTAGGAACTAATTTTGAAGTCACATTGTTCAAAAGATAACACGAAATTTGTAGTGCATATCCCCAAAAAGACAAAGGCAATGATGAATAACTCATTATGGACCTGACCATGTCCAACAAAGTCTTATTTTTGCTCTCCACTATGCCATTCTGCTGTAGAGTGCTTAGCATAGTCAAATGGGATAAAATCTCATTCTCTAATAAGTATCCCAAGAACTCATTAAAAAGGTATTCACTACCTCGATCAAATCGAAGTGCCTTCATGGGTCTACCCAATTGCTTTTCCACTTAAGCCCGAAACTCTTTGAACTTGTCATAAGTTTCACTTTTGTGGTGCATGAGGTACACATACCCATACATTGAGTAATCATCAATAAAAGTGATGAAGTACCCATACCCTCATCATGCCCGGGTGTTCATTGGTCTAGAAACATCATTATGCACAAGTTCTAGAACCCTTTTGGCCCTATTGCCCTTAAACCTGAATGGTCTTTTGGTCATTTTACCCTCCAAACGAGATTCACATTGTGGTATAGATTTCACCTTTAAGTGACTTAAAGGTTCATCCCCTACCAACCTTTGAATCTTAATTAGGTTAATATGGCCAAATCGCAAATGCCAAAGATAAGTCTTATTAGAGTGAGAAGTTTTAAGTCTTTTAGAGTTATTATCATTTATCTCAGCATTAAGCAATAAGTTCATCTTAGGTTTGATAAAATATAGATCATTTTGCATCCATCCATAACAAATAAAATATTTTTTTTTTACCAATAACCACTTTATTATTAAAAGAAACCAAATAGGAGTCTCTAAATAAACAAGCTACAGAAATTAAATTCCTTTTAAATTTAGGAACATAAAAACAATATAGCAAAATTAAATTCCTATAATTATCAAAAAATAGATGGACGTCTTCCACTACTTTCACTAAGACCAAGGATCCATTGCCCATCCGAAGCATGAAGTCTTCATGCAGCAGACTTTTCGTTTCTTTGAACCCTTGCAGAGAAACACAAACATAATTAGTTGCTCTAGAATCTATGACCCAAATGTCACTGGATTCCTCAACTAAACAAGTTTTTAAATACAGAAGATCACACCTACCTCCTCAGGAAAGGAAGTCCTTGCAATTCTTCTTGATGTGCCTGACCTTCTCACAAAAGAAGCACTTAAGCTTCTTGGGGTTCTTCTTCTTCTTTTTCTTGTTCTTGTCATTTATAGGAATAGAAAACTTCTCGTTCTTGGCCCATTGTTTCTTTTCATTCCCAAGGTTGGGATTGGAACCAAAACCAGCTGCCAAGTTGGCCTCACCACCTGCAGGAGACTCCTTGATCAGTAGTTCAAACTCCTATAGGTTTTTCATTAACTCTATTAAGGTCATATCCCATCTATTGCTCAAATTAAATGTAACTCTAAACGGAATAAATTCCTTTGATAGAGTCTCAAACACCATAATTATCTAAGTTTCAGTATTGATGTCAACTCCATTGGTTTGAGCCTCAGCGAGGTAACCTATGACCAATATCATATGCTCCCTTACAAATGTCTCCAGTCTCTGCTTACAATTCAAGAGTTTTCAAAGCACCCTTTGCCACTTTGTTAAGGCCTGGCCTCCAGATTATCCAATATCTACTTAACAATCTCACAATCCTCATGTTGAGCCTACAACACGTTATTCATGCTACCCATAACATAGCAGCGGGCGTGATCATTGGCATCTTTTCAACAATCATATGCTTGGATTTGATCATCAGTGGAATCTCCTATAGGCTTGGGAGGACAAGGTGTCGTTAGCATAAATTTTAGTTTCTCAAAGGACAGGACGATGTTTAGGTTCCATTTCAAATCATTATAGTTCTTACCGATTAATTAGTTTTTATCAAGTATCGATGATAAAGCATTTTTAGACATTTTTAATCTACAATAAAGAATCATATACCAAACATAAGCAAACATATCATAATAATTTAGTAAGATAACATAATCATGTAAAACATACAAATGTGTTTATGTGTCAAAACCTTGAAAATATTACAACCTTACAACGAGAATTCCTAACTCAGAATTCAACAAGCTCCTAGGGGAGTCTTGCAAAATTCAATCAGGAACATGAATCCTCTCCTAATTCATATATGTCATCCAGGACCCATATGATCCAACATATATTAATAATCGTTTCTTTGGCAATCAATTTTATTAATAGAGCTCCTAAAGGAGGTTAATAATAAAATTAACATGAGCATATAACCATCATTTTAATATTTTATTCATGAATTATAATCACCACCTAGGGGTGTGTAACTATAAATCATGCTAAAATACCTGATCCTCGTGGAAATCAAACCTGATACATGATGAAGTCCCTTCCTAGGGGTCAGAACCACCATGTGCTATCTATATAACAATGTGGAGGCCGTAGGTCTTCTCTTCGAAAACCTTCTCCCACTCATTCTTTTAAAATCAAGGTTTTATTTTATAAACATACATGAACAATTTTAATTAGCGACACTCCCTATTCTATACGATATGTTATCAATATACATGGCAAATTATATTACAATGCAGACAAGCAAAGTAATCATGCAAAACCACAAGCAAAAGAATAATAAATAACCGTAATATTATGGTTTCACCCTCAAGGAAAGAAAACAAAAATTACAAGAGCGTAATCAAAACATATTATCGATTCTTCATCCTTGAATCTTCAAATTGTATCATTCTTCATGTAACTTCCATCTTCAAGTCTTCAATCCCACATAGATCAAAAACTTCATATTTTCGATCATATCCAAATTTAATGTCTCTCAAAATTGTCCCAAAAATAAAATCAAAATTGCATCAAAAAATGCATCTTTTTGGAAAAATCACAACTCTTTGCTGGCATGCCGATCTATGTGATTGGCTTGACAGTCATGATCCATCAGCATGCTAATCGTTTCAGTTCGGCCTGCTGCTAGTACCTCCAGATTTTTGCCCTACTGACGGCCTACCGAAACCGAAGTCTAGCCCACTGATCTGCGATCATCGACCTGCCGAACCCTGCCGACCGAGCAAAAACAACACTTTTCAAAAAATACAGTTTTAATACAATTTATCAATTTTATTTTTAACAATTCAAAAATATAAAATTAGAGGCTCAGGAAATACTTGGGAACGCTATCATCTATCTTCTAGATCCGTCTTCTCTGAATGATTATTTAATTACAAAATTCTTATGAATTTAAAATTAAATAATAATTCCTAGACGGAGATGATAATCCGCCATCTAATTACATAAAAAACTTAGATACACATTATAATCTCTAAGAAACCATAACCGATATAAATTAATTAAATAATAAATAATTAAATAATAATTTAATCAATAATAATTAATTAATAAACATTCACCATATAATCTATGACAACATAAAAATATATAAAAACCTAGAGTGCCAACCCTCTATAAAATTCAATTCAAGCATAGGAGAAATCAAAATCACATAATATATACGCATAGCATAATCACAAACCTGCAAATTTATGTAAAAACCTGGCTCTGATACCAATTGTTGGAAAAGTAGTATGCAGCATAATTTTAAAATTTTTTATACCAGAGTATTTTTTAAAACACAAGTTGGACACACTATATACATAAATTAACCAAATATTACTAACCTTGTTTGCCGAAAAGCTCTGCAATTTGTGAAGAGAAGCAGCGTTTGAGAAAAGCTTCAACCAACTAGTCTTCTTTACTATTCTCTATCCACGATCGGTGTGTGTGTGGGCACACTCGTACAGCTCTTCCACAAGTGGCTCTCCTTCCAACCAATTGAGAAATACCCAAAGCCATAGTTCATGATTTGTGAACAACAGCTTTTCAGGGAATTGCAAAGTCTCGCTGGTAGAGTCTCACTCTAGATTTCTCAATTGATCTAAATAACAATGAGTCTCACTCCCCTTTATATAGAGGTTAGGCCTAAGAGTCAGTCCTTATCAAATAAGGACTCAAAAATTTGAATCAAAATCAAATCTGGATTAATATATGATAAAATCCATGTGGAAACGTGAGATTTATTCAACGCTCTATCGGTAGGCCGAACTTCCAGATCAGCCTGTCGAACTTTCGATAAATGATCCTTACGAATCTTTATTTCCCACCCAAGATTCTTGGGATAGAGCCTCAGTTTTAATTCAAATAACCCAATAGAGAAGTTATCTGATTAAAATAGTCATATCTAGATAATCTCTAGGAAAATAAATATTCCTCATAATTCAACAAGTTTATCTTGAATAAATTTATGCAAAATTAATCCAACCGATCAACAGATATGAATTATCTGATCCCGATAATTCAACAAGGTTATCTTGAATTAATTTTCATGAAATTAATTCAACCGATAAACAAACATGAATTATCTGATCCTATCAAATTTTCAGCTAATTTGATAATATGACCTAAGTCACCAATTATTGGAAAAGCATGCCATATCATTACAGTATTTTTATGAGCTACCAAAGAGGACCTGATGAACCTATATAGTTTAAGCTCCCGATAATTATGAAACTCAATATCCTAAATATATATTTCATAATTATCAGCTCTAACGCTACTCCGCAAAAAGCTTAGAGCTGTACTCTCTAACTATATAGAATTACGAAGAATGTATAGCTAAGTCTTTATGATATATCATAATGTATCATATCCCCATAGAATTTTTCATAATCGACTCAAGGACAGGTTCTATATTACTTTCCCGATTATTTTTATCTTACATTTCCTTATCTCACCACCAAAAAACTTACCATCCAAGGACAACATACCATTTGGTTACACCTATCTATCCAAATGGTTGAGCACTCTAGTTTTCTAATTACAGGATAATGCATGTAAAAGGATATCAACTACTCCTAAAGATGAGCTATGGATTCAATATCTATGAATAACAAGTCTACGCTATCAAGAGTCATGCCTTCAACGTACCAGCATGCGTACTACTATTAAAATATGGATGTCATCTTTTGGTACATCAAAAAACACAAGTCAAGACAATGGACCCACTATTCATCTCAGGATTAAGATACAATACATATGATTGTCTAAAGTGAATCAATTTACTGAGACAGAATTATTAATCTAAATCAATTCACTTCATGTCCCGATCTAACACATTGTCACCTATGACAATGTGTCCATGTTTCTATTCGTGGAGTCCACCTCTGATGGTTAAGACAAACTAATTCTCGTTAAGGATATAGACAACATAACAATCTTTGCATGAATAAAGCACACAACTTTATTCTCTCGATTACGGATCTTATGATTTAGACCGTCACCTTAAGAATTGTGTCTTTCGCATAATCTATCCGTCATACACTCAATTCTTAAAGGTTTAAAATGACAATCTCACTTTTGTTTGCTTAACATGTTAGACGTGTATGCCCTAAGGAGTAATAATGTAATATGTTTTTGGAGACATTTTTATCAATAAAGAATTTATTTATTATTTATATACCAAATTTTGTAATTTTTATGTTCATATTTGTTAAATGTATGTTAAGCAAACAATAGTCTGAGACTGTCAGTCTAAACCTTTAAGAATTGGGCATATGATGGACAAATTATGCAAAAGATATGATTCTTAAGGTGGCCGTCTAATTTATAAAATCCGCAATTGGGGGAATAAAGTTGGGCACTTTATTCATGTAAAGATTGTTATGTTGTCTATATCCCTATTGGAAAATGGTTTGACTTGGCCATCGAAGGTGGACTCCACAAATAGAAACATTGGCACATTGTCATAGGTGACAATGTATTGGATCGGGACATCAAGTTAATTAATTTGGATTAATAATTTTATCTCAGTAAATCGATTCACTTTAGACAATCATTTGTATTGTATCTTAATCCTGAGATGAATAGTGGACCCGTTGTCTTGAGTTATGTCTTTTGATGTACCAAAGGGTAACAACCACATTTTAGTAGTGACACACATGCCAATACGTTGGAAGCATGACTCTTGATAGCGTAGGCCTGCTATTCATAGATATGGAATCTATAGCTCCTCATTAGGAGTAGTGATGTCCTCTTATATGCAATATCTTGTAATTAAAAAGCTAGAGCGCTCAACCATTTGGATACATAGGGGTAACTAAATGGTATACCATCCTTAGATGGTAAGTTTTTCGGTGGTGAGATAATGGAACGTAAGATAAAAATAATCGAGAAGGTAAGACAAAACTTATTCTTAAGCCGATTATGGATAATCCTATGGGGATACGATACATTATGATATATCATGGAGACTTAGCTATACGGGTTTCATAATTTTATATAGTTCGAGAGTGCAGCATTGAGCTTTTAGTAGAGTAGCGTTGGAATTGATAATTATGAAATGTATATCTAGGATATTGGGTTTCATAATTATCGGGAGCTTGAACTATACAGGTCCATCAAGTCCCCTTTGCTAGCTTATAAAAATCCTATAATGATATAGTGTGCTTTTTCAATAATTGCTGACTTTTGTCAAACTATCAAATTGGCTAAAATTTAGTAAAATCAAATAATTCATGTTTGTTTATTGGTGGAATTAATTTTGTGATAAAATTTATTCAAAATAAACTTGTTGAATTATCAAGATCAAATAATTCATGTCTGTTTATCGGTTGGATTAATTTTGAATTCATTCAAGATGCACTTGTTGAATTATCAGGAATATTTATTTTCCTAGAGATTATCTAGATATGACTTTTTTAATCAGATAACTTCTCTATTGGGTTATTTGAATTAAAACTGAGGCTCTATCCCAAGAATCTCGGGTGGAAGATAAAAGTTCATAGGGATAAAAAACGTAAGGCAAGCGATCTTAAACTTTGGCCTGCTAATGGGGCAGGTTCGGCAAGCCGATCTGCTAGTTTAGCCTGCCAACTGTGGGTTTTTTTATCATATGATTTAGACGTAGATCTTATCAGATATTGTTTTTGATTTGATTCTGATTTGAATTTTTGAGCCCTTATCTGATAAGGACTGACTCCTAGGCCTAACCTCTATATAAAGGGGAGTGAGTCTTATTATTATTTAGATCAATTGAGAGATTAAAAGTGAAACTCTGCTGGTAAGATTCTAAAAACTCCCTGAGAGCTCTTGTTCAAAAATCACAAATGCTAGCTTTTGGTTCTCTCAATTGGTTGGAAAGAGAGTCGTTTGGTGGAAGAGCTGTACGTATGAGCCCACACTCACTTCGATCGTGGATAGAGAATAGCAAAGAAGACTAGTTAGTTGAGGCTCTTCTGGAACGTTACTTCTCTTCACTAATTGTGGAAGCTTTTTAACATTTACAAGGTTAGTAAGATTTGGTTAATTTATGTATATAGTGTGTCAAACTTATGTTTTAAAAAATACTCTGATATAAAAATTTTAAAATTTTGCTGCGTATTATTTTTCTAACAATTGGTATCAGAGCTATGGTTTTTCTATAAATTTACGAGTTTGTGATCATACTATGTGTATAAATTATGTGATCTTGATCTCTCATATGCTTGAACTTAATTTTTAGAGAGTTGGCACTCTAGGGTTTCTATATTATTTTATATTGTCATGGATTATATGGTGAGTGTTTATTAATTAATTATGGTCGATTAAATTATTATTTAATTATTTATTAATTAATTAATTTATATCGGTTATGGTTCCTTAAAGGTTAGAATAGGTATCTAAGTTTTTCATGTAATTAGATGGCAGACTATCATCTCTATCTGGGAATTATTATTTAATTTTAAATTTGTAAGAATTTTATAATTAAATAATCATTTGGAAAAGGCAGATCTAGAAGATGGATGATGGCGTTTCCAGGTATTTCCTGAGTATCTAATTTTACGTTTTTGAATTGTTGAAAATAAAATTGATAAATTGAATTAGAAACTGTATTTTCTAAAAAGGGTGGTTTCTGCTCGATCGACATGTGAACTCTCTAGTTTGGCAAGCCGATGGTCATAGGATTAGCAAGCTAGAAGTGAAGTTCAACAGGCCGTCTATAGGGCAGAAATCTAGTGGCTCTAGCGGCAGGCCGAACTATCATGACCAAGAGGCCGACCTGAAAAGATTGGCAGGCCAGAGAGTAATGACAGGCATGCCGATCATACAGATCGGCTTGCCGGTAGAGAGCTAAAAATTTTTTCAAAAAAGGTGTAGTTTTTCGATGCAGTTTTAATTTTATTTTTGGGACAATTTTGAGAAACATTAAATTCTTGATATGACCGAAAATATGGAGTATTTGATCTTTGCGGGATTGAAGGCTTGAAGATGGGTATTACATGAAGAATGATACAGCTTGAGGATTCAAGGATGAAGAATCAATAATATGTTTTGATTATTCTCTTGTAATCTTTATTTTCTATTCTCTAGGGTGGAACCATAATATTACAGTTATTTATTATTATTTTGCTTGTAGCTTTGCTTGATTGCTTTACTGGTCTACATTATAATATGATTTGCTATGTATATTGATAACATGCCATATAGAATAGGGAGTGTCGCTCATTTAAAATTGTTCATGCATGTTCTTAAAATAAAACCTTGATTTCAAAAGATAGAGTAGGAGAGAGTTTTTGAAGAGAGGACCTAAGGCCTCCATCATTGGTCCATAGGTAGCACATGGTGGTTCCGACCTTTAAGAAGGGACTTCATTATGTACCGGGTTGGATCTCTGAGAGGATAAGGTATTTTAACATGATTTATGGTTGCACACCCCTAGGTGGTGATTGTTAATCATGGAAAAAATATTGAAACGATGGTTATACACTCATGTTATTTTTATTACTAACCTCCCCTATGAGCTCTATTAATAAAATTAATGGCCAAAGAAACGACTATTAATATATGTTAGATTATATGGGTCTTGGATGGCATATATTAATCAGGAGGGGATCCATGTTCCTGATTGAATTTGGCATGACTCCCCTAGGAGCTTGTTGAATTCTGAGTTGGGAATTATCATTGTAAGATTGTGATATTTTTAAGGTTTTGACACATAAACAAATTTGTATGTTTTTACATGATTGTGTTATCTTACTAAATTATTATGCTATGTTTGTTCGGTATATGATTCTTTATTGTATATTAAAAATTCCTAAAATCATTTTATCATCGATACTTGATAAAAACTAAATAACCGGAGAGAATTATAATGACTAGAAATGGAACTTGAATATCGCCCTCTCCTTTGAAAAACTAAAATTTGTGTTGACAAGCCCTTGTCCTCCCAAGCCTATGGGAGATTCCACCAACGATCATATCCAAGCATATGATAGTTGGAAAAATATAAATGATCAAGCCCGTTGCTATGTTATGGCCAACATGAATAACATGTTGTAGGCTCAACATGAGGATTATGAGACTGCTATGTAGATCTTGGATAATCTAAAAGACATGTTTGGAGGCCAGGCCCTAACAAAGCAGCAAAGGGCGCTTCAAAAACTCTTAAACTTTAAACAGAGACTAGGGACGTCTGTAAAGGAGCACATGATGTTAGTCGTGGGTTACCTCACTGAGGCACAAACTAATGGAGCCGACATTGATGCTAAAACTCTAATGACTGTGGTCTTTGAGACTCTGTCTAAGTAATTTATTACATTTAGAGCTACGCTTAATTTGAGCAATACGCGGATATGACCTTAACAGAGTTGATGAAACAGTTACAAGAGTTCAAACTGCTGATCAGGAAGTCTTCTGCGGGTGGCGAGGCAATTTGGCAGCTGCTTTTGGTTCCAACCCCAACCCTAGGAATGGAAAGAAATAACGGGCCAAGAACGGGAAGTCTTATATTCCTGCTAACACCAAGAGTAAGAAGAAGATGAAGAAGAAGAAGAACCCCAAGAAGCTTAAGTGCTTCTTCTACGGGAAGGTCGGGCACATTAAGAAGAATTGTAAGCACTTCCTTTCCTAAGGGGTCAGGCACATTAAGTGCTTCTTCTGCTACATGAAGGCTTCATGCTTCGGATGGGCGACGGATCCTTGGCCCTAGCGGAAGCAGTGGGAGACATCTATCTTTATTTTGATAATTATAGGAATTTAATTTTACGAGATTGTTTTTATGTTCCTAAATTTAAGAGGAATTTAATTTCTGTATCTTGTTTATTTAAATACTCCTATTTGGTTTCTTTTAATAATAAAGTGGTGATTCGTAAAAATAAATCTTTTATCTGAACTGGATGATGCAAAACAATCTATATTTTATGAAACCTAAGATGGACTTACTACTTAATGCTAAGACAAATGATAATAACTTTCAAAGACTTAAAACTTCTTACTCTAATAAGACTTATCTTTGGCATTTACGCCTTGGTCATATTAACTTGAATAAGATTCAAAGGTTGGTAACGGATGGACCTTTAAGTCACATAAAGGTGGAATCTATAGCTCAATGTGAATCTTGTTTGGAGGGTAAAATGACCAAAAGACCATTCAAGTCTAAGGGCAATAGGACTGAAGAGGTTCTAGAACTTATGCATAGTGATGTTTGCAAATCGATGAGTATTCGAGCATGAGGAGGGTATGAGTACTTCATCACTTTTATTGATGATTACTCAAGGTATGGGTATGTGTACCTGATGCACCATAAAAGCGAAACTTTTGAGAAGTTCAGGGAGTTTCAGGCTGAAATGGAAAAACAATTAGGTAGACTCATAAAGGCACTTCAATCCGATCGAGGTGGTGAGTACCCTTTTGATGAGTTATTAGGATACTTATTAGAGAATGGGATTTTATCCCATTTGACTACACTAGGCACTCCGAGCAACCCTTTTGACTGCGCTAGGCACTCTGACCAGAATGGCATAGCTGAGAGAAGAAATAGAACTTTGCTAGACATGGTTAGGTACATGATGAGCTATTCATCATTGTCTTTATCCTTTTGGGGATATGCACTACAAACTGCATGTTATCTTTTGAACAACGTGCCTTCAAAATCGGTCCCTAACACTCCTAACGAGTTGTGGACGGGCAAGAAAACATCCTCAAACCATATTCACATATGGGGATGTCCGGCTCATGTCCTATTTAAGGATGCAAATAAGTTGGAAGTACGTTTGGAAGTTTATGTGTTTGTATGATATTCAAAAGGGACTAAAGGGGGTTATTTTTATAACCCAAAGGAAAATAAAGCCATGGTTTCAACTCATGCATCTTTCCTTGAGGAGAGTTACATGGGTGACTTTAAGCCTCGAAGCAAAGTGGTGCTTGAGGAGTTAAGGAGTGATCCAATCACTCTGGGGGTTCCAAATGAAAGCATTCTGATCAGTGTAGAAAAACCAAACAAACTTGAATAACAACCTAAGGGGCTTCAGCGTAGTGGGAGGATTGGGCGTCAACTCGAGAGTTATTTGTTCAATGGTGAGGCCTTCTAGGCTAAACCGAATGAATATGACAGGGATCCTTATACTTACGTAGAGGCTATGGAGGATGTTGATTCGAAACTCTAGACAGAGGCCATGAACACAAAGATGAAGTCTATGGAGACTAATCGAGTCTAGGAGCTTGTGGGTCTTCTCGAAGGGGTAAAATCTATAGGGTGTAAATGGATCTATAAGAGAAAAAGAGGAGTGGATGGAAAGGTTGAAACCTTTAAGGCTAGACTGGTAGCTAAAGGTTACATACAAAAGGAAGGAATCGATTCTGAGGAAACATTTTTGCCTATAGCCATGCTTAAGTCCATCCAGATTCTTTTGTTCATAGTCACTGCTCTCGATTACGAGATTTGGTAGATGGATGTTAAGGCGGCTTTTCTAAATGGTTATCTTGATGAGTCCATATATATGGAATAATCATAAGGGTTCAAGGTCAAGGGTCAAGAAGGTAAGGTTTGTAAGCTGCTAAAGTCAATTTATGGACTTAAGCAGGCTTCCCGTTTTTAGAACATAAGATTTGATCAGGTGATCAACACTTATGGGTTCTCACAAGATGTGGATGAGCCATGTGTTTACAAACACATTAAGGATGAGAAGGTGGTTTTTCTACTACTCTATGTAAATGACATTTTGCTAATTAGTAATGATGTTGGGGCATTGTCATCAGTTAAATTATAGCTGACCAAGCAGTTTGACATGAAGGACTTAGGTGAGGCTAATTTTGTTCTCTTTATCCAGATCTTTTGGGATAGAAAGAACAAACTAATAGCTTTATCCCAAGTAGGCTACATAGACAAAATTCTCAAGAGGTTTGCAATGCAGGATTCTAAGAAAGGTGTTCAACCATCTAAGTCTGGAATTACTCGTTCTAAGAAAGATCTCCAAAGTCTGAGAAAGAAAGAGAATACTAAAGAAGGTGCCTTACGCTTCGTTAATGAGTAGTCTCATGTATGCCATGCTTTACACATGACTGGATATTTGTTATGCAGTCAGGATTGTAAGTCGGTTTTAGACGGATTCGAGACCGAACCATTGGGTAGCGGTCAAGCATATTTTTAAGTACCTAAAAAGGACTTGAGGGTATATGCTTGTGTTTCGGGTGAGGACTTGACTCCTCTAGGATATACTGACTCAAATTTTCAATCCTGTCTAGATTCTAAGAGATTGACTTTAGGTTTTGTGTTTACTCTAGTTGGCGGTGCCATCAGTTGGAGAATATGAAGCAAGATTGCAGTTTGGATTCAACGATGGAGGCCGAGTATGTGGCAACTAGTGATGCTTTAAAAGAAGCAGTGTGGCTCTGCAAGTTCTTTGGGGATCTTAAGGTAGTTCCTGGTATAGATAAGGCGGTATCACTATATTTTGATAACAGTGCGGTGGTAGCTAATGCTAAGGAACCAAGATTTCACAAGAAGAGTAAGCATATTGATCGAAAGTATCATGTGGTAGAGGACTTTGTTGAGGGCAGACATGTCGCGGTGTGCAAAATCACGTCAAAGGACAATTTAGCTGATCTTTTCTCAAAGATACTTACTAGGAGAGTCTTCAAGAGGCATGTGGAAGCTATAGGAATGCAAGATTTGCAATATTTACTCACTTAGTGCGAGTGGAAGATTGTTAGACATGTATGCCCTAAGGAGTAAAAATGTAATATATTTTTGGAGACATTTTTATCAATAAAAAATTTATTTATTATTTATATACCAAATTTTGTCCTCTTTATGTTCATATTTGTTGAATGTATGTTAAGTAAACAATAGTCTGAGACTGTTAGTCTAAACCTTTAAGAATTGGGCATATGATAGATAGATTATGCAAAAGACACGATTCTTAAGGTGATTGTCTAAATCATAAGATCTGCAATTGAAGGAATAAATTTGGGCGCTTTATTCATGTAATGATTGTTTTGTTCTCTATATCCCTATTGGGAGATGGTTGTCTTGGCCATCAGAGTTGGACTCCATGAATATAAACATTGGCATATTGTCATAGGTGACGATATGTTGAATCGGGACATAAAGTGAATTGATTTGGATTAATAATTCTGTCTCAGCAAATCTATTCATTTTAGACAATCATTTGTATTGTATCTTAATCCTAAGATGAATAGTGGGCCTGTTATCTTGATTTGTGTCTTTTGATGTACCAAAAGGTAACAACCATATTTTAATAGTGGCACGCATGCCGGTATGTTGGAGGCATGACTCTTGATAGCGTAGGCCTGTTATTCATAGATATGGAATCCATAGCTCCTCTTTAGGAGTAGGGGTATCCTCTTATATGTGTTATCTTGTAATTGAAAAACTTGAGCGCTCAACCATTTAAATACTTAGGTGTAACTGAATGGTATACCATCCTTAGATGGTAAGTTTTTTGATGTTGAGATAATGGAACGTAAGATAAAAATAATCGAGAAGGTAAGACAGAACTTGTCCTTAAGCCGATTATAGATAATCGTATGGGGATACGATACATTTAGATACACATTTGTATGTTTTTACATGATTGTGTTATCTTATTAAATTATTATGCTATGTTTGCTTATATTTGGTATATGATTTTTTATTGTAGATTAAAAATGTCTAAAAACGCTTTATCATCGATACTTGACAAAAACTAATTAACTGGAGAGAATTGTAATGATTGGAAACAGAACCTAAATATCTTCCTCTCTTTTGAGAAACTGAAATTTCTGCTGACAACCCCTTGTCCTCCAAAGCCTACAGGAGATTCTACCAATGATCATATCCAAGCATATGATTGTTGGAAAGATCCAAATGATCAAGCTCGCTACTATGTTATAGTAAGCATGAATAACATGCTGCAAGCTCAACATGAGGATTATGAGACTGCTACGCAGATCTTGGATAATCTAGAAGATAAGTTTGGAGGCCAGGCCCTACCAAAGCGGCAAGGGGCGCTTCGAATATAAATTACCTTCAATTAGAAGCAAAGTCCTCAAACTTATAAAAAACCTCAATTAGAGTCAACTTTTATTAAAAAAAAAGGGGTTATTAACACTAATGGCCCTTAAACTTTAGAGCATCCCTCACTTTTCCCCTTGAACTTTGAAAATCACCACTTTGCCCTTTCAACTTTCAAAACTCCTCACTTTGTCCTCTGAATTTTAAAATGACCATTTTGCTCCAAAACTTTCAAAGCTCCTCTTACTTTGTCTCCTAATTTTCCAATTTTTTGTTTAAATAGGCAAAATTAAGCCCATGTAATTTGCAAACTGGTCACCTATAAAGGCAAAAATGATATTTTTATCATTTATAAATTTTGTTTCACGTTTACACTCTTATTTAACATTTTTTATTTGTTCGCATTTAAGAAGCGTCTGTATACATATTTCATCTCGATATTGTTCATTGATATCTCCGATCTTCTTTAGTATTTAAATTTGGATATTGACAAAGAATTTTGACTTATTAAATGAGTTACATTAAAAATAAGAAGATATATATAGGCAAACCCTTCCTAAATGAGATTTTAGATTAAAAAAAAAAAAAAGGCGCTAAATAAGAGTGTAAACATGAAATAAAACTTAAGAGTCATAAAATCTCATTTTAACTCTTACAGGTGACCCATGTATAAATCATATAGGCTTAATTATGTCTATTTGAAAAAATCAAAAATTTAGGAGAAAAAGTAAAAGGAGCTTTGAAAGTTTAAGGGGCAAAATAGTCATTTTTAAAATTTAGGGAGCAAAGTGCGGAGTTTTAAAAATTCAAGTGAGAGACACCTTTAAGTTCATGGGCCTTTAGTGTTTATAATCCTATAAAAATAACAATAATAAAAATAAATCCCTAATATGTATTATTAGGGTTTCAACCTTAAGTCCAAAATTTATAAAACACAACTCAAACTTAGCATATCAAATAAATTCATCTACTTAAACTTCAAAATTAACAAAAGAGATTATGAGATATACAAAGATCAAGGAAGGACAAAAAAAATTAGAGCTTTGTAGATTCAAAAACTTATCCAAACCATATTTCTTGTTTGGTTTTAGCAAAACCTTCAGGTTTTTGAAATTCCAAGTATGACTACAAAGATGATGAACTCTTAAATTGTATTTCTAAAGCAACTTTTTTTTTTTATGAAGAAAACTTGTTTGACCAACTTGAGAAATAGAAGAAAAAATGAAGTGATGAAAAAAAAAGTTGGATACTAAAAGAAGAATAAATAAAAGTCATTTACTGAATATTTGTTTAAGAATTGGGAAACTGAAGGATTGCCTTCCATTTGCAAGCTTTTAGTATAGACAAAATATCACTCTTAGTATAATGGGCTAATATTTTAATTGGACTATTAAAATTGTAATTCATGTTTAGATTTTAGGACAAGCCACTAGGTCCACTAATGTTTATAGACTTGATAAAATTAAATATTTTTTTTAAAATCTAAGGGGGTGTTTGGCAGTGGTGGGAACCACTCAGTTTCCACCACAATTTCAGTTATGAACAATGTAAAGCTCTCACATGCTACAGTAACAATAAAAAAATATGCTACAGGATAAAACTCTCACATGCTACAGTAAAAGTGGTTCTCACCACTAGTTCCCACCATCCTTCCAAACACCCTATAAATGGTTGACCTAATAAAATGTAGAAAACTATTAATTTAAGGGGTCAAGTTTAATTATACACATACTTACTATATTAAAATTAAAATCACTATATGTAAAAAAAAAAAAAAAAAAGCTAGAGGGGCCATCCGTCATTGATCATAGATCCATCACCAACATAGGTCCACCACGACCTAGCTTATCATCATAGCCGTTCCACACCACCTACCATTTGTTGCTTATTTCTACCCACCGTGGTCCTACACCAGCTTTACCAGTTGAGCTATAGCCAAGCATAAATTCTGCAATGTTGTTTGACTTGCATTTTAGTAGAGTGCCAACCCTAACAACCCATAGCCCATATTTGGTTTCTCATCCTTGCTCTTTCGATTTCATTGTCACTTCCAACTTCAACATTTTTTCTCTTACCTCTCTGAAGACAAAGGCATGATTCGATAAATCAACCTTCCGCCCTATCATATGATTTGTTTGTTGCTAGTCTAATGCAAATTTTGGGCTCTTTTAATTTTGAAATTTTTAATTAATTTGTTTAATTATTTTTATAAAATTTTGTTGAACTTGAATTTTGTTCTCGTTTTGTTTGTAGAGTATTTACAAGATTAGTTTTTTGAGAAAGTTAGATGTTGTGTTACATTTAAAAAATTTGTTTATTCATGTCGTACTTGAAAAAGTTGTGTCATATTACTACTTATATTACATGTTAAAGTATGTTACACTTAAACATTATGATATATTTTTTTAAAAAAGTAAGTTTTAAAAAATAGCATTTATGAAAAAAGCTAGACTTTCTCCTCGGAGCAAACTCATATGGTGACTTTTTAAGCATGGATTTTGTTCTTGCTAAAAATGGAATGATTTGAACAAAAATCTACCTTTTAAGCTGACCAATTTTTTTCTTTAGCTTTCTAACTTTGGGGTCATAGTGTGTCATGTTGACTAGGTTGAACTTACCATCTTTGAGTGTCGAGGAATGTCACTCTATCTATAAAAGTCATTGTTTTGCCATATTTAGCTAAAAAAGAGTCGAAGTATGATGTGCTTCCGAGCGTCGCTAAAAGTACAACTATAGAGGTTCCTAGAGGTGAGTCAGGGGCACCCTAGAAAACAACTTTTGACACAAAATCTAATCAATTTTTGCGGTTTTTTTGGCCTTTTTTTAGGGATTTTGTTGGGTTACTTGGCCAATTTATGGCTTTTAGACTTGGGCTTTCTCATTCATGACTTCTAAGGATAGAAAAATGGGTTATTAGGTTGATTTCTCCATTACTTGTCCAATATAAACTCAATTAGTTTAATCCCAAATAGGATCAAAATTAGACTGAGCGAAAACAAATAAGCACTTTTGCTTACCTTTGGTCCACCAAAGCAGGATCTATGTGAGTTATCCAGTGTAGCTTAGGTCCATATGGCGAGCTCATTCACGTCGAAGGACAGAATCATGGGCCTAGGCTTTGGAAAGAGTGTGGTATAAAAATAGCCATCAACACCCGCTTATGAAAATTTTAGAACTTTGAATCTAGAAAGTTTAATAAATTGAATATACATATACATAGCACATGCTTTCAACTAGTAAGTTAAAAAGGAGGGACAACTAACAGTTCATTTTAAAATATAGTTCAAACTATAAATTATGATTCAAACCAATTTTATTACATTATTTTTTGCCACAAAGTTTAAATTTCAAATCAATTTTTATTCATACTCTTAGTTTGAACTAGCTTCTCAAACAATCTATAAAAACACTTATCTAATGTGGTGTTTGACAATATGAGTTAAAATCAAAACTTTTGATTGCTATAGTGTAAAACTCTAACATGTTATAGTGTCAAGAAAAAGTGTGCTAAAGTGTAAAGGTCTCACATGTTATAGTGTTTTCAATTAAAATTGGTTCTAACCAATGCTCTCAAAAGCCCTATAAATTCTTACCTAAAAAATAAACAAACTAACTATTACATAAATAAATAAAATAAGAATAACAACAATTATCATTATGGCACCTTGTGTTTTAATGTAATATCAAATTGTTACCTGCTATTTGAATTATATTAGAAAGATATCTTTTTAGTTTTTAAAAAACATCATTATGGTACCTTGAGCCCGTATTTTAGGACATGAAATTTCCAACTTACTTTGTAAAAACAAACTCTTATTTAATTTTGTCAAACTATAAAAAAAAAAAAAAAAGAAACCCACAAATATGATTTTATTTGATAGGCTTTGTTTAATATTTGAAGGTTATTAATAAAGGGGCAAGTTGAGGGTATTATAATAATATTTTTGAAAAAAACAGTATAATTGAAGTAGAATAATTAAGAAAGAAAGAGAATAAGGAGAGAAAGAGAGAGAGAAATAAAAAGAAATTACAGAGAATAAGTAAGGATTTAGAGAGAAGAGAACATAAGAGATGAAAATATTTGTCTTTTATTAATCATCTAAGTATCTGTTTGAATAAGCAGTTAGAACTAATAAAATGAGTTTGAAACATAATTTACAATTTGAATTTGTTTTTGATACGTTCAACAAAATGTTGGTTTCAATTGGTTTGGATTAAAAAAAAAAAAAGAATTTGCACTAGTTTGAACTATGAATATACCAATCAATAGTTTTAGTTTGAACTGAGAAAGAAGATTGAAACTGACTCTTTCAAATAGGCTCTAAGTCTATAAAGAAAATACATACATCGCCTCTTTTTATCGACATATAAATTATAATGATAGTCTAACTCTGACTAATAATCAAACTTAAATAAAACATATTTAAGGCTAATAGAAGTCGAGTTATCTTAATAGATAAACTTTAAACAAAATAATTAAATTTCTAAAGTAACTCTTACTAGGTGAAAAAAAAATCCCAACAACTCGCCCAACATAATTAACCTACCCAAATTTGATTGGGTGGGTTTGTGTTAAATTTTCCGTAACCCATCTTAATATGAGCCATACAGATATGTATGTATATTGAAAGTTTTCAGGTGATGGATCTTGCTTGTTTGAGTGGAGATGCTAGTTGGAAATTGACAATTATACAATACGCTTGTTGATGTTTCTTAGTGTTGAATAAAAGAATTAATTCTACTGTATTAATTTTATTATAGTCTATTTGTTGTTTATGACTTATGCATTTGAATTTTTAACTTGGTTTGCAGATATTTTGTTATTATATTAGTTTATTATTTATGAGACAATAATAAAATTTTGTGTGCTCAATATGTGATGAAATTTTTAGCTGTTGTATTATATCACTATGATAGTTATCGTGTACTTTTTTATTTTTTATAATATTTTGAAAGACATGCTAAATTCAACTTTATTATAAATTTGAATTTAATTTATAATATTCTCAAAGACTTGTTAATTTTCTCAAAATTTGATGTTAAATTGTTAGCTTTATTTTTTTTTTTTATAATGTTCAATTTGACTAACTTATCTAAACTTTTACTAGGTGGGTTGATTTTAAATATTGGATTTATTGGGTGGGTAAAATAAAAGAAAAAAAAACTGTAAACACCCTTTATGTTTTGCTTAAATACTACTTTTGCTCTTCTTATTATTTAAATGCTCAAAACACCTTATACTTTTAAAAAATCATACTTAAAATTCTATTCAAAGTAATTAATCTTTTTAAAAAACTAAGATTACTCTTCCTAACATTTACTAAATACAATTTAAAACATTATTAAACCAAAATACTAAATAAAACCAATCTTAAAAGTTAAACACTCTAAAATAATTGAAGTATTTGCTTAATTAAAATATTTATTTAAAATTTGTAAATTGTTTTTATAATTTTTTAGTTAAGCCATATTTAAAATAACATTTAATTTAGATTAAAAAGTGTAATCTTGAAATTTTTAAAATTTTAATTGCTTCAGGGGGTATTTTGGAAATTATTTTATTAATACAGGGGCATTTTGGGTATTTGCATAATAAAAAAGGAAAAAGTGATATTTAGACACATAAGAGTGGGTGTTTTGGGATTTTTGTCTAAATTTAAAATCAACCTACCCAAACTGAGTTGGATGAGTAGAAAAATCTCAAAAATTCACCAAAAATGCACCTGATGTTGTCTCTAACTCTAAGTAAATTACACTATTGTATCCCGAATTATTCACTTTTTGCATAATACACCCTGAACTTTTAATCTTGGCAGCCCTGAAACTTTAAATAAGTAGCAATTGAGGTCCAATAGCTACTTTTAAATTTTATTAAGTACTCTTTTTCATGTGTTGAGCTTCAATTTTTTCTTAATGATGAGCTCTACTATTAAAAAAAAATTCACATGCGAATCTTGTGATCAAAATCACCTATACTTTTTAATGCTTATTAGCTATTAGACCTCAATTACAAATTATTTTAAAATTTATGGTGTATATTGTCAAGATTGAAAGTTCGAGGTGCATTATACAAAAACTGTATAGTTATGGTTGAAACAATGTAATTTACTCCTTTCACTCCTAAAGGAACTCTAATTGTGAACTTTAATATGATGTCTTGTTAAAACATTACGTACCAAAATGACACAAAAAGTAAAAGTATAGTTAACATTTTTTTGTTTGAAACTAAAAACTTCATTGAACTAAAAATAGTGGAAACAAAGTTGCTTATGACAGCCCATTGTAGGCATAAATAATCTAGTACAAAGACTGGATAAAAAAATAATACACGGATGAAGCACAAATATTTTTAACAATTTTTAATAAGATTTAAAACATAAAATTTAAACAGCGAAAACATTGAAAGACAACATCGAAACCTAGGAGAAAAGCCTATTCGATATACAATAATCTCCTGGGTTTTCTCCTGGGTTTCAAAGTTTGTACAAGGGTGATTTTAACAAGATTTTAAAGAAAACAAATATTTTTTAACAATTTTTAATAAGATTTTAAAACATAAAATTTAAATAGCGAGGCTTTAAAAATCCCTTGTATATTTTGCGCCTGATACAGAATTTAACTTTAAATAATAATTATATAAAGTATTTAAGTTATTATATCATTTCCTACTAATAGCAAGCATATATACTATTTCTACAAGTTAACCTAAAGTGATAATATAGCAAGCTATAATGTAGTTAGAATTTTTCTATAAAAAGTAGCAAACTAATCGCCTCTCACTAGTGATTTGGTACACTAACTATGAAAATTATAATCATTGTTACTACAATCATAATTAACATAATTTTAAAATGGAAAAAATAATAAAAAAATCAAAATTATTATATTTTAATGGAATAAATTTTTACATTAATTCTGGTAGAACCTCATCTTATGAAATATCTAAAATTGACAATATAATATGTCACACTATAGTAAAAGATATTTCATAAAATTAAGCATTATTTCATTATTATTAATATTAATTATGTAACATAATTAAATTATATAAAGAAAGCCTGACTAAATTTATGAAAAAATAAGCAACATAACAACATTAACAATAATTACTAAAAACATAGAAAATATAATTTATTCCATAAAATAGATACATTACAACATAGATATAGAGCTTAAAACATACCCGAGTGCTATACATATAAGATCATCTCTCTTTCTTACACAATATCTACACCAATTTAGGCATTATTTTATTATTTTTGGTGGGGTCGAAGAAGTGCTTTAGTAGCATTTCTTCCTGAAATAGGATACTGTTGAGCTAAAAGCTCAACAAATAAACAAAGAAGAAAGGAGGGTGCGCAGAATGTAGGGGTGGACCCCTTTTATAATGAATAAAAAATCATTGTTTCTATTTTTTAATAATATTTTACATTATTTTATTTATTTATTTATTATTTAATTATTTTTATTTGTTTTATTCGAACAATTTAAATACAAGTTTTGATTTTTTTTTTCAAAATGTTTTTCCCCTTTTTTTCTACATGTTCCAGCGTTCTTAAGTATGCGAATCTTCAGATAAAATCCCCTATGGTGCAGCAGCGGAACGTACAGGAAGTGGTGTGATCTAGGCCTTCAATAACGAGATCGAAGGGCTACAAGGCGAGGAAGAAAATGAAATCATTTGGGCCAATTGGGGCCAAATCTTTAACCATTAGATCAGTCTTAGGAAGCTAATCTGACAAATGAGAAACTAGCTTCATGACCACGATTGCAATGGATTAGATAGCATCTAAGATTCCTCCACTTACATAGGCCCCACGCTGTCTTGCAGCTGAATGTGATGTTGACATGCGTCCTCAATCATACAGATTTGGCTGGTATGGAGGCTAATTCGATCGATAGGAGTGCACCTCGTGTCCTTTTTTTTTTCAAATTTAAATTTTCTTTTATTTTTGAAGCATTTGTTATCCGATTTTGTCTATTTTGGTGTTGTTTTGCTCCATCCACCAAATTTCAAATACAGAGGTAGAGAATTAAAACAAAAGTATTATTTTACAAACATAATGTCACGCCCCGGAGTACGGGAGGTGACGTGGCGGAGTATTTAGATTAATTAAAGGAGAGTTTAATTGAAATTAAGGGTTTAAAAATCCAATTAAGCAAGAAATAAAGAGATTTTTCCACCACATTTGATAAAGAATTTAAAATCATTAAACAAATAACAATAATTGAATAAAAACCACGAATATGGGTTCCACAACCCACAACTTGTGCACACACATGGATCTGACAATATCACAAATACAATTACAGTCCAAGTACAAGTAAAGTTAAGTCTTACATGCCTTAATTAATAATTACAGAATGTAAATAAATTCTCCTATTGCTCCTGAGTTCGGTCCGAAGAATCTTCTCCAAACCTAAATGGGAAACCACCTAGAAGGGGGGAATTTAAAACAGATAAAACGTGAGCGAAAGGCTCAGTAGGACTAAGTTTTCATAAAATAATTTAATGCAAAGAAACATAACATTATCAGGAGTTATACAGAAAAGGAACTTGAATAAATAAATAAATAAATAAATTGAGTAGAACCGTTCTGACACAGAACAGTCTACTCGTCAAATCAAAACACCAGTTTACTTTTACCTAGGCAAACCATGATATCACCACCGTAGTGGCCCAGCTGGGTTTCGGGACCTGCCCCCAAGGTCGATCACGACCCGATCTCTAATATGGCATCATGCCCATGTGTTTATTATCATTATCATTCAAAACCCAATTACCGAGTGTTGTCAATTACATTCATTATGAAATTCATTTCATGTCACGGTATATAAAAATATAACCGATAAAACCATTTTCAAACAACCGTTGAAAACATTTTGATAGAAATCATTTTCAAAGCCAAATCATTTCAAAACCAGGCTACCAAAGAAATAGGATAGAAGTCCTACCTCAGTACTCGTGCCGGTACCCCACACCGTAATCCCGGTCCGCTATACGTTAGCTCCACGGAACCACGAACAATCCTAGATACAAACTAAGTCGATCAATATCTAGTTCGAGATATTCTATGTTACTAAATCATTTCATGATGTCCTAGTGTGCCATTTGTATCATTAAAATCATCCTATAAGGTTGGGATTTAAATCAGGGTTCAAAACAATGAAATCGGGTAAAAATCACAAAATTTTCCATGCCTCGGTCGGCCTGCCGGACGCCCTGCTTCGGCCTGCCGAACTGTACAGTTCGGCCTGCCGGAAGCAAAGTTCGGCCTGCCGAACATTTCCCCAGATTCGGCCTGCCGGTCGGAAGAACACCGGCCTGCCGATCATCACTCCGGCCTGCCGAACATGAACTTCGGCCTGCCGAACTGGGAAAATCTAGAAATCCCAGCCACGGGTTTCTCGATCCCCAAAATCCAAATCTTGTTTCTAACCTGTTTTTCTCAATTCCCAGGCATGAAAAACAACTATAGTTGATAGAAAAACATTCTAAAACATGTTTGGAATCATTTAAACAACATTTGAACTCGAAATCCTCAAAAATCCGAAAATGAGAAAAAGAGGAGAAAAATGAAAATCTTGAATCCAATCCGTTTTTCTTCAATCTAGGCTTGGATTCTAGTTGTTCTAAGTTCATTTAACACAAATCCACGGTTTTCTAAGCTTAAACAAACTTAGATTTCAAAAACACACAAAATTAAAAATTTTGTAAAAAGTTTAGAAATTTCGAATCTAACCTCGAATCGAAGCTTCAATCCGCGTTCTCGGTCGCCGAATCACGTCCCCGAGCTTCCTCCTTGCTGTTCCGAAGCTTGGATTCGAATGTGGTTTCAAAAATTTTGAAAGAGATTGAGAGAGAGAGGGAACTGCCGAGAGATATCAAGAGGAAGAGAGAGAGAGATTGGCGTGGAAGTGAGGAGAGAGAGGGAAGAAAGAGAAATAAATAGAGAAAATCGGTGGGCGGTTTTACTGTGCGAAAACCATGTGCCGCCCACGGTTTTGTAAAACAGAGTATTTTTAACATTTTACAAATTGTTGTGTTTTAAAACTCAAAACATCATTTTAAATCAATAAGAAATCTTTTGAACACATCAATTTAACAAAACAACCAAAAACTAAAAATCCAACCAAATAATCTAATTAAAGTTAAAACTTTAATTATGGCACACTAATTCATCATTTACATTACATTAATATTAAATAAATTTCGGGACGTTACACATAATATGTATAATGATTTTGAAAATATTTATTTTACATTACAATACATAAAAATAAGTACAAACTTCTAAAATTTCATGCTCAATTGGCTTGATATAAATATAATTTTTAAGACTTAGAAATTTTTTAAAAAATTACTAAAAATATTATAGAAAATATTTACAAATTTAAAAGTCACTATAAAATATATTAAGACTCAAAATAAAAGAATCACTCATTATTTTTATGGTTTAATTAATTTCCAACTTCATTAATATTTTACGTACAAAAACGATTCTCAAAATTATCAAAAATATTATTAAACATAAAAATGTATAAAAACTAATATTTAGATATAATTTTACATTAAGCACTAAAATAATACTTAATACATAATTGCTATTAATTAAGGAGTTTAACGAGAAATAAAAGCATAATTAAATGATTTAAGCCTTATAAAATGTACATTACAGTCTCATTAAGGTGCATATGACCAGAGATAGATTTAGATCTAGCTACCAGTCACCACACACAACGTTACTATTTGAGCGGGTGAAATACAACCATAGAGCAGAGGCGAGGAAACCACCTCCTTTAAACAAAACCCAGACAAAACTAAAAAAAAAATGGAGATAACATCATGGAAAGAGAGTCCCTTTCTTTCCTTATCTATCCCATTACTAGTGATCCACAATTCGAGCAAAACTCTAACGATCTTGACCTCCTACCCTAGACCAAGTAAACTCCAAACTCATTTCCATATGATAAAGAAAATGGTCGGTAACAGTGACGAATTTTCTTCTTTTCTAGCAGCGACTTCCTGAATGAAGGGGGTGTAGCCCCTTTTATAGTGATTAAAAATTTACTATTTTATTTTTTTAATAATATTTTATATTTATTTTTTATTTATTTATTTTTATTTGTTTTATTTGGACAATTTGAATACAAGTTGTGATTTTTTTTTAAAAAAATTTCCTCTTTTTTTCTACTCATTTCAGCGATCTTGAGTATGTGAATCATCGGACAAAATCTCCTATAGCACGGCGATGAAACGTACGAGAAGTGGAACGATCTAGGCCTTCAATTGCGGGATTGAATAGCTGCAGGGCGTGGAAGAAAATGAAATCAGGTGGGCCAATTGGGGCCAAATATTTGACCATTGGATTAGTCTTGATAAGCTAATATGATGAATGAGAAACTAGCTTTATGTGAGCATGGCCGCAGCGGATTGGATAGCATCCAAGATTCCTCCAAATGCATGAGCCTCACAATGTCTTGCAGCTAAACGTGATGCTGACACACATCCCAAATATGACGGCTCTGGCTTGTTTGGCGACTAATCCGATAGACAGGAGCGCACCACATGTTCTCTTTTTGCAAATTCGATTTTTTCTTATTTTTGAAGCATTTGTTGTCCGATTTTGCCTGTTGTAGTGTCATTTTGCTCTATTTTTGTTAGATTTCAAATCTAGAGATAGAAAATTAAAACAAAATCAATTATTTTATAAACATAATATTTACAATAATTTTAAAAATATTTATTTTATATTAAAACACACAAAAATAATTACAAACTTTCAAAATTTCAAGCTCATTCAGTTTGACACAGATATTTTCTATAATATTTTTAGAAATTACTAAAAATATTATAGAAAATATTTTCAAATTTAAAACAACCTATAATACATATTAAGACTCAAAATAAAATTATCACACATTATTTTTATGGTTTTAATTAATTTCAAACTAAGCTAACATTTCAAATAAAAAAATTATTCTAAAAATTAATGAAAATATTATTAAACATAAGAACATATTATTAATTTCAAAGTACGTCCAAATGGCATACACCAAAAAGCATAAGTATCGAAAGGACATGTAAATGTGGTCTTTTCTTGATCTTGTAATGCTATATCTATATGATAATATCCTAAATATCTATAGAGAAAGCAATAAAAAGGATGACTGACTACACGTTATAAGAGTTGATCAATGAATGGGAGTAGAAAATAGTCTTTATAAGTGATTGCATTAAACTTTCGATAGTCAATGCACATACGCCATCCAATGACAACTCTTATAGGAACAAGATCTCCTTTCTTATTTCCAATCACAATTATACTTGACTTCTTACAATTTGAGTTAGACTCACCTATGTAGTGTCTACAATAGGGTAAAAGATACTCGTATTTAATAGTTTCAAAACTTCATTTTTCACAACTTCTCTCATTGTTGGGTTAGCCTTATTTGAGGATCTCTCCTTGGATTAGCACCTTCTTCCAAATGAATATAATGAGAGCTAATCAAGGGACTGATATCCTTGATATTATCTATCGTCCAACTCAATGCAATTTTGTGATCACACAGCATGTTAATTAATTGTTGCTCTTGTGATTCATCGAGTTTGGATGAGATAATAATAGGGAAAGAATCATCGGCTCCTAGGAATACATGTTTAAGTTGGGCTAACTTAACTTTTAGTATTTCTACAATTGATGGTTTTGGCTTTTCTCCTTTCATCATTAATTTTTCAAATTGTGGTTGCCAAAACTTTATTCTTTGGTCCAGTGAATGTTTAGGAATATCATAAATGAGATCTGGATTTTCAAGATTAGAACTTTGGAAGATTTCTTCAAGCACATCGATTCGTATTAGAAATTCTTTTTGAATAGATTTGTTAAGGATTTTAGTGTAAAAACACTCATCATTGCTTTAAAATTGCTTCCTAAGATGGAAAATATTCACTTTAGGATGATAGGAATTTTTTATTCCATATTCACCTTACATTAAGTGTCATAGATGAGAAAATCCACGGGATAATAGAACTTATCAATTTGCAAAAAAACGTTTTCTACTATCCGGCACGGTTCCTTAATGGATCAGTTTGTCAATTACAAGACTACAGAGTCTTAGTTGCGAATAAATCGAATAAGGCATGAGATTGACATTTGCTCCTCCGTCTAACAAGGCTTAAGTGATTTCATAGGTTCTTGTGTGACAAGTGATTGTGGGACATCCGGAATCTTTGTATTTGATTGGTGCTCTTTGCTTAAGAACTGTACTTAATTGCTCAGTCAAAAATACAGTTGTTATGACATTATAGTTCCTTTTTACAATGCACAAGTCTTTCATAACTTTGGCATAAGCCGACACTAGTTTGATTTTTTGCAACAGAGAAAGGTCAATCCGAACTTGCTTCAAATGTTCCAAAATTTGTTCATAATTTTTTGATACTTTCTTAGTGGAATGAAGAGCTGTTAGACATAGATTCCCTAAGGAGTAAAATGTTATAATATGTTTTTAGAGACATTTTATCAGTAAAGAGTTTATTTATTATTCATATATCAATTGTTGTCCTCTTTATGTTCATTTCTGTTGAATGTATGATAAGCAAACAAAAGTCTGAAACTGTCGATCTAAAACTTTAAGAATTGTGCATATGACGAATAGATTATGTAGAAGACATGAATCTTAAAGGAGATGGTTTAAATAAAAAGATCCATAATCAAGAAAATAAAGTTGGGCGCTTCATTCATGCTAAGATTGTTATGTTGTCTCCATCCCTAATGGGAGATGACTTGTCTTGGTCATCGGATTGGGACTCCGCGAGTAGAAACATTGGTGCATTGTCATAGGTGACAATGTGTTAGATCGATACAAAAGTTGAATTGATTTAGTTAATAATTCCATATGTTCAAATCAATTCACTTTAGACAATCATATGTATTGTATCTTAATCCTAAAATGACTAAATGGGCCCGCATTCTTGACTTATGTCTTTTGATGTCCCAAAATGTGACATCTTGATTTAATGATGGTACGTATACTGGTACGTTGAAGACGCGACTCTTGATTCACATAGACTCATTATTCACATATATGGAATCTATAGCTCTTTTTGTAGAGTTAATGATAGTCTCTTATATGCATTATCCTGTAATTGGAAGATTGGAGCACTCAATCGTTTGGATACATAAATATAACCGAATCATATACTATCTATGGATAGTAAGTATTCCAATGGTATGATAATGGAACGTAAGATAAAAATAATTGAGAAGGTAAAACAGAATTTATCCTTAAGTTGATTATGAATATCCTATGGGATGTGACACATTATGATATATCATAGACGTTTAGCTTGTTGGAGCTTTGTAATTTTATATATTTTGAGAGAACAGCTCTAAGTTTTTAGTAGAATAGCGTTAGAATTGATAATTATAAAATATGTATCTAGGATATTGTATTTTATGATTATAGGAGCTCGAACTATATATGTCCATCGGGTCCTTTTTGTTAGCTCGTAATAAATCTTATAACGATATAGTGTACTTTTCTTACGTATTGGTGACTTACGTTAAATCATTAGATTGTTTAAAATTTAAGTTGATTGGATTTAATAATTCATGTTAATTTATCGGTTGAATTAATTTTATGAAATTCATGTTAGTTTATCGGTTGAATTAATTTTATGAATTAATTCAAGATAAACATGTTGAATTATTTGGATAATATTTATTTGTATGGATTTATCTATATATGACTATTTTAATCAGATAACTTTTTTCTTGGGTTATTTGAATTAAAATTGAGGGTCTATAAAGGATATCTGGGTCAAGTAAGATCGGATTTATCCAATTGGTTAAGATTAGATCTATCAGATCAGCTTGAGAAGTTCGAATTCGATTTGAACTCCAGTATCTTGAACACGTGGTCGACCGCGATACACTAGGTGCGGCTGACCGCGGTAGTTAGAGTCAAATTCTGCTTCATGCATTTTTACTCTGAAACTAATCCAAACTTGAATTTTGGGGCCTAATCTTATAATGATTAACCCTAGGTCCAAGTACTAAAAATAAGAAGTGAGTTTTCTTTGTTATTCAGATCACTTGAGAAGCAAAGAGTGAGTACTATAGTGTGAGAAACTCTGAAACTCCCAAAGAGTTACTTTTTAACATCAAGGACTTTAGTTCTTGGTTTTCTCTTGTGGTTGAAAGGAGTCATTGGAGGAAAAGCTATACAACATGCGACCACCCGCATTCTGATCGTGGATAGAGAATAGCAAAGAAGACTAGTTAGTTGAGGCTCCTATGGAAGGTTCTTCTCTACACGAATTCGAGCCCACTTTAGTATACAAAAGAAGTTAGTAAGATCTATCATTAATTTATATATTTAACATGTCAAACTTGTGTTTTGAAAAATACTTTGATTTAAAATTTTAAAATTCTACTGCGTACTTGTTTTCCAACAAGAGCTTGGGGAAAAGAGCTTTTACTGGAAGCTTATTCACTTCTTCTTCTTGTTTTTGTGGAACAACTTCTTAACTACTCACTCCATTGTGTATGAATTTTCCAATGATTTACCACTGTGAGTGGTAATATGACTAACCTCTTCATCATTCTTCTCTTCAATGTTAAAGATTTTTTTTTTTATGTTTTGTCCTTCTGAATTGACCTGAGTTTCAGATGAACATTTTTTACGTTCTCGAGTGACCAAAGTTTCAGTTAATCTTAAGATCTGACTTTTGAATTCCTTACTGTCTTCTGCGAGTTGTATGAAAACAACTTCAAACTTCTAATTTTACTTGCTTTGTGCTTCAATGAATGCTTGCAATGTTTTCTCAAGAGATTTACTTGATGGGTCTGAATCATGCTAAGGAGCAGTGTATTCCCTTGGATGCATTTCTTGTTGAATTGCCCATGGATTTTCAAATGAACATGCTTGATTTGAATTCCTCCTATTGAAATTTGAATTGTTTCTTCCATCAAGATTGAGAATTTCAAGATAAGGAATATAAGGTTTAGGATATGTCCCTAAGCAATTACATTGTTCCTCCTATTCTCCTATCATTTCTTGATAAATATCTGTGGTTGTTTAACCTTTCCATTCATAAAATGTGTTCCTTGCAATTCAGCTCTTGTGACAACCTGACTTCCTTTCGCATTCTTTGCTTTGAAGATTTCTAACTCCCTTGTAAGATTTTCAATTTGAACCCTAAGCTTATAGTTATCTTATTCCCTCAATTGATGAATTCTAGTTGATCGAAGACTTATTAATACTATGAGAAATATCTAATTTAGCCCATAAGTAAACTTTCTTAGCAAATTCATAAAAAAATTCCTTAGCCTCTTCAAGATCCTTGTGTAAGAATTTTCCATTGCATATCACTTCTAGATAACAATCATGAATTGTGAGTTTTTCGTAGAAGAAGCTAACAAGACGCCAATTCTCGTAACCATGATGAGGATATTGACTCAACAAATCCTTAAACCTTTCCCAAGCTTCATAAAAATTTCTGTTTTGGAAAAAAGTCAGAATCTGTTCCTTGAGATTCTTAGTATTTATGGAAGAAAATAGATATCATGTCATCCCATAAATTGATGGATCGAGGTCTTAAAGAATAGAGCTAGCTTTTGGCTTTACTCTTTATAGAGAAAGGAAAGAATTTCAATTTGATAAAATCAACAATATTAGGGTGATTGCGGAAAGTGAAGACAACTTTTCAAATCCACAAATATGAACATAAGGATTTTAGCTTTCTAATTTGAAAAAGGTTGGCAAAAGTTGAATCATGGCAAGCTTCAAATCCTATTGTGGAAGATTGGGTGGAAACACAATACATGAAGGAATGATAATATGAGTCGGTGCATGAAATCTTTCATCAACTTTCTTTGAGGATTTTCACCGAGTTGCACAATCGAAAATGAATAAGAAAGAGTAGTTGATAAAGATAAAGATGTGAAAAATAATTCGATGATTGTACACTAGGGTTTTCTAGGTCTGCAACCTAACAAATCGACCTAGTTTGTCTCATGTGAAAGCATTAATCCTGAATGTTTCTCTTTTTTTAATTTTAATTTTAATTTAATTTACAAGAAGGGAATTCATACAAAAGACAAGATGCTAAGCTTTTCTTTATTGAAGGAGAATAAAGTAGTGAGTGAAAAGCATCCGCCTAATTTATTTTATAGATTTTGAGAATTATATCATTTAAGAATGTTTCCAAGAAAGATTGATGGGCCAAAGGTCCTTTAAAGACCAATCTCTTAATCAGAACAACATTCTTGGAATAACTGGTGTTGAAAGAATCTCAAAAAGTAACTGGTTATAGGAAAGCTTTCTGAACCAGTACCAGTACCAATACTAGTTCCCAAATAGAACTTCTCAAAGAATACATAAAATTTAAACGGTGAGGCTTTAAGAATTCCTTTTATATTTTGCAATTGATATGAATTTTCTCTAAATAATAATTATCTAGAGCATTTGGTTTATTATATCTTTTCATACTAATAGCAAGCATATAAACTATTTCTATAAGTCAAGCTAAAGCGACAATATAGCAAGCTATAATGCAGTAAGGGTTTTCCTAAAAACGTAACAAAATAATCAGCTCACAGTAGTGATTTAGTGCACTAACTATGAAAATTATAAACGTTGTCAATACAATTATAATTAACATAATTTTAAGATAGAAAAAATAATAACAAATCAAAATTATTATATTTTAATAAAATAAATTTTTGCATTTATTTCGGTAAAACCTCGTCTTATGAAATATCTAAAATCGACAATGTAATAATTCATACTGTAGTTAAAGATATTTCATAAAATTAAGTACTATTTCATTATTATTGATATTAATTATGCAACACAATTAAATTACATAAAAGAAGCATGACTGAATTTATGTAAAATTAGGTAGCACAACAGCATTAACACTAATTACTAAAACCATGAAAATTTTAATTTATTTCATAAAAATATATACATTATAATACAGATATAGAGTTAAAAACTATACCAAAGTAATATAAATACAAGATCATCTCTCTGTCTCACCACACTCTCTACACTAATTTAGACATTATTTTATTATTTTTTATAGGGCCGGAGGAGTGCTCTAGTAATGTCTCCTCCTAAAAGATGATATTGCTGAGCTAAAAGCTCAACAAATAAACAAAGAAGGAAGGAGGGGATACCGAATGAAGAGGGTGCACCCCCTTTCTATAGTGAATAAAAATTCACTATTTTTATTTTTTTAATAATATTTTTGTATTATTTTATAATAATTTTCATTATTTAATTATTTTATTTGTTTTATTCGTACAATTTGAATGCAAGTTGTGATTTTTTAAAATTTTTTCCTCTCTTTTTCTACGCATTTCAGTATTTTTGAGTATGCAAATCTTTGGACAAATTCCCCTATGGCGTGGCGACAAAATGTACGAGAAGCAGAGCGATCTAGGCCTTCAATCGAGGGATCAAACGGCTGTAGGGCATGGAAGAAAATGAAATCAAGTGGCCAATTGGGGCCAAATCTTTGACTGTTGGATTAGTCCTAGTAAGCTAATCTGACGTATGAGAAACCAGCTTCATGTGAGCACGGCCGCAGTGGATTGGAGAGCATCCAAGAAGCTTCCACGTGAGCGGGGCCCATGCTATCTAGTGGCAGAACATGATGCCAACACATGTCCCAAATTTGACGACTCTAGCTTATTTGGTAGCCAATCCGAAGGACAAGATAGCACCATGCGTCTTCTTTTTCTAAATTCGAATTTTCTTTTATTTTTGAAGCATTTGTTGTCCGATTTTGCCAGTTTTGGTGACGTTTTGCTCTGTTTTTCCACTAGATTACAAATCTAGAGATAGAAAATTAAAACAAAATTAATTATTTTACAAACATAATTTTATAGTAATTTTGAAAATATTATTTTACATTAAAACACACAAAAATACAACCTTATAAAATTTCAAGCTCATTCGGTTTGATACGGATACAATTTTTAAGACTCGAAAATATTTTTAGAAATTATAAAAAATATTACAGAAAATATTTACAAATTTACATAAAATATTTATAAAAAATCCCAAAAATTGGTAACATATATATACACATCACATCCAAAAATCATAGCAAAATAAAATCATTTATTTTCAAAACATTACCAGCAACCTTACTGACAAATCGAAGACCCTAAAATTCTCATATCACACTTCAATAACAAAACCTTATTTTTATGAAATTTCATGATATCATATGAACATAAATGCTTTCAACTACAAAATAATATTGTTATAATCGAAGTAATAAACAACATAATTTATTTTTCATAAAAACATACATGCATACATATTCACAATATAAAAGAACAATTTTCTAATAAAGTTTGTCATAAGACAATACATATCAATCATAACAATTCAAACCATAAAACCTTTAAATCATACATTAAATTCTTATGTTTTCTTCAATAAATACGAAGATTTGCACACAAAATCTCCAAAAGGAATTTCTTCTACTTTGGCTTGAAAGAAAAAAGGAGTAATAAATTCTTGGCTTTGAGGATTAGAGAGATGATAGAGGCTTATAAACGTGAATTTGAGAGGGATAAGGGAAAGAATTTTCTTTGGCTGGAAATTAAGATAATGAAGGCTTTAGTCGCTTAAAAGTATATTTACAAGTTTATAAGAGAAATGAGTTAAATAAGTGTATAGAACCCGAGTCATTATGTAATTAGGCTTCCCCTTTTTTTCTCTTTTACTTTTTTTCCTTTTTCTTTTTTTTTTTCATTTTCTGAATTTACTGTGTTATTACTTTTTTTGCGTTTCCTATACGTATCTATCTTAATATATAATATAGTATAATATGACATAAAATAATATATAATATAATTTAATATCTTAATATAATATATTATACGATTATATCTCAATATATATATAATATAATATAATTATAATACATAATTATTTATATACAACAATAATGTTTGCTCATATGACCCTAAAAATATTAATTTATAAGTTATTCTTTTAGATGCTTTATATTATCTAATTTCTTAACACTATAATAAAAATGATACATATGTAATTCATCATGGCATCATAAATGTAAAAAAAAAAATATATATATATGCAACAAAATTCATGTCATCATCAAGAATATAACTCTAGAGCATACATAACTTTAGAGTACTACAAAAATTATAAATTTAGAGCAAGTTGAAGCTTAAAAAAAAAAAAAAAAGCAATACTTTTATGCTTATCATCATTTTTGACATGAACATCCCAAGCACATTGATCCCACATGACCATTACCTGTGATATTACTAAATAAAAGTTAATGTACTTAACATAAATAATAATAAGTCATAAAATATCATGTTCTAACATTTAATTAACGCAAATATCCATAGGAAAAAACAACAGGCGTTACAGAGTAAAGGCAGGAAAACCACGTCCTTTAAACAAAACCTAGACAAAACTAAAAAAATAGAGATAACATCTTCGAAAAAGAGTCCCGTTCTTCCACTATCTATCCCATTACTAGTGATCCATGGTCCGACCAAGACTCTACGATCTTGCCCTTCTACCCTAGACCCAGTTAACTCCAATCTTAGATCCGTAATAGCAAGGCTATTTTAACATAAAGTGCTCAATCAACAACAACTTCGGCTCTCTACTATCTCCAGCCTCTATCGCTGGCCAGATCTGGTGTTCCACTGGCTTCCATGTCATTCCACCATGCCAGAGATCATCCCCTTCCTTGACACTTTCAACCCCTACCCAAACCGATCACCAATGACCCTCCTTGAACATATAAGCCTTTAGATGCCGTGTTATAACTCTAACCTTGCTGACATCGATCTTTGTCAGCCTCTATGCCACCTGACTGATGTAGTGAAACGTCTCTCTAAATCCTGAGATTACCTCTATTCCTAACCACAACCCATTCATCTACCTCTTTCACAAGTCAAAGGACCGATGACCAGCCTAAAGACGGCGTCAACCTTTGGTCTAAGGGGAGAGGGGATGGCATATCCAACAAATTAGCAAACCCTAACATAGCACTAATAGAAAGAGACAGAAGAGAGTCTGTCCATTACAAAAAATAATGTATTATTAACATTTTAGGGCATATTTGGCATGTTGGTTTAGGACTAAGATTAGGATAAATAGTCCCAATCGTATGTTTGGTGACCAACTTTAACTAGATAATCCGTTGACAAAAAAATAGTTCATTATTTGTAGGATAACTAATCCCTCACAAAACAATGGGATTACTAATCCTATGGCTATATTAGAATTTTTTTTTTTTGTAAGTTTCTATTTTTCCAACCCACCCATCAGACCAAAGTCTCGATTGCCACCCACCATAACATTTTTGTCAAACTTAACATCCGCAGCTCGCTAATGATGAAGCCCTTCTAGTCTCCATTAAAATCCCCTACCCCCTTGATTGAAGTCACTGTCAGAACCGCCCAGTCCTACCCATCTTAATCACCATCGCACCCCCTGACACCAATTGCTTCGGTGCTTAAGGTAGCCATCACGCCTTTCGTTTGACCCAATCTCTGACGCACAAAATCACTGCTCCCAAGCTAGCCTATAGCGTAAGAGATCCTTATCAAGCCACCTTTTTGCACGCTTGCTTGCTAGGCCCTCTGCTCACTCAGCCTCAGGTCACCCTACCCTATCACAGTTCATCCATCCTCATATACACCATCCTCATATACACCACCCTCCCTAGTTCCATCATCGCAACCAAAGAGGGCTTGGGCCGTAGTCGTTCGTGCACAAAGAGAGATGACACTATTACAAACTGTGGATTCCACGATGGTTTATAACCGTTGTGAAAAAATTTCACGACGGTCAAAAAACCATCGTGAAAGCTTCAGTCATAGTACAATGTGGAGTTTTCACAACGATTTTTTACCGTCGTGTAATAGGAAAATTGGCGCGATAGTTTATCACCATTGGCATGACTTTTGGCAAAATTCAAGAACTCTTCCACACCATTCACATACTCTCTAGACAATCGAAAGTCCCACATCCATTTTCTATCCATTTTGCAATACCTAAATCGAAATAATAAATAGCAAATATTCAATTAAAATTAATTTCACAATCTATATATATATATATATACCCACCTATATATATTACTTAATCATAAAATGAAACATCACCCGCTCCGTCATAAGTTACACATACTCATTATAAAATAAAGAAATTATACTCATGATCCACAATACAAATTTCACCGAATCTACAACAAAATCAACAACTATTTATCAATTTCGGATTAATTATACGACACAATCAACAACAATATATCAATTTATAACAAAAACTTACAATTTGGGCTGAGATTAAGTAGTGTGGAGGCGGAGAAGGACGGCGGCAGCTGATTCGGACGCGTCTGCGTCTGTATTTGAGAAGTGAATTTCTAAATTATGTCTGAATGTTGAGATGGAAAAATGGTTTTAAAGTAAGATACTACGACGGTTTTGTTAAAAAACCGTTGTGGAATGCGGGAACTACCACGACGGTTTTTTAAAAAACCATTGTGAAGTTGCAAGGCTTCCACGACGGTTTTGTGAAAAACCGTCGTGGAGGATGCAAGATTCCACGACGGTTTTTGAGAAAGCTGTCGTGGAATCTTGCATCCTCCACGATGGTTTTCACAAAACCGTCGTGGAAGCCTTGCTACTTAACGAAGGTTTTTTAAAAAACCGTCATGGTAGCTCCCACCCCCTTCCACAACGGTCTTCGTTTTCGCAAGCGTAACTCGCCGCGCTTTTCTCGTGGTACCGCTATTGTTTTTAGGAAACGGTCGTTAAATGAAGGTCGTATAATCTAAAATTTCTTGTAGTGTGAGAAAGTAATTTAGAAAATGTTGATGGTTTTTATTTTGAATTATTTTTTTAATTTCTAGTATTAAAATTTTTCTTAATTTAAAAGGTAAATTACTCTGTTATCCCTTACCTTTCACGAAAGTAAACATTTGATCCACAATCTTTTTTTTTTTTATTTAATAGTCTCTAACATTTTATTTTAGTTATTAAATGACCAATTTAACAAAAGTCCGTTAAAATACCCCATTAAAATGCACCTCATGTGACATGCAATGATCACTTTAGTAAGAGTATTTTAGTATAAGGCCAAATATTTGTGAAAGAAATTTAAATTAAAATATAAGCAGAATAAAAAAGATAAAACAATAAATTAGTATAAATTAAAATCAGCAAATAATAAAAAACCCTTTCTTTCCAATAAATAATAAAATAAACAAATAATAACAGAAAAAAGAAAAACCCAAAAGCTTCCCCGACCATCGCCCCTTTCCCTTCTTCGTCGTTCACCCTCTTCCACCCAATCGCAACCCTCTCCCTTCCCAGCCTTGTCGGCGGTGGCTGTCGGCAGCAGTTGGTGGTACCAACTTGCACGATCTGGGGAATTTTGGGTGTTTACTGCTTTCTTTGATCTAAATCTAAACCAAAATAAAAGCTAGTGAAGATAGGAAGAGTTAGGATTGTAGCGATTGCCGCTGGAGATGAAGGTAGAGGGCCGATTGGCAGCAAGAAAATTTGGAAGGTCAAGCGCCGATTACTCTCTACATTCCTTTTCCTTTCAAAAAAATTTCCCTGATTTTTTTTCTTTGGCATGGTTGTTTCTTGAGAAAATTTTTGCTGATGATTTGAATTCAGTTGAGCTTAAATCTTTGCTTTTTTAAAAATAGGAAGCACTCAATTATTTGGTCAATTTTTCTAGAGGATGAAAAGGAGTAAGGGTTAGGGTTTTCGGAAGCAGTTTTTGACTAGGGAAGAAGAGAACTCGGAATGGCCATAGGAGAGAATAGTAGGTCTTGACTGGCTTACATGATGGGAAAGAATCGGGGGCCGGCGACGGCTTGGGCAACGATCTGTAGCATCTCGATTGAGCTGGCTCGCGATGGAGCTCAATGTTGGGACTCTTGACAAGGCTAGGAGGTGAAAGGGTCGTGATCGGTTGGGGGAGGGTGAACAATGGAGGAAGGGAAGAAGGGGGTTGCCGGAGTTAGTTTAAACTTTATTTCTGGGTTCAATTGTATTCCCTTTTGAGGTCTTTTTTTGTGACTGAGGAAAGAGAAAAAAAATGGTGGTGATAGGTTGATGGAGGAAAATGGTCGGTAACACTGACAGATTCACTTCTTCTCCGGCAGCAGGAACTCTGCTGCGATGACGACGAGCTGTGGCGTGCGACAGAGGGAATGATGGTCTATAGAGGATTTTTTTTTATTCAGTCTGCCAATGATTTTGGGTTGTTTTAGAATTGTTTGGTTTGAGTATTTGAATAGAGTATTTAAATAAAGATTTAAATTTTTATGAGAGAAAATAATGTAGTAAAATAATTCGAACCGTGATTCGAACTACGAAACGAACGTGCCTTAAATTTTTGTTTTAGTTTGTATTATTTTTTATGTATCAGTTATATAGAGGGTAGTTTAGTAATTTTAATTAAAAATGATATCGAATAGTGTTTAATAGTTGACCATTAAATTAGTCTTTCAGTAACTAAAATGAAAGATTGATGACTATTAAATAAAAAAGACTGGGATTAAAATCACATTTTTGTAAAAAATTGAAGGATTAACATGACGATTTACCATAGTTCAAATTAAGTTTTATTTTTTTCCTTGATGTGTCAGTTTTTAATATAGGATTATCATTTAACAAAATTTTAATTATTAATATTATTTATTTTTTTGGACTTTTAATCCAAGAGTTACCATAGGATTTTGCTTAATTTTATCAATCTAATCTAATCCAATCATAATATCATAATCTAATTCAGTCTAGCATGCCAAACAGGTCACAAAAAACACATTAATATTTCACTTTTAAAAAATATTAAACAGATAAGTCATGGTTTTCACAAATATAAAAGGATATCCTGAACTTCTGTTTTGTAACATGAAATTTTCAACATATATTTTTATTGATAAAAACCTAGAATCAATTTGGAAACACTATAAATAAAAGAAAATAAAAGTATCGACATATAAAGGAAAAATACTCAAAACACTCATGTGTTTTGTCTAAATATTACTCTTATTTCTCTTATTATTAAAATATTCAAAATACACCCTGTGTTTTGTCTAAATACTAATTTTGCCCCTCTAATTATTAATATGCCCAAATCATCTATGTATTTTTAAAATCATGCTCAAAATACCTCTTACGCAATCAATATTTTAAAAATTCTAAAATTATCCTTTCCAATATATATTAAATTGAAATGTTCTTTCGTGCATGTGTGTTTTTGTTTCTGACGAGTTTTTTTATTTTTTATTAAACTTCTTAAAAAACTAAAATTATTATTCATAATCTTTACTAAATATAATTTAAAAAATTATTAAACTAAAATACTAAATAAAATCAATTTTAAAAATTTAGAAACTCTTAAAATAAATAAAGTATTTGCTTAATTAAAATATTTATTTGAACATTCTGAATTATTTTTCCTTTAATTTTGAAGTCAAGTTAGATTCATTTAAAATATCATTTAATTTATTTATTGGGAAGGATAATTTTATAATTTTTTAAAAATTAATTGCTTTTGGGGTATTTTGAGTATAATTATAAAAACATAGGGTGTTTTAGGTATTTAAAAATTATAAGGGTAAAAATGGTATTTTGGTAAATCATAAGGGATTTTGGGCATTTAAAAAAAAAAAAATGAGGGAAGGTAATGTTTAGAGTGTTTTTGGATGTTTTCTCATGTGTAAATAAAAAATATATATATCCAAAAAACGTACAACAAACATCTCCCAGCATAAGTTCAACTACATTTTGAAGGGAAAAAAAAAAAAAAAAAGCCCTAGAGCTTGTCACTGACCCTCCGTACTCGTTCTGCATCCCAGCCCTCGACCCTCCGCCGGTGCGATCCCCCGAGTTCCAGAGTCCGTTCCCCCAGTATTTCTGCCGTTGCGTGCAACGCAACCAAAACCTCCTCCCGAGCCGATTTTAAGCCATCCGTAAGCCAAGCTCCTCCTCTATGGTTAGTTTTCGCGTTGTATTATTTCTTTCTTTTAGTAATTTCTGTTTGTAATTTTAGTTTGAAGTTGGGATTTTGTGGTGGAAAGACCAAGTCTTGTCTTTGAGGAGGAGATGTGAGCGTTTCTGTTGTAATCTTGATTTCCTTTTGCTTCTGTGACGGGACGGGTTTTCGAGATTTTACAAATTTCAAACTGGGTTGCTTAGGAATGTGAAATAAAATTTTATTTCGTGATTCTTGGTTGATTAGCTATGGTTGCATGACGATTTTTTTTATTTTTTTATTTTATTTCCTGATGATGACTTTTAGAGCATGTTTAAGTCTGCTGGGCATGCAACGTTGTTAATTCAATTTTTTTTTTAATCCAAATGGCATAGTAGGTATTATTAGGACAAAAGTGAGTTGTGGGCATTCGAGAATCTTTGCTGGTGAATGTTTCATGATCGATTATGAATGATTGTTGCGATGGACTTGAATGCCTCTCCGGTACCTGAAGAAGATGAAGAGACATTTGATAGGCATGTAGAAGAGTACAGTGCACCTGAACCCGAAGAACGTGTAGAGTCTGCAGTCGATATTGCACGTCGGGTATATCTTTTCTCGTTTCTTGTTTGGTTTGGCATGCCTCCAGGTGATGTTAATTGGATGAATGAATTTTCTTTGCTATTGTTGTTGTGTACTTGTAGTATCAATCTGAATCTTGCTAGTTTCTATAGTAGTTTTGTAGTCTGGTCTTTTCTCATATTGCCTTAGTGAGTTGCTTTGTTCAAGAATGTCCATGTGATTAGCAAAACTTGTATTTTAGCAATCTGGAGTGATGTTACATATTTAACTACAAAGAAGGTTTAAGAAAGTACACTAAGGAGACTTGACTCCATTGAGACCAAATACTATAATCATGGGAAAAAAAAAAGAAAAGAAAAGAATTGCTACCGATCTTAATAGTAAGGATGTGTCTTAAAATTTATGGTCAATATCTGCAAGATTTAACTGTGTGATAGAACCTCGATTGGTTTCTATCTCCCTTTCTTGTCAAACAGAGACAGCTTGCTAGAACCCATACTGATTCTGTCTGAATTCTATGTAATCACATATTTAAGAGCAACATTTCTTGGAATTCTGTAGTTCTGACTTGAGAACTGATTTTAAAAATTTTCTTTCTTTTCATTTGTCGGTTTGCATATGCTTCATATGTGCATGTATGCTTCTTCTCGTAGGAGCGCGAAGAAAGACGTATGCGACTAAAAAGAGACCGCATAGATGACAGGCCAGTGCAAATGTCTCAACCACCTTACTATGATCAGTTTCAATCAAAATCACTCAAAACTTACGATAAAAGCAGGCTGCCACCTGGTAAGTTTTTGTTTGCCTGTTTTTTTATTTATTTATTTGTGCATGAGGACAGTGGTTAAGTGCCAACTGCCAAATTCTCTCCCTTTTTTTAATTTTTAGGTCCCGTTTGGTTTTGTTTTAAGAATTTTTGGAAATGTTTTTGCATGCTTTTTGAGGCAAAAATTACGATAAAAGCAGGCTGCCACCTGGGAAGTTTTTGTTTGCCTGTTTTTTTATTTATTTATTTGTGCATGAGGACAGTGGTTAAGTGCCAACTGCCAAATTCTCTCCCTTTTTTTATTTTTAGGTCCCGTTTGGTTTTGTTTTAAGAATTTTTGGAAATGTTTTTGCATGCTTTTTGAGGCAAAAATTTCGAAAACACTCTCAGCATAATTCTCAAAAAATTCTCATTTTCCAAAACAAAACCATCTTCACCTATTTTGAAAACACTACCAAACGGGCCCTTATTTTTTGACTTGATTTTTTTTGAAGTTGCATTATAGTGTCTTTTCACTGTATTTGAGCAATTCATGATGTACTGAATCTTATTTCGTTTTACTTAGCATCACAATAGTTTAGCATGGTGGATCGTTTTAGAAGTTTAGTGCATTTTTCTATTGAATGCTTATGTAGTGGTATTAGGCAAATCGGAAGGAATTCTTGGTAACTTTGTATGCGTTTTATAATTTTGCATCTAGAACTTAATGACAACTTAGCATGTAGTTAGCTGGTTAAAGTTTTGATTTGATCGTAGGAAGGTTAAGATATTTATGTTTCTCAGTCATTATAGCAGATCGTATATCTTCCTACACATTGTTATAGTTATGGGGTTGATACCCTGTAATTATGTTAATTAACGATGTCATTCTCTTTTTGCTCCTTTTTTGTCATTCTTAAGCGAGTCTTAGTGGTTCTTCATATTGGTTTTGTAATGCAGGTTGGTTGGATTGCCCTCCAGCTGGTAACGAAATATTTTGCATGATACCTTCTAAGGTTCCACTTGGTGAATCTTATCATGATTTTATTGTTCCTGGTAAAAGATACTCGTTCAAACAAGTAATTCACCAACAGAGGGTTCTAGGAAGAAAAGTAAGTACTTTGCACTAGAAAAGGAGTTCTTTTCCCATTGTGGAAATATTATTAAGATGTTATTCTTTTCTGCTATTTGAACGATTATTTATTATTTAATCATGTTCAAATTTCAGCTCGGTTTAGTGATTGATTTGACAAATACTTCTCGTTACTATCAAACAATGGATCTGAAGAAAGAGGGTATTAAACATGTTAAGGTCAGTAGTTTGATCCCAAATATGCATACAGTTTTGTTTTCATGCGTGTTTCCTGAATGAAACCTTTTTCCCCCTTTGTGCCTGTAATCTAGATCCAATGCAAGGGGCGGGGCTCTGTGCCTGACAATCCATCTGTCAACCAGTTTGTCTATGAGGTTTGTTTTCTCATTGACTTGTCTCTATCCATTCTATACACATATATGATATATGTTGTAATCTTTATCTTTTCTTTACTATGTGCTGGCCTCTGTTTTATTTGATATTGTAGCATGCGTGGATTGCTTCTCTATGCATTTCCTTTCCTTGTTTTTTCTTTGAATGTGTTATTTTTCACTGATTAAAGGTGATAACTACTTATGTTTTTGAATTGCAAATTTCGGAAACCTTCAACATAGTGGTGTTTTGGTTATGCATACAACCAATCATTGCTGTTTCTTCTCCAGGTTTCGCAATTCCTCTTGCGTCAGAAACACTCAAAGAAGTACATACTTGTTCATTGCACACATGGGCACAATCGGACAGGATATATGATTATCCATTACTTGATGCGTGCACAGCTATCAATGTCCGTCACTCAGGTCAGTTTTGTACTTAGTTTTGTGATCATTTTGTTTTCTGCTTAAACAACCTGTTTATCGTGTCCTTGTTTCTTCTCTGATCAAACAGGCAATTGCTATTTTTGCTGAAGCCCGCCCTCCAGGCATCTACAAACCTGATTATATTGATGCATTATACACATTTTATCATGAAAGGAAGCCCGAAAAGATTATTTACCCACCAACGCCAGAATGGAAGAGATCTTCTGAATTCGATCTCAATGGAGAAGCAGCACCAGATGATGATGATGATGGAGGTTCAGCTGCTCCGGTGCATGTATGGTTTTTCTTTACTATAACTTACACTTAGCAGAGGCTTTTGATGTATATGGAGGACATAGGATTTAAGAAGAAAGTGAACCATTTAAGCAGGAAATTATATTTTTTCTGGAAACAAAATTGATTATGGTCGCATTAGAATGTCTAATAGAATAATAGGGGAATTGTATTTTATAACATGGGTTGACTGTACTTTATAGTTTCCACATCTATTAGGTTGTCACTAACATACAACAAAACAAAATTTGGTTACCTTCAAGTGGATTTCTTTTTTAATTTTAGCTGAATAGCATAACACTTATTCGTTATATTGTTTGTTTTGTATTTATCGTTATTCATCAACAGAAATATTCTCTAAACTAGCCAATTTTTATCTCCTTTTTTTTTTTCTTTTTTTTTTTTTTTGTATCGCTTTTAAAGCAAATACAACCTTTCTGTGCTATATGAATTGAAATTGAAATTTGCTGTGTATGGATCGCTATTTTTTTTTTTTTTTGAGAGAGAAAATCTTTTTGTACCATCTTCATTTATTGGTGAGGTAACTTTGTTGTTCAATTTGGTTATTGTTTTCTACTTGTTCCTTTTGTTCTTGTTTATGCAGTGCTCCTTATTTTAGATCTGACATGAATGTTCCATTCACCTTTCCATGCTTTTGTAGGAGAGTCATGAATTAGATGTAGTGATGACAAATGATGATGTATTGGGAGATGAGATACCTTGGGACCAGCAAGATGCACTGCGGCACTTCTGCTATCAATCTCTTAAGTTGGGTGGCGGGGTAGGAACTTCATTCTATTATTAGGTTTTATTGTTACTGGCCCTCTATATTCTTGAATATGTTCGAAAAATTCGTAATATTCAACGCATGTTTATCAAACAACTTTACAAGTTTAATTTTCAACTTATTTTTGCTTATATATTTCTGAGCAAGCCATATAGATGCATAGATGTGACAAACGTGCATTATGTAGTAGTTAGTTTTTTCCATTGAGTTTTTCCCCCTATTTAATCCTTTGTTCCTTTGGATATGCCATTTCTAAGTTTGTCTAGTTATAGATCTTTTTATCTTGAAACTCCTTTAAATTTTATGTTTGTTTCAATCATTTGTTCCTTTGGATATGCTGTTTCTGAAATAAATGTGTTTTCGTATTTCAAATACAATGGAAACGTATCTGAATTTTGATGTTCTTGAGTTGCAATTTGTAACTATGTGTCTCATTCGTCAATTTCAGACAAGAGGAAACTCCCAGTTCCCAGGTTCACACCCAGTCTCTCTAAACAGGTTCAACCTCAAAGAAATCTTTGTAACTGTTATATTGTGATTGTTTCAACGAATGGTGTTGCTATCAATTCATTGTTTGATTTTTTGGGATCCATGTAAGTAAATTTTGATTCACTCTTTTTTGCCTCTAGTTGTCTGTGGGGGACAGTCTATCTGGAGCAAGGGAGAGAACTAACAAAAGAAAAAAAAAGAAAAGAAAAAAGTGGAAGAAGATAAAAGAGAGAATAATTATGAGTGGTACTTTACTACCAGACTTGGTTTAATTTGTTCTAATATCAATGTCCAAACTCTAGCTTAAAATTAATAGCTTTAAATTAATAGATGAGGCTTATTTATGTAAGTAGTCAAAACTAAATTAGGAATTTAAGAAGCAAATAAGAAAGCTTCAATCTTAATGAAATCAAGCAATATAAATCTCATATGGACATATGACATCTGTCTTTTTTAGGAACCTAAAAGTGGTAAAGAATCTACAAGGATGAAAAATCCTCTAAAGATCAGCAACAATGGAGGAAGAATTTCAACAATACTCTCCTATAACAGTAAATAGTAAAAAAAAAAAAAAAAAGAGTAGAATTCCCGAGTTATCGCTAAGAAGTGGCCGGTATATGTTCTCTTTTCCAAAACAAATAGATAAAAGTGTGAAAGCTCCAAGTGCTACTCAATTATATCAATGCAGCCATCCATTTTCCTATTTTGAAGCTGAACTATTTCCAACTAAATTTCAGAATATTAATTTACTGGCATCGGGATACTTTTAATGATTTGGTATCCCAATCGTAATCTGACTTTTTCTGTCTTTATGTCTGATGGTCTTTGGAGTTGATTTATGAGATAATCATGATACTTTGTGTTGCAATAATTTGCAATTTGAGCATGACGAAAGCCTGATTTGATATATTTAACTCTCATAGTACTGCCTATCTCATAATTTTTTTTTTTTTTTGTTCCTATACTGATCAATAATGTGATTTGTTCTGCATTTGATTAGTGGATTTATATTTATTTCCTTAATAAATCGGCACTTTATATCATTACATCAATGAGTTGTGGTTATTTTTTTCTTGTGGATGCAGGGACAATTTACAGCTGCTGAGACAACGTTATTATTATGCGACATGGAAAGCTGATGGGACACGATATATGATGCTAATAACTATTGATGGATGCTACTTGATTGATAGAAGTTTCAACTTTAGAAGGGTTCAAATGAGATTTCCTTGCAAACCCAGTAGCGATGTATGCTTCCACTTTGAGAGAAACTGAGACAGTTATAATTGGACTTCTTCTCTAAGCTTGTGGTGACAATTTCTTTTATCTTGTCAAAGGGTTTTGCTGAGAGGACTCATCATTTCACATTACTCGATGGAGAGATGATAATTGATACCCTGCCAGATTCACAGAAGCAGGAGAGAAGATATCTCATATATGATCTAATGGTGATTAACCAAACATCTGTCATCGAGGTTGGATTTATATTTTTAAATTTCTATATACTTATTTCTCTGCTGTAATCCCAAATTTGTTCCTTTCTTTCATTTCCTTTTGTTTTCTCTCTTTAAACAAGGCAAATCTTAACTCGGCGGAAAAAATTTTACAAGTAGTCTTAAGAAAAATGCAGTTTTCTCCTTTGCTTTTAGATTTTTGTCTATCATTTTTGCATGTCTTAACATTTTAAGGGAATCATGCAGAGACCTTTTCATGAAAGGTGGAAGATGCTTGAGAAAGAAGTCATTGAACCTCGTAATCAGGAACGCCACGGTATTTACCAGAGTAGGAATCCTTATTATAGATATGACTTGGAACCATTCAGGGTACGGTTGCTAATCCATGGTTGCTTAAATGTAAATTTTAGTTCTGTTTTTATTGAATTTCATGCTGAGATTGATAAACACAAACGTTTTAATAGGTGAGAAGGAAGGACTTCTGGTTGCTCTCCACCGTTACAAAGCTTTTGAAGGAATTCATTCCAAGGCTGTCTCATGATGCTGATGGCCTAATTTTTCAGGTGGTTGAGGATCAGGAACAGCTTAACTGATTTGGCAATTTTTCTTCTTTTAAAAAATTTCCAAGATACTATGTCTACGTATGCTATGACAGTTTTTTGTTCTGAGATTTCTTTTGTTTAATCATAGTTTTCTTAGCCCAATGCCAGTTAAAAAGCTTTCAGTTACTACTAGTGTGTGATTTTTGAGGTTTTCTTAGTCAATCTTTCTCTTTGATTATTGATGCCTGGGATGTATTACACCAGCAAGCCAACTGGTGGTAGCCCAGTTGGTACGGGTGGGGTGGGTTAAATGGAGATCCCAGGTTCAAATCCTAGGAACAGCTTGGCATTCTACAGACAAAAAAAAAAAAAAAGAGATGTATTACGCTAGCATATGGCATGTGTAGCATGGCCAGCATGTTTTAGATATTGAAGCTAAGGTTTTAATTTTTTTTATTGGGCATGGCAATGTGAGCTCATAATCTTTTCCTGTCAGGGTTGGGATGATCCGTACGTTCCCCGTACTCATGAAGGCCTCTTGAAGTGGAAATATCCTGAGATGAATTCTGTTGACTTTCTTTTTGAGGTTGTGCCATCAACTACACTCTTTTATTTTAGCTATTAATGTGGGCACCATTTTTTTTCCTTGTTATGTTGTCTCAAATATTCATCTGATGTTATTTGTTTCAATAAAAAATTCCTTTGTGGACAGGTTGCTGACGATGATCAGCAGCTTTATCTTTATGAACGAGGGAAGAAGAAACTGATGGAAGGCAATAGGGTTGTTTTCAAAGGTCAGTCATTTCTTTAGTTTTCAGTAGCCTTTTTGCACTGCTAATATTTTCTCCATCCCTTGTTTAGTTGAGGACCTTTTACTTGATGGACAAAGTCTGCTTTTCCTTATTTATTAAAAGTACTACTTTTATAATACAAATTTGAATAAAAGAGTGGCAGACGTGTCTTGTTCGTTGAATGTGGGACAGAGCAGTAGACGGTCTCCAAGTTCTGTGCTGCCGCCCCTCCCTCCCCCTTTTTTTAACCTTGACAATTGAAGCATTGGGTAGAATTTTGTATGGTGAACTTTGCGGCAGGATTCCTTCCAAGGGGGGAAAATATAGTATAGGAGCGGCAAAGTATGAAACAAAATAGGAAAAATTATAATAATTCTAAGCTGGAAATATTCCTTGTTTAAAAATCTTAGATATGACAAAGTATGCTTCACCTATGTTATGGCAAAGAATGTTACTTGCGTTAGAGGCCTTTTTTTGGCAGTAAACTTGCTTGTGCGACATATTCAATGCTTCTACCTGTTGGATTGGACTTCTGGCCTTGTTTACTTCTTGAGTGCCTTGTACTTGCCTACCTCGGTTAAAGTTTTAAAGAGGTGACAAACATCTTGTGCTGCAATCTGAGATATTCTTTTCTGCTGACTATACGAAAGAAGTTTATTGCTGTCAATTATTGGAGTTTGACTTCGGAATAACAAAACATTCTGGAGTACTCTTTTTAACCCCAAAAAAAAAGAAAAGAAAGTATGACCGTAATAACAACGCATTCATAACCTAATCTCCTATGGTAGATTTGCAGTTCATTCTAGTGCTTTGCAGAGATACTGGTTAATAATGTATATATTGTTTCTGTGACGTGAAAACTGATGGTCTGATAGCTTATGATGTCCCTAGTTTTGTTTTGTTTTGTTTTTGTTTTTGCTCAAGAGAAGAAACAAAACTTGATCAAGGCAAAAAGAACATGTAGGACAACTCGTTAAAAAACATGATGATGGACAATGCAATTATGACTGGAAGTCCACCTGTATTATAAGTTAATAAAAAAGGGGAAAAACTGAGAGAACAGGCACAAAACTTGAACAAGCATGTGTTATATCTATAGTATTGCTATCTGCTGTTTGGCCAAAAAAGTTATGCTGATGAAAAAATGTAAAAATTTGAATTTGCGTCTGCATGACTAGGAATTTATTCTTATTTTTTCAGCAGTCGGCATTCTTTTGTGTGTTGCTGCTCTCTGGCTTACAACAGTAGTACCCTGCAGGCCTAATGAAGTCTAGCTATAAGAACTATTGAAGTTTTTTGGAATTCATCATATTTGCACGTATGTTAGTTCATAAGATTGTTGCTCCTTGGTAATTGGTGTTGGTGGAACTTTTGCTGTTTTGTCGGTGCCTAGTTGTTGCCCTTTTTATAGCATTTCATCTGCCCCATCTAAAAGAACCATTTGTTTACTGACATACTGCTGAACCAGTGAACTATTTTTGGTACCATGCTAATATCTGATTTTTTGTTTATACGCTGCTTACATTATATTGTTAAGCAAATCCATGTTATTGATTGCTCAACTCCCATAACCGTTCATTCAGATGGTTCAGATCCGTCATTCTACTCGGGAAAAATTATTGAGTGTTCTTGGGATTCTGATGAACAAGTGTGGATCTCTATGCGTGTCAGGACGGACAAAAATACTCCGAATGATTTCAACACTTACAAAAAGGTTACTGCTTTCCCTCTCTCTCTCACTCTCTCTATTACTTGAGCTTGACCTATTGGACACGAACTGATGCTACTTGTTGATTTCTTCTTACAAACAGGTTATGCGGAGTATAAGGGACAACATCACAGAAGAGGTCCTGTTGAATGAGATATATGAGATTATTCGCCTGCCTATGTATGCTGATAGGATTCGGAATGACAGCAGAGCCGCCCACCAGCATGCAAATTCAGGGCGGAGGAGGTGATGAGAGAGGTGTGAGCAATTCTCTTTCAAGGTGCACCGTCCTAACACCTGCTCTTGCAAGTCGGATAAAGGTTCTGTTAACTTGAAATTGAGTTTGTTTCCGGCATGTCAATAGATGACTCGAGATAATTTCATGTAATTAGCTACAGTTAGCTATTATTTGCAGTGTAGTGCTGTGCTGGTGAGTTGCATGATCCAGCTCATACATCTGATAGCCCTCAGAATGAAGAGCTTTCAAACCGTTTCAATCTGGTAGTCGATCTAGATCAAGTTGTTTAGGATTAGGATCTCCATGTATATTAATATCATATTATTGTAAGTTATTTAAAGGTAGGCATTTTTTGCACATCAAGTTTTGCCTTTTCTACGTAATGTGAATATGCTATGGAAACCGTGGAAGAGTTACTTTCCCTACAATGCTTTTGTTCTATTGTATTTGCGTAAAATTTACTGGAATACGAGTGGTAGTCTCCATTCCATCCCCTTGGATCTGAGCACGTTTTATTGTAGAATAACCGATTAATCAATTGATTTTTACCGTTTTTAGGCTTTATCTAGAGAATCAGGGGAAAGATGGTGAAAATGCTCTTTCTACACCTCAGTAGTATTTCCATAGACTGAAAAATTCTTATGCCACAAACTTGGTAGGACACGTTTCGTGTCTCATTAGGTTAATTTTTTCTTCTTTTTTTCTCTCCTCTTTCTCCCCCCTTGTCGTCATTGGCTTGTCTCCAGTTTACCGGCATGTCATTGCACATCATGGGCACTGGCGATGTCATTGGCGGCCACTACATACTGTCAAAGCTAGAAAGAAGGGAAAAAAATAAGCAACAACAACAAATAAGAAGGTTTGGCTACACAAAACTCTAGCCCATCAGATCTGGTGGCGGTGGTAACAGTGGTTGTAGCAAAAGTGGCAGTGATTTTGAGAGGTGGCTGAGTAGGAAACAATGGTGATGAACCAGATATAGCGACATTGACCATAGCTGTCACGGCGAAACCTATGATGCTCTTCTCTATATGTTGACAATGACAATGCTCTTTCGTCTCTGCGGCAATCCCCTTTACAACCTTGATAACACTCTTCTTTGTTTGTCTTCCACGATGTTGACATCCTTTCCTCGACTCAGATTTGTGGTGAAGATGCAAAAATCCACGAAGATCTGTGACGATCCAAGAAAGTCTTCAATGAGTTTCATGGCGAGGCGACGATACATGACAATTGGCGACTTTCTTTGAAGATCCGTAAAGATACGTGGTTGTAAAGATCTACGTCGGCAAGTTCCATGGATTGTGCAAGTGAGAAGAACGAGTTCCAATCTTAGATATGATGTTGCATCTCCTGTGCGCGTAAGTAGAAGAAGAAAGAAGGGATGAGAGAGAGAGAAACAAGAAGAAAGAGTGAGCAGAGAGAGAGAGGAAAACCTAAGGGAGATGTGGAAATAAATGAGGATTTTTTTTTTTCCTTTTTGAAGGAGATCAATGTTTGTGGCAGATCAAAAATTGTGGCATAAAATTTGTTAAGTTTTACAATTTGTGGCAAACAAAATTAGTTTGGATTAAAAGATAGAATATTGTGTAATTTTCTCTATTTTCATCCTTGGTTGCAATTGACATTAAAATTAGAATTACGATTCAACTTTGTCTAGTTTTTGAGAATTTTGCAATTGGACAAGTACCAATAGTGTTGAACAAAATAGGAGAAATTCAAAATTTATAGTAGTAAGGTGAGAACTTTTAAAAGTTTAGGGGTAAAAAGGGGACAGCTCTAAAGTTTTGGGGTGAGTGGGTGATCCAAAATTCAATTACAATTTTACCCTCAAACCTGTTGGATTTTGTGCCCTAAGGACTAAACAATATTACTATTTTTGAGATGTTGATCAACAAAGAATTTATTATTTATGTCATATATTGACATTGTCTTCATTATGTTTATTTGTGTTAAATATATGATAAGCAAACTAAAGTCTAAGACTATTTTTTTAAATATTTAAGATCATGCATATGATAACAAGATTATGTGGAAGACACAAATATTTAGGTAGCAATCTAAGTACAAGGGTCCATAATCGAGGAAATAAAGTTGGATGCTTTATTTATGTGAAGATTGTTATGTTTTCTACATTCCTGATGGGAGATTACTTATCTTGATCATTGGAGTTGGAACTGCATTAGTAGAGACATTGGTATCATTGATGTCAATATATTAGATCGAGACTGAAGCTGAATTGATTTAGTTAATAATTCTGTTTGAATAAACCACTTTAGATAACCATGTGTAATGGATCAATGAGTTCATATTCTCGATTTATGTCTTTTTGTCGGAATATTAGGTTTTGAAAGTCAAAGAAACAGCTATCACCAAAGTATATTTGAAAAACAGATAAGCTCTTTATTTTTATTTATTTTTCCTGATTTAGAGGATGTTTGATTTTCTTTTTTTGGTTATTTTCTTGTTTTCTTTATTGTTTCCTTCTCTAGGATTATTTTCCTTATTTTTGATTATTCATTGTAATCGATATAAGGCTTCCAGCCATTATCAATAAAAGTAATTCAAGGTTTTCATCTCAGTAGCTTGATTTTATGGTATCAGAGCCCCCATTGGGACTTTTTTTTTTTTTTTTTACTGGCGACCTATTTTTTCCTTTGACTGGCATTCCCGTCCCTCACGACAGTCATGTGTTTTCTTTCGACCGGTGTTTGCACTTTCATCACCGGCGGCCTCTGTCTATCTTCGACCGGCGTTCCTACTCTCATCACCGACGACCTCTGTTTTTCATCGACCGATGTTCCTGCTCTCCTCACTGGTGGCTTCTGATTTCTTCAAACATGGCAAATTCTTCTACTCAAGATTCTTTATCTTATACATTAATCCTGTTTCAAGTATAAGTTTTAGTAGCCTTACTTCACAAAATACTGAGGACCTCTCCCTCCAAATCATCCAACATAAATTAAAAGGGTCCAATTACCTTTAATGGGTTCAATCTGTGAGTTGGGTACTAAAAAGAAAGGGTAAATTTGGCTACATCAATGGAAGTAACACTTCTCCTCTGCCTGATTCATCAACGTTTCCAACATGGGAGGTAGAGAACTCTATTGTGATGGCTTAGTTGGTGAATTCAATGGAGAACCATACTGAAAGGACATTTCCTGTTTTGCAAAAATGCAAAGGAAATTTGGGATTTAGTGAAGGAGACCTACTCGGATCTTGAAAACATGGCTCAACGTTTTCAAATTTGTTCAAAAATACGTGATGCAAAGCAAGGGAACAAGAGTGTTGTAGATGATGGATTCTACAATCAAACAACAGAAATTAGGATCTAGTTATTTTGGAATCTGGGCCCTCAAATCACCGTTGAGTGGATTTTTAGACCCGAATCTATACTTGCTGGATTAATGTAAAACGAAAGAAATAAAAGTGCAATAAGAATTGACACAGGCGATTTATAGTGGTTCACTTGTGAATGAAAAGCTATGTCTACTGTAATTCACTATAATTTTGACTGAATACAGAGAAGAAATGAGAGAACAAAAGTGGCCGGATCTCTATGTCTGATTGTGTATATCTCATGTACAAGAAAGTAGTCTTCCCCTTATATAGAAGATGAGGAACGATAATGGCTCTTAATCGTCTGGCGGAGTGGGATAGAAGACTATAAGTTACCGCAGTAGTGGGACACGTGTCGGTCGGTGATAGGCTTCAAAAATCATGCTTTCCCTACGTTCGGGTCCATGACTATACGTGCTGCAACCGTTTGTTCGTGCTGCAACCGACGCATGAGTCTGATTCGAAAGGACATCGCCTCGGTTTGAGCAGAGACTTGAAAAGACGCGTGACCCCAACCTTCAGATCAAATAGCTCTGAATCGATGCCGGCCATTGATCTGGTACCCTTGGGTGGTATATAACATGCTTTTCCTTACTTCATTCCTTCTTCTCTCGAACTCAAGGTGATTTTCCTCCAGTTTCTCAGTTTCTTCAGGATTTTCAAGCAAGATTTTCTTTTCTTTTTCTGTTTTTCTTGCGATTTCCTTTCGGTAATCTTGTTTTTCTTCCAATTCTAAACATATTGATACCGAACACGCTTCATTTCCCGAGAAAATTAGCGACTGCGTGAACTGTTTGGCTGTCGCAACTCTAGAATACTTAAGAACAGTTGAAGCTTCTTGAGTTTTAGGATAGCTAGTTTTGTATGCACACAAAATGGTTCAAACTTGGCCTTTGACTGTCAATCCCAGAGTTCATGACTGAGATCATCAGCCATTTTTATGTTTCCATGATGCAACTCATGCCGAACGGGGTTCGACTGCTTTTAGCCCTTATGGTCCTGATAGAGGAGGCTGGGATCGACTTTGACATATTCGACTTCCTAAGATTCTATTACTTGAAGTCGAACAGCAAAAATTTGGGCCGTTTTTACTTCGTATACAGGTAGTTGAAGCATCTCATAACAGAGTTTGTAAATGCTGATAGGCACTAGGAGGAGCGATACTTTTTTATGTCGATAAACCGTGACTCCTTCGAGCTAACCACTCGATTGCCTTTTCCATTTGCTTTCGGTCATATTGGTAAGCACCATTGTTTTTCCTACTTCAAACAGTAATTCCATCTAATTACAAGTAATTCTTATCTCTTACAGATTATGAATTGAATCAGCCTGCTCCAATCGCCGAAAGGTTCCAAGCGAGGTTGGACGCGCTTCTCGCTCTTAAAGGAAGGACTTCGGCTGAGATCTCATAACCCGATCGACTCTGAAAGTCTTCGATTTGGAAGCTATTTAAAGAAATCCCCACAGGTATTCCTATTCGATTTTTGAAACGAGTCAATTGGGTCTTCGTATGCCACGGTGTACTTCAACGGCTGTACGGCCCATCGAAGTATATTACACCACTATCTGGCGAAGACACTCATCTCGTAGAAGCCACATTGTCAGCCATGAAGGTAACATTGCCATCAGTGGAAGAGATGCGAAAGAAGAGGCATGCGTACAAAGAAACCAAGAAGAAGAAAAGCCAAACGGGCAAACAATCACAAAAAGAAATGACTCTACGAGCCACTTCATCGGATCTTCCTCCACCTCCTCCTTTCGACATACAAACCCCACCATCCAAGAAAAGAAAAGGGGCTGGGACTTCAACCTCGACCAGGGACGCAGAACAAGGTGTACCCGAAAAGACCCTCGACGTCCCAATTGATGCGAGCATCATGCAAGACAAGGAGGTGGCAACAAGAGCGGCCGTTAATTTTTACTTCGACAAAGACGAGGAGCTCCTTGGCAGGAAACCCTTCGCTTGGCTCTTTAACGAGTCAGCAACGGTATTGGGACAGGTAAATTTCAAGCACATCAATCTTTTTGGCTTCGATAGCATCGCACTTGTTGATTCTATCATGCAGGGTCTTCTGCTTCACAATTTGTTTGCGAACAAGACTGTTCACAAATACGAGCAGGAAGTGCTGAAATGCAAGGGGCTTGAAGAGGACTTGAAGAAAATTAAAACTGATGGGGAAAACAAACAGAAGGAGCTTCATGACATGGCTGACGCATTGAACAGATCGAATGGGAAGGTACTAAATTTGTCAAGCAGCCTTCGTCTTTCCGAAGAGAGAGTTGACAGCCTGAAGAATTCTTTGACTACGAGAGAGAAGGATGTCGAAGACATCAAGGAGCAGCTGCTCGGGGTTCATGGAACTTCTTCCTTCAAGGCGCGGCTAGAGGCTTTATTAGAATTCAAGTCAGGCTGACTGAGCGTCGAAACAATCGACGAAGAGATCAAGGATCTCTAGGAGTTGTTATCGTTAGATGATCAAAACGTCTGAGGCAAAACGGCTGATCAAGAAGTCTCTATCAAGCCTAATGCCCCAGAGGCCAATGTTGTAGTGATTTCAACTGGTGATGCCACTGAGCCTCTAACCATCGAACCAACTGACGATGAAAATGTTTGACCTGTGGAAAAAGAAACTTGAAGAGAGTTCAATTTGTTTCTTTCATTGATCTGTATGAACCGTTTTTCCTTTTTTGAACGAAATTAAATATCAAACTTTATTTGTTCGATTTCTTGTAACATGTTGTAGCGATTAAATATTTAGCCAGTTTTTAACAAAAAGGCCAACACATCATTAAATCGTCATGTGAAAAGAACTCACGATAGTGAAATGTGTGGATACTAATTAACCAAAATTGATTAGTCGAATCCAAAACATGGCTTATACCAAAATAATCGATCAAATTGCAGCAAATAAAATGGCAAAACTATCTTAGTTCAACACGTGTTCAGACCAAATTAATCGGGCCCGTTACCACTATTAACAAGGCAAGTCATTTCGACCAAACAGGCCAAATTCTTGAACGAGCTATGATGGTCACAGAATATGCAGACAAAGAGCGTACGGATCGTGCTAGTCGGATCCGTAGAGCCTACGAAGATGGCAATATGAAGTTTGGATTGAACAAGTCGAGTCTGAAGTTTGAGCCATGAAGACGACACTCGAATTGGTCGAGTATGAAGTTTGGGCCATGACGATGGCAATTCAGTAGTTCGGATCGAACTGGTCAAGTTTGAAGTTTGGGTCATGAAGATGGCAATTCAGTAGTTCTATCCGAAGATCGCAATTCAGTAGTTTAAATCGAATTGGTCGAGTCTGAAGTTTGGGCCATGAAGATGGCAATTTAGTAGTTCGGATCGAACTGGTCGAGCCTGAAGTTTGGGCCATGAAGATGGCAATTCAGTAGTTCGGATCAAACTGGTCGAGTCTGAAGTTTGGGTCTGCGGTTCCTGAGGAAAGAACTTGTCAATAAATCGACGAAATAAAATACAAATTAATGAAGCGACTGCGCTCGTTTATATCGAATACGAGCTGCCTACATACCCATGTTTAGGGATCAAGCCTAACGTAGTTCAATTACAAAATAAAATTGTAAATAGTCACAAAAAGTACTTCCTTAAATGGTTTGTGTTCCAGCTCCTTGTAACGAGGGATCCATCTGGCTTTTCTAACTTGCAAACTCCTTCTCGAACAACTGATCTTATCCGACAGGGGCCTTCCCAATTAGATGCCAATTTCCCAACATTGGCTTCTCTAGTGTTCTAAAAGACTTTTCTAAGCACAAGATCTCCTTCCTGGAATTTCCTGACCTTGACCTTCTGGTTGTAGTATCTGGCGGCGGTTTGTTGATAGCAACAAAGCTTTGTCCCTTTTTTCCTCTATCAAATCCAATGCATCCCGCATCATTTTGTCATTTCTTGCTTCATTTAGAATAGAGTAATCGACTTGAAGATCTCGAGCGACAATTTCTACAGGAACAACAACTTCTACCCCATAAACCAGCAAGAACGAGGATTCACCGGTCGCTCTTCTAGGAGTAATTCGATAAGCCCAAAGTACCATCGGGAGTTCTTCGACCCAACGGCCTTTTCTAGCCTCAAGTTTCTTTTTCAGATTCTTCATGATCGTCTTGTTCGTCGCTTCTGCTTGGCTGTTGCCTTGCGGGTATCTTGGCGTTGAGAAGCTTAAAACAATGTCCCAATCCTGACAGAATTTCTTGAAAGCAGAGGAGATGAATTGCAAGTAGTTGTTTGTGACGATCTCCCTCGAAACTCTGAATTGACATATGATATATCTCCAAATGAATCTTTCAACATCTCGCTCTTTAACGTCTGCAAATGCTTCGGCTTCAACCCATTTGGAAAAATAATCGGTGAGAACAAGCAAATACCTAACTTGTCTAGGTGTAGGAGGAAATGGCCCGGCAACATCCATCGAGTACTTCATGAAAGGGTACGGTGAACTGATGGAAGAAAGCTCCTCTGCTGGCTGGTGCATAATGGGAGCTTGTCTCTGGCAACTGTCGCACCTTCGCGCGAAGTTTTCATAGTCGCTCTGCATGGTGGCCAGTAGAATCCTTGCCTCTTTACCTTGTTGCACAGTGATCTTTCACCTGAATGATTCCCACACGACACCTCATGAATTTCTCGAATGACTTTCTCGACCTTGTCGTCCCCAAGGCATCGGAGATAAGGTCCCGTGAAGGAACGCCTGTAGAGTTTTCCATCGATCAGGCAGTATCTCGCGGCTTGTACTTTGATCTTTCTCGCAGCCAGCTTGTCCTCCGGGAGCCAGCCTTTGCTGATGTACATTTGAATGGGTGTCCTCCAATTATCCCTTGGTTCGACATAAATCGCTTCTACGACCTGCATAATACTGGGGCTGTCGATTTGTTCGAGAGGAATTATTCTCCTTTCGCTGACTTCAACCAATGATCCCAAATTTGCAAGTGCATCCGCTCTTGAGTTATGATCTCGCGGTACATGTCTAATTTTGAATGGATCGAACTGGGACTTGAGCTTGGAGACTAGTTTCATATACAGAAGCATCTTTTCGTCTCGTGCTTCAAAGTCTCTGTTCACTTGGTTGATGACCAATGTGGAGTCACTTTCCATGACCACTCCGGCAGCCCCTAGTGTGGCAGCAAGTCTAATTCCTACAATCACAGCCTCGTATTCAGTTTCATTGTTAGTAGCTTTGAAACCCAATCGAAAACTCTGCTCGATCACTTTTCCAGTTGGGGATTTCAAAACTGCACCAATTCCCAAATCCTTCTCATTACTTGATCCGTCGACCTCTATGATCCATGTTTGTGATCCATTCTCGACAGGCCTAAAGGTTAATTCTGCAACAAAATCTACAAGTATGTGAGCCTTCAACGCAGTTCAAGTTCTGTACTCAATGCCGAACTCTGTCACCTCAACTGCCCATTTCGTCATTCTTCTAGAGACGTCTGGTTTGTGTAAAATTGCTCTCATCGGGTATGACGATAGCACCACTATAGTGTGGCCTTGGAAATACGGATGTAGTTTCCGAGCGGACATGATAAGCACGAGGGTGAGCTTTTCAACGATGGAATACCTTGTTTCAGCATCCAACATGACATGGTTTACGAAGAACATTGGTTTCTAGATCGCATCATCTTCTCGGACAAGGGCTGAACTTACTGCTGTCTTCGAAATTGCCAAATAGAGGTAGAGTGGTTCCCCTTCTTTTGGCTTCGATAGGATGGGCGAAGTCGTTAAGTACCTCTTCAGTTCTTGGTAAGCTGATTTGCATCGTTTGTTTCACTCGAACTTTGTGTTCTTTTTTAGTAGCTGGAAAAAAGGGAGACATTTGTCTAAACTTCTGGCAATAAACCCACTTAGTACAGCTACTCGACCAGTTAGTTTCTAAATTTCTTGCTTGGTTCTTAGGGAAGGCATCAACTGAAGGCCTTAATTTGATCAGGGTTTGCCTCGATTCCACGCTTCATGATGAGATAACCCAAGAACATAACGCTCGCAACTCCAAAAGTGCACTTTTTTGGGTTCAACTTCATGCCATATTTTCGAAGAACATCGAAGCATTCTTATAAATGCTGAACGTGTAGATGGGCTTGCAAAGACTTCACCAACATGTCATCGATGTAAACTTCCATGTTCTTATTGATCTGTTGCTCGAACATCATATTAACAAGTCGTTGGTAAGTTGCTCCAGCGTTCTTCAATCCAAAGGGCATGACTTTGAAACAAAAAATCCCTTGTTCCATTATAAAAGCAGTCTTCTCCTGGTCATCAAGGTGTAGAAGGATTTGGTTATAGCCTGAGAATGCATCGAGAAAACTTAAGATCTCGTGTCCAGCTGTTGTGTCGATGAGACGATTGATATGCGACAAGGGATAGTTTTCCTTTGGGCAGGCTTTGTTCAGATCGGTGAAGTCGACACACATGCGCCACTTTCCATTTTTCTTCTTTACAATTAATACATTCGCGAGCCAATAGGGATAATGGACTGGGCGTATGAAGCTGGCATCGAGCAATCTCCTTACTTCATCCTTAACGACATTGTTCCATTCGATTCCAAGCTTCCTCCTCTTCTACCGCATAGGTTTGTGGTTCGGATCGACGTTCAATTGATGGGAGATTAAGTTTGGGTCGATTCCAGGCATATCTGCATGGGACCATGCAAAAAAATCAAGATTAGCTCTTAAAAAATCAATTATTTGGGATTTTACACCCTGGTTGAGCTGCGACCCAATCTTCACTGTGTGCTTCCCGTTTTATGGATCGATTTGGACTTCGTCAAGTTGCTCTAGAACCGATTCGATGCTGCTTTGACTTCTTATCACACTTTGTTGGGTCGTCTGTAATTGCTACAAGGTCTTCTTCTGTTTCATGGCCGTGACATAACAGCTCCTTGCTGCCTCTTGGCTTTCTTGAACCTCCCGAATGCCTCGCTTTGTTGGGAATTTTATTGTTTGGTGGTATGTCGAAGGGACCGCCTTCATAGCATGTATCCAAGGTCTCCCCAGAATGATGTTATACTTAGATGGGCAATCCATGACTAGAAAATTGGTCAACTTGTTTTCTCCCACTGCGTATACTAGAAGCTTTATCTTTCCAATGGAATTTGTCACCTCGCCATTGAAACCCACCAATGACGTTGGTGACTTCTCGATTTTCTCTTCGCTAATCTCTATTTCTCTCAGCGTTGAGAGGAAAAGGATGTTGGCTGAACTTCTATTATCAACCAGAATCCTGCTTATCTCGTAGTTCGCGACGTTGAGTTTGATAACAAGGGCGTCATCGTGCGGGGCGTCGAGCCCAAATGTCTCGTTACTGCGGAATGAAATTTTGCACTCATAGTGGTCGCCATGAGACGAACTTGCAGTCGCTTGATTCACTTTCCTTTGATGCGATTTCATCCGATTTACTAAATCGCCACTAAAAACTGAGCCTCCGCAAATGGCTCCAATTACCTTTTGGACTAGCGGTGGTGATGACGTCCTTTCTTGGGCTTGTTCATCCCGTCGCCCTCTTTGCTCGTTATCAAGTCCATATATCTTCCTCCCCCGTTGAGAGAGGTATTCTCTCAAGTGCCCTTTCTTGAGAAGCTTTACGATCTCGTACCACAGGGTTTTGTAGTCGACCGTCAAGTGTCCCGTATCATGATGAAACTCGCAATACTTTGACTAATCGCACGAACAACTTGGTGCCATTTTCTCTGGCCATCTAACCTAAATTTTTCCTTCGAGCTGAACGACTAGCTCAGACGGTGATATGCTGAGTGCATATTTCAGTGGAGACAATGGTCTCGTTGCTGTTCTAGGCTTGTCATTTTTTTGGCTCCATTCTCTTTTCGACGGAGTCCTCGTCCACCCTCTTCGGTTCGGCTGTTGTTGTTGCTTGTGAGCCCATCTCTTCTGGTCTCTTGTTCTTGCAAACTCTCGCTCACATCTTTCATTTTCTTCTTCCAGGTCGATCCAGCCTTTTCCTCTGTTCAAGGCTTCCTGGATTGTCTGTGGGTAGTCCGAGCACATGTTGTTCTTGAAGGGGAACTTGTGCAGGAGTCTTTTTTTCAATGCTTCTCTAGCTGTTCCATCTTTCAAATCTGAAATCTCAGACAATGCCTTGCTAAACCTCTTTACGTAAGCCCTTAGTGATCCACCCGGGCTATGTACGACAGACCATAAATCTTTGGTCGTTTTTCCTGTCTTGATATGTACTGAATATGCTTTGATAAACGAGTCTGCCAATTCTTCGAAGCTGTCGATCGATCCTGTTGGCAAGTTGCTAAACCAGCGAAGCGTCGGACCTTTGAGGGAATACACAAGCAACTTACACATCATTTCATCAAGAATTGAGTTTGGGATGGTCATGGCGCTGACCACGTTCTTATACTGCAACAGGTGGTCCTTTGGATATATACTTCCATCGAACCGAGCGAACACGAGGTTACCATACTTCGACGGTATGACCGAAGTGATTCTCTTGGTGAGTGGTGTATCTCGAATGTTTTTCAAGATGTCATCCAATGTTGGGGTCTTACTTGTAGCTTTGGTAACCTTCTGGTCAATTCTCTTCTCCACAAGTTTGGAATTCTGCTCGAGCATTTGCCTCATCATCAATTGAATCGACTCGGGGTTCAAAAGTGTACCAGCTGGTGTCTCTGCTGTAGTAGCGACTGGTTCGACGTGATCGTCTGTCGGTGCGGTAGCAGTTGTCGTAGTGGGGGTTGTCGCGGCTGTGTAAGCAGGCATTGTTGCTGGCGCTGGGGTCAATGGGGAATGTAGTGGCTGCATTCTTTCGATTGGGCTGTGAGACCGCTTGGTTCCTGGCTGCGGCGTTTGCGACTGCCTTTGCCCTGTTGATGATACTGGGACAGTCGAATATCCGTAGTAAGGATAATAGTATGACTGTGAGGCCATTTGAGAGTTCTGATAACAGAGTTGGCTTTTTAAAGCCAAATTCTTGCTGCTAAGTTGCTCTATCCTTCTGTCTCGCTCTTGGGAATGAGTTATCTGCTCCTGGAGCATCTTTTTGAGTGCCTCTACTTCTGCTGAAAGGACTTCCATTTGCTGGTTGTCCTGATGGGTTGATTCAGTCTCTTCCACTGTGGTTTCGAGAATGCGCTGGTTGTCAATGTTGTCTACCATTTGGATCCGGAGTCTAAGATCTTAGAGTTGATGACTTGAAGGCCCCACGGTGGGTGCCAAACTATAGACGATGGATTCTACAATCAAACAACAGAAATTAGGATCTAGTTATTTTGGAATCTGGGCCCTCAAATCACCGTTAAGTGGATTTTTAGACCCGAATCTATACTTGCTGGATTAATGTAAAACGAAAGAAATAAAAGTGCAATAAGAATTGACACAGGCGATTTATAGTGGTTCACTCTATTAATGAAGAGCTATGTCTACTGTAATTCACTATAATTTTGACTGAATACAAAGAAGAAATGAGAGAACAAAAATGGCTAGATCTCTATATCTGATTGTGTATATCCCCTGTACGAGAAAGTAGTCTTCCCCTTATATAGAAGATGAGGAAGGATAATGGCTCTTAACCATCTGGCAGAGTGGGATAGAACACTACAAGTAACCGCAGTAGTGGGACACGTGTCGGTCGGTGATAGGCTTCAAAAATCATGCTTTCCCCACATTCGGGTCCATGACTATACATGCTGCAACTGTTTGTTCATGCAAATAACCGTCAGGTCGAGACTATCAATCGAGTCAAACGAATACGAGTGTGAACCGGTCCATATAAAGCAAAACGATCCAGTCGAATCAAACGAACAATGCACCGTCACATCGATTGGGCTCGAGCCAGTAGATTGACGTCGACCTGCTCATCTAGTATCAACATTGGGCCACACAGGCCTACTTAGAAATTTGGTGGGCCTCACTAAATTGCACCCAACAAGTGTGACCGAGTATTTCAACTACATCATGGAAATTTGGTAGGAAAGGGACTCCTATTGCAACAACAACTGGCATTGCGAGCAAGATGTTGCTAAATATGCTGTTGATGTTGAAAAAGACATGATATTTGATTTGCTGCTTGGTCTTAACTCTGAGCTAGGCGAAGTGCAAGGTCGTTTGTTGGGCACAAAGCCACTTCCCTTAATTTATGAAGTTTTTTCTAAGGTCTGGTGTGAGGAGACTCGGAAGATTGTGATGATGAACTCGACTAAATTAACCACTGCTGAGGATACTTAGAATTCAGCCTTAGTGTCAAAGGCAGCAAGAGAATCACAAGGAGGACAGCGTCGGAGATTATAGTGTGATCACTCCAACAAGCTGAATCATACCTGTGATAAGTGTTGGGATCTACACGAAAAGCCTCCTAATTGGAAGCCTAAAAATTAGCGTAAAAAGGCAGCAAACATAGCTATATCTTTAGCAAAAATGGACAAGGAGAAGAGTTTTTTCTACTGAACAAATGGAGCTTTTGAAGCAGTTCATCATTGGTCAGATCCAACTGACAATACCACAAGAAAAAACAGCAACTGCTAGTGCTTCCTTCGCTGTAAAAGGTAACACAGGACTGCTTTACTAGTAAAAAGGGAAATAGAGTTTCCTTGGGTTACTGACATGGGAGCTACTGATCATATGACTGGTTCTAGATCATCATTTTCTACAATTAAAACCTACAGGGGTAATACTAGTGTTTTAGTTGCTGATGGTACCACCTCATATGCTGAGGGTCAAGGAGACGTGAATCTCTCCAGAGTTACTCTCAACTTAGTTCTTTATGTTCCTAATTTCCAATATAATTTAATCTCCCCAAATTTATGTTCCTAATTTCCTTCCTACTATGAATTGTAGGACCTAAATTCTGGGAGGATGATTGGCAAGGCTAAGGAATTCAATGGACTATATTACTTACATGGTACTCGATCAGCCTCAGGCTTAAACTCTCCGATTGTTAGTTCTATGTCCGTCGTGCCTATTTTAAAGGTGTTGTTATGGCACAAGCGTCTTGGTCATCCTAGTTTCATGTATTTAGAAAGGTTGTTACCCCATCTATTTGTGAAGAAAGATGTTTTTTCATTTCAGTGTGAAGATTGTATTTGTGCTAAACTAACTAGAGCTGTGTTTCAACCAAATTCTTATAAACCATCTAGTCCTTTCCCTATCATTCATAGTGACATTTGGGGACCATCTTGTGTGTCTAATTTATCTGGGTCAAAATGGTTTATTACCTTTATCGATGACCATACACGGTTCTATTGGGTGTACTTGATAAAAGAAAAGTCTGAAGCATTTGATGTCTTTCAAACCTTTCACAAATTCATCACAAATAATTTCCAGACAAATATACACATTCTTTGCACAAACAATGGGAGAGATTTCAAGTGATTTCACAAAATATTTAAATATAAAAAGAATTCTTCACCGAAGTTCTTGTGCCTACACACCTCAGCAAAATGAAGTGGCAAAACGAAAAAACCGTCACCTTTTTGAGGTAGCCTGATCAATGACGTTTACGAGTCATGTGCCTAACCTGTTTTGGGGAGAGGCAGTTCTTACTATGGCTTATCTCATCAATCGACTACCTTCAAAAATACTTGATTACCATGCCTCGGTGAGTACATTCTCAAGAGCTTATCCAAGTGTTCGTTTATTTAGTTCCATCATTCCTCAAGTATTTGGTTCCACTGTGTTTGTGTATACCCATGGTCCAAATCATGGTAAACTTGATTCCAAAGCTCTCAAGTGCATTTTCTTTGGGTATTCTCTTACACAAAAGGGTTACAAATGTTATTTTCCTTCCATAACAAAATTCTTTGTGTCCTACGATGTATCTTTCATTGAGAGGCAACCATTCTATCCAGATGTATCTTTTCAGGGGGAGAACAGTCGTGAAGAGATCCATTGGGACCCCTCCATTTCTCTTCCAATTCTGACCACTCTTCCTTCATCGTCATCCTATTCTTCTAACCCATCATCTCCCATTATCACTTTGACTATTGAGGAATCCATGCCACAAACACAAGATCCAATCCCAAGTTGTGTTGAGCAATCGAGAGAGATCCAAGTTTATAGTAGATGCAAAAAAATTCCTCAACCAAGCCTTAAGTCCAATACGAATGATGATCACTTACAGAGGGAGGCTGAAAAAGGTGGTCGATGATCTTGATATACCCATTACTCTCAGGAAAGGGGTAAGGTTTTGTACAAAGCATTCTATTCATAATTTTCTAACTTATAGAAGATTGTCTCCCAAATGTTAGGCTTTTGCAGCTTGTGTGGAAAGCATTGAGATGCCAAAAAATGTAGATGTTGCATTATAGGATCCAAAATGGAGAACAACAGTGATGGAAGAGATGAATGCTCTTGTGAAGAATGGAACGTGGGAAGTGGTTTCATTACTAGAAGCAAAGCGACCAGTTGGATGTAAATGGGTGTTTTTTGTTAAGCACCATGCAGATGGCACCATTGAGTGCTATAAGGCCAAGTTGGTTGCACAACGGTATACTCAGACGTTTGGGATTAACTATGAAGAAACATTTGCATCAGTGGCAAAACTGAATTCCATCAGAGTCTTACTTTCTCTTGTAGCAAATTTGATTGGGAGCTACATTAGATGGATGTTAAAAATGCTTTTCTTAATGGGGAGTTAGATGAAGAGATGTGCATGAGATTCAGAAGGAAAAGTCTGTAAGTTGAAAAAAATCTCATTATGGACTTAAAAAGTTTCCTAGGGCTTGGTTTAAGAAATTTACTCTTACAATGAAGAGTTTTGGCTACACCTAAGGTCAGTCCGATCATACTCTGTTCATTAAACATTCTCCCATAGGCAAAAAGACTATTTTAATTATTTATGTGGATGATGTTATTATAACTAGAGATGATACTGAGGAAACAGAGAGTTTGAAAAAGATGTTGAGTTCTAAGTTTGAAATCAAGAATCTTGGTGGTCTCAAATATTTCTTAGGAATGGAACTTGCCAGAAGCACTAAGGCATTTTCATTTCCCAAAGAAAATACTCTTCAGATTTGTTATAGGAAACAAGAAAACTTGGGAGCAACCTAGCTGTTACTCCTCTCGAAGTTAATTGGAAAGACCATGGGGGAAAAAAAAACAAAAAACTGGTGGATAGAGAGAGTTACTAGAGACTTGTTGGAAAGCTTATCTATCTATCCTTGACCCGACCTGATATAGTAGTTGCACTAAGTGTTGTAAGTCAATATATGCATGATCCAACCCAACAACACTTAGACGTAGTTAATCATATACTGAAGTATCTGAAGAGTTGTCCAGGAAAAGGTCTTTTGTTCAGAAAGATTGAGAACAAGAATATAGAGGCTTTCGTAGATGCAGACTGGGTTGGTTCTCATGAAGATAGGTGATCCATATCAGGGTACTGTACTAAGGTTTGGGGAAATCTTGTGACTTGGAGAAGCAAGAAGCAAATTGTGGTGGCTTGTAGTAATGCTGAAGCAGAATTTAGAGCAATTGCTCTCAGAATGTGTGAACTTCTATGGTTGAAAAGGTTACTCAAAGACTTGAAGATTCATGAAACAACTCCAATGAGATTATACAGTGATAGTAAATCAACCATAGGTATTGCACACAAACCTGTTCATCATGATAGAATCAAGCATATGGAAATTGATAGGCATTTTATCGAAGAAAAAATTGAAGATGGTGTGATTGATTGATACTATGTGCCCACTACTTTGTTAGAAAAAAAGTATGCAGTGGAATTTTAAAATTTTTTACATCAGAGTATTATCCAAAACATAAGTTTGACATGCTATATGAATAATTTAACTGGATCTTACTAACCTTGTAAATGTAGAAAAGCTCCTGCAATCCGTGAAGAGAAGTAACATTCCAAAAGGACCTCAATAGAGCCTCATTTTTAATTCAAATAATGTAATAGAGAAGTTATTTGATTAAAACAGTCATATTTAGATAATCTCTTTGAAAATAAATATTCATGATAATTCAACAAGTTTATCTTGAATTAATTCAAAATTAATCCAACCGATAAACATACATGAATTATCTGATCCTGATAATTCAACAAGTTTATCTTGAATTAATTTTATTTCAAAATTAATTCAACTGATAAATAAATATGAATTAACTGATTTTACCAAATTTCAACCAATCTGATAAATTTGACATAAGTCACCAATAATTGGAAAAACACGCTGTATCATTATAGGATTTTTGTGAGCTAGCAAAAAGGACCAAATGGACCTATATAGTTAAAGCTCCTGATAATTATGAAACCTAATATCCCACATATAAATTTCATAATTATCAACTCTAGCACAACGCCACTAAAAGCTTAGAACTATACTCTTGAACTATATAGAATTACCTAACCTGTATAGCTAAGTCTTTATGACATATCATAATGTATTATCCATAATCAGCTTAAGGACAAGTTTTTTCTTGCATTTCCAATTATTTTTATCTTACATTCCATTATCTCACCATCAGAAAACTTACCATCCAAAGATAGTATACCATTCAGTTACACCTATGTATCCAAATGGTTGAGCGCTTTAGTTTTTCAATTACAAGATAACGCATATAAGACGATATCACTACTCCTGAAAAGGAGCTATGGATTCCATATCTATGAATAACAGGTCTACGCCATCAGGAGTCATGCCTCCAACGTACCAGCATACATACCACTATTAAGATGTGGGTGTCACCCTTTGGTACATCAAAGGACACAAGTCAAGACAATGGGCCCACTATTCATCTCAAGATTAAGATACAATACAAATGATTGTCTAAAGTGAATCGATTTGCTGAGACAGAATTATTAATCCAAATCTATTCACTTTATGTCCCGATCCAACACATCGTCACCTATGACAATGTGCCAATATTTCTATTCACGGAGTCCACCTCTGATGGCCAAGACAAACCATCTCTCAATAGGGATATAGACAACATAACAATCTTTACATGAATAAAGCTCCTAACTTTATTCCTCCAATTGCGGATCCTATGATTTAGACCGTCACCTTAAGAATTGTGTCTTCTGCATAATCTGTCCATCATATGCCAATTCTTAAAGGTTTAGATCGACAGTCTCAGACTTTTGTTTGCTTAATATACATTCAACAAATATGAATGTAAAGAGGACAGGATTTGGTATATAAATAATAAATAAATTCTTTATTGATAAAAATGCCTCTAAAAACATATTACATTTTTACTCATAAGGGCAAACACGTCTAACAATCTCCCACTTGCACTAAGTGAGTAAATATGACAAATCTGTCATCCCTATAGCTTCCATATGCCTCTCAAAGACTCTCCCAGTAAGTTTCTTCGTGAATGGATTAGCTAAATTGTCCTCTGACATAATTTTTGCAAACCGTGATGTGGCTTCCTCGATGAAGTCCTTTATCACATGATACTTCTAATCAATGTGCTTACTCTTCTTATGAAATCTTGGTTCCTTAGTATTAGCTACCATCGTACTGTTATCATAGTATAGTGATACCACATTGTCCATACCAGGAACTACCTTAAAATCCCCAAGGAACTTGCGGAGCCATATCGTTTCTTTCGCAGCATCACTAGCTACCACATACTCAGCCTCCATCGTTGAATCCAAAGTGCAATCTTGCTTCACATTTCTCCAACTGATGGCATCGTCGCCCAAAGTAAACACAAAACCTGAAGTCGATCTCTTAGAATCCAAACAGGATTGAAAATCTAAATCAGTATATCCTAGAGGAGTTAAGTCCTCACCCACATACACAAGCATATACCCTCGAGTCCTTCTGAGGTACTTGAAAATATGCTTGACCGCAACCCAATAGTTCAGTCCCAGATCTACTTGAAATCGACCTACAATCTCAACCGCATAACAAATATTCGGTTGTGTGCAAGGCATGGCATACATGAGACTACCCACTGCCGAAGCATAAGGCACATTTTTCATGTATTCTTCTTCTTCCACAGACTTTAGAGAGTCTTTCTTAGAAAGAGTAATTCTAGACCTAGATGGTTGCGCACCTTTCTTCGAATCCTACATTGCAAACCTCATGAGAATCTTATCTATGCAGCCAGCCTAGGACAAAGCTATCATTTTGTTGTTCCTATCCTGAAAGATTTGGATACCGAGAACAAAATTAGCCTCACCCAAGTCCTTCATGTCAAACTACTTGGTCAACTATAATTTGACCAATGACAATGCCCCAACGTCATTGCCAATTAGTATAATGTCATCTACATAGAGTAGTAGAAAAACCACCTTCCTATCTTTAATGTGTTTGTATACACATGGTTCATCCACATTGTATGAGAACCCAAAAGTCTTGATCACTTGATCAAATCTTATGTTCCAAGAATGGGAAGCTTGCTTAAGTCCATAAATTGACTTTAGCAGCTTACAAACCTTACCCTCTTGACCCGTGACCTTGAACTCGTCTGGCTGTTCTATATAAATGGACTCATCAAGATAGCCATTCAGAAAAGCCATCTTGACATCCATCTGCCAAATCTCGCAGTCGAGAGCGGTAGCTATGGACAAGAGAATCAGGATGGACTTAAGCATGGCTACAGGCGAAAAGGTTTCCTCATAATCGATTCCTTCCTTTCATGTATAACCCTTAGCTACCAGTCTAGCCTTAAAGGTTTTGACTATTCCATCCACTCCTCTTTTCCTCTTGTAGATCCACTTACACCCTATGGGTTTTACCCCTTCGGGAAGATCCACAAGTTCCCAGACCCGATTAGTCTCCATAGACTTTATCTCTATGTTCATAGCCTCTGTCTAGAGTTTTGAATCAACATCCTCCACAGCCTCTATGTAAGTATAAGGATCCCTGTCATGCTCATCCGATTCAGCCAAGAAGGCCTCACCATTGAACATAACCTCTCGGGTTGAAGCCCGATCCTTCCACTACGCCGAAGCCCCTTAAGTTGTTGTTTGGGTTTGTTTGGCTTTTCTACACAGATTGGAGTAATTTCTATCGGAACCCTTGGAGTGATTGGAACACTGCTCAACTTCTCAAGCACCACTTTGCTTTGAGGCTTAAAGTTGTCCATGTAACTCTGCTCAAGGAAAGTTGCATGAGTTGAAACCATGACTTTATTTTCCTTTGGGTTGTAAAAATAACCCCTTTTGGTCCCTTTTGGATATCTTACTAATACACAAACTTCCGAACGTGCTTCTAATGTATTCGCATCCCTAAATAGGATATGAGCCAGACATCCCCATATGCGAATATGGTTTAAGGATGTCCTTTTTCCCGTCTACAACTCGTGAGGAGTTTTAGGAACCAATTTTGAAGGCGCATTGTTCAAAAGATAACACGCGGTTTGTAGTGCGTATATCCAAAAGGAGAAAGGCAATGATGAATAACTCATCATGGACCTGACTATGTCCAATAAAGTTCTATTTCTTCTCTCCGCTATGCCATCTGCTATTTGAAAAAAAAGTACGTAGCGGAATTTTAAAAATTTTATATCAGAGTATTTTCTAAAATACAAGTTTGACATGCTACATGCATAAATTAACCAGATCTTACTAACCTTTGAATGCTAAAGAACTCTCACAATCTATGAAGAGATGTAACGTTATAAAAGTACCTCAATCAACTGGTCATTTTTGCTATTTTCGATCCACGATCAGAGTAAGTATGGGCTCACACGTATAGCTCTTCCACCAGGTGACTCTCCTTCCAACCAATTGAGAGAACCCAAAGCAAGTGTTTGTGATTTGTGAACAAGAGCTCTCAGGGAGTTTCAGATTCTCACCAGCGGAGTATCACTCTTAATCTCTTAATTGATCTAATCTACTTGTGTGACTTACTCCCTAATTATAGAGGTTGGATCTAGGGTTAGTCCTTATCAAATTAGGTCTCAAAAATTTGAATCAAAATCAAATTCAGATCAATATCTGATAAAATCCATGTGAAAACACGCAATCTTATCCTTCGTACATCGGCAGGCCAAACTGCCTAATCAGTAGGCCGAACTTGCCCATCGGTAGGCCCAACTTGAGGATCGGCATGCCGAACTGCCAAAAAATATCTCAGCGAATCTTTGATTTTCCAGCTGAGATTCTATAGGATAAAGTCTCAGTTTTAATTCAAATAACCCAATAGAAAAGTTATCTAATTAAAACAACTTTATCTAGATAATCTCTAAGAAAATAAACGAATTCTTAATAATTCTACAAGTTTATCTTGATTTAATTTATTCAAAATTAAATCAATTGATAAACAGATAAGAATTATCCGATCATAATAATTCAACAAGTTTATCTTGTATTAATTTTATCACAAAATTAATTCAACCAATAAACAGACATGAATTATTTGATTCTTTCAAAATTCAACCAATCTAATAAATCTGACATAAGTTATCAATTATTGGAAAAGCAAACCGTATCGTTACAAGATGTTGTGAGCTAACAAAGGGGACCAAATGGACCTATATAGTTCAAGCTCCCGATAATTACAAAACCCAATATCCTAGATATACATTTCATAATTATTAACTCCAACGCTACTCTACTAAAAGCTTAGAGCTGCGTTCTCGAACTACATAGAATTATGAAGCCCGTATAGCTAAGTTTTCATGACATATCAGTGTATTGTATCCCCATAGGATTATCCATGACCGGCTTAAGGGCAAGTTTTGTCTTACCTTCCCGATTATTTTTTTCTTACGTTCCATTATCTCACCATCAAAAAACTTACCATCCAAAGATAGTATACCATTAGGTTACACCTATGTATCCAAATGGTTGAGCGCTTCAGTTTTTCAATTATAGGATAATGCATATAAGAGGATATTACTACTCCTGAAGAGGAGCTATGGATTCTATATCTATGAATAACAGGTCTACGCCGTCAAGAGTCATGCCTCCAATGTACCAGCATTCATACCACTATTAAGATGTAGGTGTCATCCTTCGGTATATCAAAAGGCACAAGTCAAGACAATAGGCCCACTATTCATCTTAAGATTAAGATACAATACAAATAATTGTCTAAAGTGAATTGATTTGCTGAGACAGAATTATTAATCCAAATCTATTCACTTTATGTCTCGATCTAACACATCGTCATCTATGATAACGTGCCAATGTTTCTGTTCACGGAGTCCACCTTCGATGGACAAGACAAACCATCTCCTAATAGGGATATAGGCAACATAACAATCTTTACATGAATAAAGTGTCCAACTTTATTTCCTCGATTGTGGATCTTATGATTTAGACCGTTACCTTAAGAATCGTGCCTTCCGCATAATCTGTCCATCATATGCCTAATTCTTAAAGGTTTAGACCAACAGTTTTAGACTTTTGTTTGCTTAACATACATTCAACAAATATGAATATAAAGAGGACAAGATTTGGTATATAAACAATAAATAAATTCTTTATTAATAAAAATGTCTCCAAAAACTTATTACATTTTTACTCCTGAGGGCATACATGTCTAACAATCTCCTATTTGCACTAAGTGAGTAAATATAACAAATCTCGCATCCCTATAGCCTCCACATGCCTCTCAAAGACTCTCCTAGTAAGTGTCTTTGTAAATGGATCAGCTAAATTGTCCTCTGACGTAAACTTGCACACCGTGACATGCCCGTCCTTAACAAAGTCCTTTATCACATTATACTTTCGATCAATATGCTTACTCTTCTTGTGAAATCTTGGTTCCTTAGCATTAGCTACCGCCACACTATTATTACAGTATAGTGATACTGCCGTATCCATACCACGAACTACCTCAAGATCCCTAAGGAACTTGCGGAGCTATATTGCTTCTTTCGAAGCATCACTAGCTGCCACATACTCAGCCTCCGTCGTTGAATCTGGAGTGTAATCTTGCTTCACACTTCTCCAACTGATGGCACTGTGGCCCAGAGTAAACACAAAACCAGAAGTCGATTTCCCAGAATCTAGTCAGGATTGAAAATCTGAGTTAGTATGTCCTAAAGGAGTCAAGTCCTGACCCGAATATTCAAGCATATACCCTAGAGTCCTTCTCAGGTACTTGAAAATAAGCTTTCTCGCAACCCGATGGTTCGGTCCTAGATCCGCCTGAAATCGACTTACAATCCCAACCGCATAACAAATATCCGGTCGTGTGCAAAGCATGGCATACGTGAGACTACCCACTGCCGAAGCATAAGTCACCTTCTTCATGTAGTCTCTTTTTTCCTCAGACTTTGGAGAGTCTTTTTTAGAAAGAGTAATTCCAGACCTAGATGGTTGCCCACCTTTCTTGGAATCCTGCATTACAAACCTCCTAAGAATTTTATCTATGTAGCCAGCCTAGAATGAAGCTATCATTTTGTTTTTTCTATCCCAAAAGATCTGGATACCGAGAACAAAATTAGCCTCTCCAAAGTCCTTCATGTCAAACTACTTGGTCAACCATAATTGGACCGATGATAATGCCCTAATATCATTGCCAATTAGCAGAATGTCATCCACATAGAGCAGTAGAAAAACCACCTTCCCATCCTTAATGTGTTTGTAAACACATGGCTCATCCATATTTTGTGAGAACCCATAAGTCTTGATTACCTAATCAAATCTTATGTTCCAAGAACGAGAAGCCTGCTTAGGTCCATAAATTGACTTTTACAGCTTACAAACCTTACCCTCTTGACCCTTGACCTTGAACCCGTCTAGTTGTTCCATATAAATGGACTCATCAAGATAGCCATTTAGAAATGCTGTCTTGACATCTATCTGTCAAATCTCATAGTCGGGACCGGTAGCTATGGACAAGAGAATTCGGATAGACTTAAGCATGGCTACAGGCGAAAAGGTTTCCTCATAATCGATTCCTTCTTTTTGCGTATAACTCTTATCTACCAGTCTAGCCTTAAAGGTTTCGACCTTTCCATCCACTCCTCTTTTTCTCTTGTAGATCCACTAACACCCTATGGATTTTACCCCTTCGGGAAGACCCACAAGCTCCTAGACTTGATTAGTCTCCATAGATTTCATCTATGTGTTCATGGCCTTTGTCCAGAGTTTTGAATCAACATCCTCCATAGCCTCTACATAAGTATAAGGATCCCTATCATGTTCATCTGGTTCAGCCAAAAAGAGTTCCCCATTGAACATATACCTCTCAGGTTGACGCAAGATCCTCCCACTACGCCGAAGCCCCTGAGGTTGTTATTCAGGTTTGTTTGGTTTTTTTACACTGATCGGAACAGTTTCATTCAGAACCTCTGGAGTGATCGGATCACTCCTTAACGCCTCAAGCACCACTTTTCTTCGAGGTTTAAAGTTGTCCATGTAACTTTCCTTAAGGGAAGTTGCATTAGTTGAAGCCACGACTTTATTTTCCTTTGGGTTATAGAAATAACCCCCTTTAGTCTCTTTTGGATATCCTACAAACACGCAAACTTTAGAACGTTCTTCCAAATTATTCGCATCCTTAAACAAGATATGAGCCAGACATCCCCATATGCGAATATAGTTTAAGGATGTCTTCCTGCCTGTCCACAACTCGTGAGGAGTTTTAGGGACCGATTTTGAAGACACATTGTTTAAAAGATAACATGCGGTTTGTGGTGCATATCCCCAAAAGGATAAAGGCAATGATGAATAACTCATTATGGACCTACCCATGTCCAATAAAGTCCTATTCTTTCTCTTTGCTATGCCATTGTGCTGCGGAGTGCTCGGCACAGTCAAATGGGATAAAATCCCATTCTCTAATAAGTGTCCTAAGAACTCATCAGAAAGGTATTCTCCACCTCGATCGGATCAAAGTGCCTTTATGGGTCTACCTAATTGCTTTTCCACTTCAGCCCGAAACTCCTTAAACTTGTCAAAAGTTTCGCTTTTGTGGTGCATCAGGTACACATACCCAGATCTTGAGTAATCGTCAATAAAAGTGACGAAGTACTCATACCCTTCTCATGCTCAGATGTTCATCGGTCCGCAAACATCACTATGCATAAGTTCTAGAACCCCTTTGGCCATATTGCTCTTTGACCCGAATGGTCTTTTGGTCATTTTACCCTCCAAACAAGATTTACATTGAGGTATAGATTCCACCTTTAAGTCACTTAATGGTCCATCCCTTACCAGCCTTTGAATCCTATTCAAGTTAATATGACCAAGGCCCAAATGCCAAAGGTAAGTCTTATTAGAGTGAGAAGTTTTAAGTCTTTTAGATTCATTATCATTTATCTCAGCATTAAGTAGTAAGTCCATCTTACGTTTGATAAAATATAGATTATTCCTTTTAAATTTAAGAACATAAAAACAATCTCGTAAAATTAAATTCCTATAATTATCAAAGTAAAGATGGATGTCTCCCACTGTTTTCGCTAAGACCAAGGATGCATCGCCCATCCGAAGCGTGAAGTCTTCATATAGCAGACTTCTCATTTCTTTGAACCCCTTCAAAGAAACACAAACATGATTAGTTGCACCAAAATCTACAACCCAAATGTCACTGGATTCCTCAACCAAACAAGTTTCTAAATACAAAAGATCACACCTACCTCCTTTGGAAAGGAAGTCCTTACAATGCTTCTTAATGTGCCCGACATTCCCACAGAAGAAGCACTTAAGCTTCTTTGGGTTTTTCTTCTTCCTTTTCTTGCTCTTGGAACTAGCAGGAATAGAAGACTTTCCGTTCTTGGCCCGTTGCTTCTTTCCCTTCCCAGAGTTGGAATTGGAACTAGAAGCAGCTACCATGTTGGCCTCTCCACTCGCAGGAGACTCCCTGATTAGCAGTTCAAACTCCTGTAACTCTTTCATTAATTTTGTTAAGGTCATATCCCGTCTATTACTTAAATTAAAAGTAGCTCTAAACGGAATAAATTCCTTTGATAGAGTCTCAAAGAACATAGTCATCTGAGTTTTAGCATCGATGTCGGCTCCATTGGTTTGAGCCTCATGAGGTAACCCATGACCAACATCATGTGCTCCTTTACAGATGTCCCCGGCCTCTGCTTATAGTTAAGAAGTTTTCGAAGCACTCCTTGCCGCTTTGTTATGGCCTGGCCACCAAACATATCTTCAAGATTATCCAAGATCTGCTTTGCAGTCTCATAATCTTCATGGTGAGCCTGTAGCACGTTATTCATGCTGGCCATAACATAGCAACGGGCCTGATCATTTGCATCTTTCCAGCGATCGTACGCTTAGAATTGCTCATTAGTGGAATCTCCTGTAGGCTCGGGAGGGCAAGGGGTTGTCAGCATAAATTTCAGTTTCTCAAAGGAGAGGATGATATCCAAGTTCCATTTCCAATCATTATAATTCTCTCCGGCTAATAGGTTTTTGTCAAGTATAGAAGATAAAGCGTTTTTAGACATTTTTAATCTACAATAAAGAATCATATACCAAACATAAGCAAACATATCATAATAATTTAGTAAGATAATACAATCATGTAAAAACATACAAATGTGTTTATGTGTCAAAACCTTGAAAATATCACAACCTTACAACGATAATTCCTAACTCAGAATTCAACAAGCTCCTAGGGGAGTCATGCAAAATTCAATCAGGAAAATGAATCCCCTCCTGATTAATATATGCCATCCAGGACCCATATGATCCATCATATATTAATAATCGTTTCTTTGGCTATTGATTTTATTAACAGACTTCCTAGGGCAGGTTAATAATAAAATTAACATGAGTGTATAACCATCGTTTCAATATTTTATCCACGATTTATAATCACCACCTAGGGGCGTGCAACCATAAATCATGCTAAAATACCTTATCCTCTCAGAGATCCAATCTAGTACATGATAGAAATCCCTTCCTAGGGATTGGGACCACCTTGTTTTTCCTATGGACCAACGATGGAGGCTATAGGTCCTCTCTTCGAAAACCTTCTCCCACTCAATCTTTTGAAATCTAGGTTTTATTTTAAGAGACATGCATGAACAATTTTAATATGAGTGGCACTCCCAATTCTATATGACATGTTATCAATATACATGGCAAATCATATTATTAAGCAGACAAGCAAAGCTACAAGCAAAATAATAATAACTGTAATATTATGGTTCCACCCTAGAGAATAGAAATCAAAGGTTACAAGAGAATAATCGAAACATATTATCGATTCTTCATAATTGAATCCTCAAGTTGTATCCTTCTTCATATAATGCCCATCTTCAAGTCTTCAATCCCGTATGAATCGAATACTTCATATTTCTGGTCATATCCAAATTTAATGCTTCTCAGAATTGTCCCAAAAATAAAATTAAAACTGCATTGAAAAACTGCACCTTTACTGGAGAAATTTCCAGCTCTCTGCCGGCAAGCCAATCTGGGTGATCGGCCTACCAGTCATGACCATTGGCCTGCCGAACTTCACAGATCGGCTTGCTAAACTTCACAGATCAGCCTATCGAATTGGAAGTTGGGTATGCCGCCAGAGCCTCCTGATTTTTGCCCCACTGTCGGCCTGTAGATCTGTGACCATTGGCTTGCCGAACTAGATGGTTTGGCATACCGACCGAGCATAAATCATCCTTTTCAGAAAATACAATTTTTAATGCAATTCATCAATTTTATTTTCAATAATGCAAAAAAATAAAATTAAAGACTTAGGAAATACCTGAGAGCGTCATCATCCATCTTCTAGATCTGCATTCTAGAACCGTTTTCTCCGAATGATTATTTAATTGTAAAAATTTTTACAAATTTAAAATTAAATAATAATTCCTAGACGGAGATGATAGTCTACCATCTAATTACATGAAAAACTTAGATACATATTGTAACTTCTAAGGAATCATAACGGGTATAAATTAATTAATTAATAAATAATTAAATAACCATTTAATCAACCATAATTAATTAATGAATATTCACCATATAATCCATGACAACATATAAAATATATAGAAACCTAGAGTGCCAACTCTCGATAAAATTAAATTCAAGCATAGGAGAGATTAAGATCACAAAATTTATACATAGAGTATGATCACAAACTCATAAATTTATGTAAAAACCATAGCTCTGATACCAATTGTTGGAAAAAAAAAGTACGCAGCAAAATTTTAAAAATTTTATATCAGAGTATTTTCTAAAACACAAGTTTGACATGCTACATGCATAAATTAACTAGATCTTACTAATCTTTGAATGCTAAAGATTTCGCACAATCTGTGAAGAGAAGTAAAGCTCCAAAAGAGCCTCAACCAACTGGTCTTCTTTGCTATTCTCTATCCATGATTGGAGTGAGTGTGGACTCACACGTACAGCTCTTTCACCAGGTGACTCTCCTTCCAACCAATTGAGAGAACCCGAAGCAAGTGTTCGTGATTTGTGAACAAGAGCTCTCAGGGAGTTTCAGATTCTCACCAACAGAGTATCATTCTTAATCTCTTAATTGATCTAATTTACTTATGTGACTTACTCCTTATTTATAGAGGTTGGGTCTAGGGTCATTTCTTATCAGACTAGGTCTCAAAAATTTGAATTAGAATCAAATTCGGATCAATATCTGATAAAATCCACGTGAAAATGCGTAATGTTATCCTTCGCACATCGACAGGTCAAACTACCTAATCGGTAGGCCGAACTTGAGGATCGGCATTCTGAACTGTCGAAAAATATCTCAGCGAATATTTTATTTTCCACCCGAGATTCTATAAGATAAAGTCTCAATTTTAATTCAAATAACCCAATAGAAAAGTTATCTAATTAAAATAACTTTATCTAGATAATCTCTAAGAAAAAAAATGAATTCCTAATAATTCTATAAGTTTATCTTGATTTAATTTATTTAAAATTAAATCAACCGATAAACAGACAATAATTATCCGATCCCAATAATTCTACAAGTTTATCTTGAATTAATTTTATCACAAAATTAATTCAACTGATAAACAGACATGAATTATTTGATTCTTTCAAATTTCAACCAATCTAATAAGTCTGACATAAGTCACCAATTATTGAAAAAGCACATCGTATCGTTACAGGATGTTGTGAGCTAACAAAGGGGACCAAATGGACTTATATAGTTCAAGCTCCTGATAATTACGAAACCCAATATCCCAGATATACATATCATAATTATCAACTCCAATACTACTCCACTAAAAGCTTAGAGCTACACTCTCCAACTACATAGAATTACAAAACGCGTATAGCTAAGTTTCCATGACATATCATAGTTTATTGTATCCCTATAGGATTATCCGTAACTGGCTTGAGGACAAGTTTTGTCTTACCTTCCCGATTATTTTTATCTTAGGTTCCATTATCTCACCATCAGAAAACTTACCATCCAAAGATAGTATACCATTCAGTTACACCTATGTATCCAAATGGTTGAGCGCTCTAGTTTTCCAATTACAGGATAACGCATATAAGATGATATCATTACTCCTGAAGAGGAGCCATGGATTCCATATCTATGAATAACAGGTCTACGCCATCAGGAGTCATGCCTTCAACGTACCGGCATGCATACTACTATTAAGATGTGGGTGTCACCCTTTGGTACATCAAAGGACGCAAGTCAAGACAATGGGCCCACTATTCATCTCAGGATTAAGATACAATACAAATGATTGTCTAAAGTGAATCGATTTGCTGAGACATTATTAATACAAATCTATTCACTTTATGTCCCGATCCAACACATCGTCACCTATGACAACGTGCCAATGTTTCTATTCATGAAGTCCACCTCCGATGGCCAAGACAAACCATCTCCCAATAGGGATATAAACAACATAACAATCTTTACATGAATAAAGCGCCCAACTTTATTCCCTCGATTGCGGATCTTATGATTTAGACCGTCATCTTATGAATCGTGTCTTCTGCATAATCTATCCATCATATTCCCAATTCTTGAAGGTTTAGACCGACAGTCTCAGACTTTTGTTTGCGTAACATACATTCAACAAATATGAATGTAAAGAGGACAAGATTTAGTATATAAACAATAAATAAATTCTTTACTGATAAAAATGTCTCCAAAAACTTATTACATTTTTACTCCTTAGGGCATACATGTCTAACATCTGCTGCATAGCGCCCGATGCAGTCAAATGGTATAAAATCCCATTCTCTTATAAGTGTACCAAGAACTCATCAGAAAGGTATTCTCCACCTTGATCGGATCGAAGTGCCTTTATGGGCCTACCCAATTGCTTTTCTACTTCAGCCCAAAACTCCCCGAACTTGTCAAAAGTTTTGCTTTTGTGGTGGATCAGGTACACATACCTTAAGTAATCGTCAATAAAAGTGATGAAGTGCTCATACCCTCCTCATGCCTGGATGTTCATCGGTCTATAAGCATCATTGTGCACAAGTTTTAGAACCCCTTCGGCTCTATTGCCCTTAGACTCGAATGGTCTTTTGGTCATTTTAACCTCCAAAAAAGATTCATATTGAGGTACAGATTCCACCTTTAAGTGACTCAAAGGTCCCTCCTTTGCCAACCTTTGAATCATATTCAGGTTAATATGACCAAGGCGCAAATGCCAAAGATAAGTTTAATTAGAGTAAGAAGTTTTAAGTCTTTTAGAGTTATTATCATTCATCTCAGCATTAAGCAGTAAGTCCACCTTAGGTTTGATAAAATATAGATTATTTTGCATCCATCTAGAACAGATAAAAGATTTGTTTTTATGAATCACCACTTTATTATATAATAAACCAAATAGGAATCTTTAAATAAACAAGCTATAGAAATTAAATTCCTCTTAAATTTAGGAACATAAAAATAATCTCACTAAATTAAATTCCTATAATTATCAAAGTGTAGCTGGACGTCTCCTACTACTTCAGCTAAGACCAAGGATCCATCACCCATCCTAAGCATGAAGTCTTCATGAAGCAGACTTCTCGTTTCTTTGAACCCTTGTAGAGAAACACAAATGTGATTAGTTGTTCTGATATCTATGACCCAAATGTCACTGGATTCCTCCACCAAACAAGTTTCTAAACACAGAAGATCACACCTACCTCCTCAGGAAAGGAGGTCCTTACAATTCTTCTTGATGTGCCTGACCTTCCCACAGAGCACTTTAGCTTCTTTGTGTTCTTCTTCTTCTTCTTCTTGCTCTTGTTGTTAGCAAGAATAGAAGACCTCCTGTTCTTGGCCTGTTGCTTCTTTCCATTCCCAAGATTGGGATTGGAACCAGAAACAGCCGCCAAGTTGGCCTCACCACACGCAGGAGACTCCCTGATTAGTAGTTTGAACTCTTGTAACTGTTTCATTAATTTTGTTAAGGTCACATCCCATCTATTGCTCAAATTAAAGTAGCTCTAAATGGAATAAATTCCTTTGATAGAGTCTCAAAGACCAAAGTCATCTAAGTTTCAGCATTGATGTCGGCTTTATTGGTTTGTGCCTCAGTGATGTAACCCATAACCAACATCATGTGCTCCTTTATAGATGTTCTTGGTCTCCGTTTACAGTTAAGAAGTTTTCGAAGCGCCCCTTGCTGCTTGGTTAAGGCTTGGCCTCCAAACATGTCTTGCATATTATCCAAGATTTGCTTGGCAGTCTCATAATCCTCATATTGAGCTTGCAGCATATTGTTCATGCTGCCCATAACATAGCAGTGGGCTTGATCATTTGTAACTTTTCAACGATCGTATGCTTGGATTTAATCATTGGTGGAATTTCCCGCAAGCGTGGGAGGACAAGGGGTTGTCAGCATAAATTTCAATTTCTCAAAGGAGAGGACGATGTTTAGGTTTTGTTTCCAATAATTATACGGTTAATTGGTTTTTGTAAAGTATTGATGATAAAGCATTTTAGACATTTTTAATCTACAATAAAGAATCATATACCAAACATAAGCAAACATAGCATAATTATTTAGTAAGATAACACAATCATGTAAAAACATGTAAATGTGTTTATGTGTCAAAACCTTAAAAATATCACAATCTTACAACGATAATTCCCAACTCAGCATTCAACAAGCTCTTAGGGGAGTCATGCCAAATTCAATCAGGAACATGGATCCCCTCCTGATTAATATATGCCATTCAGGACCTGTATGATCCAACATATATTAATAATCGTTTCTTTGGCCATTAATTTTATTAACAGAGCTCCTACAAGAGGTTAATAATAAAATTAACTTGAGTGTATAGCCATCGTTTCAATATTTTATCCATAATTTATAATCACCACCTAGGGGTGTGCAACGATAAATCATGCTAAAATACCTTATCCTTTCGGAGATCCAACCCGGTACATGATGAAGTCCCTTCCTAGGGGTCGGAACCACCATGTGCTACCTATTGACCAACGACGGAGGCCATAGGTCCTCTCTTCAAAAACTTTCTCCCGCTCAATCTTTTGAAATCAAGGTTTTATTTTACGAATATGCATGAATAATTTTTTAATTGAGCGGCACTCCCTATTCTATATGGCATGTTATCAATATATATGGAAAATCATTTTATAATGTAGACAAGGAAAGCAATCAAGCAAAGCTACAAGCAAAATAATTATAAATAACCGCAATATTATGGTTCCACCCTAAAGAATAGAGAATTAAAGATTACAAGAGAATAATCGAAACATATTATCGAATCTTCATCCTTGAATTCTCAAGCTGTATCCTTCTTCATGTAATGCCCATCTTCAAGTCTCCAATCCTGCATATATCGAATACTCCATATTTCTGGTTATATCTAAATTTTAATATTTCTCAGAATTGTCCCAAAAATAAAATTAAAACTGCATCAAAAACTGCACCTTTTATGGAAAGTTTCCAACTCTCTGTTGACAAGCTGATCTATGTGATCGGCCTACCGGTCATGACCCATCGGCCTGCCAATCTTGAAAATTGGCCTACAGGTTCATGATAGATTGGCCTGCCGCTGAGCCACCTGATTTCTACCCCCATGATGGCCTGCTGGACCTCACGTCTAGCTTGCCGATCTGTGACCATCGGCCTGCTGCTGCCGAACATGGAGGTCCAACATGCCGACCGAGTAGAGATTGCCCATTCCAGAAATTATAATTTTTAATGCAATTCATCAATTTTATTTTTAATATTTCAAAAACATAAAATTAGAGACTTAGGAGATACCTAGGAGTACCATCATTCATCTTCTAGATCTGCCTTCTAGATCTGTCTTCTCTGAATGATTATTTAATTACAAAATTCTTCCAAATTTAAAATTAAATAATAATTCCTAGACGAAGATGATAGTCTACCATCTAATTACATGAAAAACCTAAATACAAATTCTAACCTCTAAGGAACCATAACTGGTATAAATTAATTAATTAATAAATAATTAAATAATAATCAACTATAACTAATTAATAACTATTCACCATATGATCCATAACAACACAAAAATATATAGAACCCTAGAGTGCCAACTCTCTAAAAAATTAAATTTAAACATAGGAGAGATAAGGATCACATAGTTTATTCATATAGTATGATCACAAACTCGTAAATTTATGTGTAAACCTTAGCTCTGATACCAATTGTTAGAAAATAGTACGCAGTAGAATTTTAAAATTTTTTATATTAGAGTTTTTTTCAAAACACAAGTTTGACACACTATATGCATAAATTAACTGGATCTTTCTAACCTTGTAAATGTAGAAAAGCTCCTGCAATCCGTGAAGAAAAGTAACATTCTAAAAGGACCTCAACCAACTGGCCTTCTTTGCTATTCTCTATCCTCGATCGGAGTGAGTGCGGGCTCATGTCATTCAGCTTTTCCCCAGGTGGCTCTCCTTCCAACCAATTGAGAAATACCCAAAACTATAATTCGTAATTTATGAATGATAGCTTTCTAGAGAGTTACGGAGTCTCGTTGGCAGAATCTCACTCTAGATTTCTCAATTGATTTGAATAATAATGAGCTCACTCCCCTTTTATAGAGGTTGGGCCTAGGAGTTAGTGCTTACCAGATAAGGCCTCAAAAATTTGAATCAAAATCAATTCAGAATCAATATCTGATAAAATCTGCATGAAAACACGTGATCCTTTTATCGCCTGGTCGGCAGGCCGAACTTGCAGATTGGCCTACCGAACCTCCTCAATTGACAGGCCAAACTTAAAGATCGGCCTACTAAACATCTGATAAAAGATCCCTGTGAATCTTTATTTCCTACATGAGATTCTTGGGGATAGAGCCTCAGTTTTAATGCAAATAATGCAATAGAGAAGTTATCTAATTAAAATAGTCATATCTAGATAATCTCTAGGAAAATAAATATTCCAAATAATTCAACAAGTTTAGCTTGAATTAATTCAAAATTAATCCAACTAATAAATAAACATGAATTATCTGATCCCGATAATTCAACAAGTCTATCTTGAATTAATTTTATCATAAAAATAATTCAATTGATAAACAAATATAAATTATCTGATTTTACCAAATTTCAACCAATCTGATAAATCTAACATAAGTCACCAATAATTGAAAAAACACGTCGTATCATTATAGGATTTTTGTGGGCTATCAAAGGGGACCAAATGGACCTATATAGTTCAAGCTCCCGATAATTATGAAACCCAATATCTCAGATATACATTTCATAATTATCAACTCTAACGCTACTTTACTAAAAGCTTGGAGCTGCACTCTCGAACTATGTAGAATTACGAAGCTTGTATAGCTGAGTTTCCATGACATATCATAATGCATCGTATCCCCATAGGATTATCTATAATTGGCTTAAGGACAAGTCCTTCATGTCAAACTACTTGGTCAACCATAATTTGACCAATGACAATGCCCCAATGTCATTGTCAATTAGCAGAATGTCATCTACATAGAGCATTAGAAAAGCCGCCTTCCCATCCATAATGTGTTTGTAAACACATGGTTCATCCACATTTTGTGAGAACCTATAAGTCTTGATCACCTGATCAAATCTTATGTTCCAAGAACGAGAAGCCTGCTTAAGTCCATAAATTGACTTCAGCAGCTTACAAACCTTACCCTCTTGACCCGTGACCTTGAACTCGTCTGGCTGTTCTATATAAATGGACTCATCAAGATAGCCATTCAGAAAAGCCGTCTTGACATCCATCTGTCAAATCTCGTAGTCGAGAGCGGTAGCTATGGACAAGATAATCCGGATGGACTTAAGCATGGCTACAGGCGAAAAGGTTTCCTCATAATCGATTCCTTCCTTTTACGTATAACCCTTAGCTACCAGTCTAGCCTTAGAAGTTTTGACCTTTCCATCCACTTCTCTTTTCCTTTTGTAGATCCACTTACACCCTAGGGGTTTTACCCCTTCAAGAAGATCCACAAGCTCCCAAACCTGATTAGTCTCCATAGACTTCATCTCTGTGTTCATGGCCTCTGTCCAGAGTTTTGAATCAACATCCTCCATAACTTATGCGTAAGTATAAGGATCCCTATCATGTTCATCCAGTTCAGCCAAGAAGACCTCCCCATTGAACATATACCTCTCAGGTTGACGTTCGATCCTCCCACTACGTCGAAGCCCCTGAGGTTGCTGTTCAGGTTTGTTTGGTTTTTCTACTCTAATTGGAACGGTTTCATTTAGAACTTCCAGAGTGATCGGATCACTCCTTAACTCCTCAAGCACCACTTTGCTTCGAGGTTTAAATTCGTTTATGTAACTCTCCTCAAGGAAAGTTGCATTAGTTGAAACCACGACTTTATTTTCCTTTGGGTTATAAAAATAACCCCCTTTAGTCCCTTTTGGTTATCATACAAACACGCAAACTTTAGAACATGCTTCCAACTTATTCAGATCCTTAAACAAGACATGAGTTGGACATCCCCATATACGAATATGATTTAAGGATATCTTCCTACCCGTCCACAACTCGTGAGGAGTTTTAGGGACCCATTTTGAAGGCACATTGTTCAAAAGATAACATGCGCTTTGTAGTGCATATCCCCAAAAGGATAAAGCCAATGATGAATAACTCATCATGGACCTAATCATATCCAACAAAGTCCTATTTCTTCTCTCTGCTACGCCATTCTGCTGCGGAGTGCCCGGTGCAGTCAAATGGGATAAAATCCCATTCTCTAATAAGTGTTTCAAGAACTCATCAGAAAGGTATTCCCCACCTCGATCTGATTAATGTGCCTTTATGGGTCTTTCCAATTGCTTTTCCACTTCAGCCTGAAACTCCCTGAACTTGTCAAAAGTATCACTTTTGTGGTGCATCAGGTACACATACACAAATCTTGAGTAATCGTCAATAAAAGTGACGAAGTTCTCATACCCTCCTCGTGCCCGGATGTTCATCGGTCCGTAAACATTACTATGCATAAGTTCTAGAACCCCTTCGACCCTATTGCCCTTAGACCCGAATGGTCTTTTGGTCACTTTGTCCTCCAAATAAGATTCACATTGAGGTATAGATTCCATCTTTAAGTGACTTAAATGTCCATCCCTTACCAACCATTGAATCCTATTCATGTTAATATGACCAAGGCGCAAATGCCAAAGATAAGTCTTATTAGAGTGAGAACTTTTAAGTCTTTTAGAGTTTTTATCATTCAGCTCAACTTTAAGCAATAAGTCCATCTTAGGTTTGATAAAATATAGATTATTTTGCATCCATCCAGAACTAATAAAATATTTGTTTTTACAAATCACCACTTTATCATTAAAAGAAACTAAGTAGGAGTCTTTAAATAAACAAGCTATAGAAATTAAATTCCTTTTAAATTTAGGAACATAAAAACAATCTTGCAAAAATAAATTCCTATAATTATCAAAACAAAGATGGACGTCTCCCCCTGCTTCCGCTGAGACCAAGGATCCATCGCCCATCCAAAGCGTGAAGTCCTCATGCAACAGACTTCTCGTTTCTTTGAACCCTTGTAGAGAAATACAAACATGATTAGTTGCACTAGAATCTATGACCCAAATGTCACTAGATTCCTTAACTAAACAAGTTTCTAAATATAGAAGATCACGCCTACCTCCTTTGGAAAGGAAGTCCTTGCAATGCTTCTTGATATGTTCGACCTTTCCACAGAAGAAGCACTTAAGCTTCTTTGGGTTCTTCTTCTTCTTCTTCTTGCTTTTGGTGGTAGCAGGAATAGAAGACTTCACATTCTTGGCCCGTTGCTTCTTTCCATTTCCAGAGTTAGGATTGGAACCAGAAGCAGCTACCATTTTGGACTCACCACTTGTAGAAGACTCCCTAATCAGTAGTTCAAACTCCTGTAACTGTTTCATCAGTTATGTTAAGGTCATATCTCGCCTATTGCTTAAATTAAAAGTAGCTCTAAACAGAATAAATTCCTTAGACAGAGTCTCAAAGACCATAGTCATCAGAGTTTCAACATCGATGTCAACTCCATTGGTTTGAGCCTCAGCAAGGTAACCTATGGCCAACATCATATGCTCCTTTATAGATGTCCCCGGCCTCTATCTACAGTTTAGAAGTTTTCAAAGTGCCCCTTGCCGGTTTGTTATGGCTTGGCCTCCAAACATATCTTCAAGATTATCCAAGATCTACTTTGCAGTCTCATAATCCTGATGTTGAGCCTGCAGCACGTTGTTCTTGCTAGCCATAACATAGCAGTGGGCCTGATCATTAGCATCTTTCCAGCGATCATACGCTTGGAATTGCTCATTACTTGAGTCTCCCGTAGGCTCGGGAGGACAAGGGGTTGTCTGTACATATTTCAATTTTTCAAAGGACAGGATGATATCTAGGTTTAGTTTCCAATCATTATAGTTCTTACCGGTTAATAGGTTTTTGTCAAGTATCGATGATAAAGCATTTTCAGACATTTTTAATCTACAATAAAGAATCATATTCCAAACATATGCAAACATATAATAATAATTTAGTAAGATAACACAATCATGAAAAAAATCATACAAATATGTTTATGTGTCAAAACCTTGAAAATATCACAACCTTACAACGATAATTCCCAACTTAGAATTCAACAAGCTCCTAGGGGAGTCATGCCAAATTCAATCAGGAACACAGATCCCCTCCTGATTAATATATGCCATCCAGGACCCGTATGATCTAGCATATATTAATAATCGTTTCTTTGGCCATTAATTTTATTAACAGAGCTCCTCCTAGGGGAGGTTAATAATAAAATTAACGTGAGTGTATAACCATCGTTTCAACATTTTATCCATGATTTATAATCACCACCTAGGGGTGTGCAACCATAAATCATGCTAAAATATCTTATCATCTCAGAGTTCCAATCTGGTACATGATAGAAATCCCTTCCTAGGGGTTGGGACCACCATGGTCTGCCTATGGACCAACGATGGAGGCATTAGGTTCTCTCTTCGAAAACCTTCTCCCACTCAACCTTTTGAAATCAAGGTTTTATTTTAAGAATATGCATGAACAATTTTAATATGAGCGGCACTCCTTATTCTATATGTCATGTTATCAATATACATGGCAAGTCATATTATAATGCAGACAAGCAAAGCAATAAAGCAAAGCTACAAGCAAAATAATAAATAACCGTAATATTATGGTTCCACCCTAGAGAATAGAAAATTAAGATTTCAAGAGAATAATCGAGGCATATTATCAATTCTTCATCCTTGAATCCTCAAGTTGTATCCTTCTTCATGTAATCCCATCTTCAAGTCTTCAATCCCGTATGAATCGAATACTTCATATTTTCGGTCAAATCCAAATTTAATGTTTCTTAGAATTGTCCCAAAAATAAAATTAAAACTACATTGGAAAAACTGCACCTTTTTTGGAAATTTTCCATCTCTCGGTCGGTAGGTCGATTTGGGTGATCGGCCTGCTGGTCATGCTCCATCGGCCTACTGATCAAGAAGATCGGTCTGTCGACTCATGAACGTTCGGCTTGCCAAACTGGAAGTTCAGCCTATCACCAGAGCCACCTGATTTCTGGCTCACTGATGGCCTGCCAAACCACAAGTCCGGCATGCCGATCTACGACCATTGGCCTACCAAATTGTGAGGTTCGGCATGCCTACCGAGCATAAATCTTCATTCCAAAAAATATGATTTTTAAAGCAATTTATCAATTTTATTTTCAATAATTCAAAAACATAAAATTAGAGACTCAGGAAATACCTTTGCATGCCATAATCATTCTTCTAGAGCCGTCTTCTCTGAATAACTATTTAATTACAAATTCTTACAAATTTAAAAATAAATAATAATTCCTAGACGAAGATGATAGTCCGCCATCTAATTACATGAAAAAAATAGATACACATTCTAACCTCTAAGAAACCATAACTGGTATAAATTAATTAATTAATAAATAATTAAATAACATTTAATCAACCATAATTAATTAATGAACATTCACCACATAATCCATGACAACATATATATTATATAGAAACCTAGAGTGCCGACTCTCTATAAAATTAAATTCAAGCATAGGAGAGATTAAGATCATAAAATTTATACATATAACATGATCACAAACTTGTAAATTTATGTAAAAACCATGGCTCTGATACCAATTGTTGGAAAAAGAGTGTAGCAGAATTTTAAAAATTTTACATCAGAGTATTTTCTAAAACACAAGTTTGACACGCTATATGCATAAATTAACTAGATCTTACTAACCTTTTTGTGCCGAAGAACCCTCGCAAAACATGAAGAGAAGTAACATTCTAGAAGAGCCTCAACCAACTAGTCTTCTTTACTATTCTCTTTACACGATCGGAGTGAGTATGGTCTCACACGTACAGCTCTTCCGCTAGGTGACTCTCCTTCCAACCAACCAAGAGAACCCAAAGCAAGTGTTCGAGATTTGTGAACAAAAGCTCTCAGGGAGTTTTTCAGATTCTCACCAATAGAGTATCACTCTTAATCTCTCAACTGATCTAAGTAACTCTTAAGACTTACTCCCTTTATATGGAGATTGGTCCTGGGGTCAGTCTTTATCAGATTAGGTCTCAAAAACTTGAAATAGAATCAAGTTTGGATCAATATCTGATAAGATCTGCATGGAAACACGTGATCTTATCCTTCACTGATTGGTAGGCCAAACCACCTGATCTGCAGGCCAAATAGGTCCCATCGGCTGGCCGAACACGTCCATCGGTAGGCCAAACTGCTGAATAAAAATCTCACAAATATTTTAGTTTCCACCCGAGATTCTATAGGATAAAGTTTCAGTTTTAATTCAAATAACCAAATAGAGAAGTTATCTGATCAAAACAACTTTATCTAGATAATCTCTAAGAAAATAAGTCAATTCCCAATAATTCTACAAGTTTATCTTGATCTAAGTTATCTAAGATTAAATCAACAGATAAACAGACAAGTATTATCCGATCCTTATAATTCAACAAGTTTATCTTGAATTATTTTTTTATCACAAAATTTATTCCACCGATAAACAGACATAAATTATTTGATTCTTTCAAATTTCAACCAATCTAATAAATCCGACATAAGTCATCAATTATTGGAAAAGCACGCCGTGTCGTTACAGGATGTTGTGAGCTAGCAAAGGGGACCAAATGGACCTATATAGTTCAAGCTCCTGATAATTATGAAACCTAATATCCCAAATATACATTTCATAATTATCAACTCTAACACTACTCCACTAAAAGCTTGGAGCTACACTCTCGAACTACATAGAATTACGAAGCTCGTATAGCTAAGTCTCCATGATATATCATAGTGTATTGTATCCCCATATGATAATCCATAATCAGCTTAAGGACAAGTTCTATCTTACCTTCCCGATTATTTTTATCTTACGTTCCATTATCTCACCATCAGAAAACTTACTATCCAATGACAGTATACCATTTGGTTACACCTATGTATCCAAATGGTTGAGCGCTCTAGTGTTTCAATTATAGGATAACGTATATAAGAGGACATCATTACTCCTGAAGAGGAGTTATGGATTCCATAACTATGAATAACAGGTCTACACTATCAAGAGTCATACCTCCAACATATCGGCATGCATACCACTATTAAGATGTGGGTGTCACCCTTTGGTACATCAAAAGACACAAGCCAAGACAACGGGCCTACTATTCATCTTAGGATTAAGATACAACACAAATGATTATCTAAACTGAATCGATTTACCGAGACAGGATTATTAATCCAAATCAATTCACTTTATGTCATGATCTAACACATCGTCACCTATGACAACGTGCCAATATTTTTATTCATGGAGTCCACCTCTGATGGTTAAGACAAACCATCTCCCAAAAGGGATATAGACAACATAACAATCTTTACATGAATAAAGTGCCCAACTTTATTCCCTCGATTGCGGTTCGTATGATTTAGACCATTACCTTAAGAATCATGTCTTCCGCATAATCCGTCCATCATATGCCCAATTCTTAAGGTTTAGACCGACAGTCTCAGACTATTGTTTGCTTAACATACATTCAACAAATATGAACATAAAGAGGACAAGATTTGGTATATAAATAATGAATAAATTCCTTATTGATAAAATGTCTCCAAAAACTTATTACATTTTTACTCCTTAGAGAGTACATGTCTAACATTACCATCCAAAGACCATATACCATTTGGTTACACCTATGTATCTAAATGGTTGAGCGCTCTAGTTTTTCAATTACAGGATAATGTATATAAGAGGATATCACTACTCCTATAGAGAAGCTATGGATTCCATATCTATGAATAACAGGTCTACACTACTAAGAGTCATGCCTTTAATGTACCAACATGTGTACCACTATAGAATGTGGATGTCACCCTTTGATACATCAAAAGACATAAGTCAAGATAACGGGCCCATTATTCATCTCAGGATTAAGATACAATACAAATGATTGTCTAAAGTGAATCGATTTGCTGAGGCATAATTATTTATCAAAATCAATTCACTTTATGTCCCAATCCAATACATTGTCACCTATGACAATGTGCCAATGTTTCTATTCGCGGTTTCCACCTCCAATGGCCAAGACAAACTATCTACCAATAGGAATATAGACAACATAACAATCTTTACATGAATAGAGTGCCTAACTTTATTCCTTCGATTGCAGATCTTATGATTTAGAACGTCACCTTAAGAATCATGTCTTTTGTATAATCTGTCCACCATATGCCTGATTCTTAAAGGTTTTGACTGACAGTCTCAAACTTTTGTTTGCTTAACATACATTTAACAAATATGAACGTAAAGAGGACAAGATTTGGTATATAAATAATAAATAAATTCTTTATTGATATAAATGTCTCCAAAAATATATTACATTTTTACTCTTTAGGGTAAACACAGTAACATACTCAACAAGAAGCTGATGTTCTCACAAAGGCAATGCCAAAGTCAGGATTTGAAACCTTGGTGAACAAGTTGGGAATGATAAAGATCTATTCACTAGCTTGAGGGAGAGTGTTGGAATATTAGGTTTTTAATTAGCTCTCTATTTTTATTTATTTTTCCTGATTTATAGGATGTTTTTTTATTTGGTTACTTTCTTGTTTTGTTTATTGTTTCCTTCTCTAGGATTATTTTCCTTATTTTAATTGATCACTATAAATTCAACCTTTTCTTCTTAGTAGCTTGATTTTAGATATACTAAAGGGTGACATCCTAAATTATATGAAGGTATGCATACCGACACATTGGAGACATGACTTTTGAATAACATAGACTCATTATTCATAGATATGGAATCCCTAACTCTTTATTAAAGTTAATGACATCCTCTTATCACTACAAGAAATTTTGGATTAGACAACCTTTATTTAACAACCGTTTCCTAAAAACGGTCGTGGTAACGCGAGAAAAGGAGGCGAGCTACACCCACGAAGACGAAGACCGTCATGGAAGGGGGCAGGAGCTACCATGATGGTTTTTTAAAAAACCATCATGAAATAACTAGGCTTCCACGACGGTTTTGTGAAAAACGGTCGTGGAAGATCCATGATTCCACGAGGGTTTTTGAGAAAACCGTCATGGAATCGAGAACTTCCACGATGGTTTTTCACAAAACCGTCGTGGAAGCCTAGTTATTTCACGATGGTTTTTTAACAAAATCATCATGGTATCTTACTTTAAAACCCCTTTTCCACCTCAACATTTAGACACAATTCAAAAACTCGCTTCTCAAATACGGATATAGACCCGTCTGAATCAACTGCCGCCATCCCTCTCTACCTCCACACTACTTAATCTCAGCCCAAATTGTAAGTTTTTGTTATAAATTGATAAATTGTTATTGATTGTGTTGTATAATTAATCCAAAATTGATAAATGGTTGTTGATTTTGTTGTATATTTCATAAAATTTGTATTGTGGATCATGGGTATGATTTCTTTGTTTTATAATGAGTATGTGTAACTTGTTTTATGATGGGTGATGTTTTTGTTTTATGATTAATTAAAATATATAGGTGGGTATATATATATAGATTGTGAAATTAATTTTAATTGAATATTTGCTATTTATTATTTTGATTTAGGTATTGCAAAATGGATAGGAAATGGATGTGGGATTTTCGATTGTTTAAAGAGTATGTGAATGGTGTGGAAGAGTTCTTGAATTTTGCCAAAAGTCATGCCAATGGTGATAAAATTCGATGTCCTTGTATTCAATGTGGAAACCATAGATTGCATCCAATTCCAATTGTTAGAGGACATTTATTTCGAAATGAAATTATAAGTAGTTATCAAACATGGCATTTTCACGGCGAGTCTAATTTCAATCCAACTGTACTAAGTAAAGAAAAGCAAGCTATTGTGGAGGATAATATGGATGATCAAGACAATATGGTTGACATGGTCAATGATTTAGAAGAACACTTTGTGCACCATTTGGATTCATTTGAGACAATGATGAATGATGCAGAGACACCAATGTCTGAGGGGTGTACCAATTTCACTAAATTGTCTGCTTTAGTTGGTTTATGGAATTTGAAAGCATTGAGTAGGTGGTCAAATTCTAATTTCACAAAGCTATTGGAATCTTTAGGAAGGCTTCTACCAGAGGGTAATAAATTACCAACTAGTATGTATCAGGCTAAGAAGCCTTTGAGCACTTTGGGAATGGATTTTGAGAAAATTCATTCTTGTGAAAATGATTGTGTTTTCTATAGGCATGAGTATGAGGACGAGAGTTATTGTCCAGTTTGTCAACAAGCAAGGTGGAAGAAAGGAAAGGAGCCAAAGAAGGCAAGAATGCAGTGCCCAAAAAAGTGTTATGGTACATTCCACCGGTACCACGTTTAAGGCGTTTATTTAGAAACCCAGAACATGCCAAGAATTTGACATGGCATCATGACAAACGAGTGGATGATGGTATGCTTAGACACGCGGTGGATTCACCACAATGGAAGACTTTTGAAGCCGATCATCCCAACTTTAGTGTGGATCCATGAAACATACATTTCGCTTTGTCGACGGATGGAATGAACCCACATGGTAACATGAGTAGTAGGCACAGCACTTGGCCCTTAGTACTTGTTAACTATAATCTCCCTCCGAAGTTGTGCATGAAGAGAAAGTTTTTAATGTTGTCTTTATTGATTTCGGGTCCTCACCAACCAGGCAATGACATTGACGTATACTTGGCACCATTAATTGATGACTTAAAAAAGTTGTGGGAAATTGGAGTTGAAGTTAGAGATGCTTACCGAAAAGAGATGTTCACACTCCGTGCAATGTTGATATGGACAATTAACGACTTCCCCTCATATGAAAATTTATCTGGTTATTCGGTGAAGAGTTCTATTGGTTGTCCTATTTGCATGATGGAAACGTCTCACAAACGGTTGAAGAATGGAAAGAAAACTATTTTTCTTGGTCATAGAAGATGGTATCCAAGAGATCATTGCTACCACAAACAAAAGAAAGCCTTTGATGGCAACACGAAGAAAGAGACCCCCTTCGTCCTTTGACAGGTGAACAAATATTTGAAATGGTAAAAGATATAAGAGTCATATTCGGCAAGAGAAAGCGAGGTAAGGACGAGTTGCCAAATGATGGACCATGGAAAAAAAGATCAATCTTCTTTGATCATCCCTACTAGAAGACACTTTTTGTTCGTCATTGCTTGGATGTTATGCATATTGAGAAAAACGTTTGTGAATCCGTAGTCGGCACGTTGCTTGACATTTCGGGCAAGACTAAGGATGGTAAAAGAGCTCGGTTCGATCTCATGGAAATGGATATTAGGCCTAATTTGTTTCCTGAGAAAAGAGAGAACTATACTTACTTACCTCCGGCAAAGCACACGTTATCCAGAGCAGAAAAGAGAAAGCTCTGTGAATGGCTTGCTTCATTAAAAATGCCAGACGGGTATTCTTCGAACTTCAAAAAGTTGGTGTCAGTGAATGATTTGAAACTTATTGGCATGAAAACACACGATTGTCATGTGTTGATGCAGCAATTACTACCACTTGCTTTGCGGGGAATTCTAACAAAGGATATGAGATTTGCAATTTTCAAGTTGTGCTCGTTCTTCAATTCAATATGCTTGAAGGTCGTTGATCCACTTGTGCTAGACTCACTGCAATCGGAGTTGGTGCAAACCTTATGCATGCTTGAAAAGTATTTTCCATCGGCATTTTTTGACATCATGATTCATTTAACGGCGCACTTAGTACGTGAAATTAAGTTATGCGAACCGGTGTATTTGAGATGGATGTACCCATTTGAAAGATATATGAAGGTTTTGAAGGGCTATGTGAAGAATCGAAATAGGCCAGAGGGATGTATTGTGGAAAGTTACATAGCTGAGGAATCGGTTGAATTTTGCTCCGAGTACCTATCTAATGCAGACACAATTGGGGTGCCAAAGACTATAAACATTGAGGCTAGGAGACTATCTACGAGCAATCCTTCATCAGTAAATTGAGAGGAGTGGGAGCAAGCTTGTCTTTATGTCTTGCACAATGCTAATGAAGTGGAGCCTTTCATTGAGGTGCACATGAACGAATTAAAAAAAGCATACCCAAAAAGAGCAAAAAATGAGAAGTGGTTGTAAGATGAACACAACCGGACCTTTCGGTTGTGGATTAGAGCACACATCTATGGCAAGTGCTCCACATCACAAGATGAGAACATGTCATAGGAGTTGAAGAACCTAGCTAGAGGACCGTTGTCGGTAGTTATAAGGTATACGTCATATTCCATAAATGGTTACACTTTCTACACTCGCAAAAGAGATGAGAAGCATCCGGTGCAAAATAACGGTGTGACTCTCCGTGCTGAGGCTATGCATATTGCCTCCGCCAAGGACAAGAATCCGGTATATGGGATCATGAACTATTTTGATTTCATTGAAGATATTTGAGAACTTGATTATAGGGGATTATGCATAGCACTTTTTAAGTGCAAGTGGGCCGACAATAACTATGTTAACAACGACGATGACAGCATCACGGTGGTTGACTTTAGAAGATTGGGATACAGGAATGATCCCTTCATTATGGCATCATAAGCCATCCAAGTTTTTTATACTATAGATCGCTAAGACATGGAGCTGTCTCTAGTCATCCCGACAAAGCCAAGAATAGTGATCGACGATGAAGAAGTTGATGAGGATTGCTCAGACATCCCTTCAGTCACAAAGGGATTGCCACTGGTTGAAGAGATAGATAAATTTGAAGATGATGTTTCGCACTTGCTTCGTGGAGATATGGAATGGATATGTATTGAGGAACCAATGAAAAAAAAGATAAAAAGATGAGCATCAATAAACCTTTTTATGTTAATTTACTTTAAAGATTTTTCTTTAAATTATTTCATTTCTCAATCTTTTTTAACGGGTTTTGTATATGTATCTATAGTTATATTTATGGTGAAAACAGAGATAAAGTATTCATGATTCTAGGCCATTGGATGCTTAACACATGGGCTAGCCACCCTGGGCAGCAAAGAATATTATCATGTGTAAGAAATGTTTAAGATAATTTTTTTACAACGGCTTTTGCAAAAACCGTCATGGAAAACTATCTTCCACGACGGTTTTAACAAAAATCGTTGTGGAATATATAGATTCCACAACCATTTTCAAAAATTTCAAACATTTGAAGAATCACATTTTCCACGACGTTTTTGTGAAAAACTGTCATGGAAGACCTAGCATTCCACGACAGTTTTTAACAAAAAACGGTTGTGGAAGGTGGATTCTTCAAATTTTTGAAATTTGCACCAAGAAACCTTATATCTATACGCGCCCACCACCTCCGAGATGCCTTACTTTCCTCTCTCAAATCCCTCTTTCTATCTCTCTAAAGTCTCTCTTTCTCTCTCTCTAAAATCCCTCTTTCTCTCTCTCTAAAATCGCCACCACCGCGCCACCATCACCTCCACCGTCGATAAGCTTCCCTGCCCTCTCTCTCCTCTTCCCCCTCCCTCTCTCTTTCTCTTCTTCCCCCTCATCCCCAGCCCCCACCCACACCCCCACCCCCACCTGCCCATCGCCCAGCCCCACCACTGCCCCACCCCCCTTGCCCCACCCCTCGCCCAACCCCCCTACCCCACCTCGCCTAGCCCCCCCACCGCCCCACCCCCCCTCGCCAAGCCCCCCCAACCCACCTCGCCAAGCTCCCCACCCCCCAACCCGCGAGGCCCAGCCCCCCCACCGCCCCATCCCCCCTCACTCAGCCCCCCCACCCGCAAGGCCCAGCCCCCCTACCGCCTCATGCCCAGCAACGCCTCAAAATTTATTTAATGATATTAGAAAGTAAAATTGTGGATTAGTGTGCCATGATGAATGTTTTAAACTTAATTTGATCATTTGGTGAAATTTTGAGTTTAAAGTTGTTTATCTTATTTTAATGATTTCTAAGGATTTCTTATTGTTTTAAAATGTTATTTTGACCTTTTAAAACAAACTATGTGTCAAATGTCAAATATGTTTTATTTTACAAAACCATGGGTAGCACACAATTTTTGCATAGTAAAACCGCCTACGATTTCTCTCTATTTATATCTCACTCTGCCTCTCATTCTCTCTCAACTCTCCCTTTCTCTGTCTCTCTCTTTCCCTCTCAATTTCCCTCAAAATTTTGAAACAAAATCTGAACCCAAGCTTCGAATTAGCAAGTAGGAAGCTCGAGAACGTGATTGATCAACCAAAAACGTGGTTTAAAGCTTCGATCCGAGGTTAGTTTTCAAATTTCAAAACTTTTTCCTATTTTTTAATTTTTCATGCATTTTGAAATCTAAGTTTATTCGAGCTTAGAAAACCCTTGATTTTAGTTAAAGGAACTTAAAACAACTAGAATCTACGCTTTGTTTGAAGAAAAACGGATTCGAATCAAGATTTTTCATTTTTCTCTATTTTTCTCTATTTTTGGATTTTCTTAGATTTTGTGTTCAAATCTTGTTTAAATGAGTTCAAAAGTGTCCTATTATATTTTTCTATCATCTATGATTGTTTTCCATGCCTAAGAATTGAGAAAAACAGGTTGAAATCAAGATTTGGGTTTTGGGAGACCCAAAACCTATGGCTGAAAATTCTAGGTTTTTCTAGTTTTGCAGGCCGAACTTTGTGTTCAGTAGGCCAGATTCATAGGATCGGTAGGCTAGATTCATCCATCCAGCAGGTCGAATTTGGAAAATGTTCGACCAACCAAACCTATTTTTTGACAGGCCGAACTGTGCAGTTCAGTAGGTCGAACCAGGGAGACCGATAGGCCGACCGAACAAGGGCAGATTTTGTGATTTTCATCCGTTTTCACTGTTTTGAACCCCGATCAAAACCCCAACTTTATAAAATGATTTTAAAGATACAAATGGCACACTAGGACATCATGAAATGGCATAGCAATGTAGGAAATCTTAAATTAGATACTTATAGACCTAGTTTTATATACTGTCGTTCGTGGTTCCACGGAGCTAATGTATAGCAGACCAGGATTACGGTGTGGGGCACAAGCATGAGTACCGAGGTAGGACTTCTACCCCTCTTTCTTTAATGACCCAGTTTCAAATGATTTGGCCTTGAAAAGGGTTTTTTATCAAAATGTTTTCAACAGTTGATTGAAAAAGAAATTTTATCGATTGTTTTTATGAACCGTGGACTGAGATGAACTTCACAATGAACTTCACAATGAATGTTAATGAAAACATTTGGTAAAGGGACTTTGAATAATAATAGAAATAAATATAAAGGCATGATTCCATATCAGAGATCGGGTCGTGCAGCGATCGACCTTGAGGGCAGGTCCCGAAACCCAACTGGGCCACTACGGTGGTGTTATTCATATGGTTTGCCTAGGAAAAGAAATTGATGATCTTTCTGGTCAACCAATAAACTGTTTTTGGGTAAGAACGGTTTTGTTTAAACTTATTTATTCAAGTCTTTTCTTAAATGATTTCTTGAATGAGGATAGTTCCTTTTAATTTATTATTTTTTTAAATCTAGTCCTACTGAGCCTTTCGCTCACATTTATTTGTTTTTAAAACTTTCCCCCTCTAGGTGGATTTTCGCTTAGGTTCAAGGAGGATTCATCGGACAGGACTCAGGAGCAGTAGGAAAACTTAGTAGGTTACTTCTATTATCAAATCAAGGCATGTAACATTTTAACTTTTCCTTTTTATTTGGACTATGGATGTATTGTAATATTGTCAGTATTATGTGTGTGCATAAATTGTGGGTCAGTGGGACCCATTCTCATTCATCCTATTTCTTTGTTATTTTCTTATTATTTTTTTGATAAATATATTCGTTTAATTATCAAAACTATCTGTTTAAAATCTTTTAGATTTTTTTTTATATTTTCATATTTAATTTAAACCCTTTAAACTCATGCTTTTAGTTAAATTCTTGTTTATTTAACTTAAACAATCCATCACATCACCTCCCATACTTTAGGGCAGGACAAAATGGTATTAGACCTCAAGGTTATTAAGCTTGCGAATTGTGCACACATATGTATGACAATGAAATACTACTGACAGTCCAAATTTTGTTTTCAGAAGTGAGAGACTGGCACCTAGATGTCGTTCGACAGCCGACGCCAAGTTTAGAAATTATGAGGGTATGATGAGGTCTATGTTTGCTGCATTCTGACAGATGGCAGTTAGGGCTAGACTAGAGGATTTTGATGCTAGTCATTGACATACGTATTTTAAAGAATTTTGACATGCATCTATACCGACTTTTGATGGAAATGGGGACCCATAACTGGCAGAATATTGGCTAGACTCGATCGTGATGCATTTGGATACCCTTGGTGTGTCAGATGAGTATCATGTGAAATTTGTTGCATATAAGTTCGAGGGTGGCGCTAATACTTGGTGGAAGCAAGCTAAGCATTTGGAACGCAATGGAAACATCAGTTGGGACATGTTCGAGGAGCTGTTCTATGACCGGTATTTTCTGTAGGGGTATAGGGACCAGAAGGCAGCTGAGTTCTACAGGTTGTAGCAGGGTGATTTGTCAGTTTGAGAGTATGAGGCAAGGTTTAATGAGCTGGCCAGGTTTGCTCCATCAGCAGTGGCATCGGAACGTGAAAAATGTATAAAGTTTTAGGAAGGACTCAAGGCTCCTATTCGGCAACAGGTGGTTGCTCTACGACTCAGGAGTTTTGGAGAGCTTGTGTCATCAGCAATATCGGTGTAAAATGATTATGGCAGTATTGTGAGGATCAAGCAAAAGCGTTAGGAGGGCCACAGAGGAGCGGTAGGAAGAGCACCAGCAGTCGTCCAACTCCGAGAAAGAACAAGTAGGGTGGCGTAAATAATGGTAGCAGCAGTTCATCTAGCAGTGGGAGCAGCAATCCCTACAGCTTTTATTATCATTATTGCCAGCAGCCGAGACTTATCAAGAGGAATTGCCCGATTAGGAGTGCCCGTCTAAGATCTCAGACTAGAAAAGGTGCCAGTCGTCAGCCTCACCCTCAGACCCTACCTCTGCCTCAGTAATTTTTGTAGTTGTAATTTCCTCAGTTCTCTCCTCAGCAGTTATCATATTCAGCGCAAGGGCAGCAGCCGTAGAACTTCCAACATAGCGTCCCTCAGTATCGAGCACCGAGTACAGCTAGTGTGCAGTCGTCTTCGTCACAGCAGTATCAGCCAAATAATCCAGGACCTAGCAATGTTGGTAGAGGAAAAGGAAAGGCACCAGTTCAAGTTCATGCAATGGCAACAAGACGTTTAGATGCCCAGACTAGTAATGGGGTTGCCGATGGTACGATCTTAGTTTCCCAATCCCTAGCTCACATTTTATTTAATACAGGTGTCACTCATTCTCTCATTTTGAGCTCTTTTGTATATGCCTTGGGACTAGAGATAGAAGAGTTTAATGAACCCCTAGTTATAGCTTCTCCCTTGGGGTGGGTGTGTGTAAATTGTATATGTAAAGCCTGTAAAATAATGATTGGGGATGAGATTTTGAAAAGTGATTTGATTGTACTCCCCATGAGCTCATATGATGTAATCCTAGGGATGGACTGGTTGTCCAGGTATAATGTAGTGGTAGACTGCCAGCTTAGAAAAGTTATCCTAGTGTCTGATAGGGGACGATGATCACTTACCAGGGTGGTGGTGATCAGTTGATGAGTGAGCGTCTCATGAAATCATGTCTTGGAGGGCAAAAGAATTTGGTTTGTCATGCTTTTCTTGCAAGTCTGGAAGGTAAGCCCTATGCTTTGAAAAAAAATGTAGCGATACAGGTGGTTGATAAGTATGAGGATGTCTTCCCCGACGAGTTGCCAGGATTACCACAGCATTGGGAGATCGAGTTTGGTATTAAGTTATTCCCTGGTATAGCATCAATTTCAATAGCACCTTATAGGATGGCACCGGTAGAAATGAAAGAATTGAGAGAGCAGCTTTGGGAGCTTGTTAATAAAGGATATATTCAGAATAGTATGTCACCGTGGGGAGCACCAGTTTTGTTTGCTAAGAAACATGATGGGACTCTCAGGTTGTGTATAGATTATCGGTAGCTAAATCGTGTCACAGTGAAGAATAAGTATCCTTTGCCCAGGATCGATGAGTTGTTTGATCAGTTGAGAGGTTCGTGGTACTTCTCAAAGATTGATTTGCGCTCGGGGTACCATCAACTAAGGATAAAGGAAGAGGATATTCCCAAGACAGCTTTCAAGACCCGGTATGGATGAGTTTTTGCTGATGCTGTTTGGATTGACAAATGCTCTGGCAGCTTTCATGGATTTGATGAATAGGATATTCAGGCCTTATCTGGATAGTTTCTGATCGTGTTCATTGATGATATTCTAGTGTATTCTAAGACTTGGGAGGAGCATGAGCAGCATCTTAGGATCGTGCTTCAGACTCTATGGGAGCAGCAGTTGTATGCCAAGAAAGAAAAGTACGAGTTTTGGTTGATAGAGGTTAAGTTTTTGGGTCACGTCATCTCCGAGCATGGTATTTCTGTGGATCCGTCTAAGATAGAAGCTGTAGTGGAATGGGAACGACCAAGGAATATAGCAAAAATCTATAGCTTTTTGGGTCTTACAGGTTATTACAGGAAATTTGTAAAGGATTTCTCAAAGATCGCAGCATCGTTGACAAGATTGATCAAGAAAAACATTAGGTTTGAGTGGGATGAAGAATGTGAGCTTGCTTTTCAGGAATTGAAGAATCAGTTGACTTCAGCCCTAGTATTGGTTATTCCTAGTAGCGACAATCTATATGAGGTTTATACAGATGCTTTGGGACATGGACTTGGATGCGTGTTGATGCAACGTGGACGCATGGTAGCGTATGAATCGAGACAGCTATGACCTCATGATTAGAATTATCCTACTCATGACTTGGAGCTCGCAGCGGTGATTCATACGCTGAAGATTTGGAGATGTTATTTATATGGGGCAACGTTTTAGGTCTTCTACGATCATAAGAGTTTGAGGTATCTATTCACTCAGAGGGATCTTAACTTGAGGCAACAGAGATGGATGGAGTACATGGAGGATTATGATTTCGCGTTGTAGTACCATCCTGGGAAAGCTAATGTGGCTGCGGATGCGCTTAGCAGGAAGTCTTCAGTGATTCTAGTTTGTTTGGCTCTTGAAGACTAAGCAGGGATGCGACAGTGAGTGAGTATGGACTTTAGTATTATGAAGACTATGATCGAGTTTCAGTGTACCATATGGAAGCGACCCCAGCTCTTATTCAAATGGTGAAACAGAATCAATGGCAGGACCAACATCTTCGAGGGATTTGGACACAGATTTAGAACGAGGAGCAATTTGAAGAATGGAGAGTGCATGTAGATGGATCATTGTATTTCTGGGAGAGTCTCACAGTTTCAGCAATCGCAGATGTGACAAAAGCTGTTATGGATGAAGCCTATAGGTCTCAGTTCGCCATTCATCTAGAGAGCACAAAGATGTATCATGATTTAAAGAGGCAATATTGGTGGAGAGGTATGAAGAAAGATGTTCGAGAGTATGTGGATAGGTGTACGATGTGTCTCCAGGTGAAAGCCGAGCATCAGAAGCCTGCAGGTCAGCTTCAGCTGCTTCCTATTCCAAGGTGGAAATGGGAGCATGTGACAATGGATTTTCTCACAGGTTTTTTGAGAACAGAGCAGTAGCATGATGCAGTTTGGGTCATGGTCGACAGGTTGACAAAATCGGTGCATTTCATCCCATTCAGGTCGATGTGTTTGAGGAAAGTTCTCGGGGAGTTGTATCTCCAAAATATAGTGAGATTGCACAGAGTTCCTTTGTCCATCACATTCGATCGAGACACCAAGTTTAATGCTATGTACTAGAGGAGTTTTCAGGAGGCTTTAGGTATAGATTTGAACTTTAGTACGGCATTTCATCCTCAGACCGATGGGCAGTCTAAGTGGGTTATTCAGATTCTTGAGGACATGTTGCGGGCTTGTGTGTTAGACTTCGATGAGAATTGGAAGAAATATTTGCATCTGACAGAATTTGCATACAACAATAGCTATCAGGTAAACATTGGTATGGCACCGTTTGAGGCATTGTATGGGCGACCATGTAGGTCACCGATGTGTTGGGCAGAGCCAAAAGATAGGGTTATTCTTGGGCCAGATGAGATTCATGATAGCAACAAGAAAGTCGCCATAATTCGAGATCGATTGAGGGCAGCTCAGAGTCGACAAAAGAGTTATGTAGATAGAAGATGTCGACCCTTGGAATTTGCAGTAGGGGATTTTGTTCTCTTGAATGTATCACCTCGTAAAGGTATTATGTGGTTTGGAGTGAGTGGAAAGCTTGCATCGAGATATGTTGGACCGTTCGAGATCACTCAATGTCTTGGTGTGGTTGCTTATCGGCTCGACCTTCCACCTGAACTTTCTCATGTTCATGATGTGTTCCACGTGTCGATGCTTAGGAAGTGTCCACCTGAGCAGGGTAAGATAGTTTCATTTCACGATGTGCAGGTTCGGGAAGACACGACGTACGAGGAAGTGTTGATTTAGATTATCGATCAAAAAGTGATTAGTTTACGTCGTCGGGATATACCCTTAGTAAAGGTCATGTGGCAGCATCACGGGGTTAATGAAGTCACTTGGGAATTAGAGTCAAACATGCAGGAGCTGTATCCACATCTGTTTTGTTTATGAATCGATATGTAAATTTTGAGGGTGAAATTTTTTTAGGGGTGGAGAGTTGTAACGCCTCAAAATTAATTTAATAATATTAGAATGTAAAATAGTGGATTAGTGTGCCATGATGAATATTTTAAACTTAATTTGATCATTTGGTGAAATTTTGAGTTTAAAGTTGTTTCTCTTATTTTAATGATTTCTAAGGACTTCTTATTGTTTTAAAATGTTATTTTTAGTTTTTAAAACAAACTATGTGTCAAATGTCAAATATGTTTTCTTTTACAAAACCATGGGTGGCACACAGTTTTTGCACAGTAAAATCGCCCACGATTTCTCTCTATTTATATCTCACTCTCCCTTTCTTTCTCTCATTCTCTCTCAACTCTCCCTTTCTCTCTTTCTCCCATGCAACACTCTCTCTCTCTCGGTCTCTCTCTTTCCCTCTCAATTTCCCTCAAAATTTTGAAACAAAATCTGAACCCAAGCTTCGGATTAGCAAGTAGGAAGCTCGAGAATGTGATTAATCAACCAAAAACGTGGTTTAAAGCTTCGATCCGAGGTTAGTTTTCAAATTTCAAAACTTTTTCCTATTTTTTAATTTTTCATGCATTTTGAAATTTAAGTTTATTCGAGCTTAGAAAACCCTTGATTTTAGTTAAAGGAACTTAAAACAACTAGAATCTACACTTTGTTTGAAGAAAAACGGATTCGAATCAAGATTTTTCATTTTTCTCTATTTTTGGATTTTCTTGGATTTTGTGTTCAAATCTTGTTTAAAAGAGTTCAAAAGTTTCCTATTATGTTTTTCTATCATCTATGATTGTTTTCCATGCTTGAGAATTGAGAAAAATAGGTTGAAATCAAGATTTGAGTTTTGGGAGACCCAAAACCCGTGGCTAGAAATTTTGGGTTTTTCCAATTCGACAGGCTGAACTTTGTGTTCAGCGGGCCAGATTCATCCATCCAGCAGGCCGAACTTGGAAAATATTCGGCCGACTGGACCAGTTTTTCGGCAGGCCGAACTGTGCAGTTCGGTCAGCTGAACCAGGGAGACTAGCAGGCCAATCGAACAAGGGTAGATTTTGTGATTTTTATCCGTTTTCACTGTTTTGAACCCTGATCGAAACCCCAACTTTATAAAATTATTTTAAAGATACAAATGGCACACTAGGACATCATGAAATAGCATAGCAACGTAGGAAATCTTAAATTCGATATTGATAGGCCTAGTTTTATATAGGGCCGTTTGTGGTTTCGTGGAGCTAATGTATAGCGGACCGGGATTACGGTGTGGGGCATCAGCACGAGTACCGAGGTTGGATTTCTACCCCTCTTTCTTTGATAACCCAGTTTCAAATGATTTGGCCTTGAAAAGGGTTTTTTATCAAAATGTTTTCAACGGTTGATTGAAAAAGGAATTTTATCGGTTGTTTTTATGAACCGTGGACTGAGATGAACTTCATAATAAATGTTAATAAAAACATCTAGTAAAGGGACTTTGAATAATAATAGAAATGAATATAAAGGCATGATGCCATATTAGAGATCGGGTCGTGTAGCGATCGACCTTGGGGGCAGGTCCCAAAACCCAAATGGGCCACTACGGTGGTGTCATTCATATGGTTTGCCTAGGAAAAGAAATTGATGACCTTTTTGGTCGACCAATAAACTGTTTTTGGGTAAGAACGGTTTTGTTTAAACTTATTTATTCAAGTCTTTTCTTAAATGATTTCTTGAATAATGATAGTTCCTTTTAATTTATTATTTTTTTAAATCTAGTCCTACTGAGCCTTTCGCTCACATTTATTTGTTTTTAAAACTTTCCCCCTCTAGGTGGATTTCCGCTTAGGTTTAGAGAGGATTCATCGAATAGGACTCAGGAGCAGTAGGAAGACTTAGTAGGTTACTTCTATTATTAAATCAAGGCATGTAACATTTTAACTTTTCCTTTTTATTTGGACTGTGGATATATTGTATTATTGTCAGTATTATGTATGTGCACAAATTGTAGGTCAGTGGGACCCATTCTCGTTCATCTTATTTCTTTGTTACTTTCTTATTATTTGTTTGATAAATATATTCGTTTAATTATCAAAACTGCCTATTTAAAATCTTTTAGATTTTTTTTATATTTTCATATTTAATTAAACCCTTTAAACTCATGCTTTTAGTTAAATTCTTGTTTATTTAACTTAAATAATCTATCACGTCACCTCTCGTACTTCAGGGTGGAACACCCCCCCTCGCCCAGCCCCCCCCCCCCCCCACCCCACCACGTCCAGCCCCCCCACCCCTCACCTGCGAGGCCCAGCCCCCCCACAGCCCAACCCCACCTCGCCCAGCCCCCCTTCCCCCCCACCCTCGAGGCCTACCCCCCCCACCGCCCCACCCCACCTCGCCCAGCCCCCCTCACCCCCCACCCGTGAGGCTAGCCCCCCACCTAGCACCCCATCCCCCCTCACCCACCCCCCCACTCCCCACAGGCAAGGCCCGCCCCTCGCCTAGCTGCCCCCCCCCCCCCCCCCCCCCCCACACCCCATCGGCCAGACCCGCCCCTTACCCCGCCCCCCCACCCGCGAGGCCCGACCCTCTCCCAGCCCCCCGACACCCGCCCCTCGTCCATCTGTGAAATTGTGTAATTGAAGTTGTAAAGATGTGCATATGTGTACTATGTGAGGATATGTGAATATGTATAATATGTGAAATTATGTGAATATGTGTAATTTGTGGAGTTATATATGTAATTGAAATTGTGAATTTGTAAATATGTGTAACATGTGAAATGAAATAAATATGTGAAATTGTGTTGTTGAAATTGTATACTTGTGAATATGTCAAGATTTGAATACGTCAAATTATGTCAATATATGTAAAGTTGTGCATATGTGAATATGTGCAATTTGTGAAATTATATATGTAATTGAAATTCTAAATTTGTGAATATGTGAAATTAAATGAATATGTGAAATTGTGTAAAAATGTAAGAAGTGGAATATGTGAAGATGTGAACATGTGTAGTTTGTGATTTAATATTAGTATGTATGTGTAAGTTTTTGAATACTTTGCACAGGTACAATGTCTCACCCCATTGATAGTGACCAGTATGAGGACGAGTACGAAGACTGCACTCCATCTTCATCGCAATATAGCAAGGGAAACAAACGTAGTAAGCCACGAAGGCAAATCGAATTTGATCCGAAAGTAGACTTTGAACAAAGGGGTACATTAATGAAAAAAATTCATCGGATGAGAAAGAAAGGTTTAAGAATTGAAGTGACTTTTGATTCAAAAGGCCAACCAAAAGGCGCACCCAGCCATGAATTAAGCAATTGGATCGGAGTCCTCGGTCGAGAGCACGTTCCGATATGGACAAAATATTGGAGGTCTAAGGATTTAGATAAAGTAAAAGATGTGGTTTGGAGAGAGATATATGTAGCTTTCACAGTCGAGGATTGGTATAAGAAAAGGGCTTTAAAGGTTTATGGCAAATTAGCAAAGGCGTTTAGATCCGACCTCTATGTTACCTTCGTACAGCCATACCTTTCCATTCCGGAGGAGGATGAAAATGTATATAAGCAGCCTCCTACGGTAGTACACTATTACCCCTCCATAAATGATGACGATTGGGAAGCTTTTATGAGGTATCGACGTTCTACCGAATTCCAACTGTTATCATTAGACGCAAGAAAAATAAGAGCGAAAAATGAATAATGCCTTATGGTTGGCCGAGTCAGATATAGAGAGCTCGAGCAATCCTTGGTACGTTAATATTTTACTCATATTATATATATCAATTATTCTATCATTACTATGTTACTAACATAGCGTAACACAGTTTGTAAAGACGGGTGTGCTACCAACACGGGAGGAGTTGTTGGTCAAATCACGTCAAGGTCCCGATGGCCAGTTCAAAAATCCAAAAGTAACAGAAATTGGGAACTTGATTGTAAGTTTACTAACCACGAACAATTAATTTTTATTTTAATACCAGATGAAGGATTGCTTGAATAACATGGTTGTGTTGTTGTACAGGATGAATACACAACGCAACAAAGTCAAGGGAGCTTCCAATCGGTCGGTAATGATGACATTTTGACGAGGGCACTAGGGAAACCGAAACATTCAGGACGTGTTCGCGGTCAATCGAAGTATGTGAAGCAGTCTCAATACTTCAACCTCCAATCAGGTACTTTGAAATTGAATTCTCAAATGTCAAAGATGTAGATGGAGATTGCAAAATTGTGGGGTCTTGTGACGGAGCTCATTTCCCAAGGACGTGCCAAGTCGACGGATGATAGCATCTCACAACGCAACAGTGTCAAAGCTAGTTGTAACCCTCCCAATAATGTAGCAGAAGCTCCCAAAGCTCCAGAAGCTCTATAAGTCCAATTGTCACCTCCTCGTCAAGAGCCCGAACAATGTAGGCTCTTCGTTGTGGATAGAGTTAATGGTGGGTGTGCACTTGTTGCACTTGGGAAGGTATGGATGGAGAGTCTTCCAACTAATACAGTTCATGGACGACTATTAGGGGAAGAGAACGTGCACGTTAGCATCACTATCATCAGAGTTAGAACAACTGAATTGCCTGTTCCAACACTTGAAGCAACAACTATGGGTGAAGCAGCCGGAAGCTTCATCGCATGGCCAAAGAGGTTAGTTGAAGTCATCGCATTGACAAAGATGAGTCGAGCGCCTAGCCATGTTCCACAAGATCTAAGCGGAAAGAAATGCCAAAAAAAGAAAAGCTCTACAAAAGCAAGAGAATCACAACCTGAGCTAGAACAAGAACAAGAGCAAACCGTTGCTAATGAGCAACTGCAAGCATTTAACTTAGCTTCAGTATCTCAAGAATTTATGCAGTTGGCCGTATACACACATTCTTTCATGCACGATGGGTCGACGATTCAATGCCCGATACCAGTAAATGTCACTAGCAATGAATTGCCTATCTATGTGGGGTATGAAGACGTTTACTACTTCATCAACTTTGATAAAATCAGGGCAAACTGTATCCTGTTATACCTCAGGTAATAACTTCATCCTTATTTCATATTTTTAAAATATAGGTATAATTGTAAGGTGCTTTCAAATAATTGACTGTATTTTTTTCTATTGTAGTTTTTTGGCAGAATATTGTGAACTTTAAGACTTGGTGCAAAATTTTAGCTTCATATCTCTGGCCATTGTTTCAAGTGCTGCAAGAGACCTACAGAGTGATCGTAGAGAGCGCGCCACATCACTCATCCACCTATTAGCTCAAGCACCGAGGGGGAAATTATTCTTCTTGCCATACAATGTTGGAGAACATTGGATATTGGGACTTATTTCGCCATGGGAGGACCAAATATATTTGTTTGACCCTCTCGGACACCCATCACATGAGGATTTTGTATCAGTCACGAGATTGTAAGTATTAATATTCTCTTATAAATTTAAATTAAATGTTTTTAGTCCCACACATTTGTATCGTCTATTAATTCATTTAAACATGACACATTGTTAGGGCACTTAATGATTGAAAGCTTCAAGCGGAAAGCGGTGTCACAAACCGACCAAATAAAACGCTATATTCCAAATGTAAGTGTCCAAGACAACAAGGAAACATAAAACGTGGTTTTTTTATTCTGTGTTTCATGTGGGATTTAATTACAAGTGGTATACAAGCCTTAGGAAAAAAAGGATTTTTATATACATATGGATATATATAAAGTTAGATTATAGTGGGTACAATTTGTAAATAAGTATGTGCTCTTTAGATAGATAGATGGAGATAATAGATAAACAATTGCTCAAAATAGCTAAATGTAAATGATCTCGTAAATAACTAGTAATTTCAATATACTCTAATTTTTGTATGCAATCAGGGTCTTGTTGTAATGGATAACACACGAGACTGGCCATCCCGTGGGAAAACAAAAATTTTTGGGGAATTTCTTTTGGGGGGAATATCAATTTTCCATGACGGTTTCATGAAAAACCGTTGTGAAAACTCAAGGATTCCATGATGGTTTTTTGGAAAACCGATTACCAAAAACCGTCATGTAATCCATAGGTTTTCACGACGGTTTTTCATGAAACCGTCATGGAAACTTTGGTTTTTCATGAAACCGTCGTGGAAACTCAAAGTTTCCACAACGGTTTTATGATATAACCGTCATGGATTTCATGATATTCCATGTGTTCAACATGCAAATTTTACGGTTTTCCATGATAAACCTATGGATTCCACGATGGTTTTTTGGAAAACCATCGTGGAATCTTCACTTTCCACGACGGTTTTTCATGAAACTGTTGTGGAAAATGACCCCATTTTACCTCTACTCGCGCCAATTTTTCTATTACACGATGGTAAAAAACCGTCATGAAAACTCCATGTTGTACCATGACTGAAGTTTTCACAACGGTTTTTTGACCGTCGTGGAATTTTTTCACGACTGTTATAAACCGTCATGGAATCCACAGTTTGTAGTAGTGTATAGACATTTTCTTAGAAGTGAAAAATTGGAGCGCTCAACCATTTGAATCCAGTTGTATGACTGAATGGTTTGCTATTTGTATTAGTCATAAATACTAAGTCTTCTAATAGTGAGGTAATGAAACATAAGATAAATTAGTTTGGAAGGTAAAGCAGAACTTGCCTTTGGACCGATTATCGACATCCTATGAAGATGTTATACATCATGATATGTCATTAGAGAAAAGCTTATTGGAGTTTTGTAATTTGATATATAATTGAAGAGTGCATCTTTAAGCTTTTAGTGGAGTAGTATTAGAGTTGATAATCGTAAAATGAGCATGTTCAGCACATGTTTTCTAATTATAGAAGCTTGATCTATATTATTGGTTTCACTAGAAAAAATTCAATAAAAAAGTGAAAACGCAACCGAATACTGTTATTTTTTCAAACTTTTAGGATCTTTCTTATAATGCTTTATACAACAATTGAATAAAATACAAACTTACGGATTTGGAAATGGCTTTGGATGATCAAGCAATCCAAAACTTTTAAATCGTTCTTGCCACTCTCCTTTTGAGTCAACTGGTGTGTGGTCATTGATAAGACTTCTTGAAATATCTCTTAAATATGTACTTCAAATCATCTCAATAGAGGTTCTTGAAAGGTTTAAAAGAGAGAGCAATTAAGAACACTAGATGGATGTTAGAGAAAAGTCTACAGAAAATATAGCCGTTGAAGTCTATTTATAGATATACTAATACTAGGTGGTTAGAATAGAATTCCTAGATGGATTCTATTTGAGGAAGTCACACTTACCACTAGAGTGGTGTGGTTGGGTGTGATATGTCACCTTTCGAATGGGAAATGACACGTGTCCCAACTACATCCAACAGTGCGATTTTGTATCCATCCGGTGTCTATCCGAGATTCCATTAGGGTTTAAACTAAGATATTATTTATTTTAATTTTAAAATAAATATCTTTCATAATTTTCTTAATTATTTATAATATCAAATAGAATAAATAATTATTGTGCAGCATTAGTTTCAACTTTTGAAAAAAAAAACTTTTCTACACTTTGCTGGCAACTATATCACATGAAATCATGTGATGTAATTGAATCAACAAACCATGAAAACACATTATGTGCTCCCAGAGTACACAATTGACACCACATATAGTGTAGATAGTGTACTGGGTGAATTTTTACACTACAATAGTAAAGGTTTTGTCGTTGCTAAAAATGCCAAAGTTGTCGCTAGAAATTTTTTTGAAATGACACAATAATTTGTCGCTAAAAAGATTTTAGCGACTACATAAAAATTAAAAAAAAAATTGATTCGTTCTTATGCAAAGAACCTTTAGCGACGACATTTTCAAAATGTGTCAGCCGCTAAAAGATTTTGAATTTCAAAAATTCAAATTTGAATTTATATTTTACACGATGACAATGTCTTTGCCAAATGTTTTGAATTTATAGGGTTTTAGCAACGACTTTTAAAATTCTCTTTTTTAAAATAATACAATTTTTGGTAATTTAATTTTGAAAATAATTTAATAATATAGTAATTTTTATTTTTATTTTTTTGAGGAATTTAGTTTTAATAATTATCTTGAAAACTAAATTAATAATTAACAAGAATTAACTAAAATTTCATTAAATATAGTAGCAAAACACAAACAAAATATAAAATATAACCAAATATTGTTTTAGATAAAGCATACATAAATATAGCGCATAATATCTAATAATAATGTCTTATCTCCTAAGTTTTGTACATCATCGTCTTTTTCTTCATTTACAGGAGAAGCAATTTCGGGAGGTGGTGGGGGCATTGTGAAGCTAAGGTTCCCATCAATCCTTGAAAGTGCAATAGCCATTTCTAAGTTTGGTTGTACATCTGTGTGAGCCACTGTTGGATGTTAGTAGTAAGCGGTGTATGCGTGCTTTGGGAAGACCCAGAAGAATGTGATCCGACAGAAGAAATAGAAAGAATGTCTTGCATACTAAGGGTCGAACCTATACCCTTACATGCCCCTTTGTGGCAGCCAAGAACGTGTTACATGATCACCCTGTCATCCACATTAATAGGATGGGATGAGCTACCAACGGGCTGTGTTAGTTGAGTTTGTCTCTCCTTAATCATCTGAGACTATAATTAAAATAATATGAAAGAGTGAATTAGACAATGTATAATATACAAATGTTTTAAAAGAAATTGAATAAGTGATAGAACAATGCTTACATGTGTAATCTTAGCAACATCACTAGCCCATCCTCTACCATGGCAGAAATGCTAGTCACGCTAATTGTCAATGAGCAATTATGGCATTCCGATCTTGGGATTCGCTTGCGTCATTTGAAGTGTGTTAAATTTTCTCTTTCAATTTTTGCAAATATTAAATTTTGAAACTAATCAATAAAATTACTTAACTTCTTGTATCTATGTTAAGCAAAAGAAGACTGTCCTTAATAGCTCGACCACTTGGAATTTACACGATTAGCTATTTGACTTGGCCTATATATTTAGAAAAAAAAAATTTACTATAACATATTGAAAATATTAAAGAGAAATAGAAATTGAAAAATATTTTTACATTTACATTGCACTAATATCGTGAAGAAAAAGATTAAGGGAAATAAAACCTAAAATTTCTCTAACAGAAATCAATCACAGCATAAATGCCAATGCTTAGGGCACCAACATTGGATTGGATCCTAGCCCTAGCACATTCTGGGTTTGGTCTCTCCTCTATATTTTTTGAATATCTCATGGAGATTATTCTTCCAATCCTGGTATGCTTTCATGGCCTCCCACTAGATGATGGCATTTGTCTCAGCATCATCAGGTATCCAAAACCAATCCTACATGTTATTCAAACATTAATAATACAAGGCTAAGAAAAATCACTTAAAGTTTTAAATATGAGTTAGATTATGTTGCAGATGTGGAGCCAAATCAAGTTGACAACCCAACAAAAGGAAGAAAAATGGAGAAAAACGCGCCCTCGAAGGCAGAGAGCAAGCGCCGCGGCTCTGGCAGAAGAGCGCCGCGGCGCTGGGATGAGGGCGCCTAGGCGCCATAAGGAGAGCGCCTAGGCGCCAGGTGAATTGCGCCTAGGCGCAATGTGGCAAGCGCCTAGGCGCCAGGAGGATTATGCCAAGGCGTCGAGTGGTGAGCGCCTAGGCGCCAGGAGAAGAGCACCTAGGCACCACAGGGGAGCGCCGCGGCTCTGACGCGCTGTGATGCGCGATGTGTTTTGAATCAAAGTCGAATTCAAAGGTCCCAAAAATGGGAAACCACTAGGGTTTCCCATTAGTTGCTATTTTCTCCTCCTTTGGTTATAAATAGACACAAGGTGGCTAGGGTTGGGTGTGTGAAAACTGTGTGTGAAAATTGTGAGAGGCAAAATTCTTGAGAGCTTCATCCTTGAGAGAGAAAAATTCCCATTGGGTGTTAGATAGAAGAGAGTTTTGGTAAGCACAATTTGTGAGTGTGTGAGAAACTGCTCTTGTAATCTGTAATCTCCTTCATCATAGTGGAATCTGCAAGCGGCAGAAACAGGACGTAGTCTCAAATTTGGACGAACCTGTATAAAAATTTGGTGTCTCTTTTTCTTCTTTTCTCCTATTTATTTTCTGTAATTGTTCGTTCTTGCGATCCTTGGAATTAGGAGTCGCCTAATTCCCCAACAACTGGTATCAGAGCGGAGGTTTTGATCAAGAACGATGACTGGAGAAGAAGGTATGGCAGCCGGTATCACCAAATTCGATGGTTCAGATTTTTCCTATTGGAGGATGCAAGTAGAGGACTACCTATACAGCAGGAAACTGCACTTGCCCTTAGGTAGTAAGCCCGAAGGCATGAAGGATGAGGAGTGGAGTCTCCTTGATAGACAGGTACTCGGTGTGATCCGTTTGACTTTGTTAAACAACGTTGCCCACAACGTTGCGAAGGAGACCACTACAGCAGGGATGATGAAGGCTCTGTCAGAGATGTATGAGAAGCCCTCAGCCAATAACAAGGTACATCTCATGAAGAAGCTTTTCAATTTAAAGATGCCTGAAGGTGCCTCGGTTGTAGAGCATCTGAATAGTTTCAACACCATCCTAAACCAATTGGTCTCGGTAGAGATTAAATTCGATGATGAGATCAATGCTCTAATCCTCTTGGCCTCGTTACCGAATAGCTGGGAACCCATGAGGGTGGCCATTACTAATTCTCTTGGGAGTGCAAAATTAAAGTTTGTTGATGTCAGAAACTCTATTCTGGCGGAAGAAGTTCGCAGGAAGGACTCAGGAGAAGCCTCTTCGTCGAACTCGGCCCTTAATGTTGATAATAGGGGCAGGAAACTTGACAGGCAATCCAACAGAGATAATGGCAGGAGAGGCAAGTCAAGGAACGGTAGGACCATGGAGTGTTGGAACTGTGGGAAGACGGGCCACTTGAAAAAGAACTGCAGGGCTCCAAGGAAGAACGAAGACAAGACCAATGATGAAGCTAACGCCGCCACTGAAGAGCAACAGGATGCCTTAATCTTGTCTGTCGACAGTTCTTTTGATTCGTGGGTGATAGACTCAGGAGCATCATTCCACACCACAGCACACCGTCATGTCCTGGAGAACTACGTTGCTGGAAATCATGGTAAGGTTTATCTCGCTGATGGAGAACCTTTGGATATAGTTGGCATTGGAGATGTCAGTTTAAAAATGCCTAATGGGTCGGTATGGAAGATTCATAAGGTGAGACATGTTCCTAAATTAATGCGTAACTTGATTTCGGTGGGGCAACTAGATGATGATGGACATAAAGTAACCTTCAATTGTGGAGGTTGGAAAGTCACGAAAGGAGCGATGGTTATTGCTCGGGGACGCAAGGCTGGAACTCTCTACATGAACTCTAGTTGCAGAGATACCCCAGCAGTTGTTGATTCTGCTGCCAATACTGAGCTATGGCATTATAGGCTCGGTCACATGAGTGAGAAGGGTATGAAGGTGCTTCACTGCAAAGGAAAACTGTCGGGTTTGAAAACTGTTGATCACAGTTTGTGTGAAGCCTGCATCTTTGGTAAACAGAAGAGAGTCAGTTTCTCAAAGATGGGTAGAGAGCCTAAGTCCAGGAGATTGGAGCTTGTTCACACTGATGTGTGGGGGCCTGCGCCGGTGACTTCCCTTGGTGGCGCAAACTACTATGTGACGTTCATTGATGACTCAAGCAGGAAGGTATGGGTTTACTTTCTGAAAAACAAACCTGATGTGTTCGATGCTTTCAAGAGATGGAAAGCCATGGTGGAGAACGAGACAGATTTGAAGGTGAAGTGCTTGCAGTCTGACAATGGGGGAGAGTACCTAGGTGAAGATTTCAGGCGGTACTGTGCTGAGAATGGGATAAAGATGAGGAAGACCATTCCAGGGAAACCACAACAGAATGGGGTAGCTGAGAGGATGAACAGGACTTTAAACGAGCGTGCCAGAAGCATGAGGTTGCATGCAGGGCTGCCAAAGATGTTTTGGGCTGAGGCAATTAACACAGCCGCTCATCTGATCAACAGAAGTCCATCCACACCGCTGAAGTTCAAGCTACCGGAAGAAGTCTGGAGCCATAAACAGGTTGATCTCTCTTACTTGAGAGTGTTTGGTTGTGTTTCCTATGCACACATTGATTCTGCTGCTAGAAGTAAACTGGATGCCAATTCAAAGAAGTGTTTTCTGGTTGGCTATGGCGGACTTGAGTTTGGTTATCGTCTCTGGGATGACCAAAGCCAGAAGATTATCAGGAGCAAGGATGTGATCTTCAACGAAGGTGTTCTGTACAAGGACAGAGACAGCACGGACTCCAGGGGTTCAGGTTCTGAAGATAAGAAGCCTGAGGTGATTCCATTGAAGGATCTGCCTGAAGTGGAGGTGCAAAATCCAGAGGTTGAAGACCAGGAAAACATAGCTCCAGAAGAAAACCAGAGGACTCCTGCCACACCAGTCAGGAGGTCTAGTAGGACAATCAGACCACCGCAGAGATACTCCCCATCTCTGCATTATATCTTGTTGACCGACAGAGGTGAGCCAGAGAGCTTTGATGAAGCCGTGGAGGCTGGAGATTCGGTCAAGTGGGAGTTAGCCATGAGGGACGAGTTGGATCGGACATGGCAACTGGCAAAGTTACCACAGAGTAAAAAGTCCTTGCACAACAAGAGGGTATACCGGGCAAAAGATAAAAGTGCTGGCAGCAAGCGGTATAAGGCAAGGTGGGTGGTAAAAGGATCCAGAGATATGCTCACCAAGATGGATCCGATTGAGAAACTGAAGTTGTGCGCAACTTCAGTTGGACTTCTCCAAGAGGCGTGAGAAGTCGTTGCCGCTGCAGTGGGAGACATGGTGATTGATTAGTCTCCAAGTGGGAGATTGTTGCAGATGTGGAGCCAAATCAAGTTGACAACCCAGCAAAAGGAAGAAAAATGGAGAAAAACGCGCCCTCGAAGGCAGAGAGCAAGCGCCGCGGCTCTGGCAGAAGAGCGCCGCGGCGCTGGGATGAGGGCGCCTAGGCGCCATAAGGAGAGCGCCTAGGCGCCAGGTGAATTGCGCCTAGGCCCAATGTGGCAAGCGCCTAGGCGCCAGGAGGATTATGCCGAGGCGTCGAGTGGTGAGCGCCTAGGCGCCAGGAGAAGAGCGCCTAGGCGCCGCAGGGGAGCGCCGCAGCGCTCGTTTCGAGCGCCGCGACGCTGACGCGCTGTGCTGCGCGACGTGTTTTGAATCAAAGTCGAATTCAAAGGTCCCAAAAACGGGAAACCACTAGGGTTTCCCATTAGTTGCTATTTTCTCCTCCTTTGGTTATAAATAGACACAAGGTGGCTAGGGTTGGGTGTGTGAAAACTGTGTGTGAAAATTGTGAGAGGCAAAATTCTTGAGAGCTTCATCCTTGAGAGAGAAAAATTCCCATTGGGTGTTAGATAGAAGAGAGTTTTGGTAAGCACAATTTGTGAGTGTGTGAGAAACTGCTCTTGTAATCTGTAATCTCCTTCATCATAGTGGAATCTGCAAGCGGTAGAAACAGGACGTAGTCTCAAATTTGGACGAACCTGTATAAAAATTTGGTGTCTCTTTTTCTTCTTTTCTCCTATTTATTTTCTGCAATTGTTCGTTCTTGCGATCCTTGGAATTAGGAGTCGCCTAATTCCCCAACAGATTATTACCCGTATTTTGCCAGGAATTAAACTATGATCTTCCTTCAAAATATCAGTCCATTTGACATAATGAGTGGCTACAAAATACCAAATGTGTACCCCCACTCCACTCTCAAAGAAGGCTGCATTGTCCTTGATGGCCTTCTAAGTCTTTCCTTCTTTGTGAAATTGGATAGGTAATTTTCCTTTTATCATGACAAGCTGACCAATGTTAATGCCACGATTCTTGTCCCAGACCTTCCGATGGCGAAAGGCTGGTGCTGTATTCATTTTTGTGGTGGGGTGATGCCTTGTGTAGAAGAAGAAAAAAGTCCATAGATATGTATAGATAAATGTATATATAAAAAAAAATTAAAAAAATTTATTCACACCTGACTCATATTGTGAGGGCAACCGGTACAGTCCTGGTGGAGGCCTGGTTGCACCAGTGAAACTCATACAAGTAGCTACAAGACTACACATAGTTGTAGATTGATGTAGTGGAATGACTATTATTTTATATGGCATTAAATAATTCTAAAAATTGGCATGAGTTTCAAAGTATAGAAGAAAAATACAAAAGGTAAAAATCATTCATCATCACCACTTGTGTTAAGAATATCTTCAAAGTAATGATCTATATCATCATCTTTAATGTCATCTTCCTGCATTGGCTCCTCATCATCTCATACTCTTCTATTGTATCATTGACCTCTTCATCATCAACGAAGTTAGAATCATTTGTTGTGTTATCTTCTAAGATATCTTGCATTTTTTCCACAGCATTAGATTCAACATTGGGTCCTCTAAATGTTGAGGAGTCCTAGTCAGGTTGTTCGATTTCCAATTGAAAGTTGGAAGAGTTGTTGTCTTCTAAGACTTGAGCTTCATGCAATTCCTCCTCAGGCATATCCCATATATATATCGATGCCCAAAGTGTTCAAAAATTTTCCAGTTTAGGCCATTTAAAGGATTGTCTAAATAGAATACTTGTTGTGCTTAGGAAGCAAGTATAAAAGGATCATCCCTCTCCCATTTGGTATTGTTGTAGATACTTGTCTTATTTTTCTACACCTATTTTCTTCTCCTAATTTGGATTGGTATCAAACCACTTGCACATGAATAATACCACAGAACAATCATTTATGTATGGCAGTTGAATGACCTCCTCAACTGCCCATAAAAGTGGCATCTTCTGTTCTAGTATGTACACCACACCACTTTGAGTTTGACGCCTTACATCACGATTGTATGCAAGGAACTTAACTCCATTATATTGATGAATCAATTGTATCAATATAATGCGATCTAATAGTATTTTATACCTTCTTATAGAACTAGTTAGTAATTAGATAGATGAACCTGTCTCCGAGTCACTAGGTTCATCGTGCAATCAATCATTCGTGCGGTCTTGAATTTGATCCAAGTTTTGTCGACCACTTACTACTAGTTCCCTCATGTGTTTACTACATAAAAAAGTTTTAGATATTTTTTAGTAATTATATTTTGTGATGCATAATTAATGATCGTACAAGATGACTAATAACAGACCATGCTTGGGATGTTGTTCGATTTCAGAAAATTGATCAATATTTACCACTCAGCTTTTTTCCTTGTTGTCTCATTTAATGTGATCAATGTCAACTTTCCCAATAGACATAATTAAGATTGAAATATAGACAAGACATTGTTAAAGTGCTTAACGATTGGAAACTTTAAACGGGAAGCAATGTAACAGTGCGACCGAACGAAACGCTATATTCCAAACGTAAGTGCCAAGACAACAAGGAAACATAGAATATAGTTTTTTTATTCTACATTTCATGCGGGATATAATTAATAATGGTATCAAAGCCCTAGCAAAAAAGGAATTTTCTATACATACGGATATAAATGAAGTTAAAATTGAGTGGGTATAATTTGTAAATAGGTATATTAAATTTAGCTAGAAATAGTAGATAAATGATTATGTGAAATAGTTCAATGTAAATGATATTGTAAATACCTTGTAACTTCACTATACATCTCTTTTTTTTTTTTTTACAATCAGGACCAATTTTTTATTAAAAACCATCGTGTAAACATAACCTTACACAATAGTTTCTCGAAAAAAATCATCATGTAAGGTTTAGGTATGTCAATTTTTCACGACAGTTTTTGCAAAAAAAAATCTTGTAAAGTCTATTTTCCACGAAGATTTTTCAAAAAAACTGTTGTGTAAGGACATATTTCACGATAGTTATGTTGTGAAAACCATTGTGATAGAGGGCCCCCAAACACCTAAATTTAGCGCCTAATAAAATGTTTTACCATCGTAAAAACTCAATTTGGTACCATGACAAAGGTTTTCATGATAGTTTTTTAACCATCGTGAAAGTTAAGGCCCAGTTTGTAGTAGTGAGTATCGGTACCATCTCTTCTTTCTATTCAATTTCTAGTTTCAGGAATTAAGGCATTATAAAAAAATTCGTAAAAGATAATCCCAAGAAAAACCATGGTAAGGATACCTATCTAGCAAGTTCTTATATCTCCACCAAGCATTGTAAAACATTCCAAGTGTTTTAAGAAAAACTTGCAACAAAATGTCGATAAATTTCCCAAAACTTTTTTTTAATTTTTTTATTTTTTAAATTTTTATTTTTTGAAATTTTTTAAAGAAAAATTTTCAAGCTGAATAATGCACAATCAATCAGATTCCCAGATCATTGAAGCGTAACACAAGACACACTTAGAATTTCCAACTTTCTTAGGCAAGGGTTTTAGCCTTGTGGTCGTGGGATCAAGCCCCAATGATATGCCTTTTTGATAGACTCCAAAAAATTTTGCGATTACCCAAGCTTGCAAAATAAAAGATAAGATACTAAGCTTTTTCTATATCCGAATGAGCAAAGTAGTGAGTGAAAAGCATTTGCCTTTTTTAATTTTTAATTTTTTTAATTTTTTTTTATTTTTTTTATTTTTTTAATAATAAACACACTAATTTAAACATGCAAATAATTAAAATAATATTTACAAAGGATAGGGATAGACTACTTACATGTTTTGTCACTTAATTTACCAATCTGATAAAGTAATGGTACCTCCACGACAATGGCACGAAATTTTTGTTGTGTGGCCCAAAATGATTCTTTAAAAGCAGACGTTTATAATATAGAAAGGTTATCGTATCCACTGGTAAATAGGTTTTTGAAAATTTGATAATTTTTTATTTAAAGTGGCAAAGGATTTTTCAAAACAAAATTTTAAAAAACAAATGTTTCAGAAAATTTTTAAAATAAGATCTTAAAACATAAAATAAAAAACAGTGAAGCTTTGAGAATTCCTTGTATGTTCCGTAACTGATATAAAATTTTAACTCTAAATAATAATCTGAAGTATTTGATTTATTATATCTTTTTTCATTAATTACAAGTACATTTACTATTTTTATAAGTCAACCTAAAGCGACAATATAACAAGCTAAAATGTAGAAAGGATTTTCCTATAAAAGGTAGCAAAATAAGCATCTCTCACTAATGATTTGTTATACTAATTATAAAAATTATAACCACTATCACTATAATTATAAAACATACCTTTTATTAGGGTTTCATGGTAAAACCTACAGAGCAGAGGTAGCAACATGGAAGCAAAAAAAAGGATACGAAGAGGAGCTACCCATGATTATTCTGATTTTTAAGGATGAAAACTTTTACGGAGGGTACATTATCACACTCGAAAATTTTTAGTGCATTAAATATGCAATAATTAAGGGATTATGTTAAGTAAATTATATACATGTTTTGTGAGCTTAAGTTTGCACTCGAAAAAGTGTTTATTTTAAGAGCAACTATAGTGTCACAACAATTATTATTTAAATCTAATTTTTGTGACAAATTTAATAAAAATAAAAATAGGATTTTTAAATTAAGAATCATGCCATAGTCTTAAATAAAGAAGGAATTATATGAAAATAAGCTAAAAAGCTTAATTGTTGCAGAATATGTTGCAACAAATTTTAAGAGAGAAAGACAGTAAAAGAAAAATACTATGGTATAAGAATTAAGCAGAATAGCAATTATGCAGTATTAAAAAAATGTAGTATAATCCTTATATTGCATAAAGTTAACCATTATGAAAATTAGACTACATAAAGTTAAGCAATATAGGAATTATACTATGTGAAGGATGTCAATCAATATGAAAGGTTATGGGATCTCATAAACTGTATAGAAAATATTGATTGTATGAGAAATATACCTCTAGTATAGGAAAAATTCTATCATTGTAAATTTGGAATGTGTAAAGGTATATAGGACCCAGCATGGGACACTCCAAAGGTGTAAAATTGTCCACATCTCTGTCATAATGGCTGATTTTAACGTGTGGATAGGAGCAAAGTTTTTAATTTCAATTTAGTCCTAAACTAGGCTATGTTGCTAATAAGGAACTAAGTGATAAACACTAACTTCTCTTCATCTTTTTTCATGTAAACATGAAAAAAAAAAAAAAAAAAAACCCATTTAGCTCCCAAAAAACCAGCCACATGCCCCGTGTCCCTCTACATATTTTTAAAAATTCAACCTTTAATCAAACTTAAAATCAAGTTCAAGTGCTCTAGTTCAAGAATAGTCACTTTTGGAGCTAAAGACTTTAACTTCTTTCTATGGGTTTTAGATTCTTGAGCTTTTGATGGGTTTTAATGGATATTTTGCCATAGTTTTTGAGAAAAAGGAATAGCAAGGTTTTGAGCTTCATAAAGGAGGATCAAAATCTAAAGAAACCCTTGGTAAAAACCTTAAATTTTTATGGTATTTTAGGGTTTTTTCTAGTTTAAGTTTTGAGGTGATTTTTATAAGAAGTGTTATGAGTTATTGTCAAGGGTTTTGAGAAGCCTCCAAGTGCTAAAAGAGAGGACTAAAATTTTGAGATTGCGTACGTAAAGTTATAGTCCTTGGAAACTAAGTTAAAATTCATATTTTTTATGCACACAAAGTGTTTGTTGTGTAATTTATGATATGCATGAACTATGGCATGTAAAGGGGATATTATAGCATGATTGGTTTATGTTTTATGTTGATGATGATGATGATGATGATAGAAAGTTAGACATTAGGGTTTTATACTAAACAGGAAAATATAGTTAAACTTTATCAAAATACAAAGTTTAACTAGATTTTAAGGAATGGGTTTTTGAGGGCCTCAGAGGCGAAATTATTTTCTAATTTCAACACAAGATTTATGTGAAACATCAAGTCGGACAACTTTTGTGAAAAAATTTTGCTCGAATTCCAATCGAATCAAGTAGCAAAACCCTATTTTTTTTATGCCCATTCCAAATCTCAATGAAAATGAATGTTTTTGAGAAAATTTAAAATAAAAAAATTGTATATCTCTTCAAAATGGTTAAGAATATTAAATGGTTCATGAAAATCGCATATCAAATTTTTGAAACAAATTTTATGAGATTTTTATCACAAAAATTTTGAAAAAGAAAAACGTTTTGAAATAAAATAATTTTGACCACGGAGCTTTTGTGAGTTTTAATCCTTACGAAAAAATAGACATTTTGACATAAGGCAAATATTTTTGGTCCGAGGGACAAAAATGTCAAGATTTTATGTTTCAGGTCAAAACCGTAAAACCATGTGGAACTGTATTATTCAATATGCAAAGCTAATTTTCTATACAGCTAGGGCAGCAAGTAATCCTATGTATGAAATCCCAAAAGAATTTAAAAATTTTCTAAGAAAAAGACGAAGGACGAAATCATCAAGATTTTTGTATTATGGGTAAAAACTGTAAAGTTTGCTAAAACAGATGATTTCACAAAAGGAAAACTGATGTTTTGTTTTTCTACAATGTTGCGAGTACGAATAGTAAAGAAATGTAAGTTTTTATTTAAACAGAATATGTAAATTTTCTAAAACCTATCAAGGGCAAAATGGTCATTTTTTGTAAAACGACCAAAACAAACCTCGAAACACCCAATTTAGGAAAATGCTCCATAGCGGGGATCTTTCCGTAACTCGTAAGTGTCAAGTTGGTGTTGCAAAATGAGACATTTAGTGAAGTTACGTGATTTACGAAAAACCCTTAAGGGTAAAATCATCATTTTTGAGAAAATCGCTAAAATTGAGCCCGAACACTTCGAATTAGCAAAACGACCTTTGACAAAAAAAGTTTCATTATAAAAGGTTAGATAATAGTCAGGTGTCATTTGAACTGGACACAGAGCAAACTAATAGAAGGGAATAGATAGAGTGGGAACGCTAGAGCAATACAAAGGTAAGTTTCAAACTTCACCTATGGCATGAGGAAAGTGATTTTCAAATGTTTTTTTATATGTTTGAAATATGTTTGCATTTGTTATGCATAACGTTTTAAAAGTTCTAAGTTATGATTTGCAATATGTTTGCAATTATTAGATTTAATGCGTTAGACATTAAGTTATGTCATTCAAAATGTTTTCTAAGATTACAAGATCGGTAATCTAAACTCTCAAGTTAAGATAAATAAGTATTGTATCAGCCTCCTAGATGTGAGGTTTACAAGTTATGTTAAAGTTATAATCTCGTTGTTTGATGGCTTTAAGTCTTCCATAAGAGAATCATTATGTTTATGATCTCGTAATTGATGATGTTGGTACAAACACTTAACCCCATCAGTTCAAGTAAGATAAGAATAATAATAAAAAGTTTATGTAAGTTTAGAATGATAATAAGAAGTTCGTAATTAGAAGTTCTTAAATGAGCATAAATTGGATCATGCATTATGATAGTGCTTGTATTTCTTTTAAGTAATGTTTTTATGAAGAACATTTTATGAAAAATGTTTAAGAAATGTTTTATAAGAAACATTTATGAAAGGCGTTTCGTGAGACAGGTTTTTAAGAGAAAAGTTTTATAATGAATTTTTAATGTTTTGTAAGAATATGTTTGAACTTACTGAGTGGAAGCTCTTTATAAGTTTTTTCATGCTGTAGATAGTCCTATAAAAGACCAATGTAACTGGTTGGTGAGCTCGATGGTGTGGTGGACAGATACGAAGGTTAGGTATGGATAACACTATTGTAGTTTTCTGTTACTTAAAGAAATAGTCTTCCGCTATTTAAAATTTAAAAAAATTTTAAGGAAGTAAATGTTTTTTAATGAATTTTAGAAACATTTTGAATGATTTTAAAGTCAAGATTTGAGCTAGGTCTTAATTTGTGTTGCAATGAAAGTCGTAATAGTTTTAAAGTATGTTTAAGAAAAAAAAATTACCCAGTATTTTCTTACTTGTAACTTAAAATTAAAAATAAGAAATGATGTTTAAAAAAGCTAAGTAATGACCCGAAAAGGCAGGTTGTTACAAAAAAAAAAAAAAAAACCCACTCTGAAACTTTCTTTCCTCAAACTTGATTATTCCCCCATATGCTCCCAAAGAGATTTTGAAAATTTTGGATTCAATCCTAAACTCTTGATTGAAATGGTTAGAATTGGACATTATCTTTGTAAAACAAAAGGTATAGCATCAAATGAAAAGAAACAAATGGTAAAGGAAAACTAAAGGACAAAACAAAATTCTAGAGAAAAGGAAGAGCATCTCTATTTAAAACTACCATATTCCCTGAACCACAAGTAGATTGGTACCAGATAACTACTCTCTTTTGTTCATTCTCTCCCTTCATATTCTAGATAGACTATCCCCCATAGACAACCAAAGGTGAAAAAGAGTGAATCAAAATTAAGTTACGTGAATCCCAAAACTAAACGATGAATTGATAGCAACAACATTCATTGAAACAATCACAATATAACAATTACAAAGATTTTTTGAGGTTGAACCTATTTAGAGAGATTGGGTGTGACTAGGGGTGAACAAAAAACCCAATAACCCAACGAACTAAATTAACCCACCCAACCCAACCCAACCCAAGATAACCCGAACTCGATGAGTAATTCAACCCTACTTGAGGTTTCATTGGGTGGGCTTAGGTTGGGATTTTTTCAATCTATCATAACCTAAACTCACCCCATCTATTGACATTTATACATATATAAAGAATTTATATTATATATTTATAATTTTAAAATACATATTACACATACACAAAGTTAAAAAAGGTATTTTGGCGTATATTATTTTTAGCATCCTTGAATCATTTGGTTCTTCTTACTTTTTATTTATTTTTTGATAAATGCTCTTCTTTGGATCTATAAGAAGTTGACAAATGCATTTTGACAAAAAGTGTATGTGTATTATTTGTTTTGTATCTACATTAATAAATGGAAGCTTATTATGTTTTATATCAAGTGATGGATATTGCATTACAAATGTAGATGATGTTTAAGTAGAGATACTTAGAATTAGAGATTGGAAATTATGCACTATATTGGTTGTTGTTTTTAGTATTTTGTTGTATCGATTTCTATTATAGCTTATTTGTTAGTTAATGACTTAATGTATTTAATTTGAATTTGTGCTGCGGAGCTTAATCTTTAGGTTGGTTTTAACTTATTGAAACAATTTTAGACCTTTATAAGACTAATATCTTATAGATTTTAGCTTTTTGATTCATTTGAGGTTAAATTGTTAGTTTTGATCCCTTTTTTTTTCCTTTTCATATTACTCAATCCGACCAATTGAGTGGCTTGGTTTTAAACTTTGGGTTGATTGGATGGCTTAAACTTAAAAAAAGTATTTACACAAGTGTCCGTTTTGAGCCTATTAAATCTAAATACATCTACTTATAAACATTATTACAATACTATCTATTTTTTAAATTTTGGCAACTTAAAATGCCCATTATACCTCAGTGTTTATTTTTGTAAGCTTGAAAAATTTTTGGCCTTTTTTATTTATTACTATATTGGTATTATATTAAATGATATGCTGATTCCATCCTTTTTATATATACGCGAGATATCTTTTTTTTTTTTTAGTGGGCCTTGCGTTTTTGGGTAATTAATAAGGTAACTTTGTGAATGTCTGATAGTGTAGACTGCTTTCATTTTTCTTCCCATGTTTATATTTTGAATTTTAATGTCCAACTTTATTCTTATTGAACGGGTGCATTAACATTGCTGCTTGCTTGGCATGCTTCATCACGTTTGCTCCCTTTTTTTCAGAATTTTTTTTGTTGTTTTTTGTTTTTTTAATCATTTTCCCTACTTCATTTCAGACATTTGCTCATTGTTGCTATATGCATTTCCAATTTTTTTTTTTTTCATGCCACTGGTTTCAAGTAAAGAGTCTCTTTTTTAGGGGGCTTTTTAACGTTTTCATCACAAAGAATATGTAAGCATATACTATGGTGAAATGTTCCATTAACAACCATAATTATCATTGTGACAGTGTTGTGTACAAATTTTCATTGTGATAACGACGTGTTCATTATTCTCGATATAATTGTGATAATTATGTAGTCAATATTATGATTATCGTTCTTTTTTTTGTTTTTTTTTGTTTCATAACGACTTATGCCTTATTATGTAACAAATTTTTACTTATAATTATGTATTCGTTATCAAAATCATATTTTTTGATTAGTCTTTCAATTTTTTTTTCTACGTCTACACATCAAGTTCTAAGTCTTTATCATAATTTTCTTATTCATTATGTTAATAAAGGTCTTTTTAATTATAATTATGATTAATTATGTTAATAAAGGTATCTGACTTATTAAAAACTTTCACAAAATACAAAAAGGAGCCGTTTTAATGTAGGATCAGTATTGAGTGGAAACGCTATTCACTATGCAGTATTCTTTTGATATTCAATATGATCTTAATCAAATTTGTGTAGATTAGGAAGTTTTCTTTTACAAAAGAAAAAAAAAACATTATAATAAAACATTTGACTTAACGATTTTGAATTCGGTTATGGTTGTCCCAAAAACCCTTGTTCTCTTTTGTTTATTTGGTTTCTTTTTTTAAATTTCATAATAAATATGTAATCTATCATAATAATCATATTTAACTTTCATGTTTAAAAAGGAAATAATGGGAATTCATATTTTGTGTTGATTCACTTTGTTATGTTTCCTAATTTAAGCATTCACAACAAGTGTCATTGTGGATAGTTTTGTAATTAAACGAGTTTACTAGCAATTTTAAATTCAATGTGTTATAAATAGACGGTATGTAAATCACCCAACTTAAAGCCAACCCAACCAAACTTTGATTTGGTGGGTTGAGAATTTCAAAAAAGCTTCCCAACCCACCCGATGTTCACCCTTAGATGTGGCCCACTAAACTTTGATTTGGTGGGTTGAGAATTTCAAAAAAGCTTCCCAACCCACCCGATTAAGGGTGAACGGCGGGCGGTTTGATGGTTTTTGGGTGGGTACGGTGCGGTTTTTTTGGATGACGAGTTGGCGATTAACCAACCCACAAACCGCCCACCCGCAAACAGCCCACCACATGGCGGGCGATTTTGGTTTGGTTTTGGGTGGTTATGAGCGGGTGCGGGCGGGTTGAGACGGTTTAGACCTATGCTATTGCCCAATGTAATTTTTTAGACCTTTTTTTTAGAAAGTGAAGAAAATTTATAGAAAATATAAGATGATAATACATAAAGCATTTCCAACAAGTTTGATGCTTAAAGACAGTGACCATATTCAAAAGTACAAATTAAGAAACATAATCATTCACTGCAACAAGAAACATCAATTACATATAAAGTGATGAACAAAATCAAGAGTACATAAAGATTAAAGCCTATTCACTGGGTTCGAAAATAATAGAATGATACAAATGAAATGATGAACAAAGCCAAGTGTTCTTTTTCTTTTAGGGCTTTTTCTACTAACTTACTTGATTTAAATTTTGATCACTTCATAAAATAATAGGTGAATTTCCAGTTTCTAATATATCAAAAGGCAGCCGAGCCCATGCTTGAAGTGTTAGATTGTTCAATCATCTCTAAAATAAGAACAAAATCAAATAAATGATAAGTTTTTTAAAAAAAATATATAGGCGGTGGATGCGGGTTGAACCCGCCCTCAAAAACTTAAAACTAAACCCGCCCACTGAATATATTGGTGGGCGGGTTCAACCAGCCCACCAGTGGGTTGCTAACGTAAACCTGTTTTTTTTTAGATGGGCGGGCGCGTGCGCAGGCGATTGGAGGGTGCGAGGCGGTTTTTGTACAGCCCTGCACCCAATGTTCACCCTTAGATGTGGCCCTAGGCACTGGGAGTTTCCTCGTCTGAAATTGAAGAATGAGTCACATAATTACAAATTGCAACTCAAAAACATCAAAATTCAGGTATGATTCCATTATATTTGGAATACAAAAACACAATTATTTCAGAAACAGCAAATCCAAAGGAACAAATGATTGAAACAAACATAAAATTTAAAGGAGTTTCAAGATAAAAAGATCTATAACCAGACAAATTTAGAAATGGCATATCCAAGCAACAAATGAGTAAAAAATTAAAATTGTAAAGTTGTTTGATAAACATGTGTTGAATATTACGAATTTTTCGAATATATTCAAGCATATAGAGGGCTAACAAAAAAACCTAATAATATAACAAAGTTTCTACCCCGCCGCCCAACTTAAGAGATTGATAGCATACGCATCTTGCAGGTCCCAAGGCATCTCATCTCCCAATATATCATCATTTGTCATCGCTACATCTAACTCATGACTCCTACAAGAGCATGGAAAGGTGAACAGAACATACATGTCAGATCTAAAATAAGGAGCACAGCATAAACAAGAACAAAAGGAACAAGTAGAAAAAAATAACCACATTGAACGACAAAGTTAAAACTCCAATAAAGGAAGAAGGTACAAAAAGACTTTTTCCTCAAAAAATAGCGGTCCATACACAGCAAATTTCAATTTCAATTCATAGAGAGCACAGGAAGGTTGTATTTGCTTTAAAAGAAAAAAAGAGAGATAAAAATTGTCTAGTTTACAGAATATTTATGTTGATGCTATTCAGCTAAAATTTGGAGAGAAATCCACTTGAAGGTAACCAAATTTTGTCTTGTTGCATTTTAGGGGCAACCAAATAGAGGTGGACTGGAAACTATAAAGTACAGTCAAACCGTGTTATAAAATACAATTCTCCTATTATTCTATTGGACATTCTGATGCGACCATAATCAATCTTGTTTCCAGAAAAAATATAATTTCCCGCTTAAGTGATTCACATTCATCTTAAATCCTATGTCCTCCATATACATCAAACACCTCTTTGACGTGTAAGTTATAGTAAAGAAAAAGCATACATGCACGGGAGCAGCTGAACCTTCATCATCATCATCTGGTGCTGCTTCTGCATTGAGATCAAATTCAGATCTCTTCCATTCCGGAGTTGGTGGGCAAGTAACCTTTTTAGGCTTCCTTTCATGATAAAATGTGTATAATGCATCAATATAATCAGGTTTGTAGATGCCTGGAGGGCGCACTTCAGCAAAAATAGCAATTGCCTGTTTGATCAGAGAAGAAACAAGGACATAATAAACAAGTTGTTTAAGCAGAAAACAAAATAAACACACAAAACTAAGTACAAAACTGACCCGAGTGACGGACATTGACAGCTGTGAACGCATCAGGTAATGGATAATCATATATCCTGTCCGATTGTGCCCATGTGTGCAATGAACAAGTATGCACCTCTGTGTGTTTCTGACGCAAGAGGAATTGCAAAACCTGGAGAAGAAAAAGCAATGAGTAGTTGTATGCGTGACCAAAATACCACTATGTTGAAGAAGGTTTCCGAAATTTGCAATTCAAAAACATTAGTAGTTATTATCTTTAATCAGTGAAAATAAAACATTCAAAGAAAAAACAAGGAAAGGGAATGCATAGAGAGACAATCCATGCATACTACAATATAAGATAAAACACAGACAAGCACATAGTAAGAAAAGATAAAATTACAACATATATCATATATGTGTATAGAACGAATAGAGACATGTTGACGAGAAAACAAACCTCATAGACAAACTGGCTGACAGATGGATTGTCAGGCATAGAGGCCCGCCCCTTGCATTGGATCTACATTACAGGCACAATGGGGGAAAAAGGTTTCATTCAGGAACATGAGTGAAAACAAAACTATATGCATATATGGGATCAAACTACTGACCTTAACATGTTTAATACCCTCTTTCTTCAGATCCGTTGTTTGATAGTAACGAGGAGTATTTGTCAAATCAATCACTAAACCAAGCCGAAATCTGAACATGATTAAACAATAAATAGTCATTCAAATAGCAAAGAAGAAAAGCATCTTAATAATACTTCGTAATGGGAAAAGAACTCCTTTTCTAGTGCAAAGTACTTACTTTTCTTCCTAAAACCCTCTGTTGATTAATTACTTGTTTGAACGAGTATCTTTTACCAGGAATAATACAATCATTACAAGATTCAACAATTGGAACCTTAGAAGGTATCATGCAAAATATTTCGTTACCCGCTGGAGGGCAATCCAACCAACCTGCATTACAAAACCAAATGAAGAACCACCAAGACACACTTAAGAATGACAACAAAGAAGAGCAAAAGAAAGAGAATGGCATCATTAATTAACATAATTACAGGATATCAATCCCCTAACTATAAGAATGTGTAGGTAGATATACAATCTGCTATGATGACCGAGACACATAAATATCTTAACCTTCTGAAGATCAAACCAAAACTTTCTGACCAGCTAACCACATACTAAGTACTCATTAAGTTCTAGATGCAAAATTATAAAACGCATATAAAGTTACTAAGAATTCCTTCCGACTAACCTAATACAACTACATAAGTATTCTTCTTAAATGATCCACCATGCTAATCTAGTATGACGCTAGATAAAATGAAATAAGATTTGGTACATCATGAATTGCTCAAATACAGTGAAAAGTGAAAAGACACTATCATGCAACTTCAAAAAACAAAAATCAAATCAGAAAATAAAAATTTAAAAAAATTAAAAAAGGGAGAGAATTTGGCAGTTGGCACTTAACCACTGTCCTTGTGCACAAAAAAAATAAATAAACAGTCAAACAAAAACTTACCAGGGGGCGGCCTGCTCTTACTGTAAGTTTTGAGTGAGTTTGATTGAAATTGATCATAGTAAGGTGGTTGAGACATTTGCACTGACCCATCATCTATGCAGTCTCTTTTTAGACGCATATGTCTTTCTTCGCGCTCCTAAGAGAAGAAGCATACATGCACATATGAAGTATATGCAAACCAACAAATGAAAAGAAACAAATTTTTAAAATCAGTTCTTAAGGCAGAACTACAGATAATTCCAATATGTAATTTCATAGAATTCAGAATCAGTATGGGTTCTAGCAAGCTGTCTCTGTTTGACAAGAGAGGGAGATAGAAACCGATCGAGGTTCCATCACACAGTTATATCTTGCCGAAATTGACAAACACGGAAGGGACCCAGAATCTTTTATATTCCAAAATTTTATAGACCATAAAGGTTAAGACACATCCTTGCTATTAAGAATGGTAAATTACTGGTTTTTTCTTCTCCTTTTTTTTCATAATTGTAGGATGTGGTCTCAATGGAGTCAAATATGTAACGTCACTCCAGATTGCTAAAATACGAGTTTTGTGAACCACATTGACATTCTTGAACAAAGCAACTCGCTAAGGCAATATGAGAAAAGGTGAGAGTACAAAACTACTATGAAAACTGGCTAGATTTAGGTTCTTACTACAAGTACAGAACAACAATAGCAAAGACAATTCATTCATCCAATTAACATGAGCTCGAGGCATGCCAAACCAAACACGAAACGAGAAAAGATATATCCGAAGCGCGATGTCGACTGCAGACTCTACACGTTCTTCGGGTTCGGGTGCACTGTACTCTTCTATATGCCTATCAAATGTCTCTTCGTCTTCTTCAGGTACCGGGGAGGCATTCAAGTCCATCGCAACAATTAATCATAATCCATCATGAAACATTCACCAGCAAAGGTTCTCGAGGGCCCACAACTCACTTTTCTTCTAACAATACCTACCATGCCATTTGAATAAAAAACTTGGATTAACAACGTTCAAACTAAAATTACAAAAAGAAAATAATAATACAAAGCGAAAACCAAGAATGGAGGAGCAGCTTGGCTTACGGGTGGCTATAAACCGGCTCGGAAGGAGGTTTTGGCTACGTTGCTCGCGACGGCAGAAATACCTGAGAGCGGACTCCGGTACCCAGCGGATCGCACCGGGGAGGGTCGAGGGCTGGGGATGCGGGACGGGGCACGGGGGCCACCGACAAGCTTTTCCCCCTTCAAAATGTGAGCCTATGCTGAGATTAGGGCCGGCAATACGGGTTGCGACACGACGACACGACACGAATCCGACACGATTTTTTGCGGGTTAGTGTCGAAAAATTTGACCACGGGTCATTTTAGTGTCGACCCGAAACTGACCCGTCAAAAAACGGGTCATGTTCGGGTCAACCCGTCTGACACGAAAATGACCCGTTTCTGACCCGTATTTAATTAATTAGCTTTTAAAAAATTAATATTATTTCATATATAATATAAGCTCTTAAAATATCAAACCTTACCTCTCTTATCACTCATCTTCTTGTTGAAGTGGTATGAAACTCTTCTAATTTTATTTTTTTTTAATATTTTATATATTAATGTGGGCGGGTTAGAGGCGGGTTGCAGGTCATAATCGGGTTACGGGTCAAAATCGGGTCACGGGTTATTATTTTTTGACACTGTGCATAAGAAACGGGTTGACACGGGTTGGGTTAGTGTCAACCCGTGTCAAAACGGGTCGGGTTAGGGTTGAGAATTCTCAACCCGTTCGGGTCACGGGTCGGGTTAGTGTCGACCTAATTTTGTAAAAATTAACTCCAACCCGACACGAACCCGACCCGCCAACCTGTTTTGCCACCCCTAGCTGAGATGTTTGTTTTATTTTTTATTTTCAATTTTAGGTTTTTACAGTTACAAGTAAATACTAGCATTGTCTTTCTCATTATTAAAATATGCAAATTGACCTATGTGTTTTTTACATTGTACTAAAGATTTATTTAATATATTATATTATATTATATTGTATTATATAATACAATATAATACAATATAATTTGATACAATACAATAGAATATAACACGATGTGTCAAACATGTCCTAAAGCAATTAATTTTTAAAAAACTCTAAATGCTTTTCCTTTAAATCCTAAATCCCTATTCTCTCTTATAAAATACAAAAATTTTTGTCTCTTTTGTTCTCTTTTCTCTAAATCTTTCCTTATTCTCTCTAATTTCTTTCTATTTCTCTCTCGTTTTCTTTCCTTATTCTCTTTCTTTCTTAATTTTTCTACATTAGTTATAGTATAATTTTCTAAAATGTTATTAAATGCCCTGAACCCTAAGTAACATAAAATTTTTAACTTACCCTTTTATAAATAACCTTCAAATCAATTTTGTAAAACAATAATTGAAAATCTAAATAAAATATTAAACAAAACTTATCAAATAAAATCATATATGCGGGTTTTTTGTTTTTTTTTTTTGTCTTTATTTTTTATATTTTATAGTTTTACAAAATTAACTTAGGGTTCATTTTTCTAGGGCAAGTTGGCAATTTCATGTCCTAAAATACGGGCTCAAGGTAACATAATGATGTTTTTAAAAACAATAAAGGTACATTTTTGATGTTATTCAAAAACAAGGTCCAATTTGATATTACGTTAAAACAAGGGATGTTAAAATGATAATAGTTGTTATTCTTATTTTATTTATTATTTGCAATAGTTAGTTCATTTATTTTTTTAGATAGAAATTTAGATAAGTTTTTTTATAGATCATTTAGAAATGTAGTTCAAACCAAGAATATGAATAAAAATTGGTTTAAAATTTAAATTTTATGACAAAAAAAGTTGTAATAAAATTGGATTGAATCATAATTTATATTTTCAATTATGTTTTCAAATGACCTATTAGTTGTCCCTTTTTTTTAAGTTACTAGTTGCAAGCACGTACTATGTTCATGCATATTCAATTCATTAAACTTTCTAGATTCAAAGATTTAAATTTTCATAAACAGGTGTTTATGGCTATTTTTATACAGTGCTCCTTCAAAAAGCCTAGGCCCAACATTCTGTCCTTCACCATCAATGGGCTCGGTACATGGACCTAATCTACACTCAGGTAACTCACATAGGTTGTGACTTAGTGGACCATAACTAAGCAAAAGTGCTTGTTCATTTTGGCTTAGTCTAATTTTGATCCTACTTAGGATTATATTAATTGAGTTTGAATTAGACAAGTGATAGAGAAATCAACCTAATAACTCATTTTTCCATCCTTAGAAATCACCAACGAGAAAACGCAAGTCTAAAAGCCATAAATTGACCATGAAACCTAAGAAAATCCCTAAAAAGGCCAAAAAAACCTACAAAAACTGATTAGATTTTATGTCAAAAGCTGCTCCTCGGAGCATCTCTGACACACCTACGAGAACCTCTATAGTTGTATTTTCAACGGTGCTCTAAAGCACATCATACTCTGACTCTTTTTTAGATGAATATGGCAAAACAATGACTGTTAGAGATAGAATGACATTCCCCAACCCCAAGAGATAGTAAGTTCAACCTGGTCAACATATCAGACTTTGACTTTGGTCAGCTTAAAAGGTAGATTTTTGTCTTTAAATCATACCATTTTTAGCAAGAACAAAATCTATGCTTAGAAAGCCATTTGATAAATTTTCTTGAAGGAGAAAGTCTGGATACATGTCTTACGCTAACACAGAGCATGTTTCCCAAAGCAACCGTCAAAAACTTCCCCACCTTCCCTCCCAACTTCTCAATTTGTTTCTATATATGAAGATCAGCTTGATCTCTCTCTTTGTTTGCAAAATTCAGGCCATTCTTCCCCTCATTATCTCTCATTTCTCTTTCTAAGTTTGCACCCTTCAGACTTAGAAAGCTCTTCCAAGGTTCATGTCCTTTGGACCTTACTACTCTAAAAGAGTCCTTCTAAGGCCCTTAGCTACTCTAAGAGTCCTGAGAATCCCTTCAGACACTTCCAAGATACAGTGCAAGGTTTGTGCCCTTCAAACATGTAGACTTTTGAAAGACAATCTCTTGGATCACTGCGATACCTTTTAGACACCACTAATGCCTTAAAACACCCAGAATAGTCTTACAATGGGAGACTTCTTCATCAATTTTTTCCTTATTTCTTCCACCATACGTCGCTCAAGTGTAGCTCCATTTTGCTCTCTTATGACTAAGTTTTGGTGAGAATACAAAGGAAGTAGGCCTTAGTCATAGTTCTCTTTCATATCACTTCAGACCTAACAGTCCCTATCATTTCGTTGGAGGTTCTACCGCCCTTTTTTGACAAGTTTTTTTGAAGATCTTTGACTTTGTTGGAACCACTACCAATGAATCAAAGATGTACACAATGCACCCCAACATGTCATACCTTTGAAATCTACTGGATCCCAAAAGAGGGCGTTTGGTTGCTTGTATGAATTTTTTTTTTTTAGATTCCCAAGATTACCATTTTAGTGTGTTTGGTTGTGTATGGTAATGTTAATGTATTTTTGTTATAAAATCAATAATTTTAATTTTTAAAACTACTTAAATCTAATAAAAATAGATAATTATGATCTTTACCCAACGTTTTATCCTTGTCCATACTCAAATATGTATAAGATCCCACTTTAGTTTTAAGTTTTATTCAGGACGGTGTAAAAAATAAAGTAAGTTTAATATATATATATATATATGTGTATATATATATATAACATTAAAAAAAGAGTCTTAGTCTTAAAAACTATTATGGCATCTTCGTCCATATCATCTTAACACTTCACAAATGTCTATATGTTTTGCGGTTCTAGGTCAGGAAAGGGTACTAATCACATTAAAGCTACATTTTATTTAGGTTATGTCTTGGCTAAGAAAGTGATGAATCTTGTGTATGAAGTGAGTAGTCTAGGTTTAATGGGTACTGTTACTGCAAGAGTTTGTCCTGGAGTTATTGGAACCTTATAAATTATTCCATGTGTCTATGCTCAAGAACGTCTATATGGTCATCATTATCATTTTAGTGTGTTTAGTTTGCATGGTAATGTAAATGTATTTTTGTTAATAAAATAATAATTTTAAATTTTAAAACTACTTAAATCTAATAAAAATAGATAATTATCATCTTCATACCCTAATTTCGAATGAAAATTTTAAATTTGCTAACATCATAATTTATAAATCTAAAATTTAATTTTCAACATATTAATCACGGTTAAAAAAAAGAACAAAAGTCAAAGTTATTAAACGAATAAAAAAGGTGAATATGAACTTTCAAAAAAAATAATTTGAAAGAGAAATTTTCATAAATGCTTTTTTTGAACTTACTTTTCATAAATGTCACAATGTTTGAGTGTAGTATGTAACACCCAAGAATTTTTAATGCATTAAAATTATAATAAGTTAAGAATAGTGCTAAGACAAAAATACAATTTAAGGAAAAAAATACTATATAATAACATGAAAAATTATACAGTATTAGAATAATGCAGTGTAAGAAAATACACTGATAAAGTTATGTAGTATGAAAATTACACTGCAAAAGTAATGTAGTATAAGAATTAAACTGTTTAAGATTAAATAGTACAAAAATTAGACTGTTTAAGTTAAAACAGTATAGGAACAAAGATAGAAGTTATAATAAGAAATGAATGTTCATAAGATACTCATAAATCAATGATCATAATTGAGCATAAACGAAATGTTTAAGCTCAAAAGAATCGCATAGTTAGTCATCTAATGTCTGGTTGTTCTCAGGCACTCTTGTTCCATAGAATACCAAAAATCACTTTTGGACCTCCAATACTCTGTTATCTTGATCTACTTTTTCTTGTTATACATGTAGTCAATACCAAATAACTCTAACAGAGTAAGATTTGCTCAAACAGATAACACCATTGGGCGCAAGAATATCATAACGTGTTGTGAGCTCATCTTCTTGATTTTTGAGCCGTGAGCCGTCAGCCATCTATGGGCCATCATTGACCATGTTTGTTTAACATTGACTTAATACTGCTAATGGACGATATCTACCATTGACTTATAGGGACATTATAGCATATAACATTATATTCATCCATAGACCTTTGCCTCCTCATTGCTCATCCGGAAGTGCCGACATCGAAGGCTATATACCCTACATAAGCATTAATTGTTAAATACTAATTTTTCTTCTTACTTAACTTAACTTACTTACTTGAGCTATAGTGTAACAGACATATGACAGCGCGAGATAGAATGGTAGGGTACCGCTCTGATACCACCTGTGACGACCCGCCTTTTCGGGCAGTCACTTAACTTTCTTAAACATCGTTCTTAAACTTTAATCACTGAATTAAATTTTTTTTCTTTTACTATTAACATCCTTGAAAAACATACTTAAAATTGTTGCGACCTCTGTTACCATTCAAGTTGAGACCTCTCTCAACACTTGTCTTTAAAACCATTTCAAATTGTTTTTTTAAAACTTAATAAGAAACATAAATTGATTCATAGTTTAAAACTTAACTTTGTAATTACATAAAACATTTCGTGAAATATATCTTAAAACTTGAAAACATTTCTTCAAACTTTGTTTTTCTTAAAACTTTGAGAACATTAAATCAAATAGTGGAAAAACATTTTATTTGAGTAGCAGAAACAAACTGTGGTGGTATCCATGCCCAAACCCTCGTATCTGTCCTCTGCAGCACCCAGCTCTTCTAACGGGCCCTACTGGTCACCCATAAAACTACCTATAGCATAAACCAACTTTTAATAAGCTTTCGCTTAGTAAGTTCAAACATAATCTCACTAATCATTTAAACATGCTTTAAAAACTTTTCTCATAAAAAACCTTTCTCTTATAACATTTTTCATAAATATTTTTCATAAACATTTTCCATAAAACATTTCTAAAACATTTTTTATAAATGATTTTCATAAAATACTTAACATGTAGCAATCCTTAGAATGCTTTTCATAAAATGTTATTTATAAACCTTTTCTTGTAACCATGAAAATGTTTTCATAAACACTTAACATAAAATATGTTAGACATGTATGCTCTAAGGAGTAAAAATGTAATAAGTTTTTGGAGACATTTTTATCAATAAAGAATTTATTTATTGTTTATATACCAAATTTTATCCTCTCTACGTTCATATTTGTTGAATGTATGTTAAGCAAACAAAAGTCTAAGACTGTCAGTCTAAACTTTAAGAATTGAGCATATAATGGACAGATTATGCAGAACAAAAGATTCTTAAGGTGATGGTCTAAATCATAAGATCTGCAATCAAGAGAATAAAGTTGGGCGCTTTATTTTTATAAAGATTGTTATGTTGTCTATATCCTAATTGGAAGATGGTTTGTCTTGGCCATCAAAGGTGAACTCCATGAATAGAAACATTGGCATGTTGTCATAGGTGACAATATGTTGGATCGAGACATAAAGTGAATTGATTTGGATTAATAATTCTGTCTCGGCAAATCAATTCATTTTAGACAATCATTTGTATTGTATCTTAATCCTAAGATGAAAGTGGGCTCATTGTCTTGACTTGTGTCTTTTGATGTACCAAAGGGTGATACCCACATCTTAATAATGGTATGCATGTTGGTACGTTGGAGGCATAACTCTTGATAGCGTAGACCTATTATTCATAGATATAGAATCCATAGCTCCTCTTTAAGAGTAGTGATATTCTCTTATATGTGTTTTCCTATAATTGAAAAACTGGAGCACTCAACCATTTGGATACATAGGTGTAACCAAATGGTATACTGTCTTTGGATGGTAAGTTTTTCAAAGGTGAAATAATGGAACGTAAGATAAAAATAATCAGAAAGATAAGGCAGAACTTGTCCTTAAGCCGATTATGGATAATCATATAGGGATACGATACACTATGATATGTCATGGAGACTTAGCTATATGGGCTTCGTAATTCTATATAGTTCGAGAGTGTAACTCCAAGCGTTTAGTGGAGTAGAGTTGGAGTTGATAATTATGAAATCTATATCTGGGATATTGGGTTTCATAATTATCGAGAGCCTAAACTATATAGTTCCATTTGGTCCCTTTTGTTGGTTCATAACATCCTGTAACGATACGGCGTGCTTTTCCAACAATTGCTGACTTATGTCAGATTTATTAGATTGATTGAAATTCGAAAGAATTAAATAATTCATGTTTGTTTATTGGTTCAATTAATTTTGTGATAAAATTAATTCAAGATAAACTTGTTGAATTATTGGGATCGGATAATTCTTGTCTGTTTATTGGTTGATTTAATTTTGAATAAATTAAATCAAGATAGACTTGTAGAATTATTAGGAATTCATTTATTTTCCTAGAGATTATCTAGATAAAGTTGTTTTAATCAGATAATTTTTCTATTGGATTATTTGAATTAAAACTGAGACTTTATCCTATAGAATCTTGGGTGGAAAATAAAAGATTCGTTGAAATATTAATCGGCAGTTTGGCCTGCCGATAAGCGAATGATAAGATCACGCATTTTTATGCGGATCTTATTAGATATTGATCCAAATTTGTTTCTGATTCAAATTTTGAGACCTAATCTGATAAGGACTGACCCCCTTGGACCCAACCTCTGGAAATAGGGAGTAAGTCTTAAGAGTTACTTAGATCAATTAAGAGATTAAGAGTGATACTCTATTGGTGAGAATCTAGAAACTCCCTTAGAGCTCTTGTTCACAAATCACGAACACTAGCTTTGGGTTCTCTCAATTGATTGGAAGGAGAGTCACCTAGAGGAAGAGCTGTACGTGTGAGCCCACACTCATTCCGATTGTGGATAGAGAATAGCAAAGAAGACTAGTTGGTTGAGACTCTTCTAGAACGTAACTTCTCTTCACTGATTACAGGAGCTTTTCGGCACACAAAGGTTAGTAAGATTTGGTTAATTTATGCATATAGCATGTCAAACTTGTGTTTTGAAAATTACTCTGATATAAAATTTTTTAAATTCTGCTGCGTACTTTTTTTCAACAATTGGTATTAGAGCTAGGTTTTTATATAAATGTACGAGTTTGTGATCATACTATATGTATAAATTTTGTGATCTTAATCTCTCTTATGCTTGAATTTCATTTTATAGAGAGTTGGTACTCTAGGTTTCTATATATTTTATATGTTGTTGTGGATTATGTGGTGAATGTTCATTAATTAATTATTGTTGATTAAATGGTGATTTAATTAATTATTAATTAATTAATTTATACCGGTTATGGTTTCTTAGATGATAGAATATGTATATGGGTTTTTCATGTAATTAGATGGTGGACTATCATCTCCGTCTAGGAATTATTATTTATTTTTAAATTTGTAAGAATTTTATAATTAAATAATCATTCGGAGAAGACGAATCTAGAAGAATGATGATAGCGCTTCCAGGTATTTCTTGAGTCTCTAATTTTATGTTTTTGAATTTTTGAAAATAAATTCGATGAATTGCATTAAAAATTGTATTTTTTGGAATGGGAGATTTTTGCTCGGTCAGCATACTGAACCTCACAGTTCGACAGGCCGATGGTCGTAGATCGATAGGCCAAACGTGAGGTTCGGTAGGCCGTCAATGGGGCAAAAATCAAGAGGCTCTGGTGACAGGCCGAACCTTTAGTTCGGTAGGTCGATCTATCATGAGTCGGCAGGCCGATCTTCCTGATTGTAGACTGATCGGTCATGACTGGCAGGCCAATCTGGGTGATCAGATCGGCTTGCCGACTGAAAGCTATAAAATTTTCAAAAAAGGTACAATTTTTCCAGTGTAGTTTTAATTTATTTTTGGGACGATTCTGAGAGACATTAAATTTGGATATGACCGGAAATATGTAATATTCGATTCATATGGGATTGAAGACTTAAAGATGGATATTACATGATGAGAGATACAACCTGAGAATTCAAGGATGAAAAATCGATAATATGTTTCGATTATTCTCTTGTAATTTTTGATTTCTATTCTCTAGGGTGGAACCATAATATTTTGTTTATTATTATTTTACTTGTAGCTTTGCTTTGTTTGTCTGCATTATAATATGATTTGTCACATACATTGATAACATATCATATAGAATAGGAAGTGCCGCTCATATAAAAATTGTTCATGTATGATTTTAAAATAAAACCTTGATTTCAAAAGATTGAGTAGGAGAAGGTTTTCAAATAGAGGACTACGGCCTCCATCGTTGGTCCATAGAAAGAACATGGTGGTCCCAACCCCTAGGAAGGGATTTCTATCATGTACCAGATTGGATCTCTAAGAGGATAAGGTATTTTAGCATGATTTATAGTTGCACACCCCTGGGTGATGATTATAAATCATGGATAAAATATTGAAACGATGGTTATACACTCACGTTAATTTATTATTAACCTCCCCTAGGAGCTCTATTAATAAAATTAATGGCCAAAGAAACGATTATTAATATATGTTGGATCATACGGGCCTTGGATGACATATATTAATCAGGAGGGGATCCGTGTTCCTGATTGAATTTGGCATGACTCCCCTAGGAGCTTGTTGAATTCTGAGTTGGGAATTATCGTTGTAAGGTTGTGATATTTTCAAGGTTTTGACACATAAACACATTTGTATGTTTTTACATTATTGTGTTATCTTACTAAATTAGTATTATATGTTTGCTTATGTTGGTATATGATTCTTTATTATAGATTAAAAATGACTAAAAATGCTTTATCTTCGATCCTTGACAAAAACATATTAACTGGAGAGAATTATAATGATTGAAAACGAAACCTAGATACAGTCCTATACTTTAAGAAAGTGAAATATGTACTGACAACCTCTGGTCTTCCTGAGCCTACGGGAGACTCAACTAATGAGCAATTCCAAGCGTACGATCGCTGGAAAGATGCAAACGATCAGGCCCGCTGCTATGTTATGGCTAGCATGAATAACGTGCTGCAGGCTCAACATTAGGATTATGAGACTGCAAAGTAGATCTTGGATAATCTTGAAGACATGTTTGGAGGCCAAGCCATAACAAAGCGGCAAGGGGTGCTTTGGAAACTTCTTAACTGTAAGCAGAGGCTGGGGACATTTATAAAGGAGCACATGATGTTGGTCATGGGTTACCTCGCTAAGGCTCAAACCAATGGAGCAGGCATCGATGCTGAAACTCAGATGACTATGGTCTTTGAGACTTTGTCAAAGGAATTTATTCCGTTTAGAGCTACTTTTAATTTAAGCAATAGATGGGATATGACCTTAACAGAGTTAATGAAACAGTTACAGGAGTTCAAACTGCTGATTAAAGAGTCTCCTGTGGGTGGAGAGGCCAATATGATAGCTGCTTCTAGTTCCAATCCCAATTCTGGGAATGGAAAGAAGCAACAGGCCAAGAACGGGAAGTCTTCTATTCCTGCTAGCACCAAGAGCAAGAAGAAGAAGAAGAAGAACCTAAAGAAGCTTAAGTGCTTCTTCTGTGGGAAGGTCGGACACATCAAGAAGCATTGCAAGACTTCCTTTCCAAAAGAGGTAGGTGTGATCTTTTGTATTTAGAAACTTGTTTGGTTGAGGAATCCAGTGACATTTGGGTCATAGATTCTGGTGCAACTAATCATGTTTGTGTTTCTCTATAGGGGTTCAAAGAAACAAGAAGTTTGCTTCATGAAGACTTCATGCTTCGGATGGGCGATGGATCCTTGGTCTCAGCAGAAGCAGTGTGAGACATCCATCTTTATTTTGATAATTATGGGAATTTGTTTTGCAAGATTGTTTTTATCTTCCTGAATTTAAAAGGAATTTAATTTCTATAGCTTGTTTATTTAAAGACTCCTATTTGGTTTCTTTTAATGATAAAGTGGTGATTCGTAAAAACAAAGCTTTAATCTATTTTGGATGGATGCAAAATAATCTATATTTTATCAAACCTAAGATGGACTTATTGCTTAATGCTGAGATGAATGATAAAAACTCTAAAAGACTTAAAACTTCTCACTCCAATGAAACTTATCTTTGGCATTTGAGCCTTGGTCATATTAACCTGAATAGGATTCAAAGGTTAGTAAGGGATGGATCTTTAAGTCACTTAAAGGTGGAATCTATACCTCAATGTGAATCTTGTTTGGAGGGTAAAATGACCAAAAGACCATACGGTTCTAAAGGCAATAGGGCCGAAAGGGTTCTAGAACTTGTACATAGTGATGTTTACGGACCAATGAACATCCGAGCACGAGGAGGGTATGAGTACTTCGTCACTTTTATTGACGATTACTCAAGGTACGGGTATGTGTACCTAATGCACCACAAAAGCGACCACAAAAGCGAAACTTTTGACAAGTTTAGGGAGTTTTGGGCTAAGGTGGAAAAGTAATTGGGTAGACCCATAAAGGCACTTTGATCTGATCGAGGTGGTGAATACCTTTCTGGTGAGTTCTTGGGACACTTATTAGAGAATGGGATTTTATCCCATTTGACTGCGCTAGGTACTCTACAGCAGAACGGCGTAGCGGAGAGAAGAAATAGGACTTTATTGGACATGGTCAGGTCCATGATAAGTTATTCATCATTACCTTTATCCTTTTAGGGATATGCACAACAAACTGCATGTTATCTTTTGAACAATCTGCCTTCAAAATCGGTCCCTAAAACTCCTCACGAGTTGTGGACGAGTAGGAAGACATCCTTAAACCATATTCGCATATGGGGATGTCCAGCTCATGTCCTGTTTAAGGATCCAAATAAGTTGGAAGCACGTTCAAAATTTTACGTGTTTGTAGGATATCCAAAAGGGACTAAAGGGGGTTTTTTATAACCCGAAGGAAAATAAAGTCGTGGTTTCAACTAATGCAACTTTTCTTGAGGAGAGTTACATGGACAACTTTAAACCTCGAAGCAAAGTGGTGCTTGAGGAGTTAAGGAGTGATCTCATCACTCTAGAGGTTCCAAATGAAACCATTCCGATCAGTGTAGAAAAACCAAACAAACCTGAACCACAACCTAAAGGGCTTTGGCGTAGTGGGAGGATCAGGCGTCAACTGAGAGATATATGTTCAATAGGGAGGTCTTTTTGGCTGAATCGGATGAACATGACAGGGATCCTTATACTTACGCAGAAGCTATGGAGGATGTTGATTCAAAACTCTGGACAGAGGTTATGAACACTGAGAAGATGTTTATGGAGACTAATCAGTCTGGGAGTTTGTGGATCTTCCTGAAGAGGTAAAGCCCATAGGGTGTAAGTAGATCTTCAAGAGGAAAAGAGGAGTGGATAAAAAGGTCAAAACCTTTAAGGTTAGACTGGTAGCTAAGGGCTATACGCAAAAGGAATGAATCAATTGTGAGGAAACCTTTTTGCCTGTAGCGATGCTTAAGTCCATCCAGATTCTCTTGTCCATAGTTGCCATTCTTGACTACGAGATTTGGCAGATGGATGTGAAGACGGCTTTTCTAAATGGCTATCTTGATGAGTCTATTTATTTGGCACAACCAGATGGGTTCAAGGTCAAGGGTCAATAGGGTAAGTTATGTAAGATGCTAAAGTAAATTTATAGACTTAAGCAGGCTTCCCGTTCTTCGAACATAAGATTTGATCAGGTAATCAAGACTTATGGGTTCTTACAAAATATGGATGAGCCATGTGATTACAAACACATTAAGGATGGCAACATGGTTTTTCTACTATTCTATGTAGATGACATTCTATTAATTGGCAATGACATTAGGGCATTGTCATCAGTCAAATTATGGTTGACCAAGCAGTTTGACATAAAGGACTTGAGTTAGGCTAATTTTGTTCTTGGTATCCAGATCTTTCGGGATAGGAAGAACAAAATGATAGCTTTGTCCCAAGCTGGCTACATAGATAAAATTCTCAGGAGGTTTGCAATGCAGGATTCCAAGAAAGGTGGGCAACCATCTAGGTCTGGAATTACTCTTTCTAAGAAAGACTATCCAAAGTCTGAGGAAGAAAGAGAATACATGAAGAAGGTGCCTTATGCTTCGGCAGTGGGTAGTCTCATGTATGTCATGCTTTGCACACGACCAGATATTTGTTATACGGTCGGGATTGTAAGTTGATTTTAGGCAGATCTAGAAGCAAACCATTGGGTTGCATTAAAGTATATTTTCAAGTACCTAAGAAGGACTTGAGGGTATATGCTTGTGTATTCGGGTGACGACTTGACTCCTCTAGGATATACTGACATGGATTTTCAATCCTGTCTGGATTCTAGGAAATCGACTTTGGGTTTTGTGTTTTCTCTAGGTGACGGTGCCATCAGTTGGAGAAGTGTGAAGCAAGATTGCACTTCAGATTCAACGATGGAAGCCGAGTGTGTGGCAGTTAGTGATGCTTCGAAAGAAGCAGTGTCGCTCCGTAAGTTTCTTGGGGATCTTGAGGTAGTTCTTGGTATGGATAGGGTGGTATCACTGTACTGTGATAACAGTGCGGCGATAGCTAATGCCAAGGAACCAAGATTTCATAAGAAAAATAAGCATATTGACCGAAATTATCATGTGATAAAGGACTTCATTGAGGGCAGGCATGTCACTATGTGCAAGATCACGTCAGAGGACAATTTAGCTAATCCATTTACGAAGGCACTTACTAGGAGAGTCTTCGAGAGGCATGTGAAAGCTATGGAGATGCGAGATTTGTCATATTTACTCACTTAGTGCAAGTGGGAGATTGTTAGACATGTATGCTCTAAGGAGTAAAAATGTAATAAGTTTTTGGAGACATTTTTATTAATAAAGAATTTATTTATTGTTTATATACTAAATCTTGTCTTCTCTACGTTCATATTTGTTGAATGTATGTTAAGCAAACAAAAGTCTAAGATTGTCAGTCCAAACTTTAAGAATTGGGCATATGATGGACAAATTATGCAGAAGACATGATTCTTAAGGTGATGGTCTAAATCATAAGATCCGCAATCGAAGGAATATAGTTGGGCGCTTTATTCATGTAAAGATTGTTATGTTGTCTATATCCCAATTAGGAGATGGTTTGTCTTGGCCATCGGAGGTGGACTTCGTGAACAGAAACATTGACATGTTCTTATAGGTGACAATGTGTTGGATTAAGACATAAAATGAATTAATTTAGATTAATAATTCTGTTTCGGCAAATCGATTCACTTTAGACAATCATTTGTATTGTATCTTAATCCTGAGATGAATAGCAGGCTTGTTGTCTTGACTTATCTCTTTTCATATACCAAAGGATGTCACCCACATCTTAATAGTGGTATGCATGCCGGTACATTAAAGGCATGACTCTTGATAATGTAGACCTGTTATTCATAGATATGGAATCCATAGCTCCTCTTTAGGAGTAGTGATATCCTCTTATATGCGTTATCTTGTAATTGAAAAACTGGAGCGCTCAACCATTTGGATACATAGGTGTAACCGAATGCTATACTGTCTTTGGATGGTAAGTTTTCTGATGGTGAGATAATAAAACGTAAGATAAAAATAATTGGGAAGGTAAGGCAGAACTTGTCCTTAAGCTACTTATAGATAATCATATGGGGATACGATACACTATGATATGTCATAGAGACTTAGCTATACGGGCTTCATAATTCTATATAGTTCGAGAGTGCAGCTCCAAGCTTTTAGTGGAGTAGCGTTGGAGTTGATAATTATGAAATGTATATTTGGGATATTGGGTTTCATAATTATTGGGAGCTTGAACTATATAGGTCCATTTGGTCCCCTTTGCTAGCTCACAACATCCTATCATGATACGGCGTGCTTTTCCACCAATTGGTGACTTATGTCAGATTTATTAGATTGGTTGAAATTCAGAAGAATCAAATAATTCATGTCTGTTTATCGGTTGAATTAATTTTGTGATAAAATTAATTCAAGATAAACTTGTTGAATTATTGGGATCGGATAATTCTTTTCTATTTATCGGTTGATTTAATTTTAAATAAATTAGATCAAGATAAACTTGTAGAATTATTAGGAATTCATTTATTTTCCTAGAGATCATCAAGATAGTTGTTTTAATCAGATAACTTTTCTATTGAGTTATTTGAATTAAAACTGAGACTTTATCCTATAGAATCTTGGGTGAAAAATAAAAGATTTGCTGAGATATTAATCGGCAGTTCGGCATGCCATCCTTAAGTTCGGCCTACCGATGGGACCTGTTCGGCCTGTCGATCATCTTGATCGGCCTACCGATGAGCGAAGGATAAGATCATACATTTTTACGTGGATCTTATCAGATATGGATCCGAATTTGTTTCTGATTCAAATTTTGAGACCTAATCTGAGAAGGACTGACCCTGGACCCAACCTCTAGAAATAGGGATTAAGTCTTAAGAGTTACTTAGATCAATTGAGAGATTAAGAGTGATACTCTGTTGGTGAGAATCTAGAAACTCCCTTAGAGCTCTTGTTCATAAATCACGAACACTAGCTTTGGGTTCTCTCAATTGGTTGGAAGGAGAGTCACCTAGAGGAAGAGCTGTACGTGTGAGCCCACACTCATTCCAATCGTGGATAGAGAATAGCAAAGAAGACTAGTTGGTTGAGGCTCTTCTAGAACGTTACTTCTCTTCACTAATTGCATGAGCTTTTCGGCACACAAAGGCTAGTAAGATCTGATTAATTTATGCATATAGCATGCCAAACTTGTGTTTTGAAAATTACTCTGATATAAAAATTTTTAAAATTTTGCTGTGTACTATTTTTTTGATAAAATATTCCTCAGAATGTTTTTCATAAGCATTTAACGTAAATACTTTATAATAAGGAATACAAGCAAAGTCAAAATCTATGATTCCATTTATGCTCAATTATGATCATTCATTTATGAGTATCTTATGAACATTCATTTCTTATTATAAATTTTATCTTTGTTTCTATATTGTTTTAACTTAAACAGTCCAATTTATGTACTACTTAACCTTAAACAGTCTAATTCTTACACTGCATTACTTTTATAGTGTAATTTTCATACTATATAACTTTATCAGTGTATTTTCTTACATTGCATTATTTTAATACTGTATAATTTTTCATGTTATTATACAGTGCTTTTTCCTTAAACTATATTTTTGTCTTAAACACAATCCTTAACTTATTGTATTTTTAATGCATTAGAAATTCTCGGGTGTTACATAGTATACCTTAATCATGTAATATAAGTGGTAATATGATACAAATTTTTAAGGTGCGACATGAATAAACACATTTTTAAAAGCATAGCATATCATCTAACGTTCTAAAGAAAAAAAATGATCTATTAAATATTCTACAAACAAAATGAAAAAAAAAATTCAAGGTCAACAAAATTTTATAAAAAATAATAAATAAATTAATTAAAAATTTTAAAATTAAAAAACAACAAATCATAGGTTAGGGTGTGAGTTTGGTTTATCGAATCATTCCTTCACCTCTAGAGAGGCAAGAGCAAAAATGTTGAAGTTGGAAGCGATAATGAAATCGAGAGAGCAAGGATGGGAAACCAAATATGGTCTATGGGTTGTTAGGTTTGGCACTCTGCTGAAAGGCAAGTCGAACACATAGAGATTATAAGTAGCTAGCGCTCGACTAATAGAGCTAGTGTGGGCCTCAGTGGGAAAAAATAAGCAACGGGTGGTAGATGGTGTGGAATGGGCTGTGATGGCAAGGCTAGGTCATTGTGGAGCTATGTTGGTGATGGGCCTGTGATGGTAATCTTGCTCTTGGGGAGGAAACAATAGTGGTGGGTTATGATGGTGATCTAGTCATATAATTGTGATGGGATTTTTTTATTATTATTTTTTAAAATTTTAGAGTGATGAGTTGTGGTTCAATTACGAATGATGGGGGCATGTGACGAATGAGGGAGCTCCAGTGATAAACTTTAGCAATGAGCTCGGCAACCATGGTAGGGAGGGAGGAGAAGCTTGGTGATGGCAAGTGTGTGAGTGAAATTTCCTTAGTATTGAGATTTTAGGCATTTGAATAACTCCTTGTTAGGTGGGATTGAAATAGAGAACTTGTTTCTGAATCTCTTCCCAACAAAAGAAATAACAAAGTTGTTTCCTTGTTGCTGCAGCCCTTTATGTCTTTTCCTTTTAATCTTTCTTGCGATTTCTTTTTCTTTTTTTTTTTCACACTTTTTTACTCGTGCCTTCTTCTGCTACACGTCCTTCTTTATTTCTCTTAATTACCATGGTGAAATAAATTCCTCAAAAATTTGCCCAACTTTTTATAAACCCACTCTAACACTTTTTTTTTTGTGTCTTATAATTTTTTTAAAAAATATACACAGAGCAATCTGTTTTCTAATGGATCTACCCAAAAGATGAATTGGGTTTCTTTTTTTTTTTTTCTTGGTTTTCTTTTGCTTTAGTTTTTTTAGTCTAGATTTCTTTTTTATTTGCATCGTTTGATCCTTCATTTTTTCCTCCTTGTTGTTTTTTTTGCTTCCCTCTGTTATCTTAGTTATTTTCACATCCACTTTATTATTATTATTATTATTATTATTATTATTATTATTATGGGACCATTTGGTATTATTTTTAAAATAGACAAAAATGTTTTTATTTTAAAAAATAAGAATTTTTTGGGAATTATACTAAGAGTGTTTTTAAAATTTTTGCCTTAAAAAGCGTGCCAAAACATTTTTAAAAATTTTGAGAACAAAAACAAACAGGGCCTATGTTTTTCTTGCTTTTCTAGTTTTATTATTCGTTTCTCTTCTCTTTGCTTTTTCCCCTTACACTTCTTGGTTTTTTTTTTTTCAATTTTTTTCTACCCTCTGACACCTTCGTTATTTTCACATCCACTTATTATTATTATTATTATTATTATTATTATTATTATTATTATGTTTTTCTTGCTTTTCTAGTTTTATTATTCTTTTCTCTTCCCTTTGCTCTTTCCCCTAATACTTCTTGGTTTTTTTTCCTTATATCTTTAAAATAAAATGTTTATCATGAAAAAGCTTTATATTTCTAATTTAATTTATCCTTATTACGTAATACTTTGTTGGGAGAAAGAGCAAATAGCATATTTAGGTTAAAACTTAATAAATAATGTTATATAGTTTCAAAATGTATAGTAAATAGCATATCAGAAGAAATTGAATAATATCTCATGAGAAATTCAGAAAAAAAAAAACCACCCTAAAATACCCCTACCTCTTTCTTCTTTATATTACTCACCATCCTCCATCGCCAACACCACTAGCCGCTAGGAAATACAGTATAACTTTGGCAATACTGTATTACTGTATAAACACAAAATTCACTAACAACTTTGCAGGACCGCCAGCAGTTGGGAAATACAATATTACTCTAGTAATACTATATTACCGTATACATATAAAAATTTAATGGCGACTTAGTCGGACCGTCGGCTGTCAGAAAATATAGTATTACTCTAGTAATATTGTGTAAATACAAAAATTCATTGGTGATTTTACTAAACCACCGATGGTCTAGAAATACAATATTACTCTAGCAATATTATATTACTATGTAAATATAAAATTTCATTGGCGACTTTGTTGCACCATAGTCAGCCAAGAAATACAATATTACTTTAGCAATACTATATTACCATGTAAATACAAAAATTTACTGACAGCCAAAAAATACATTATTACTCTGTTAATACTATACTACCATGTCAATACTTTACATTAAATATAAAAACTTACCGACCACATTGTAGAGCATCACCGGCACCAACAATGTCTTTGACAGCTGATCAATGCCAATTTCTCAATTAATACAAAAAAAAAAAAACACACACGCACACATACACAGAAAATCAACTTTTTCATAACCTAATCACAAAACCATTTCAAAAAATGACATATATAATGATACTGAGAATTTCATGGATTGAAGAAACCAAATTCTAGCATTCACTCTTTAGAAATCAAGGACGTTAATTTCATCAATGATGGATTGGAATGGGGAGACTAATACTATCTCCGGCAAATGAGAAAGTAATATAGAAAAAACATGAGATAACATCAATATACACATATCAATGTCAATCATCTGCAATAGATTAATGGTAGATCCTTTCCATTTTAGAACTAGAACTATAGATCTATGAAATATGGTTGAGGACTCGACATATCTCATGAGGATGACAAAAGGAAATCTATTTTAAAAAAAATTAAAGAAGACAAAATATAGTTTTTTTTCTTCTTTTTTTTCAACAACCACAAAAATACAGAAAAACTTTACCAAAAAAATACAACACAATAATCATAAAAATTGAATAAGATAATAACAAAACACTATTTTTTTCTTTTCTTTTTTTAGATTTTTTCTCCATCTCACTATGCTTTTTAGTACCTTAATTCCAACACGATAGCGATGACAACGAAGGAGAGAACGACATACTAGTATCCGCTTGAGTTTTGATGGTGAATGGTGAGAGGAAATCCAACTACACGATCTAATAGCGACATTGAACATTGGATCACCAGATTTTCACCACCACAAGCTCGCGACAAGCTTCAGCTAGCCACGGCGTAACAAGCTCCAATGTCTGAGAACTTAAGGAAGACAATAGGAAAAAAAAGATAAGAAAGAGAAGAAACTCCATGAGTGATCTACGCGCTCCCAATAGTCGTCGATTGTAGAACTCGATACGGAGATGCTCCAACAAAAAGATCGAGGAACAAAGATAGAGAGAGAAACAAAGAGACAAAGGGAAGAAAGAGAGAAAATAAAACAGAGAGAATCAGAGATAGGAGGAGAGAGAGATGGACAGAAAACGAGAGGTTGATCGGAAAGAAAGCAGAAATAGTAAATAGGCCATATTTGATGTAGGGGCATTTTTGGGGTTTTGGTTGTTTTAAAACATTCAATTATTCAAATTTACTATTTACTTTGTATTTTTTAAACTTCTAACATAATTAACAATTAGTTCCTAAAAACATGACATTTTGTCCAATTTCTCTAATTTGTTCTCAATATTCTTTTGTATCCTTTCAAATATAACATTATTAAATTGACCTCCAAGCTTCGTTCTTGTTTATCTTGTGCGACTTTTCTTGGTTTTATTGGATCTTTTCCTTTTATTGCTTTATTTTATATAAAATCCTTTTATATCATTTATTTTTAGACTTATGTCATCAGAATACTTTTTTTTCCTAATTTCTCCTTATCACGTAACAATTTTTTTTCAATGGCCCCCATAGTTATTATTTTACATATTTGTCATACTAGAATAATTTATTCTCAAATGTGTCTTTGCCTAAACATTTTCCCCATACTATCCCCAATAATTTTTTTTTCATGTGCGCATAGTAATAACGTGTCTCTAGTTAAATGTTTTTCTCTTACAAAACTAAACTTTTAAGAAAATAATAAATCAAAATATTAAACTATAAATTTTTTAAGAAATTTTATATTTTCATTTGAAAATGTAACATATTCAATACACATGCACTTCGACTAATATATATATATATATATTTATATATATTATATATATATAAGAGCTAGTGTGTTCTTTGTTCCAATACTGACACGTAACATCCTCTCTTCTTTTTCTTTTCTTTTCATTTCTTTTCATTTTTAATTTTTTTAATGGATTTTTTTCCTTTTTTCGTCCTTTTTTCCCTTTCTTCCTTGTGCTTTCTACGTCCTCTCTCCTTGTAAATTTGTCTCTCTAGCTCTTCATTTTTGTTTTGTTATCACCTTTATATATATATATATATATATATATATATATATATTGTTTTATTGTTTCCCCTAATGTCTTATATATTTTTAAAGTTATTGTACTAAATAATTTTTTTTTACGTGTATCATCGAAATACTTTATCCTTCTAATTTATCCCTATTTCATATTTTCTTATATCATCTAACAATACTATTTTACCATATATGACCTTCAACTTCATCGTTGATTCTTTTTATTTAAGCTTTATTAATCTTTGAGTATCTTTCCTCACATATTCTGCATAAATGCGTACTTTTAAAATCTAGTTCTAACAGTTATGGATCATACGTTTGCTTAATATACAATCAATAATATAAAAGTAATATAAGAACTACTACTGACACATGAAATAATTAATTATTATTTATTTAACCAAAATATCATAAATATGTTGACATGTATGCCCTAAAAAGTAAAAAATGTAATAAGTTTTTGAAGACATTTTTATCAATAAAGAATTTATTCATTGTTTATATACCAAATCTTGCCCTCTTTACGTTCATATTTGTTGAATGAATGTTAAGCAAACAAAAGTCTGAGACTTTCGGTCTAAACCTTTAAGAATTGGGCATATGATGGGCAGATTATGCGAAAGACACGATTCTTAAAGTGACGGTCTAAATCATAAGATCCGCAATCGAGGGAATAAAGTTGGGCGCTTTATTCATGTAAAGATTGTTATGTTGTCTATATCTCTATTGAGAGATGATTTGTCTTGGCTATCGTAGATGGACTTCGTGAATAGAAATATTGGCACGTTGTCACAGGTGACGATGTGTTGGATCGGGACATAAAGTGAATTGATTTGAATTAATAATTTTGTCTCGGCAAATCGATTTACTTTAGCCAATCATTTGTATTATATCTTAATCTTGAGACGAATAGTAGGCCCGTTGTCTTGACTTGTGTCTTTTGAGGTACCAAAGGGTGACACCCACATCTTAATAGTGGTATGCATGCTGGTACGTTGGAGGCATGACTCTTGATGGCGTAGACCTGTTATTCATAGATATGGAATCCATAGCTCCTCTTTAGAAGTAGTGATATCCTCTTATATGCGTTATCTTGTAATTGGAAAACTGGAGCGCTCAACTATTTGGATACATAGGTGTAACTAAATAGGATACTGTCTTTAGATGGTAAGTTTTCTGATGGTGAGATAATGGAATGTAAGATAAAAATAATCGGAAAGGTAAGACAAAACTTGTCCTTAAGCTCATTATGGATAATCATATGGGGATACGATACACTATGATATGTCATGGACACTTAGCTATACGGGCTTCGTAATTCTATTCAGTTCGAAAGTGTAGCTCCAAGCTTTTAGTGGAGTAGCGTTGGAGTTGATAATTATGAAATATATATCTGGGAAGTTAGGTTTCATAATTATCGAGAGCTTGAACTATATATGTCCATTTGGTCCCCTTTGCTAGCTCACAACATCCTGTAACGATATGGTGTGCTTTTTCAATAATTGGTGACTTATGTCAGATTTATTAGATTGGTTAAAATTTGAAAGAATCAGATAATTCATGTCTATTTATCGATTGAATTAATTTTGTGATAAAACTAGTTCAAGATAAACTTGTTGAATTATTGGGATCAGATAATTCTTGTCTGTTTATTAGTTGATTTAATTTTAAATAAATTAAATCAAGATTAACTTGTAGAATTATTAAGAATTCATTTATTTTCCTAGAGATAATCAAGACAAAGTCATTTTGATTATATAACTTTTTTATTAGGTTATTTGTATTAAAACTGAGACTTTATCCTATAGAATCTCAGGTAGAAAATAAAAGATTCATTGAGATATTTTTGATAGTTCGGCATGTCGATCCTCAACTTCGGCCTGCCGATGGGCAAGTTCGGCCTGCCAATTAGGCTGTTCGGCCTGTCGATGTGCGAAGGATAAGATTACACGTTTTCATGTAAATTTTATCAGATATTGATCCGAATTTGATTCTGATTCAAATTTTGGGACCTAATCTAATAAGGACTGATCCTAAACCCAACCTCTATAAATAGGGAGTAAGTCTTAAGAGTTATTTAGATCAATTGAGAGCTTAAGAGTGATACTCTGATGGTGAGAATTTGAAACTCCCTAAGAGCTCTTGTTCACAAATCACGAACATTTGCTTTGGGTTCTCTCAATTGGTTGGAAATCAACGAAAGGACAGGATGTAAAGGAAAAGTTCGGGGCACTTAAGACTGAAATTCAAAGTTCTGGGCTGTCTAAATTTTTGGGACCTAATCTAATAAGGACTGATCCTAAACCCAACCTCTATAAATAGGGAGTAAGTCTTAAGAGTTATTTAGATCAATTGAGAGCTTAAGAGTGATACTCTGATGGTGAGAATTTGAAACTCCCTAAGAGCTCTTGTTCTCAAATCACGAACACTTGCTTTGGGTTCTCTCAATTGGTTGGAAAGAGAGTCCCCTGGTGGAAGGGCTGTACGTGTGAGCCCACACTCACTCCGATTGTTGATAGAGAATAGCAAAGAAGACCAGTTGGTTGAGGCTCTTCTGGAATGTTACTTCTCTTCACAGATTATAGGAGTTCTTCGGCATCCAAAGGTTAGTAAGATCTACTTAATTTATGCATATAGCATGTCAAACTTGTGTTTTAGAAAATACTCTAATATAAAATTTTTAAAATTCCACCGCGTAGTATTTTTCCAACAATTGCTATCAGAGTCATAGTTTTTACATAAATTTACGAGTTTGTGATCATACTATATGTATAAATTTTGTGATCTTAATCTCTCCTATGCTTGAATTTAATTTTATAGAGAGTTGGCACTTGAGGTTTCTATATAATTTTATGTTGTCAAGGATTATGTGGTGAATGTTTATTAATTAATTATGGTTGATTAAATGGTTATTTAATTATTTATTAATTAATTAATTTATGCTGGTTATGGTTCCTTAGAGGTTAGAATGTGTATCTAGGTTTTTCATGTAATTAAATGGTGGACTATCATCTCCGTCTAGGAATTATTATTAAATTTTAAATTTGTAAGAATTTTTGTAATTAAATAATCATTCAAAGAAGGCGGATCTAGAAGATAGATGATGGCGTTTCCAAGTATTTTCTGAGTTCTAATTTTATGTTTTTGAATTGTTGAAAATAAAATTGATGAATTCCATTAAAAAATTGTATTTTCTAGAAAGGGTGATTACTGCTCAGTCGGAAAGAGTTCGGCAGGCCGATGGTCGCACATCGGCAAGCTGGACGTGAGGTTCGGTAGGCCGATAATGGGGCAAAAATTAGGAGGCTCTGGCGGCAGGCCGATCTTTCATGAGTCGGCAAGTTGATCTTCCTGATCGGCAGGCCGATCGAAAGCGATAAAATTTCTAGAAAATGTGCAGTTTTAATTTTATTTTTGGGACAATTCTGAGAAACATTAAATTTAGATATGATCGAAAATATGAAGTATTCGATTCATACGAGATTGAAGAATTGAAGATGGGCATCATATGAAGAAGGATACAACTTGAGGATTCAAGGATGAAGAATCGATAATATGTTTCGATTATTAACTTGTAAATTTTTATTTCTATTCTCTAGGGTGAAACCATAATATTACGGTAATTATTATTTTGCTTGTAGCTTTGCTTGATTGCTTTGCTTGTCTGCATTATGATATAATTTGCCATGTATATTGATAATATGTCATATAGAATAGGGAGTGCCGCTCATATTAAAATTGTTTATGCATATTCTTAAAATAAAACATTGATTTGAAAAGATTGAGTGGGAGAAGGTTTTCGAAGAGAGGACCTACGGTCTTTATCATTGGTCCATAGGAAGAACATGGTAGTCCCAACCCCTAGGAAGGGATTTCTATGATGTACCAGATTGGATCTCTGAGAGGATAAGGTATTTTAGCATGATTTATGGTTGCACATGTTAGATATGTATGCCCTAAGGAGTAAAAATGTAATACGTTTTTGGAGACATTTTTATCAATAAAGAATTTATTCATTTATATATACCAAATCTTATCCTCTTTACATTCATATTTGTTGAATGTATGTTAAGCAAATAGTAGTCTGAGACTGTCGGTCTAAACCTTTAAGAATTGGGCATATGATGGACTGCTTATGTGGAAGACACTGATTCTTAAGGTGACGGTCTAAAACATATGATCTACAATCGAGAGAATAAAGTTGGGCACTTTATTCATACAAAGATTTTTATGTTGTCTATATCCCTATTGGGAGATGGTTTATCTTGACCATCGGAGTGACACCGTGAATAGAAACATTGACACATTGTCATAAGTGACGACGTGTTGGATCGGGACACAAAGTGAATTTATTTGGATTAATAATTCTATCTTCGTAAATCGATTCACTTTAGACAATTATTTGTATTGTATCTTAATCCTGAGATAGATAGTGGGTCCACTATCTCGACTTGTGTCTTTTGATGTACCAAAGGGTGACTCCTACATCTCAATAGTGGTATGCATGTCGGCATGTTGGAGGCATGACTCTTGATAGCGTAGACTTGTTATTCATAGATATGGAATCCATAGCTCCTCTTTAGGAGTAATGATATCCTCTTATATGCATTATCCTGTAATTGGAAAACTAGAGCGCTCAACCATTTAGATACATAGGTGTAACCGAATGGTATACTATCTTTGGATGGTAAGTTTTCTAATGGTGAGATAATAGAACGTAAGATAAAATTAATCGGGAAGGTAAGACAGAACTTATCCTTAAGCTGATTATGGATTATCATATGGGGATACGATACACTTTGATATGTCATGGAGACTTAGCTATATGGGCTTCGTAATTTTATAAAGATCGAGCGTGCAGCTCCAAGCTTTTAGTGGAGTAGCGTTAGAGTTGATAATTATGAAATGTATATCTGGGATATTGGGTTTTATAATTATCGAGAGCTTGAACTTTATAGGTCCATTTTAGTCCCCTTTGCTAGCTCACAAAATCCTGTAACGATATGGCGTGCTTTTTCAATAACTGGTGACTTATGTCGGATTTATCAAATTGGTTTAAAATTTGAAAGAATCATGCCTGTTTATTGGTTAAATTAATTTTGTAATAAAATTAATTTAAGATAAACTTGTTGAATTATTGGGATCGGATAATTCTTGTCTGTTTATCGGTTGAATTAATTAGATAAATTAAATCAAGATAAACTTGTAGAATTATTGTGAATTGATATATTTTTTTTTAGAGATTATCTTGATAAAGTTTGTTTTGATTAGATAACTTCTCTATTGGGTTATTTGAATCAAAACTGAGACTTTATCCTATAGAATCTAGAGTGAAAAATAAAAGATTCGTGGAGATATTTACACGGTAGTTTGGCCTGTCGATCTACGTGTTCGGCCTGCCGATGGGGCCTGTTTGGCCTGTCGATCAGGATGTTCGGCTTGTCGATTAGCGATAGATAAGATTATACGTTTTCACGCAGATCTTATCAGATATTGATCCAGACTTGATTCTGTTTCGAGTTTTTGAGACCTAATCTGATAAGGACTGACCCTAGGACCAATCGCTATATAAAGGGAGTAAGTCTCATAAGTTACTCAGATCAATTGAGAAATTAAGAGTGATACTCTTTTGGTGAGCATCTGAAAACTCCCTGAGTGCTTTTGTTCACAAATCACGAACACTAGCTTTGGGTTCTCTCGATTGGTTGGAAGGAGAGTCACCGGTAGAAGAGCTGTACGTGTGAGCCCACACTCACTCCAATCGTGGATAGAGAATAGCAAAGAAGACCAGTTGGTTGAGGCTCTTCTGGAACGTTGCTTCTCTTCACGGGTTGCGGAGGTTCTTCGGCACATAAAGGTTAGTAAGATCTGTTTAATTTATACATATAGCATATTAAACTTGTGTTTTTGAAAAGTACTCTGATGTTGAAATTTTAAAATTTTCGCTGCGCACCTCACACTATTTTTCCAACAATTGGTATCAGAGTCGTGGTTTTTACATAAATTTACAAGTTTGTGATCATACTGTATGTATAAATTTTGTGATCTTAATCTCTCCTATGCTTGAATTTAATTTTACAAAGAGAGTTGGCACTCTAGATTTCTATATTATTATATGTTGTCATGGATTATGTGGTGAATGTTTATTAATTAGCTATGGTAGATTAAATAGTTATTTAATTATTAATTAATTAATTAATTTACGCTGGTTCTGGTTCCTTAGAAGTTAGAATGTGTATCTAAGTTTTTTCATGTAATTAGATGGCAGACTATCATCTCCGTCTAGGAATTGTTATTTAATTTTAAATTTGTAAGAATTTTATAATTAAATAATTATTCGTAGAAGACGGATCGAAAAGTCAGATCTAGAAGATCGATGATGGTGCACCCAAGTATTTCCTGTGTCTCTAATTTAATGTTTTTGAATTGTTAAAAATAAAATTGATGAATTGCATTAAAATTGTATTTTCTAGAATGGAGATTTCTGCTCGGTCGGCATGCCGAACCTTCAGTTTGGTAGGCCGATGGTCACTGATCGGTAGACCGGACGTGTGGTTCGTTAGGCCGATAGTGGGGCAGAATAGGCTGGCTCTGCCAGCAGGCCAAACTTCCAGTTCAGAATGCCAAACTTTCATGGGTCGGTAGGCCGATCTTTTTGATTGGCAGGCCGATCACCCAGATCGGCCTGCCGACCGAGAGCTGGATAATTTTCAAAAAAGGTGCAATTTTTACAGTGCAGTTTTAATTTTATTTTTGAGATGATTTTGAGAAACATTAAATTTGGATATTACCGAAAATATGAAGTATTTGATTCATACGGGATTGAAGACTTGAAGATGGGAATTATGTGAAGAAGGATACAACTTGAGGATTCAAGAATAAAGAATCGATATATGTCTCGATTATTCTCTTGTAATCTTAGTTTTCTATTCTCTAGGATGGAGCCATAATATTACGGTTATTATTATTTTGCTTGTAGCTTTGCTTGTTTGCATTATAATATGATTTCCCATGTATATTGATAACATGTCACATAGAATAGGAAGTGCTGCTCATATTAAAATTGTTCATGCATAATTTTAAAATAAAACCTTGACTTCAAAAGATTGAGTGGGAGAAGGTTTTCGAAGAGAGAACCTAAGGCCTCCATCGTTGGTCCATAGGAAGAACATGGTGGTCCCGACCCCTAGGAAGGGATTTCTATGATGTACTAGATTGGATCTCTGAGAGGATAAGGTATTTTAGCATGATTTATGGTTGCACACCCCTAGGTGGTGATTATAAACCATGGATAAAATATTGAAACGATGGTTATACACTCACGTTAATTTTATTGTTAACCTCCACTAGGAGCTCTGTTAATAAAATTAATGGCCAAAGAAACGATTATTAATATATGCTAGATCATACGGGTCCTGGATGGCATATATTAATCAGGAGGGGATCTGTATTCCTGATTGAATTTGGCATGACTCCCCTAGGAGCTTGTTGAATTCTGAGTTGGGAATTATTGTTGTAAGGTTGTGATATTTTCAAGGTTTTTGACACATAAACACATTTGTATGATTTTACATGATTGTGTTATCGTACTAAATTATTATGATATGTTTGCTTATGTTTGGTATATGATTCTTTATTGTAGATTAAGAATGTCTAAAAACGCTTTATCATCGATACTTGATAAAAACCAATTAACCGGTGAGAATTACAATGATTGGAAACGAAACCTGGATATCGTCCTGTCCTTTGAGAAACTAAAATATGTTCTGACAACCCCTTGTCCTCCCGAGCCTACGGGAGACTCATCTAATGGGCAATTCCAAGCGTATGACAGCTAGAAAGATGCTAATGATTAGGCCCGCTGCTATGTTATGACCAGCATGAATAATGTGTTGTAGGCTCAACATCAAGATTATGAGACTATGAAGCAGATCTTGGATAATCTTGAGGACATGTTTGGAGGCCAGGCCAAAACAAAGCGACAAGGGGTGCTTTGAAAACTCTTAAACTGTAGACAGAGACCGGAGACATCTGTAAAGGAGCGTATAATGTTGGTCATGGGTTACCTCGCTAAGGCTCAAACCAATGGAGTTGACATCGATGCTGAAACTCAGATGACTATGGTCTTTGAGACTCTCTCTAAGGAATTTTTTCCGTTTAGAGCTACATTTAATTTGAGCAATAGACGGGATATGACCTTGATAGAACTGATGAAACAGTTGCAGGAGTTTAAACTACTGATCAGGGAGTCTCCTATAGGTGGTGAGGCCAACATGGTAGCTGCTTCTGGTTCCAATTCTAGCTCTGGTAATGGAAAGAAGCAAAGGGCCAAGAATGGGAAGTCTTCTGTTCCTGCTAACACCAAGAGCAAGAAGAAGAAGAAGAAGAGAACCCAAAGAAGCTTAAGTGCTTCTTCTATGGAAAGGTTGGGCATATTAAGAAGCATTGCAAAGACTTCCTTTCCAAAGGAGGTAGGTGTGATCTTCTGTATTTAGAATTTGTTTGGTTGAGGAATCCAGTGACATTTGGGTCATAGATTCCGGTGCAACTAATCATGTTTGTGTCTCTTTACAGGGGTTCAAAGAAACGAGAAGTCTGCTACATGAAGACTTCATGCTTCGGATGGGCGATGGATCCTTGGTCTCAGCGGAAGCAGTGGGAGATGTCCATCTTTACTTTGATAACTATAGGAATCCAGTGACATTTGGGTCATAGATTCCGGTGCAACTAATCATGTTTGTGTTTCTCTGCAGGTGTTCAAAGAAAACGAGAAGTCTGCTACATGAAGACTTCACGCTTTGGATGGGCGATGAATCCTTGGTCTCAGCGGAAGTAGTGGGAGATGTCCATCTTTACTTTGATAACTATAGGAATTTATTTTTGCAAGATTGTTTTTATGTTCCTAAATTTAAAAGAAATTTAATTTCTGTATCTTGTTTATTTAAAGACTCCTACGTGGTATCTTTTAATGAAAAAGTGGTGATTCGTAAAAACAAATCTTTTATCTGTTCTAGATGGATGCAAAATAATCTATATTTTATCAAACCTAAGATGGACTTATTGCTTAATGCTGAGATGAATGATAATAACTCTAAAAGACTTAAAACTTCTCACACTAATAAGACTTATCTTTGGCATTTGCGCCTTGGTCACATTAACTTGAATAGGATTCAAAGGTTGGTAAGGGATGGACCTTTAAGTCACTTAAAGGTGGAATCTATACCTCAATATGAATCTTATTTGGAGGGTAAAATGACCAAAAGACCATACAGGTCTAAAGGCAATAGGGCCAAAAGGGTTCTAGAACTTGTGCATAGTGATGTTTGCGGACCGATAAACATCCAGGCACGAGGAGGGTATGAGTACTTTGTCACTTTTATTGACGATTACTCAAGATATGGGTATGTGTGCCTGATGCACCACAAAAGCGAAACTTTTGACAAGTTCAGGGAGTTTCGGGCTGAAGTGGAAAAGCAATTGGGTAGACCCATAAAGGCACTTCGATCCAATCGAGGTGGAGAATACCTTTCTGATGAGTTCTTGGGACACTTGTTAGAGAATGGGATTTTATCCCATTTGACTATGCCGGGCACTCCGCAGCAGAATGGCATAGCGGAGGGAGGAAATAGGACTTTATTGGACATGGTTAGGTCCATGATGAGTTATTCATAATTACCTTTATCTTTTTGAGGGTATGCACTACAAACTGCATGTTCTCTTTTGAACAATGTGCTTTCAAAATCGGTCCCTAAAACTCCTCACGAGTTGTGGACAAGAAGGAAGACATCCTTCAACCATATTCGCATATGGGGATGTCCGGCTCATGTCCTGTTTAAGGATCCGAATAAGTTCAAAGCATGTTTAAAAGTTTGCGTGTTTGTAGGATATCCAAAAGGGATTAAAGGGGGTTATTTTTATAACCCGAAGGAAAATAAAGTCGTGGTTTCTGCTAATGCAACTTTCCTTGAGGAGAGTTACATGGACGACTTTAAACCTCGAAGCAAAGTGGTGCTTGAGGAGTTAAGGAGTGATCAAATCACTCTGCAAGTTCCAAATGAAACCGTTCCGATCAGTGTAGAAAAACCAAACAAACTTGAACAACAATCTCAGGGGCTTCGGTGTAGTGGGAGGATTAGGCGTCAACCTGAGAGGTATATGTTCAATGGGGGGGTCTTCTTGGCTGAACCGGATGAACATGTCAGGGATCCTTATACTTACGCAGAAGCCATGGAGGATGATGATTCAAAACTCTGGACAGAGGCCATGAACATAGAGATAAAGTCTATGGAAACTAATCAGGTCTGGGAGCTTATGGATCTTCCCGAAGGGGTAAAACCCATAGGTGTAAGTGGATCTACAAGAGGAAAAGAGGAGTGGATGGAAAGATCGAAACCTTTAAGGCTAGACTGGTAGCTAAGGGTTATCACTGTACTGTGATAACAGTGAGGATGTAGCTAATGCTAAGGAACCAAGATTTCACAAGAAGAGTAAACATATTGATCGGAAGTATCATGTGATAAAGGACTTCATTGAGGGCGGGCATGTCACGGTGTGCAAGATCGCATCAGAGGACAATTTAGCTGATCCATTTACGAACACAATTATAGGGAGAGTCTTCGAGAAACATGTGGAAGCTATGGGGATGCGAGATTTGTTGTATTTACTCACTTAGTGCAAGTGGGAGATTGTTAGATATGTATGCCCTAAGGATTAAACATGTAATACGTTTTTGGATACATTTTTATTAATAAAGAATTTATTCATTTATATATACCAAATCTTGTCCTCTTTACGTTCATATTTGTTTAATGTATGTTAAGCAAACAGTAGTCTGAGATTGTCGGTCTAAACCTTTAAGAATTGGGCATATGATGGACTGATTATGCGGAATACACGATTCTTAAGGTGACGGTCTAAAACATATGATCCGTAATCGAGGGAATAAAGTTGGGCACTTTATTCATGCAAAGATTGTTATATTGTCTATATCCTTATAGGGAAATGATTTGTCTTGACCATCGGAGTTGGACTCCGTGAATAGAAACATTGGGAATACGATATGGATTATCATATTGGAATACAATACACTTTGATATGTTATGGAGACTTAGCTATACAGGCTTCGTAATTCTATAAAGTTCGAGAATGCAGCTCCAAGCTTTTAGTGGAGTAGCGTTGGAGTTGATAATTATGAAATGTATATCTGGTATATTTGGTTTCATAATTATCGAGAGCTTGAACTTTATAGGTCCATTTGGTCCCCTTTGCTAGCTCACAAAATCCTGCAACGATACGGTGTGCTTTTTCAATAATTGGTGACTTATGTCGGATTTATCGGATTGGTTTAAAATTTGAAAGAATCAAATAATTTATGTCTGTTTATTGGTTAATTAATTTTGTAATAAAATTAATTTAAGATAAACTTGTTGAATTATTAGGATCGGATAATTCTTGTCTGTTTATTGGTTGATTTAATTGGATAAATTAAATCAAGATAAACTTGTAGAATTATTGTAAATTGATTTTTTTTTAGAGATTATCTTGATAAAGTTTGTTTTGATAAGATAACTTCTCTATTGGGTTATTTGAATCAAAACTATGACTTTATCCTATAGAATCTCGGGTGGAAAATAAAAGATTCGCGGAGATATTTACGTGGCAGTTCGGCTTGTCGATCTACGTGTTCGGCCTGTCGATGGGGCCTGTTCGGCCTGCCGATCAACGAGAGATAAGATTACGCATTTTCACGCAGATCTTATCAGATATTGATCCAAACTTGATTCTATTTCGAGTTTTTGAGACCTAATCTGATAAGGACTGACCCTAGGACCAATCGCTATATAAAGGGAGTAAGTCTCATGAGTTACTCAGATCAATTGAGAGATTAAGAGTGATACTCTTCTGGTGAGCATCTGAAAACTCCCTGAGAGCTGTTGTTCACAAATCACGAACACTAGCTTTGGGTTCTCTCGATTGGTTGGAAGGAGAGTCACCGGTGGAAGAGTTGTACATGTGAGCCCACACTCACTCCGATCGTGGATTGAGAATAGCAAAGAAGACTAGTTGGTTGAGGCTCTTCTGGAACGTTACTTCTCTTCACGGGTTGCGGAGGTTCTTCGGCACATAAGGTTAGTAAGATCTGTTTAATTTATACATATAGCATGTTAAACTTGTGTTTTGGAAAAATACTCTGATATTAAAATTTTAAAATTTCTGCTACGCACCTCACACTATTTTTTCCAACAGCACACCCCTAGATGGTGATTATAAACCATGGATAAAATATTGAAATGATAGTTACACACTCACGTTAATTTTATTATTAACCTCCCCTAGGAGCTCTGCTAATAAAATTATTGGTCAAAGAAACAATTATTAATATATGTTGAATCATATGAGTCCTAGATGGCATATATTAATCAGGAGGGGATCCGTGTTCCTGATTGAATTTGGCATGACTCCCCTAGGAGCTTGTTGAATTCTGAGTTGGGAATTCTCGTTGTAAGGTTGTGATTTTTTCAAGGTTTTGACACATAAACACATTTGTATGTTTTTACATGATTGTGTTATCTTACTAAATTATTATTATATGTTTGCTTATGTTTAGTATATGATTCTTTATTGTAGATTAACAATGTCTAAAAACGCTTCATCTTCGATACTGGACAAAAAACTATTAACTAGAGAGAATTATAATGATTGAAAACGAAACCTGGATATCGTTTTCTCCTTTGAGAAACTTAAATATGTACTGACAGTCCCTTGTCCTTCCGAGCCTACAGGAGACTCAACTAATGAGCAGTTCCAAGCGTATGATCGCTGGAAAGATGCAACGATCAGGCCCGCTGCTATGCTATGGCTAGCATGAATAAGGTGTTGTAGGCTCAACATTCAGATTATGAGACTATGAAGCAGATCTTGAATAATCTGGAAGACATGTTTGGAGGCCAAGCCATAACAAAGCGGCAAGGGGCGCTTCAAAAACTTCTTAACTATAAGCAGAGGCCAGGAACATTTGTAAAGGAGCACATGATGTTGGTCATGGGTTACCTCGTTGAGGCTCAAACCAATGGAGCTGACATCGATGCTGAAACTCACATGACTATGGTCTTTGAGACTCTGTCAAAGGAATTTATTCTATTTAGAGCTACATTTAATTTAAGCAATAGACGGGATATGACCTTGACAGAATTAATGAAACAGTTACAGGAGTTCAAACTGCTAATCAGGGAGTCACCTACGGGTAGAGAGGCCAACATGGCAGCTACTTCTGGTTCCAATCACAACTCTAGGAATGGAAAGAAGCAACGGGCCAAGAACAGGAAGTCTTCTATTCCTGCTAGCACCAAGAGCAAGAAGAAGAAGAAGAAGAACCCGAAGAAGCTTAAGTGCTTCTTCTGTGGGAAGGTCGGGCACATCAAGAAGCATTGCAAAGACTTCCTTTCCAAAGAAGGTAGGTGTGATCTTTTGTATTTAGAAACTTTTTTAGTTGAGGAATCCAGTGACATTTGGGTCATAGATTCTGGTGCAACTAATCTTGTTTGTGTTTCTCTGCAGGGGTTCAAAGAAACGAGAAGTCTGCTTCATGAGGACTTCACGCTTCAGATGGGCAATGGATCCTTGGTCTCAACAAAAGCAGTGGGATATGTCTGTCTTTATTTTGATAATTATAGGAATTTATTTTTGCAAGATTGTTTTTATGTTCCTAAATTTAAAAGGAATTTAATTTCTGTAGCTTGTTTTTTTAAAGACTCCTATTTGGTTTCATTTAATGATAAAGTGGTGATTCGTAAAAACAAATCTTTTATCTGCTCTGGATGGATGCAAAATAACCTAGGATGGACTTATTGCTTAATGCTGAGATGAATGATAAAAACTCTAAAAGATGTAAAACTTCTCACTCTAATAAGACTTATCATTGGCATTTGCGCCTTGGTCATATTAATCTGAATAGGATTCAAAGGTTAGTAAGGGGTGGACCTGTAAGTCACTTAAAGGTGGAATCTATACCTCAATATGAATCTTGTTTGGACGGTAACATGACCAAAAGACCATTCGGCTCTAAGGGCAATAGGGCCGAAGGGGTTCTAAAACTTGTGCATAGTGATGTTTGCGGACCGATGAACATCTAGGCACTAGGAGGGTATGAGGACTTCGTCACTTTTATTGATGAGTACTCAAAATATGGATATGTGTACCTGATGCACCACAAAAGCAAAACTTTTGACAAGTTTAGGGAGTTTCAGGCTGAAGTGAAAAAGCAATTGGGTAGACCCATAAAGGCACTTTGATCCGATCGAGGTGGAGAATACCTTCTTGATGAGTTCTTGGGACACTTATTAGAGAATGGGATTTTATCCCATTTGATTACGTCGGGCACTCCACAACAGAATGACGTAGCGGAGAAAAAAATAGGACTTTGTTGGACATGGTCAGGTCTATGATGTGTTATTCATCATTGCCTTTATCCTTTTGGGGATATGCACTACAAACCGCATGTTATCTTTTCAACAATGTGCCTTCAAAATCGGTCCCTAAAAGTCCTCACAACTTGTGGACAGGCAAGAAGACAACCTTAAACCATATTCACATATGGGGATGTCCGACTCATGTCCTATTTAAGGATGCGAATAAGTTAAAAGCATGTTCGAAAGTTTGCATGTTTATAGGATATCCAAAAGGGACTAAAGGGGGTTATTTCTATAACCTAAAGGAAAATAAAGTCATGGTTTCAACTAATGCAACTTTCCTTGAGGAAAGTTACATGGACGACTTTAAGCCTCGAAGCAAGGTGATGCTTGAGGAGTTAAGGAGTGATCCGAGCACTCTAGAGGTTTTGAATGAAACCATTCCAATCAGTGTAGAAAAACCAAATGAACCTGAACAACAACCTGAGGGGCTTTGGCGTAGTGGGAGGATCGGGCGTCAACCTGAGAGGTATATGTTCAATGGGAAGGTCTTCTTGGTTGAACCGGATGAACATGACAGGGATCCTTATACTTATGCAAAGGCTATAGAGGATGTTGATTTAAAACTCTGGATAGAGGCCATGAACACAGAGATAAAGTCTATGGAGACTAATTAGATCTGGGAGCTTGTGGATGTTCCTGAAGGGGTAAAACCCATAGGGTGTAAGTGGATCTACAAGAAGAAAGGATGAGTGAATGGAAAGGTCAAAACCTTTAAGGCTAGACTGGTAGCTAAAGGTTATACGCAAAAGGAAGGAATCGATTATGAGGAAACCTTTTCGCCTGTAGCCATGCTTAAGTCCATCCGAATTCTCTTTTCCATAGTTGCCGCTCTCAACTACGAGATTTGGCAGATGGATGTCAAGACAACTTTTCTGAATGGCTATCTTGATGAGTCCATTTATATGGAACAACCAGACGGGTTCAAGATCAAGGGTCAAGAGGGTAGGGTTTGTAAGCTGCTAAAGTGCTGCACTATGTAGATGACATTCTGCAAATTGACAATGACGTTGGGGTGTTGTCATCGGTCAATTATAGTTGACCAAGCAGTTTGACATGAAGGACTTGGGTGAGGCTAATTTTGTTCTCGGTATCCAAATCCTTCGGATAGGAAGAAAAAAATGGTAGCTTTATCCCAAGCCGGATACATAGATAAAATTTTCAGGAGGTTTGCAATGTAGGATTCCATGAAAGGTGGGCAACCATCTAGGTCTAGAATTACTCTTTCTAAGAAAGACTCTCCAAAGTCTTATGAAAAAAGAGAATACATGAAGAAGGTGCCTTATGCTTCGGCAATGGGTAGTCTCATGTATGTCATGCTTTGCTTGGAATACATAGATAAAAGAGAATACATGAAGAAGGTGCTTTATGCTTCGGCAGTGGGTAGTCTCATTTATCCAAAGCCGGATACATAGATAAAATTCTCAAGAGCTTTGCAATGCAGGATTCCAAGAAAGGTGGGCAACCATCTAAGTCTGGAATTACTCTTTATAAGAAAGACTCTCCAAAGTCTTATGAAAAAAGAGAATACATGAAGAAGGTGCCTTATGCTTCGGCAGTGGGTAGTCTCATGTATGTCATGCTTTGCACACGACCAGACATTTATTATGCGGTCGGGATTGTACGTCGATTTCAGGCAGATCCAAGACCGAACCTTTGGGTTGCGGTAAAGCATATTTACAAATACCTACGAAGGACTCGATGTTATAAGCTTGTATATTCGGGTGAGGACTTGACTCCTCTAGGATATACTGATTCGGATTTTCAATCCTCTTTGGATTCTAGGAAATCGACTTTGGGTTTTGTGTTTACTCTAGACAGCGGTGCCATCAGTTGGAGAAGTGTGAAGCAATATTGCACTTTGGATTCAACTATGAAGGCCGAGTATGTGACAGCTGGTGATGCTTCAAAAGAAGCAATGTGGCTTCGCAAGTTCCTTGGGGATCTTGAAGTAGTTCTTGGCATGGATAAGGCGGTATCACTGTACTGTGATAACAGTGCGACGGTAGCTAATGCTAAGGAACCAAGATTTCACAAAAAGAGTAAGCATATTGATTGGTAGTATCATGTGTAAAGGACTTCGTTGAGGGCGGGCATGTCACGGTGTGCAAGATCGAATCAGAGGACAATTTGGCTGATCCATTTATGAAGACACTTGTTGTGAGAGTCTTCGAGAGGCATGTGGAAGCTATGGGGATGCAAGATTTGTCATATTTACTCACTTAGTGCAAGTGGGAGATTGTTAGACATGTATGCTCTAAAAAGTAAAAAATGTAATAAGTTTTTGGAGACATTTTTATCAATAAAGAATTTATTCATTATTTATATACCAAATCTTGTCCTCTTTACATTCATATTTGTTGAATGAATGTTAAGTAAACAAAAGTCTGAGACTATCGGTCTAAACCTTTAAGAATTGAGCATACGATGGACAGATTATGCAGAAGACATGATTCTTAAGGTGACAGTCTAAATCATAAGATCTACAATCGAGGGAATAAATTTGGGCACTTTATTCATGTAAAGATTGTTATGTTGTCTATATCCCTATTGGGAGATGGTTTGTCTTGGTCATCGTAGGTGGACTCCGTGAATAGAAACATTGGCACGTTGTCATAGGTGATGATGTGTTGGATCAGGACATAAAGTGAATGGATTTGGATTAATAATTCTGTCTTAGCAAATTGATTCACTTTAGACAATCATTTGTATTGTATCTTAATCCTGAGATGAATAGTGGGCCCATTGTCTTGACTTGTGTCTTTTGATATACCAAAGGATGACACCTACATCTTAATAGTGGTATGCATGACGGTACGTTGGAGGCATGACTCTTGATGGCGTAGACCTGTTATTCGTAGATATAGATTCCATAGCTCTTTTTTAGGAGTAATGATATCATCTTATATGCGTTATCCTGTAATTGAAAAACTAGAGCACTCAACCATTTGGATACATAGGTGTAACTGAATGGTATACTGTCTTTTGATGGTAAGTTTTTCGATGGTGAGATAATGGAATGTAAGATAAAAATAATCGAAAAGGTAAGACAGAACTTGTCCTTAAGCCAATTATGGATAATCATATGGGGATACGATACACTATGATATGTCATGGACACTTAGCTATACGGGCTTCGTAATTCTATGTAGTTCGAGAGTGTAGCTCTAAGCTTTTAGTGGAGTAGCATTGGGTTGATAATTATGAATTGTACATCTGGGATATTGGGTTTCATAATTATCGGGAGCTTGAACTATATAGGTCCATTTAGTCCCCTTTGCTAGCTCACAACATCCTGTAACGATACGGCGTGTTTTTTCAATAATTAGTGACTTATGTCAGATTTATTAGATTGGTTAAAATTTGAAAGAATCAGATAATTCATGTATGTTATCGGTTGAATTAATTTTGTGATAAAATTAATTTAAGATAAACTTGTTGAATTATTGAGATCAGATAATTCATGTCTGTTTATCGGTTGATTTAATTTTGAATAAATTAAATCAAGATAAACTTGTAGAATTATTAGGAATTCATTTATTTTCCTAGAGATAATCAAGATAAATTTGTTTTGATCAGATAACTTTTCTATTGGGTTATTTGAATTAAAACTAAGACTTTATCCTATAGAATCTCGGGTGGAAAATAAAAGATTCATTGAGATATTTTTTGGCAATTTGGCCTACCGATGGGCAAGTTCGGCCTTCTGATGTGCGAAGAATAAGATTACGCGTTTTCAGGTGGATTTTATTAGATATTGATCCAAATTTGATTTTGATTTGAATTTTTGAGACCTAATCTGATAAGGACTGACCCTAGACCCATCCTCTATAAATAGGGAGAAAGTCTTAAGAGTTATTCAGATCAATTGAGACGTTATGAGTGATACTCTATTGGTGAGAATCTGAAACTCCCTGAGAGCTCTTGTTCATAAATCACGAACACTTGCTTTGGGTTCTCTCAATTGGTTGGAAGGAGAGTCATCTGGTGGAAGAGCTGTACATGTGAGCCCACACTCACTCCGATTGTTGATAGAGAATAGCAAAAAAGACTAATTGGTTGAGGCTCTTCTGGAACGTTACTTCTCTTCACGAATTGCAGGAGTTCTTTGGCATCCAAAGGTTAGTAAGATCTAGTTAATTTATGCATATAGCGTGTTAAACTTGTGTTTTAGAAAATACTCTGATATAAAATTTTTAAAATTCTACTGCGTACTATTTTTCCAACAAAATACATATAAAGTATTTATTTCTTAGGCACAGATCTTAACAGTGGCAACAATATTTGTTGGCTCTTTTGGGTTGAGTTCTAAACATGTCATTTTTCAAAATTATTGTTCCCTTGAATCTTGTCTCCGATTGTGGGGGCACATTGTTGGTTTTTCAAAACAATTTTAACCAAAATAGTGAAAACATGGATATGATGCGAATTGTATATGATAAAAAAAATTTCAAAACTTTTGTAGAATATATTATAAATTATACTACTCTAATGTTAAATAAATATATATAATTTTGCTTACCTCGATGAAGAGAGGAAATAAGAATTCTTCTAACGAGAAAGACATTCTCAAAGTAAAACCAACATCTTTCTCACCTAGTCCTTGACACCGAATGGATGAATGGCTAGGTGTAGAAGGAGTTATAGTTTTGTAAAAGATCATTCACTCACTTTTTCACCTGCTAATCTCAACACATGAGCAAAGTACGTCTTGAGATGAGAGAATTTCTTCTTCTCTCTTTCTCTCTACATGCCTACTTTAGACACTCTGGCAAAATTTTGTAGTCTAACCAAGACTCTTAATTATATGTAGAATGAATAAAAGAGGCCTCTATTTATAGAGAATGTGAAACCCAATTAATTCTGAAAGCTTCCTTTATTTTAATTTTAAAGATCAAATATTTAATTAAAATAAAATAGAAACTATTCCCTTTCCTTATATTGCATGTGATGCCACACATAGAGAAATTCTACATGCATGTTGCACCAATCACTAAGCTGTACAAGAAGGAATACAACTTGTTACCCAATCTCATTTGTTTCCAAATTTAACTTTGCATATTTGAATTAAATTACATTTAGTTAAAAATAAAAATTTTAAATATAGAAACTTGGTGAACAACCTTTGGATTGCATAGGGAACTTTTCCCTCTAGTAGTGTGTGCCAATTAGTCTTTCAAAATTAATTATTAATCATTAAATGATCTTATTATTTAATAATTATAAATTAAATTTTCCCCCAGCCCTTTCTCTCTAACTTTCTTTTTCGTTCTCTCTCTCTCTAAATTTTTACAAAATTGTTTGAAAGAATGCACTTTATTTATTTATATTTATTTATAAATATATTCCTTACAAAACATTATATGCTTTAAGAGCATCTATCCTAATACAATCAAATGTGTTCGTAGTCATGTATTAAATGGCGTATTGAAAAACGAGTACGTATCAGAATTTAAAAATTTTTAATAAAATGTTTTTCCATAAAACGAGTTAGATATACTACATATCATAAATTAATTAAAGACTTCATATCTCTTGTAGACCGAAAACTATACTTCTACCTAAACAAAATCTTTAGAACTACTACGAGGGAATCGCATGCGGAAGAGCCTCAACTAACTAGTCTTATTTGTTACTCTTTTTTTTTTATGATTAGAATATGAGTAGGCACATGTTGTTTAGCCTTCCTTTTAGTAACATCTCATTCCAACCACAAGAGAAAACCAAAAGTTATTGTTCTTGATGTTAAACAATAACCCTATGGGAGTTGCAAATTTCTTTCGCTAGAATACTTTCTCTAAATTTCTTAAGTGATCTAAATGACTATAGGAACACATTTCCTATATATAGTCGACTTATTCTTATTAGATTGGACTTCAAAATTTGACTCTAGATCAAAACCTACAAAAAAACACATCACATGGGTTGTTAATGTGGCAAGCATGGTCGATCAGACCCTATGTATGTCGTTTGACTGGTCGGTCGACGCTAACCTGGCGTTAAATGTTCTAAGTTCTTAATGAGTTACCCGATCCACCCATTCACTAGATTTGACCTGATTGGATGATTACCCATTTTATTTGACCTAAGAATCATTTATAGAGCCTTAGCTTTAATTCAAATAACCCAATACAGAAATTATCTAATTAAGACAATAATATATAAATAATCCCATATGAAATAAAATATATTCAAATAATTCAACATATTTATCTTAAATTAATTCATAAAATTAATTCAATTAATAAACTAACATGAATGATTAAAATCCAATTAATCGAATTTGAGCCTATTTTAGAATTAACATAAGTTACTAATTTATAGGAAAAACACACCATATGATTATAGGAAAATACGTGAGGTAGCAAACTAGACCCGATGGACATATATAGATCAAGCTCCTATAATTATAAAATAACATGTCCCCAACACGCTTATTTTATGATTATTAACTCTAAAGCTATTCCATTGAAAGCTTAGAGCTGTACTCTCAAACTATACATGAATTACAAAACTCATTTTATGTCAATGACATATCATAATGTTTAACATCTCAGAGGATATTCATAATCGGCTTAAGGATAATTCCGTTTTACCTTCTCAATTACATTTATCTTATGTTCTATTATCTCACTATTGGGATACTTACTATTTATAAACAATACAAATAGTATACCATTTGGTTACATATGTATCCAAATGGTTGAGTGTTTTGGTTTTCCAATTATAAGATAATGCCTACAAGAGAATATCATTAACTCTACAAAAAGAGCTATAGATTCCTTATCTATAAATAATGAGTGCACACCGTTTGAGTGTTACGTCTCCTTTTGGTACATTAAAAGATACAAGTCAAGAGTACGGACTCATTAATTTATTTTAGGATTAAGAAGTAACATATATGATTGTCTACAATGAGTTGATTTATTCAAACAGAATTATTAACCAAATTAATTCATCTCTAGTCCCAATTCAATATATCGTTACTAATGACAATATATCAATATCTTTACTCATGAAGTCCTACTCCGACGACTAAAACAAGTCATCTTTCATTAGGTATGTTGACAACATAACAATCTCAACATGAATAAAGTGCTCAACTTTATTTCCTCGATTGTGGATCTTTAATATTTAGACTATCACCTTAAAATTCATGTCTTTCGCATAATTTGTCCATTATATGCGTGATCTTAAAGGTTTAGAATAATAGTAACAGACTTTTGTTTGCTTATTATACATTCAACACAATGAATACAAAAAGGACACATTTGATATATAACATAAATAATAAATTTTTTATTGATCAAATGTCTCAAAAATAGTAACTCGTTTAATCCTTAGGGTACTAAATCTAACATGGCAGTGTTGGGTGCCCATTGAAGATATTTCTCCCCTCAACATTTGACTTTTACATGTTGTTTTGAGTGTCGCTAGAAGTTTTTTGTTTGTCATTATGATTTTTTTTCACTTATTTTGTTGATTGTTAGTTTGATTTTGTAATAAAGGTGGTTCTTATTCAACTAGTATGGATTTTGTCTCATTCATTTAGTATTTGATATTGTTGCCATCAACTATTTGTTTCTTTGTGTCTTTTTATGGGCCATAGTTGTAGTACCCCGAAATTAATTAGGTGTAAGTAGTGTGTTAAAAATGGTGAATTAGTGTGCCATGATGTGATTTGAATTTAATTCAACTATCTTGTGGTATTTTTTAATTGATATTACTTTTAATTATTTTTTATTACTTTAAATTGTTAATTTGGTTTTTAAAACTAAACAATTTGTCAAATGTCTAAAATGTCCTTTCTCCTAAAAGCCATGTGTTGGACATGGTATTTTACCAAACTAACCTCCTTCCCCTTTATTTAAACCCTCTCTCTCTTTCTCTCTCTTCCATTCACTCTCTCTCTCTCGTTCTCTCTATCATTTCTAGCTCTCTCCTTGTCTCTTTCTCTCCCTTCAGTCACTGCTCTCTCCCTCCTCTCTCTCTCAAATTCAAATTTTAAATTCAAGCTTTGGATTTCAATGAATTGAGAGCTAGGAAGCAAGATTTAACGTCCACAAATGCAAATCAAAGCTTGACTTCAAGGTTAGAGTCATTTTTCTAAAAACTTTAAATTTTTGTTTTGAAATTTCCACAAATGTGCCAATTCGAGTTTTGTGAGCTTAGGAAACCTTGAACCCAAGTTATTGAACCTCAAAACATCTAGAAACTAGGCTTGGATTGATGAGAAATAAATTTAAACCAAGTTTTTCTATTTTCCCCCATTTTCTCATTTTTGGATTTATTGAAATTTTCTATGCAAATCTTGTTTAAAGTTGTTTTAAAGTGTTTAATTATGTTTTTCCATCATCTATGAACGTTTTATATACTTGGGAATTGAGAAAATAGGTTAGAAATGAGGAATTGGGCTCAGAAAGACGAGACTCGATTCTGGAAAATTCTAGAATTTTTCAGTTTGGCAGGCCAGATTCATGAGTCTAGTAGACCCAACTCATCTCTTCCGCAGGCCGAACCTAGAACAGTTCGGTAGGTTGGACTTGGATTGTCGGTAGGCCGAACTGTACAGTTCGAAAGGCCAAACCAGAGAGTCTGGTAGGCTGACCAGCCATCAAGGAAAAGGACTGTTTTTCACTATTTTAGACCCAGATTGAGAATTTGAACCCTTATAGCATGATTTTATTGATATAAATGGCATATTAAGACACCATGAGATAGCATAGTATTGTAGAATACTATAAGTTAGATATTGATAAAGCTTATTTTACATTTAAGGTCGTTCGTGGTTCTATGGAGCTTACGTAAGGCAGGTTGAAACTACGGTGTTGAGCATCAGTATAGGATATCGAGGTAGGACTATTACCTTTTTCTTGGTAGCCATGTTTTTAATGGTTTTGGCCTCAAGAGATTCTTCCAAAATATTTTCAATAAATTACACAATGTTTTTATATGTTTTCAAAAAGGGGCTTTTAGCCACAAAATGATTTCTTTCAAAATAATCTCTTTCAAGATGATTTCTTTTAAAATAGGTTTCAAGGAAGAGTTTAGTTAAATTTCTTAGCAATTTTCAGTATTCGTTAAAAATCAAATAATCATAATAAATTGAATAATGAATATAATAGAAAATACTCCGTAACATAGGATTTAAATAATAATAAATATACATTAGAGCATAATGTCATAATCAAAGATAGGATTGTGTAGAGTGCGACCTTGGGGCCAGGTCTCGAAACCTAGCTGGGCTACTACGGTGGTGATAGTTATGGTTTACCCAAGAAGGACAATAAGATTATTTTTGGACAAACTGATTTTGGTAAGAATAATTTAGATACATTTGTTTATTTAATTTTGTTTTCTAAAAATTTTTCCTGAATGATAAATTTCATAGTCAGATTACGTGTTTTCAAAATTCAGTCCTACTGAGCCTTCCGCTCACATTTCTTTATTTGTTTTAAAACCTTTCTCCTAGGTGGATTGTAGCTTAGTAATGACAAGAAGATTACTGGGCATCAAGTGAGTCGTAGGAATACTGTTTTAGGTTAATGTTTTATTTAAATCAAGGCATGTATTATATAAATGTTTATCTCTCGTATTGGACTGTGATTGTAATATTTTATTATCAATATCACGTGTGTGCACTAATGTGGGTCCGATGGGCCCTGGCTTATGTTTAATTGTCTTTAATATTTTACTTCCTAATTAACTGTTTCAAAAATAATGATAATTGTTTTCACTTATTTTGAACTATCATGTTTTTCAAAATAACCCAAAATATTTGATTAGTGATTTTCATCAAAAAATTTGATTTAATTAACCTAATTAATCAACCACGTCACCTCCCATACCATGAGGCATGACAATAGTGCTATGGAATTCTAGACATCTATTAATCAAATATTTCTAGCTGGAGAATTGTTAGAATCCTATATATGTTCAATATTTGGTGTACCTCTTTGGTTGACTTTTGTGTTTGCAACCCATAACACACTATTTCCTATAAAGCATTTCATTTAAGTTTATACATAAAATTGATTATTTGCTAATATCATGTTTTTTAAGACTTAGTAGACTTGGATTGATATTTGTATTGTCTTTTCATACATTATTCAATTGAAAGGGTTTTTATCATTTCGATATCTTGTGATTTAAGGAAATATCACATTAATAACCTATTGTTTCAAAATATCAAAATAGTACCTCATAGTGTTCAAAATTTTCATTTCGGCACCATGAACCTGCATTTTATAGCATGAAATCTCCTACCTATCTTTCATTAATGAATCCCAAATTAATTTTATAAAGTAACAATAGAAAACTAAAATAAAAGATTAAAGAAAACTTGTAAAAATAATATATATATATATATATGGATTTATTCATTTTTTGGTATTGTATGCACTAATTTTCTTTTGTAGTTTTAGCAAAATAATATAAGGTTCATTAATAAAAGGATAAATAGGAAATTTTATGCATAAAACACAAGCTCAAAATAACAAAAATAATTTTTTTTAAAAACCACTAAGTACGGCTTTGATAGTTTCCAAATAGTAATGTATGAACATGATATTTCTTTTTAATCTTGTACCAAAATGATAGTATCCCTTCTATTAATAGTGCATGTTTTTTGAACAATAGATTGATTAAAATCCCATGAAAAAAAAAAAGAAATATGCAAAATTAACTTTACAATTCTAGACATATTTTTCTATCTCGGCATTTAGGAATGTAGTTGGAATACCGAAGAAATTTTCAAGTTCATTACACGTATAATATTTAAGAATGGGATTTTTGCATTGTAAGTCCCCAAACTTTGTAACCTTTGGCACTTGGGACCCCAATTTTAAGAATTTGGGCACTTACGTCTTCCAAACTCTTAATTTGTTAGCATTTTAGTCCATGTCTTAAGAATTTAGACATCCAGGTCGCTAAACTTTCAATTTCTTGGTACTGTAGGTCCCCATTATAAGAATTTGGATATTCAAGTCCCCAAACTCTTGATTTATTTACACTATTAGTGCCTTGAAGAACTTTTTACTATTACATGACATAAGGGATATCAATACTTTGTTAAATGACATTAGAGATGTCAATATTTTAACGCTTTTTTATTTTTTCAGTTCTGAAAATGTACGTATATATATATTTTTGAAGAAAGGTCCTTGAAAGCTCTCCTTTGTTTTTTTTTTTTTTGAAGTGTAACTTATTATTTTTCGTACAAAATAAAATTCAAATGCCATAGAATAAAATTAATTATGATTATTGACAACAAAACAATTAATTACAATTAGAAAAAATTTCACAATATCATTACAGAAATTTGTCAACTAATCCATTATATTTTCTGCAAGTTGGTTCAAATTACAATGATACAGCTAAGTACAAGTAACACAACAATTAGTAGCCCATGTTTAGGAAAAAAGTATGTAATTGAACAACTAATTGATGCATTACAGTTATTTAGCTACGCCATTATACCTTGGTACCAACTTACTAAAAACATAGTAGAATGGATATTTATAACTTTTGTTTGTTTGCAATCAATCATTTTGTTTTCAATAATTACTATAATTAACTTTATGTTAAGGTCTTTAAACATTGTTTTAGGACCAAAACTAATGATTCATACTTAAGAAAAGAATAGCTTTTAGGGACCTTTCTATCAAAAAATTCTAAAAAGAAACAAAAAGGCCTCAAAATATTGATATCTATTACACGAGGACTAACAATACTAAGAAATTAAGAGTTTAGGAACCTAAATATTCAAATTTTTAAAATGAGGACTAAGATGCCATGAGACTAAGAGTTTAGGGACCTGAGTGTCTAAATTCTTAAAATGAGGACACAAGTACAAAAGATTACAAAGTTTGGAGATCCACAACCAAAAAATCGCTTTAAGAATTATGTTAATCAATGTACGTATAACAAGGATTAATGTTTAAATTTGATTTTTATGACAAATTCTATAAAAAAAATATGACATTTTTAAGATTAAAAATTATGCCATAGTATTCAAGTGAGGTAGGAACGATTTAAAGATAAGAATGAGTCTATGAACAAGAAAAAATAAGCTAGAAAACTTGGTTGTTGCAGAATGTGTTAAAATAGATTTTTAAATAGAAACGTTATATAAGGAAAATACTATATAAAAATATGAAAATTACATAGTATAAAAATTAAGCAGTACAAAATTTATGCATTATAAGACTAATGCATAGTAAGGATTATACAAATAAAGTTATACAGTATGAAAATTATATCGCAAAAGTAAATACAATGTAAGAGTTGGATTGTATAAAATTTAAGCAGTATGGGAATTATGCTACATGGAGGATGTGGATCATTATGGGAGGTTGTGGGATATCATAAACTGTATAGAAAAGCATACTACCATTATAGAGTACATACCAACAATATAAGAAAAAGACAGTGTAATGTAAATTTGGACTGTTATAAGATGATATAGGGTCTACTTGGTGATATAACCGGTTTTTAACAAGTGGTCGGAGCAATTTTTTGAAACTATAATTTGGTCCCTGGACTAATTATTTTTTGCAATTTAAGGGTCTAAGTGGATAAACTCTCCAAAGTAACACTTTTAAGGAGGAAAAAGTGCCACATCTCCTCTTTGTAGAACCTGTTATAGCCGGCCTTTTTAATGTAAGGTATATAAGATATGTTAAAGTTGTGACCTCGTTATTCGATGATCTTAAGTCTTCCACAAGGAAAGCATTATGTTAATTTAAAATTATGATATCATACTTGATGATGTTATTATGAACATAAAAGCCCGCAAGCTCAAGTAAGGTAATAATGATGATAGAAAATTTATAAATGAAGTTCATGATTGAGCATAAATGGAATCATATATTTATGATATTGCTTGCATTCCTTTTAAGAAATGATTTTATGAGAGATGTTTTATAAAAAAAAACTTTTTAGATGAAATATTTTATGAGAAAGACTTATGAACGATGTTTTGTGAAAGAAGTTTTACAAGAAAAGTTTTTAAGAGAAAAGTTTTATGACGAATGCTTTAATGTTTCGTGAGATTATGTTTGAACTTATTGAGCAAAAGCTCATTACGAATTCCTTTATGCTATAGGTACTCCTATAGGAGACTAGTATAACTTGTTGAAGAGCTCAGGATCGCGGTGAGACAGAGGTGAAGGTTGGGTATGGATACAACTACAATAGGTTTTCGCTATTTAAAAAAAGTTTTCCACTATTTTGAAATAGTGTTTTAAAAATTTAAGAAAGTAAATAGTTAAGGAAACATCTTATAAGAAATATTATGTGGAAAAACATTTTTAAAAAATAGATTTTATGAAATGTTTTGAATAATTATAAAGTCAAGTTTTGAACTATGTTCCAGTTTGTGTTGCAACAGATGTTATAACATTTTTAAGTATCTTTATAAGGAAAAAAGAAAAAAAATTATTCAGTATCTTTCTTACTAGTAAGTAAGATTAAAGTTAAAAAAATTATGTTTAAGCAAGCAAAGTCACGGCTCAAAAATGTGGGTCATTACAGTTAGTATCAAAGTAAGTATCCTACAATCCCATCTCACACTATCATATGTCCACTACACCATAACTCAAGTAAGTTAATTTTAGTTAGTAGAATAGCTAGCATTTAATCGATACATATTGCCATACCGGGTTTATAGTTCCTGATGATGACACTCCTGAAAGAGGAATGCGACAAAGAAAACTAAAAGGTAAGCATTATTTTATATGTTATAATGTCTCCATGTGTGACCACCCTCTTTTTCAGACAGTCACTTAACTTTCTTAAACATCATTCTTAAATATTAATCTTACTTACTTAGTAAGAAAAATACTGAATTAAAATTTTTTTCTTCTCTTATCCTTTTAACATCCTTGAAAAAATACTTAAAAACTATTGCGACCTCTGTCGCCATTCGAGTTAAGACCTCGCTTAACATTTGCCTTTAAAACCATTTCAAATCGTTTCTTAAAACTTAATAGCAAACATTTATTAAAACATAGGTTAAAACTTTACTTTATAATTATATAAAACATTTCGTAAAATATATCTTAAAACTTTGAAAATATTTCTTAAAACTATGATTTTCTTAAAACGTTAAAAACACTATATCAAATAGTGGATAACATTTTCTTTGTGTAGCGGAAGCAAACTGTGGTGGTATCTATACCCAAATCTTCGCATCTGCTCTCCGTAGCACTGAGTTCTTCAAACAAGTCCAACTGGTCACCCATAGGCTGCCTATAGCATAAAGAAACTTTTTATAAACTTTCACTCAGTAAGTTCAAACATAAACTCACAAATCATTTAAATATGCTTTAAAAAATTTTCTCTTAAAACATTTTCCATAAACATTTCTAAATATGTTTTTCATAAAACATTTCTGAAACGTTTTGCATAAACATTTTTTGTAAAACATTTCTTGAATGTTTTTCTTAAAACATCGTTCATTTTCTTGAAAACATGAAAATATTTTTTCTAAACATTTAACGTAAAACATTTCTCAGAATGTTTTCCATAAAATATAAATATTCCATAATAAAGACAACAAGCAAAATCAAAGTACATGTTTTCATTTATGCTTAATTATGAACCTTCAGCTATGAGCGTTTTATGAACATTCTTTTCTTACTTTAACTTTATATCTTTGTTCCTTAACTTTTCTTATCTTACTTTAGCGTTCGTATCAACATCATTAATCATGAGATCATAAACATGATGCTTCCCTTGTGGAAGACTTGAGACCATCGAACACTGAGGTCATGTACCTCACATATAGGAGGTCAAACTTTAACTTTACTTGCAGTACCTCACAACAAGAAGGCTGGTACGTCACTTTTTTTTATCGTCTTTACTTTACCTTCTTTTTAAATTTAGTGAGCATTATAAATGCTAACACATTATATGCAAACACATTTGCAAATCATAATTGTTCTCTTTGAAACTTATGCATAACAAATACAACATAAAACTAATTACTTAAACTGTAAAATGTTATGCATTAACAAAATGCAAAACATATTTTAAACATAATTTTTACAAATACATTGTAAACTTTTACTTGATCTTTTAAAACTTTATGCATAACAAGTGAAAACATACTTTAAAAACAACTTGTATAACATTTACAACCATATAAAATGCATTTAAAAATCATTTACTTCATGCTGTAGGTGAGGTTTGTAACTTACCCGGATTATGCTCTAGCGTTTTCTATCTCATTCCTTTTTCCTTTCATTAGTTGGCCTCTTGTGTCTTGATCAAACGACAGCCGACTCATTAATTAACTTTCTTTTTATCAATCTACTCGATTGATAATAAAACGTAAACATTAAACATTTAACATTTATTCCTTTTTTCATAACTTGGTTTACTATCAGTTTACCCTTCTCTTTACTTAATTTTGTAACCTACTGTGTTACCTTTCCCTCTGCTTAATTAACCACCGGATTGCCATTCTTTCTACTTAGCTCGGCAATTCATCAGGTTACCTCCTTCTTTACTAAACTTTGTAACCTACCGGGTTACCTTTGTTCTTAAGCGTCCCTTAGTTAAACTTCCCGTCTCACTGGCGATTTCGTTACTTAACATATTAGGAACATTTTTCATCTAAGAGTGTTATGCTAATTCAAAGTGTTCGACTCTGTTCTAGCCGTTTCCTAAAAAATGACGATTTTACCCTTAACGGGTTTTTCGTCAACTTCACAACTCTATAAAATCCATTACTTAACTTTAACATTTCATTACTTACATATTACAAAAAAAATTCCCGCTAAGGAGCATTTTTTTTATATCGAACGTTTCGGGTCCGTTTTGGCCTTTTTCATAAAATGACCATTTTGCCTTTAACTTTTTTTCTTTTATTCTTTCCTTGACTAAACTTTGAATCCTTTAAAACTTAGCATCTATGATTACTCATTGCCTATAGCAATGTAGGAACTCAATGTTTCTAAGTGCAAACCCAGTTTTCTCACAATTTTATAGTTTTGGCCCAAAACATAAAATATTTACACTTTTGCCCCCAAAGCCAAAAAAATCATTTCATACCAAAATGTTCAGTTTTTTATAAGGAATAAAACTTACAAAAGCACCATGGTCGATTCTAAACATTTCATAACATTTCCATTTTTGGAAATTTTGTACCCAAAATTTCGTAAAATTCATAACTTATCAACCGAGTAGAATTTTGAAAAACTGTCTATGCTATCTTAACAGTTTCGATGCGTTCTACAACTTTTGTGTTTTAACTTTCTTGAAATTCCAACATTTAGGGGGACTTTTTGGCTGATTTTCAAATCTGCTGAGAATAAACTTTTTTTTACAATTTAGTCCCTTTTGGAATTTCACCAAAACCCTTACTTTCTTCTTTCCATCATCATCACCATCAACATATAACATAAAATAACCATGCCATAATGTCCATATTATATGCCATGGCTTAAACATTTCATCAAACACTTTGTATACATAAAAAAAAAAAAACATAAACTTTTCAAGTATAAAGTTTAGAATTTACCTAAACTTTGTCAATCTTTTTGACTCTCCACTTGTGCAATTAAACTTGCTTAGATTCCTTTGTCATAAACCATGACAAAAATTCTATCAAACCCATCCATAACTCTGAATAAAAATCACTAAAACCTTTTGAAAAAGTTTAAAAATTTACCTCCAAAGTTGCAAAACTTTGCACTAAAAGACTAGAGCTTGCCTTAATGCATGATTTGGAACTTGGAATTCATCAAACTTTTGAGAAAGAATTCCTAGGGGGGATGGTTTTCCTTGGGTGAATATGGAGCATTTTCTTCTTCTTCTTTTTTCCTTTCTTTCTTTCTTTCTTTCTTTCCTTCCTTTCCTTTCCTTTCCTTTCTTTCTTTCTTCCTTTTCACATTCTTCTCTTTTTTTTTTTTGTTCCACTGTGGTGACGACATTTGATCTCTTATATCGTGGATTAATTCAACTTTTTCTTTTTCTTTTCTCTTTTTTTTAAAAAGGTGGTGAGTCACCATTTGACTCATGGTAATCAAGTGGGTTCCCTTGGGTGGCTTTAGGTGATTGGGCCACATTTCATGGTGTGGTGGCCCAACCAAAATCCATTAAATGTCCACCAAATTTTTTACACAGTCTAAGTTTATACTAACAGCATTTTCTTATACTGCTGGTATTCTTTTCCATATAGTTCATGAGGTCTCATAACCTTCCATACTTATTTCCAGCCATCACATAATGAAATTCCAATTTTATCTAATTTTGTACAGTCTAAATTTATACTGACATTATTTTTCTTATGCTGCTAATATATTTTCTATACTGCTATAGAATTCTTTATTTATCCATATTCTCTAAATAGTATTATTCATATTGATTTAACTTAAATCGCCCAATTTTTATACTGCTTAACCTTAAACAGTCCAATTCCTACGCTATATTACTTTTGTAGTGTAATTTTCATACTGCATACTTTATTAGTGTACTTCTTTACACTGTATTTTTCTAATACTATATAATTTTGCACATTATTATATAGTATTTTCTCCTTAAACTGTATTTTTGTCTTAACATAATCCTTAACTTATTGTATTTTTAATGCATTAAAAATGCTCGGGTGTTACAACATGAATCAATGGTAGTCATCGTCTATCGAGGGTATCAAGTTAACGATGATCAAATTTGGTCGACAATGGTCAACAGCTGACTGAGTGCTCAAAATCAAGAGGATGAGCCCATGACATGTTATGATGTTTTGCGCACTACAGTGTTCTCTGTAGTGTAATTACTATATAATTTTCTAATTCCACTACAGTGTTCTCTATAGTGTAATTCCTACGCTATATTACATTACAGTGTTCTCTGTAGTGTAATTCCTACGCTATATTACTTTTGTAGTGTAATTTTCATACTGCATACTTTATTAGTGTACTTCCTTACACTGTAATTTTTCTAATACTATATAATTTTGCACATTATTATATAGTATTTTCTCCTTAAACTGTATTTTCGTCTTAACATAATTCTTAACTTATTGTATTTTTAATGCATTAAAAATGCTCGGGTGTTACAACATGAATCAATGGGAGTCAACGTCTATCGACGGTATCAAGTTAACGATGATCAAATTTGGTCGGCAATGGTCAACAGCTGACTGAGTGCTCAAAATCAAGAGGATGAGCCCATGACATGTTATGATGTTTTGCGCACTATAGTGTTCTCTGTTGGAGCAAATTTCCCTTCATTAGAAGTCGTTTAGTTTGACTGTATGCAGAATGAGAAAAAACATATCAAGATAATAGAATAATAGAGTTCAAAATGAGATTTTTGGTGATTTCTCCACCATATTTACGACTTGACATGGAGCAAAATGTCTGAGAGCAGTTAGACATTAGTTTACTAACCATACAAATTCCTGAGCTTAAACATTCCATAGTTAAGCCGAGATATGATAACGAGCTCACAACAACTTAGATGGGAATCATGATCAAAACGATGATGTCAAATCTGTTAGCAAAAGCCTTACAGGTTGGAGGATAAAAGCTAGAGATTATTACGTTATGAGAATTTATGGAAAAATACAATTCTAAAATGGATAAAGGACTAGAAAATCATAGATTTTGTGGTTGGATGTCCTTGATTTTCTGATAATCATGATGCAATTTTGATGATTACGGACTGATCGATCCAAATCTGCTTATTTTATATTCACTAATTTTAATAATTTTGTTTTGAGGAACAGTTAGTCAAGCTTATGTCACTTAGATAGTCATGCACTATAGGATTTCAATGACTTTCAACCTTGATTGAGATGGTTATTTCATGATCAAAGGTTAGGAAACACGTATCAAGAATGAGTAAGAAGGTTATTTTTAAGTATAGCATAGCATTCTAAAGATGGAATGCAATACCCTTAGACAGATGGAAACTATGCTCAAATGCTGGAAGATTAGAATGGCACAACATAAGTGTGGTGTTACAACTAAAAAGAAGTATTTCAATTGAATGATGATTATATATATATATATATATATATATATATATATATATATATATAAGAGCATATCTCTTAGTAGGGTTTTATAGTGGAACCACAAAGTAGAGGTAGCAACATGAAGGTAAAAGAGGACAGGAAGAAGAATTACTCAAGATTGTTGATTTTCAAAATTTTTAAGGAGGGTAGATTGTCATACCCGAGAAATTTTCAAGTGCATTAGATGTATAATATTTAAGAATTATCTTAATCAATATATGTCTCATGAGGATTAATGTTTAAATTTGATTTTTATGATAAATTCTATAAGAGCAAATATAGGATTTTTAAGATTAAAAATCATGTCATAGTTTTCAAGCAAAGGAAGAATGATTTGAAGATAAGAATGAGTTGATGAACAAGGAAAAATGAGCTAAATAACTTAATTGTTGTAGAATGTATTATGACAAATTTTGAAATAGAAATGCTATATGAGGAAAATACTATATAAAGATATAAAAATTATATAGTATAAAAATTAAACAGTATAGAAATTATGCATTATGAGACTAATACAATGTAAATATTACATAGATAAAGTTATACAACATTAAAATTATACTGTAAAAGTAAATACAGTATAAGAATTAGACTGTATAGAGTTAAAAAGTATGAGAATTATACTATATGGAGGATGTGGATCAGTATGAAAGGTTTTAGGACATCATAAACTATACAAGAAAGCGTACTATGGGGTATATACCGACAGTATATAAAAAACACAATGTAGTGCAAATTTGGACCGTTAAAATATGATGCAGGGTCTACTTAGTGCCACCCAAATGGTGGAAATTTTTCCACACCTCACCTAATAGAATCGGTTTTTAAAAAATGGTAGGAGTAATTTTTTGAAATTGCAATTTGGTGCCTACACTAATTATTTTTGTAGATAAGGGCCTAAGTGGATAAACCCACCAAAGTGACACCTTTAAGGAGGAAAAAGTGCCACATCTCCTCTTTGTAGAACTAGTTATAGCCACAGGTTATGGGGAAATTTTTATTTTAATTTAGTTCTTAAGTGGTGTCTTTAAATAGCCAAGTACTTATTTGACAAAAAGAAGTTTAGTTATTTATCACAAAATTGATCCCATTCTCACTCAAGAAAATTGCCCCTCCCCTATGTTTCCCTCACTCAAAATTTTGGTGATTGAAGCCTTTAAATCATCTAAGGAAGAAAAATCAAGAGTTCTAGAGAAAGATTAAGGAGTTTTAAGGTAAACTTAAAACTTTTCCTATTATGCATTAGGGTTTTTGTTCAAGTTTTGATGGAATTTTTATAATATGATATGGACTTGATATTAAGGGATTTTAGAAGGTTTTCTAGAACCAAGATGAGGAGACAAAGGCCTTAGAATCCCACGGTAGAAATCCTAAACCCTAGCTTTAAAAAGTTTGTTATTTTCATGAGATTTGTGTATGGTTTGTAAACTTCGTGAACTATGGCATGTAAAAAGGATTACATACCATGATTACATGCTATGTTAAGTGGACAATGATGATAATAGAAAGATTGAACAACAAAGGTTTTAGGCTAAACAAAGAAAGTATGACAAACTTGATCATAAACACAAAATTTAAGCACAATAGGTGTTTGATAACATGTTTTGGATCATGGCATGTAAAAAGAATATTATGGCACGATTATTTTAAGTATTAAGTGCATGAAAGAGTGTTTAAAAGAGTTAAAAAGATTAAACCCTAGCAAAGTAACTTAGGCAGAATTTTTCTACAAAAGTGTGTTTAAGGGCTATTTTGAAAGATTTAAGCATGTAAGATCCATAGAAATTGAATTGTTTTCTTCAACACGAGATTTATTGGACACATTGAGTCAGACAACTTTTGTAAAAAAATTTTGCTCAAATTTTGATCGAATCAAACCAAAAAATATGCCTTTTTGTTTTGAGTTAAAATAGGAAAGTTGTAGATTTCTGCAAAACTATTAACCATAATAGATGGATTGTGAAAGTTCTGTGTGGTTTTATGAGTTATGAATTTTATGAGATTTGATCATAAAATTTCAAAGTAGTTAAATAAGAAAAATGTTTTGAAATTATTCAAGTTAGATCAAGGAGCTTTTGAAAGTTTTAATCCTTGCAAAACAAAATGGTCGTTTTGGTATAAGATGGTTATTTTTGATCCTGGGGAAAAAATGTCAAGATTTTGTATTTCGGGCTAAAACCATAAAACCGTATGAAGCAAAATTTTTTGTTATTTAAAAAGGGATGCCTATACATTATGGGTAAAAGTAAACTTATGTTTGAAAGTCCAAAAAGAATTTGGGATTTTTCTAAGAAAAGTATATCATGAGCAAAATCATCAAGATTTTCATATTATGGTTCAAAACTATAAAGTTTTGCTAAAATACATTTTTCATGAAAAGAAAATAGATGTCTTGTTTTTTGCAATGTTACGAGAAGCAAGGAAGTGATGGCTTAGATTTAAACGGATTCTGAAAGTTTTAAGACCTGTTAAGGGCAAAATAGTCATTTTTATAAAAAGGCAAAAACGGACCCTAAAGTGTTTGATTTAGGAAAACACCCCTAGTGGAAATTTTTTTATAACCTGTTAGTAACGGGATGGTAAAATAAAAATAAAAGTTTTATAAAGTTACGTGACTTACGAAAAACATGTTGAGGGTAAAGTCATCATTTTTATTAAACTGCTAAAACAGATTCTGAGCCCTCTGAACTAGCAAAACACCCTTAGATAATGTTTCGTATCACGTTAAGTAACAAAACTGTCAAGTAAGACAAGCAATTTGACTAAGGGACATTTAAGTCAAGTCAAGGAAAGGTAGACCGATAAGAAATGAGGTTAAGTAAAAGGAATGAATGTTTAATGTTTAAGTTGTGTTATTGATTAAGTAGGTCGGTAATAAGAAAAATTAGCTAATAGTTGGGTGTCATTCGAAACATGACAAAGCCAACTTATAGAAGGAAAAAGAATAAAGTGGGAACGCTAGAGCAATAAACAAGTAAGTTTTAAACCTCACCTATAGCATAAAGAAAATGATTTTCAAACGCTTTTTGTATGTTTGAAAAATGTTTACATTTATTATGCATAATGTTTTAAAGATCAAGTCATGATTTGCAAAATGTTTGCATTTATTATGTTTAATGTTTATGTATTAAGTTATGGCATATGGTATATTAGCATTTGATATGCTTACTAAAGTTTTACAAGAAGGTAAATCAAAGAAGTTAATTAAGTGTTATACCAACCTCCTTAATGTGAGGTAGACAAGTTATGTTAAAGTTATGACCTCGTTGTTCGATGGTCCTGTCTTCTATAAGGAACGCATTATGTTAATTTAAAGTTATGATCTCACAATTGATGATGTTAGTAAGAACACTAAAGCCTGCAAGTTCAAATAAGACAAGAATGACGATAGGAAGTTCATAAATGAAATTCATAATTGAGCATAAATAGAATCATGCATTATGATATTGATTGCATTCATTTTAAGAAATGATTTATGAGAAACATTTTAAGAAAAACGTTTTAGGTGAAATGTTTTACGAGAAAGACTCATGAACGATGTTTTATGAAAGAAATTTTTTGAGAAAGGTTTTTAAGAGAAAAGTTTTATGATGAATGTTTTAAAGTTCTGTGAGATAATATTTGAACTTATTGAGCAAAAGCTTATTACAAGTTCCTTCATGTTGTGGGTAGTCCTACGAGAGACTAATATACTTGGTTGAAGATCTCGGTGTCTCGATGAGACAAAGATGAAGGTTGCGTATGGATACCACTATAATAAGTTTCTGCTATTTAAAGAAAATTTTTTTCACTATTTTGAAATAGTGTTTTAAAAGTTTTTAAAAAGCAAATGTTTAAGGAAATATCTTATAACAAGTGTTTTATGAAAAATATTTTTTAAAAAATAGATTTTATGAAATGTTTTGAATAATTATAAAGTCAAGTTTTGAACAGTTTATGTAGTAATAGATATTGCAACAGTGTTAAGTATGTTTATAAGGGAACAGGGAAAAAAATTATTCAGTATTTTTCTTACCAATTAATAGTTTTTATTGTAGAAAATGGTTTAAACCTTGTGAACTTGAAGGGGCAAAGTTTTGATTTTGGGGATTTTAGCTAGTTTAAAACCACTTCCATGGTTTGAATTGGTTTCAATTATTACTCCACCAAATGTTAGTTTAAACCGCCTCTATAGTTTGAACTACCTTAAATAGTTTTGGACCTACGTACAAACAACCTATAAATGTTTAAGGAAATGTCTTTATAAGAAATGTTTTACAAAAAATATTTTAAAAAAAATAGATTTTGCGAAATGTTTTTAATAATTGTAAAGTCAAGTTTTAAACCATGTTTTAATTTATGTTGCAACGGATGTTGCAACATTCTAAGTATGTTTATAAGGGAAAAGGAAAACAAATTATTCAATATTTTTCTTACTAGTAAGCAAGATTAAAGTTAAAAAAATTATTAATAAACAAGCTAAGTAACGACTCGAAAAGTCTAGTCACCTGTTAGTATTAAATAATGTACTTACAACTAATTTTTACCACAATGTTTTTACTCATAAAGTTTAAACTCACAACTTTTGTTTTACTCATATAGTGCAAAACTCACATTTTATCATGTAAAGCGAAAATATACTATAGTGTAACGTTCTTACATGCTATAATATTTAAGTTCTAACTTTAAGTTTTAACTTTATTCCCAAACACTGGCGTAAATTGCACCATTGCACCCCGAACTATTTGCTTTTTACATAATACACCTTGAACTTTCAATTTTGATAAAATGCATCTTGAACTTTGAAGTTAATAGCAATTGAGGTACAATAGCTACATTTAATTTCCATTCGACACTTTTTTCACGTGTTGAACCTCAATTTTTGTTTTAAATGATGAACTCTACCTTTCAAAAAAACTCATATATAAATCTTATAACAAAAATTATTTATATTTTTAACGCTTGTTAATTAATAAATCTTAAATATTAATAATTTTAAAATTTAAAATATATTTTGTTATAATTAAGGGGCGTTTGACAGTGGTGAGAACCACTCAGTTTCCACCATAATCTCAGTTATAAACAGTATAAAGCTCTTATATACTACAATAACATTAAAAAAATATACTACAATATAAAACGCTCATATATTATAATAAAAATAGTTTTCACTATTGGTTCCTATTACTCCCTTAAACCCCCTATAAAAGTTTAAGATCTATTATAAAAAATCACAGAGGTGTAATAATACAATCTACTCCAACACTTTGGATCGCTTTTTTTTTCCTTCTAATTAACGGTGTCAAGTTCAATCCAAATCCCTTTCGTATCGCTCCTAGGAATCATTTCTTTTCGTACTTTTCTTACTCCGGGCGTGGTAGCCACTCTCCGCGCTAACATCCTTCCGGCCGACGAGCTCAGAGAGAAAAATCTTTCTAATTTACTCTGAGACCCCGAATGATAGAGAGAGGCACATCTCAATTGGTCCTTGATTCGTTGACTCGGAAGCTCACCTTTCTTCTCGTCACAGCTCAACTTCACTAGGGTTTCCCCTTCACCATAACTCAAAACTCAATCACTCCATTTCTCTCTCTCTGTCTCCGGTTTATACTTGGACTTGATTTTGGGAGAAACGAAGTGAGATCGATCATATGAACTCCACGGGTTTCATCAGATTTTTCTCGATTTGTTTCGTTCTCTGCATTTGTCTCAATCTCTGCCATGCCGAGGAGCCCAAGAAAAACAAGTTCCGAGAGCGAGAGGCCAGCGACGACGCCCTTGGTTATCCCAACATGTAGGCCTTTTTTTTAATCGTTGGATTTCATTGTAATTACTGCAATTTCGGAAGAAAATGTTTCCAGTTTTGTTTTCAATGTATTATGTTTTTTCGTTTGTGATCAGTGATGAGGATGCTTTGTTGAATTCGAAGTGCCCTAAAAATTTGGAGCTAAGATGGCAAACTGAAGTGAGTTCTAGTATTTACGCTACGCCCTTGATCGCTGATATTAACAGGTATATGAAAATTCAATCTTCCGATTGTGTTCCTTCACTTTAATGCTACGCGACACGGGCGTTGTCTGATATATATATATATATATATATATATATATATGTATGTGTGCATTTATGTATGTATATATTTTGTTTTATTGGCATTGCTAGATTTAAGTACTTTTTAGGGGCATTATTAGTACCTTCTCGAGCGGATAATTATAATGGAAATTGAGGAGTTTGCATAGTTGCTCCAAACGTATTAATTGGATTGCTCTATCTTTGCTTTCGTTTTCATGCTTTTTCTTATATCTACAAACTTATGTGGCTGTGATATTTGTTTGTGTTCTCACTTTGTAGTGATGGGAAGCTTGAAATAGTTGTGCCTTCTTTTGTTCATTACCTGGAAGTTCTAGACGGCTCGGATGGAGACAAAACGCCAGGTATGGATGGTTTTTCTACTTCTAATTCCGGTGTAAAGCTTGATTTTCACTAATAATTTGTTACGTGTTTATCGTACTAAACTAATTGCATTTGGCAATTTTTCTGGTTTGTGTAATCCAATAGGAGTGCCAAGCAACTAGATAATTTTTCATTTGTGTCTAACATGTTGGAAGTATGGAGAGCACATTTCATTCAATTAACAGAATTAACCTCTGTGGTTACTTGCTCCTAAAGAAATTATATACTTGCTAAATCATTTATCAGGTTGGCCTGCTTTCCACCAGTCAACTGTGCATTCCAGTCCTCTCCTGTATGATGTTGACAAGGATGGCTCAAGAGAAATAGCTTTGGCAACCTACAATGGCGAAGTACTTTTCTTCAGGTACTTATCTTTGAATCAAATGATCGAATTTCAATCGTTATAATGTTGTTTTTCTCTTGGAATAATTTTTTGTTGTTAGCAAGCTCAAATACGGAAGTTTTCTATGTGAATTTTCTAGGGTGTCAGGCTACATGATGGTAGATAAACTGGTGGTACCTCGTAGGAGAGTAAAAAAGAACTGGTATGTGGGTTTGGATCCAGATCCAGTGGATCGTTCCCACCCAGATGTTCATGATGACCAAATTATCCTAGAGGCTGAGAAGGCAAAATCAGTGCATCGTAAGTGAAACCTACATTGGGAACTACTGTATTTTTTTCCTCCTGGCACCTGTCTCTGCTTGTTTATCTTCTGATCATCAAGTAAAAAATTTCTTTGGTATAAAGCAGCTGTAAGAATTCCTTCCTTTATATATTGTGGAATGGTATTTCTTCTAATAGTGACTGATTTTAGCTGGATTTTATGTTTCCCTTTGCAGAAGCAAATGGGAATAATTCAAGCAATCCAGTTCCAACTGATGTATCAACAGAGAATGAAATCAAATCAAATGGAAGTCAAGTAGGAACAAACATAAAGCAACCTGCTGCTGCAAATGATTCATCTGTGAATATAAGTTCTTCAGCAACTGTTATAAATGGAACAAGCACTGGGAGACGGCTCTTGGAAGATAACAATTCAGAAGGATCTCAAGAGTCCAAATCAAAAAACAATGCCAATGAGGATGTTCGTGCTGCAACTGTTCTAAATGAAGGAGGTTTGGAAGCAGAGGCCGATTCATCTTTTGATCTGTTACGTGATAGTGACGAGCTGGCTGATGAGTACAGTTATGACTATGATGATTATGTTGATGAAACAATGTGGGGAGATGAGGAGTGGAAGGAAGGGGAGCATGAAAAACTAGAGGATTATGTGAACATTGACTCACATATCCTGTGTACTCCTGTGAGTTATAACTCTCTTTGTATTATTCATTTTGTGTGCATGTGTTTGTGAACAGACTCTGGATGGGAGGCAAGTCATTGACAGAGTTTCATTCTTATATTTTATTTTATTAGGTCATAGCAGATATTGATAAAGATGGAGTTCCTGAAATGGTTGTTGCCGTTTCTTACTTCTTTGATCATGAGTAAGTTTCTTTTGATAGTTATATTTATTGCTAAATTCAAATTCCAATTCCCACCTTCCCCCCACAACCCAAAAAAAAAAAAAAAAGTACTTTTAGTTTTAGCCTATATGCTTTATGTTGAAGTTTGTACTCTGCCAATATTGGATATTAATGTATATTAATTCGCGTATCTGAAAGTAATTGGTACTCTAAGTTGATGGGTTGATAGGAACAAGAATAGCTTATGAGGAAGAACAACATAATAAAAATAGACTTAAATATCAGGAAGTAACTCTCATAAATATTCCGAAATTGGACTTGAAATTTCTTTTTCATTTATGATATTGATCTTCCTCACTATTCTTGTTGGTCATCACAGGTATTATGGAAACTCAGAGAACTTGAAGGAGTTGGGTAACATTGATATCGGGAAATATATAGCTAGTTCAATTGTTGTCTTTGATCTTGACACAAAACAAGTAAAGTGGACAGCTGAACTAGATTTGAGTACAGACAAGGGAAATTACCGTGCTTACATATACTCTTCCCCAATTGTCATTGACCTAGATGGTGATGGGTACATGGATATTCTTGTTGGGACTTCTTATGGTTTGTTCTACGTCTTGGATCATCAAGGTAATAACTTAAAGTTGTGTTAATTTCCTCTTCTTTTTTTCCTTTGTATTGTAGCTTTATTATTATCTTATGTTTGTGTGGTTATAAAATTGCATTTCTAGGGCATGAGTTGGCATAATTTTAAGCATTATCAAGGGATATTGAAGAATTGTGATTGCACTGTTTACTGTTTTTTGTCACTGCCATTTTAACTGATACAAATGTAAAGCAGTTTCTCATTTGTTTTTCTGTCCGTACCAACTAATAATTATATGTGAATGGGTTTGGCATGCATTTTTACATTGCTACAGACAATATTTCTTGTTTGGATAGCAAGGGTGTCATTTGCGTTCTCTGTAGCTTTGTCTATATTTATGTGAAATAAAATATGGTCGATAGCTTGTAACAAAAGCATATGTTGTTCTTTATTACCTGCGTTTTTAAGTTGCTTTTGTGGAAGTATGTGGCTAATTACATCACCTCACAAGAATCACATTTAACCTTATATAGTCATGGAAAAGGAGAACTTGAAGTTTGATGTGAATAGTCCTGGTAGGCCACCAATAAGATTCACTTATGTGCGATGTGGCACTAGGAAAAGAATGAGTTGGCAAGAGCTTTGCCTAGGAGGTTGGTGGCGTGGAAGTGGAAGTGGAATTGGGGGAGTGCAACATGCATGGGAGGGAGGTTTCGAGAATTCAGGAAAGGGAAGAATAAAGTTGGTTAAGCAATTAGGCCTCGGGATTGGAATGGGAAAAGGAAATTAGAAAAATTAAACAGGGAAGAAAAGGGTAGAGGAAGTCATTGATCATTTTATTGGAGTTTCCTCTGAATTGTAAAGGGAGTGCAGGGCTCACTCGAATAGCCCTTATTCATCTATTTCGAGCAATCAATAGCAATAAGAGTGAACAATTTATCTTTCAATCCTTTGTGCCTATTCATTTTCGGTTATTAGCATGCCTGAGCTCAACAAATTGGTATCAGAGCGATCGATCATGGGATGGCAGTGGCAGCAAAAAAGCTTGAAGATTGCCTAGAAAAAGTGGAATCGAGCAAGGAGAGTTTCCAACGCGAGTTGGAAGAAGTGAAGACTGATGTTAAGAAGCTCTTTAAGTTGGAGGATGGAATGGCGCAGCTCTTGACAGAATTACAGGAGATAAGGTGTCAACTTACGGAAGATCCAGCTGGGAACCTTCGGCGCGAGCTGCTATGCCGACAGTACAATCGAGGGTTATGTTGGGGGAAGGAGAGATTGGCGGACGATGGGAAGCCGAGGAGATTCGTGAGGGACATGAAGGTGGAAGAATGGAGTGTCGGACTCGGTGGGTGGAGATGCCAATTTTCGATGGCCAGAATTCTAATAGGTGGATCTTTAAGGGCAAGCGGTATTTTGCGCTCAATCGATTAAGTGAACATGAGAAGTTGGAGGTTGTAGTGGTGAGTTTTGATGGAGACGCTTTGGCATGGTTTCAATGGGAGGACGGCCCTCGGGCGGTTCAGAGTTGGACAGAGCTAAAGGTGATGGATCGCGGACTGGTTTAGGCCAACACAAGAAGGAAATCAGTGTGAGAAACTGCTCGCACTTCGCCAGGAGACTATCGTCCATGAGTATCGTCGGCAATTTGAACTCCTCGTCGTGCCGCTCATCGATTTGTCGGAGCAGGTTCGAGAGAGTTCGTTCGTGAACGGCTTACGATCTGAAATCAAGTTTCAGGTAAGAGTTTTGAAGCCTCAAGGGTTGGGCCGGATTATGGAAATGGCCCAAAGAATTAAAGATAAAAATTTACAAATAGGGCCTACTAGATACTCTTCCAGCCAGACCAGTGTTGGGTCTCGGCCCGATTCTAGTAATTCTAATTATAACAACACGAGGAATTCTTCCGTTGGACCACAAAAACAACAGGGAATTTCAGAAAAATTCCTACTGGCACCATGACTTCTTTTAGGAGGTCGACTGATGCGGAGATTCAAGCCAAAAGGGAGAAAGGCCTATGCTATCGCTGTGATGGCAAATACTCATATGGCCACTGCTGCCCAAAATTGGAATTATAGGTGCTAGTGATTCAAGGGGAGTACGAAACGGGGGAGGAAATTGAATTGGAAGAGCTGGACATGCCGAAAGAAATGGCGGAGGTTACCTTGAATTCGGTGGTGGGATTGACCACTCCACGGACAATGAAACTAAAGGGGACTATACAGCAACAAGAGGTTGTGATACTCATTGATTGTGGAGCTACCCACAACTTTATTTCCTTGGATCTGGTAAGGAAACTGGAGCTTCCAATAGATACTAGGCGGTGTTATGGGGTAGTAATGGGCATTGGCATTTTTGTCAGAGGCGAGGGAGTTTGTAAAGGAGTAGTTTTATCATTACAAGAGTTAGAAGTGGTGGAGGATTTTTTACCTCTCAATTTAGGAAGCACGGATTTGATCTTGGGGATGCAGTGGTTAGCTACTCTAGGGGCAATGCAAGTTAACTAGTCATCACTTGCTATGAAGTTTCGCATTAGTGAACCCTCAGTTTGTCTACAAGGAGACCCCAGTTTGTGCAAGATGGCCATTTCCTCAAAGGCTATGTAGCGGGCGTAAGGCATGAGGGCCACAGGATACTGGCAGAAGTAAGGCAGATGGAAATGGAGGGGGGGCAGTATGGTCAATCCTGCTAAGCAGGTGCTAGCTGCTGTGCAAGCAGTGTTGCAACGCTAGAAAGGTGTATTCCAACTACTGCAAGGTCTGCCTCTAATTCGGGGCCGTGAGCATGCCATTGTGCTCAAGGAGTGCCACCAATAAATGTAAGACCATATCGATACCCTCAGGTGTAGAAGGCGGAAATTGAGCGTTTGGTGGGTGAAGTGCTAGTGGCAGGTCTAATCTAACCCTGTGTAAGCCCTTTTTCAAGCCTGGTACTGTTGGTAAAAAAGAAAGATAGGAATTGGAGATTTTGCGTTGATTATAGGGCTCTAAATCGTGAGATCATTACCTACCGATTTCCCATTCCGGTGATTGACGAGTTACTTGATGAATTACATGGTGCCACCATTTTTTCTAAGCTTGACCTCAAATTAGGATACCATTAAATCAGAGTTCACAGTGAGGATGTGCCCAAGACCGCTTTCTGGACTCATGACAGCCCTATGAGTTCTTAGTAATGCCATTTGGCCTCACGAATGCCCTAGCGACTTTCCAATCTCTTATGAACGAGGTATTTCGGCCCTACTTACGCAAGGCTGTCTTGGTATTCTTCGATGACGTACTTGTATACAGCCGTTAGGTGGAGCAGCATGTGTTACACTTAGAGACGGTCTTGAGAGTGCTGTACCAAAACAAGCTGCTCGCCAATGAAAAAAATGTTTATTTGGGCAGCCAAGTGTGGAGTATTTGGGGCATATGATATCAAAAGGAGTTGCAGCCCATGAGTCCAAGGTAGAGGTGATGAAGAAATGGCCGGTTTCGACCAACGTGAGGGAGCTTCATGGCTTCCTTGGTCTTATAGGTTATTATCGCAAGTTCGTGGCGGGCTATGGTTCCATTGCTCACCCGTTGACCGACCTCCTCAAGAAAGATAACTTCAATTGGAACAAGGAGGCAGAACATGTTTTCAATCTTTTGAAGCAGAAGATGATGGAAGTGCCTGTGTTGGCCTTGCTCGACTTTAGTCGACCGTTTATTGTGGAGACAGATGCTTCCGGTGTAGGAGTAGGGGCTGTTTTGATGCAGGAGCAACGGCCTATTGCTTATTTCAGTCAAGGCCCTCTCACCACGAAATCATCTTAAATCGGTCTATGAAAGAGAATTGATGGCCATAGTCCTAGCTGTGCAAAAATGGCACCCTTATGTATTGGGGAGGCATTTTGTTATCCGCACGGATCAGCGGAGTTTGAAGTTCCTACTTGAGCAATGAGTAATTAGTGAGGATATCAAGAAAAGGTTGTCTAAATTGTTGGGTTTTGATTTTGAGATTCAACACAAAGTTGGCCGCGGGGGGGGGGGGGGAATAGAGCTGCAGATGCCTATCACAGGTACCAGCTGCACTTGAATTGGGCACCCTCTCTGCTCCTATGGTATTGAACACGGAGGATTTAGCATAGCAGGTGGAATTGGATGAGCGGTTGGCAAGAATTATGGCAGAAATCACGCAAAATCCAAAGGCACATCTAGGTTTCACCATTGAGCGGGATTGTCTACTCCACGAGGGTCAATTGGTCATATTTCGTTCCTCTCCGTTCATTATAGAATTGCTTCAAGCTTATCATGACGAAGCAATTGGGGGGCATTCAAGAGTCTTGAAAGCATATCAATGTTTGGCAGCAGAGTGGTTTTGGTTTGGCATGAAGGCAGATGTGATGTCTTATGTGGCAAAATGCCAGGTCTGTCAACAGCATAAATATATGGCTTTAGTTCTAGGAGGTCTCTTGCAGCCTTTGCCCTTATGCGAGCGTGTATGGGAGGATTTATCCATGGATTTCATCAAGGGGTTGCCTAAGTCTGAAGGGTAACGTAATACTTGTGGTGGTTGACGCCTCAGTAAGTATACCCACTTTATTCCATTAAAGCACGCTTATACGGCTGTCCCTGTGGTTACTGCTTACATTCGAGAAGTGGTTTGTTTACATGGAGTCCCACGCACCATTGTATCGGATCGTGACCGAGTTTTTTTGAGTTTGTTCTAGACTGAATTATTCAAGCAGCAGGGTTCTTCTCTTTTGCGGAGCATGGCCTATCATCCCCAAACCGATGGGTAGACGGAAGTGGTAAATTGTTGCCTTGAAACCTATTTGAGATGCTTATCTTCTAGGGTGCCTAGGCAGTGGCACCGTTGGCTGCCTTGGGCTGAGTATTGGTACAATACTAGCATCCACACAGCCACTAAAACCACACCTTTTCATGCTTTATTTGGGCGAGATCCTCTTCCTTGGATCCGCTATGTGGTGGGGACTTCTCAAGTGGCAACAATGGACCAAGAATTAAAGGAAAGGGATGCAATGTTGGACGAGTTGAAGTAGCACCTTTTGAGGGCCCAACAGAAGATGAAATCTTAAGCTGATGGGAAATGTTGGGAAATGCATTTCGAAGTGGGGGACTTGGTATTCCTCAAATTACGTCCCTATCGGCAGCAGTCATTAGCACGCTGCACTTATGAGAAGTTGGCTCCTCGTTATTATGGGCCATTTGAGGTTTTGGAAAGGGCAAGAGCGGTGGCGTATCCCCTTAAGCTGCCACCATCAGCTTCTATTCATGTTTTCCATGTGACCCAACTCTGTGCAGCTAAGGGTAGCTCACTCCCTAATTGTTCCTTACCATTACAGCTGACCACTGATCTGGAGTTGGTGGTTACACCAGCAGAGTTACGTGGGGTAAGGCAGATTCGTTGGGGAGCGTCAACGGACTTGGAAGTTCTTATCCGCTAGTCTGATCTTCCTGCCCATGATGATACTTGGGAGTCATTTGAGGTGATAAACGCTCGTTTCCCTAAATTTCACCTTGAGGACAAGGTGCGATTTTGGGGGGAGGGTATTGATGTGAATAGTCCTGCTAGGCCACCAAAAAGATTCACTTATGTGCGACGTGACACTAGGAAAAAGGATGAGTTGGCAAGAGCTTTGCCCAGGAGGCTCGTGGAAAAAGGAATTGGTGACGTGGAAGTGGAATCGGGGGAGTGCAGCATGCATGGGAGGGAGGTTCCGAGAATTCAGGAAAGGAAGGAAGGGAAGAATAAAGTTGGTTAAGCAGTTAGGCCTCGGGATTGGAAGGGGAAAAGGAAATTAGAAAGATTAAATAGGGAAGAAAAGGGTAGAGGAAGTCATTGATCATTTTACTGGAGTTTTCCTCTGAATTGTAAAGGGAGTGCAGGGCTCGCTCGAATAGCCCCTATCCATCTATTTCAAGCAATCAGTAGCAATAAGAGTGAACAATTTACCTTTCAATCCTTCATGCCTATTGATTTTTGGTTAATAGCATACCTGAGCTCAACAGAGTTTTATTTTTTATTCACCAGATCAAACTTCTTATAACTTAAGATTTTTATTGATTTTGATGCTAATTTGCGTCCTGATATTCAGGCAATGTCAGGAGGAAGTTTCCTCTTGAAATGGCTGAAATTCAGGGTGGTGTTGTTGCTGCTGATATCAATGATGACGGAAAAATTGAATTAGTGACTACTGATACGCATGGAAATGTTGCTGCATGGACTGTGCATGGTGAAGAAATTTGGGAAAAGCATCTTAAGAGTTTGATTCCACAGGTATCTTTCGTTTATGTTGTTAATGTCAAACTTTGTCAACATATTGTTAAATTGGCCATATCAGGTGAGAACTTAGCATAAATATGAGCAGATTATGTGTGGAAATTATCACCTTGTTGTTGTTGTTGTTGTTTGTCAAACTATTTTCTTAATATACGTTCCAATGATCCGAGGACAAGGATCTCATTATAGAAGGTACAAAAAAGTCATTTATTGCTCTTATTTTTTTTTTTGAAACAAGAAACTTTATGTTGATATAAAAAAATGTACAAATTGTCTTCTTGACGTATCTGATTAAACTTGTGAAATGACGTATTTGTTGCTCTATATACCAAACGTATGTTTTGTTTATTCAAGGATATCTTGGCTTTAGTGTGTGTGCGCAATGGTGGAGCCAAGTGTGGGATTTGAAAAATACAGAAATTTCTCTCAAGTATCGAGTCCTAATTTTATTAACTAGTTAGAAGCTAGTGTTAGGCACATGCATATTCAGCCTATTGATTTTTTTGACACAAAGTGTTCGTTTATTTTTTCAACTTATTATGAGAGTTTAGTTTAGTTCATTTTTTTTTTTGACGTATTGTACGTTTTAATGGAAAGTGTTTTTGGTTGAATATTATATATGTATCCACAAATGGAACTTATTTGAGTAATAAAGATTTTTGTGAAAAAATTAGATGAACATTTATTTGGGAAGTACACATGGGAAGTGCTACAAGAGGGGGGCAAAGGTTTTTAAGTGGGGACGCATTTAAAAAAAAAGAAGTTAGTTTAACAAGGGCAAATTATAGATCGGTCTTTATAAGAAATAGTAATAAAGAGGGTTGCGTGAAAAAAAAAAAGGCTCAAATGTGGCCATATTTTAGTAGGTCAGTTAAAAATTATAAGAATCACTATTGATATAAAAGACTACATGAAAAGATATTTTAGAAGGGAAATAATTTGAAAAGCAAAATACTTTAATAGGTGCAAATTAGAGAAAAATATTTCACCAAAGCGACTAAGATTTAACAAGGGCAAAAAAAGCAAATAAAAAACCAGAAGAGGAAAAATGGGAAATACATTGAATCGAGGATTATTGGAGGCATATTTGAAATATCTATTTATATAAATATAGATATATAAAATTAAAAAAAAAAAAAAGGGGGGGGCCATATGCCCCCCCTTGCCCTCACCTCCTTCTGCCCCTCTGTGTGTGTGTGTGTGGGGGGGGGGTGTTTTTTTTTTGGATAAGAAAACTTCCTTTTATGGCTGATGAAATCGATAACAAAGAAAGGAGGCCCTTTTTTTGGCTCAAATTGTCAAACCAAGGTTCAAACTAGGACTCACTTTTCTTTCCCAAACACTTGTTCGTAAGAAATTTGGGTTAAAACCACCTAAACCATTGAACCAAATGGCCTTTTTTAAGTTTTCTCGATTCTGGATGAATTTACATATAAGAATATAGCGAGTGAGATTATTACTTCCTAAATGCATGTAACAACTTACAAGCCTTGTGTTTCACGCATTAACACTTTTGGTTTCTAGATGTATACCAGAAAATGGTAACTGAGGTTATTAGTGCCCAGGTGCAATTACAGATTCAATAAAGTTTTATTAAGAACCTAGAGGTTCTTTGTTGCATCTTGGACTTCACATGTTATTGCTTTTTGGCTTTCTATATGAGGAACATTTTTGGACATTGTGATGGAAACGTTTGTGTCTGAATGTAGTCGGAATAGGTTCCTTTAATTATGCTATGTTGGATGAATTTATAACAGAACTCATTTTGCCCAGGGTCCTACTATTGGTGATGTTGATGGAGATGGCCATACAGATGTTGTGGTTCCAACAATTTCCGGGAATATATATGTTCTCAGCGGAAAGGATGGATCATTTGTTCGCCCATATCCATATAGAACTCATGGGAGAGTGATGAATAAAGTTCTTCTTTTAGATCTGAGTGAACATGGCAAGAAAGCCAAGGGACTCACTCTTGTTACTGCATCATTTGATGGTTATTTGTACCTAATAGATGGACCAACATCATGTGCAGATGTTGTTGATATTGGTGAAACTTCGTAAGATAATCTTTGGATCCTTTAGTGATGTGGAATAGAACTAACAATCCACACAACCACACCCCAATACCCCACACCCCCCCCCCCCCACATTTTTTCTTATTTGGTTCAAAAATTTGCTCATTCATTACTCCTTGCACGACAGATATAGCATGGTCTTGGCGGATAATGTTGATGGTGGTGATGATCTGGATCTAATCGTGACAACCATGAATGGCAACGTTTTTTGCTTCTCAACTCCTGCTCCTCATCATCCCCTGAAGGTGAAATGGGTTTGAAGTTCATTGGTGTAATGTATTCTTCCTCTTAATGTTCTAACTTAGTTATCTTTATCAGGCTTGGAGATCCCCTGATCAAGGTAGAAATAACGTTGCACATAGGCATAACCGTGAAGGCATATATGTTTCACATTCATCAAGAGCTTTCCGCGATGAGGAAGGCAAGAATTTCTGGGTGGACATTGAGATAGTAGATAACTATAGATACCCATCTGGGACACAAGGACCATATAATGTCACAGTAAGTTGCTACTTCCCTGCTTAAGAATATTGTCAAAGTTGCAATAGAGTTTAACCCTTTCTTTGACTATTCTAATCTCATGGAGGATTTTTATTTCTTATCAAATCTATGCAGACCACCTTGTTAGTTCCTGGTAATTACCAAGGAGAGAGAAGGATAAAGCAAAACCAGATTATAAATAGTCCTGGAAAACATCGTATAAAGCTTCCAACAGTTGGAGTACGGACAACGGGTACTGTTTTGGTGGAGATGGTAGACAGGAACGGACTGTATTTTTCGGATGAATTCTCCCTCACCTTCCATATGTATTACTATAGACTGTTGAAGTGGCTCCTTCTCCTCCCAATGCTTGGGATGTTCGGTGTCCTTGTGATTCTTCGTCCACAGGAGGCCATGCCTTTGCCATCATTTTCACGAAACACTGACTTGTAATGTTCACCCCATGTCCACTTCTACCACAGGCGCCAAAGTTCTTATAATATGATAGAATTCTCCATCTCAAACAATGGCTGAAACATAGTGATAAAGTGATGATCGTCAAAATTTTTTGATCGCCAAAGTATGCTAGATAATTCATTGGGCTAAAATCTGGTTGGCTCGAGCTGAATTTGAGATTTGGATGACAGATATTTGGGAGTTGTAACATAGATCATTTTGCGTTGTAAACTTTATAGACATTTCAGGTCCCAAAATCATCTTTTTCGGTCTATTCATTTGCGAGTTTTCTCACGACAATATTTGAAAGAATTTGAGGAAATCGATATTACTATAGGGAGGTTTGTGAATCTCTTGTTCTGCATAGTGGCATACATGCACGTAAGTCTTTGAGGTGCAAATAACTACTTTCATGAATGACAGCTGTAGACTTGAACACGCATTCTTGTTGTGCTGCCTTTCAACTGTGTGCGCCCATTTTTGGGTTGATATCTGCAGCATACATCTACGTTTAGCTGGCCATTTTTGCAGATATAAATCCATTTTTTTTGTTGTTCTAATTAACAGTACCGGGGTTGAAATATGCTTGAATGTCGAATAGCTAATTTAATTTAAATCTTTAAAGTTATATGGCTTTATTTTATAGTTTGGAATTATGAAAGTATCCGCTTAGCTGTGGCCTTGGCTGGTAGTGGCAGTGCTTGTTTTTGATTGTGCCAAGGCATGAACATCAATAACATGGTGACTCAAATCACTTGGTCATGCCTTGAATATCGGTAAAAAGGTGACTCAACATCACTTGGTCATGTTTTCGTTCTTGTATTCATTTCGAGGATGCTTTCTGAATGCTGCAGAAATAGCAAAGAAAGCGGCAAAAGATATCCTGATTGTACTGTCAGCAAATGCCATGTTTTTGGCGAGTTTATATCACAATCTGAGCAAGTATATGCTCATATTTTTAACGTCTACCCCGGTACACTTTTTCGACTATTTAAGGGGTTGCCGTCCAACCAACCAAGGCCATCGTTTTTTCCAACAATTGAAACCACCGCAGATTCAGATAGGACTGGTCTCACAAAAGCACCACCATGGGTTTAGTTGGTTCACACCACCAGATTGACAGAGATGGCCAAGGGAGCAGAAGGGGCTGCCAGTTTAGCGTGAGAGAGGGAACGGTGTTGTATGTGGAAGAGTTAAATTTGTACTTCAAAATTCAATAAAAGTCTAAGCTATTTTATGTTTATTTTTTTTAAATGTCATCTAAAAACGATGTAATCTCTAAATATATACATATATTTTATTCTCAAAGAACCTTTAAAATTCTTGCACCAAAATCGATTGCTTGGCAATCGGTTCCAGTCTCCAAACCGATGACAATCAATGCTGGTTCACCACTAAACTGCGAGGGTCAGTGCCAATCCACTTTTGGCGGTTTTCGGTTTTCCTGCACAATCTTGGCCGGTAAAAGTGATTATATTCAACAATTTGATTGCTGCTTAAGAGCAAAACCTTCGTAAGTAAGCCGACCGATCTAGCAAGAGGAAGACAATTTGATGCACAAAGCTTAACTTAAAATCCCCACATTTTAATCGAATTCACTAAAAGTGTCGAATAGGCCTTGAGCAATACTATGTATTAGCAACAATGATCTTGGCTTTTAGTTTTCAGCAACCACAAACTCTTGTATTATCTTTGAAGATCAGAAATCATAACAGATGGACATGTACAGTTTGTATGATAATTTCTGGTTAATTCAAATGCAAGTAAAAATCATCATTACTAGCATACAGTTTCAGAATAGCAGCAAAACTACAAACAAAGGCCTTTCACACTAACAGTAATTCAGTATTAACATCCAAACATCTGAAATAAAACATTTACAATGAAGATTCCAAAAGATCTGTTGTGCTGGAGAATATTTTTAGATTCAAGAAAACATGTTTCGATATTTGTGATACAAGAAAGACATTCTTAAAAATACACCAAAACTTGCTAAAAGAAGAAGCAGCAGAGAGTCTAAAATAGATTTAAAAGAAAGCTTAGAAATGATTAGAAAACCTGCAAGACAGGCCTTTTCCCGAGCCTCTTGATCTCTTTGTCCATTTTCCCAGTAAGCATGAATCCAAACATCTTTAAATCACACAGAAAAGACCAGAATGGATGCCCAAATGTGGCAGGAATGTTGCCTTCTATGAAGAAATGGCTGTACCAGGCTAACCCATAGCCAGAGAAAGGCACACAAACCAAGAACCACCACTTAAAAAACATTGAACATATCAAGAAGAAGATACTACAAAGTGTGGCCACGAAATGCCAACGTCTTGTTGCTGCTTTAGAGTGTTGGGTCACATAAAAGGCCCAGAACTCATCCAAGCTCCTGAAATTCATGTCTTCAATTCAACAGAAATAAAGAACAGGCCAGCTCAGAATAACGGTTACTTTTTGACTTTTTTTCTTTCTTAACCTTGATCAAGACCCAAAAATCAGAAATCTTGATAAACACAAAAACTTCAATCTAGGTTTTTGCTAACCATCAAGGAAATGAAGGTTTCGAGCTGTATCACTTCTGGGTATCTTCGAAACTCAATACCCAAATCAGAAATCTTGATGCTCTTGGCCACGTCTAATAGAACTTCGATGAGAAATAAAACCAAATCTGCAATCTGGGATTTTGCTTTGCATCAAGGAATTGAAGGCATTGTTTGAGCCATGTCAACTTCCAAGTGTCACCGATATCATCGAACCGGCCCCGATTTCCAAAGACTTGTTCTTGAGTTGACCGAAAGAAAAAGAATCATCTAGAGAATCTTCAAGAAAAGATGGGATTCAAGTGGAAGTGTTTTACACAACCGTTTTGGTGGTCTTGCTTGTTTTCTTTCACAGCCAAAAGAAAAGGGAAATATTTTAGAAAGGGAATTTTTTTTTATCCCTGTTCTATTATATTTTTTAAGGGTTCTAAGGGTGGTTTGTAACTCTCTCTCAGGGGCATTTTGAGAAAGAGGCCCGGCCAAAATTTTTTTTTGGTAAATAGTCCATTTTTTTTTTAGCAATTTTTGGCACAAAAAAAAAAGATTTTTTAGACATCAAAATAGTTTCATTTTTTTTTTATCATGTTGAGGTTCCTTATTCTACTACAGTCATTTTTCTTATTTTGTTGAAAAAAACTAAAAAACTGAGACAGTTTACCTGCATAGAAAAACGTGTTTTTTTTGTTCTAAAAAAAGAGAGGACTTTTACCCAATTCAAAATTTTTTTTGTCCCTTTCATCAAAATGTTCCCTCTCTCAGAATGCGGGTGTGGAAAAATAAAAAAATGGTTAAGGGCCTCGTGCACAAAAGTTTGCTTTGAACTTTTTTTTTTTTAAGTGAAAATAGTAATTGCATTCCAAACTAGATAAGTACAGATACAAATTAAGACGTGAAAGATCGTGATGCATTTAACGACTTAGTCCTGATTATAAACCAAAACCACCAGCTGAAAGCAACTAAAAGCATCAAGGTCTAACCCACACCGATCGAACAAGGAAATGGGTTGTTGTTATTTGGTTTGTACTCTTTTGTTTTATTTTTTGTATTTGTCAAATAAAGTCTTTGATATTTCTACCGTGTGTATTTTTGTTTTGTTAGTTTTTTCACTTTTTGGTGTAGGTTAGGCCTTGATGCCTTTTGTTGCTTGATGTTGTTTGATCGGAGTTATCCACCATTTATAGACTGAAACCACCAGCTGCGAGCAACCCATTCATGACCCTGGGAGTTTGGAGACCAGCCAAGGGTCAACGCTGGACTTCAGCCCTTCGAGTCCTCTCATAGAGGTGACGCACCAATGATTGGGAGAAAAGAAAACCCTAGCAAAGTAGGGGAATTATCTCTAATAATATAAATGTGTCAATATCTAGTGGTACTAGTTTGCTTTGAACTTATCATTGCCTTCACCATTTTGTGGAATTTTCTTTAAGTACTATTTTTTTTAGTTTATGGACTACACATGTGGTATAATTTTTTTAATATATATATGTATTCATTTAAGAAAGTAACTAATTTTGGCATATGCTTTATAATATAAGAACTAAATATAGTATAAATTTTAACATAGGGACGATTTATAGAAAAAGAACATAATTGGGGACCATTTATGAGACAAAATTAACTTAATAAAAAGATTATTTATGAAACACTTTTTGAGTTCAAAGAATATGTATGAGACAAAATTGACTATAAAAATTAATTCTATAAAGGAAAAAGAATTCAAAAACTATGTATGCATTTGTTCCCTTTTTCTTGTATCAGAAACAGTATATTTTTTTCAATTATCTTGTTATTTTCAAGAAGAAACTACATGGAATTTCCCTATTGGCTACGCCCCTGAATAATGAATCTTCGCAGTATTCCATTGGCTCAACGGTTATCACTCAATAAGCAGAGAAGGGAACACAATGTGTCCATTGGATCTAGTGAAGATATTGGCGTTTAGCTTGAAGAATTTTCAATTGCTGATTGGTGTTGTCGTTTTCTACCATTGGCTACCGCTGGACAAGGAGGTACATGTGTCACGTGTCCATTGTTTTTCAAAAAGTTTGAAAGCCTAAAACTCACGAAACAATACTCAAATAGTCTATAGATTCCCTTTTAAACTGAGACGTATTATTTTTATAACGCTCTTTTACAAATGTCGTAAGAACTATTAACTTGCATCATAATTTATTATTTATTTGATGAAAAGACTTAAATTTATAAGTATTATCTAATTATTATCATAAAATTTTTGGTGTAAATTTATTTATTCATTTATTTAACATTACCATGTGAATATGTGCATTTAAAATTTTGAATTATTTTTAAGTATGAATTACTAGTACTATTTAAGATTGCATCTTTAAAATAAAAGCAATACTTACTTACCTTAAATTGTTTTCTTTCTTGTTTAGCCCGACGGAATACCTAAGGCATTCATCTAACTGACTACGTGCAGAAATAGTTAGTTCATAATTAATATAAAATATTAAGGTAAATTACAATCTATAAATTATTACAAATCAAAGTCTATAAAAATAACTCATAGCGTGCGGAATTAAATTTAAACATAGCAATATTAAAATTTTATTTCATGTTGTGACTCCATGATCCAACACCACCATCCTTGCACACACATCCGTCCTTCCATCCTCCATCCACAGCCAAAGCCTTACCCTTATCTGCAACATGATTAACTTATGTAAGATTAAGCTTAGTAAGTACATTATGTAATCTCACAAAACATTGTAAAAAAAACTTTAACCATAACATTAATCATTTCATCATTGATATAGTCAACATAGTGCATATAGCACACTTTGTAAGAACATATATTTCCTTTTTCCTTTTTCCATATTAAAAACATTCATTTTATTCTTTAGGGCCCTGATGTTGCACCGTTAACATCATTAGGATATGCCGTCATGAGAGGAAAAGGGTAGCTAATCCCAAATCAAATGTGACAAGTCCACCTTGTGGAACAAACATCACCATCATCATTGGGTATGCAACACCTTAATTATATGATACATATATATATATATATATATTTGTGAAAACGTCATATGCATCATGAAACAATGATGAAAACATCCGTAAAAGACATTCTTCATATCCATGGTAAAAGGAGTCCTTCGAATGAGAAATGCATAAACATTAATAACATAATAAAACATATGATTTCTCAAAACTTTTTGTAATTCTTAGTCATGTTACAAGTGAGAATGTACTTATATGAGTTGTAAAAATTTTTATTTAACCTCTTGCAAGTGGATAGTTTCCTTTCTACTTCCAACGACTCAAGTGCCTCAAACTTCTTTAATTTTATAACATGGTAATAAAATAAACATTCTTGGCATAAGATCATACTCAAAACATCACATTCAAAAACATTACAACAAGCAATTCCAAACTTGATCAATTAAACTAACTTATCCTTTTATTATAATTAAGACAAGTGCATAATCTCAACCTGATAGCTAACACTATACAATTTTTATAAAATCATTGAAAATTCTAATAGATTTGAAATTTTTATACAACATTCCTAACATGTATCACCTGAATAAATTTCATAACATTCGGATTGGTCCAAGTGCCATTTTCATAATTTTCAAGACACAACTCAGTTTCTAGATGAGTAACCTAGACAGCCAGCATTTCAAGAATTTTTAAAATCACACAAAATTTCAAATGACTTGAAATTTTTTACCACGTACTCTCAACATCCATAAGAATCACCAAATTTAATTTCATGACAATTTAATCACTTTAACTATTATTTCATGTTTTACAGATCATGACTCTGTTGTTGGAATTTTGGTTCAGGCAGTGACAATCAACGAATTTTAAAAAAATCACCAAATTCCAATGGCTTTGAAATTTTTACACGACATAATAGACATATAAACCTACTACTAAAATTAATTTCATCAAGTTTGAGCAAGTATAAATATTTTTCTTATACTTTAGAATTCACAGGAACAATCTGCCACTATGAACCACCTACCGGCAGTCAATAATCAATGAATTTTATAAAATCATATAAAATTCCAATTAATCTAAAATTTGAGCATAGCATTCTTAGCATCCCAAAATAGTACCAGAAAAATTTCTATTACGTTTCAATATTTTAATTATTTTTTAACCATGCCAAATTTTACAAAAACGTTGCAGTAAAATTACCAAAACAATGAGTAGTATTTATTCTACGATTTATTTTTCTAATTTCAACATATGCATGAGCCTTAAAATTTGCAGGCATAAACTAGACATATAGACAAGCATTCAAAATTTTTTCTAGCATTAGACACATCTTATATATATATATATATATATATATATATATATATATATATATATTTTAGAAGGAGCAAAATAACAATCACTATAAGAAAAACTACATGTAACGACATATTACTTACGACATGTTATTTTTTAACGTCGTTGAAAAGTACATACAACGACATCTCTAACAACGATGTCATTAACGACATTTGAAACAATAATTAACGACATCTATATAGATATCATATTAAAGGTCTCCTGTTAACGACAATAGTTTAGTGTCATTAAATTATTTAATGACAAGTAAGAGATGTCGTTAAAGGCTTGGAGATTCTACGACACCCCTTATAGACGAATTGGTCAAGATGTCGTCTATAAAGGGTGTCGTGAATCTCCAAGGCTTTGACGACATCTCCTACTTATCGTTAAATAATTTAACGATACTAAACTATTGTCGTTAAAAAGAGACGTTTAATACGGCATCTATATAGATGTCGTTACTTATTGTTTCAAATGTTATTAACGACATGTTTGTTGGAGATGTCGTTGTATGTACTTTTTAATGATATTCAAAAAACTACATGTCGTAAATAATATGTTGTGAAATGTAGTTTTTCTTGTAGTATATTTAGGTTAAAACTTTGTAAATAATGTCATATGATTTCAAAATGTATAGTAAATAGCATATCATGAGAAATTAAGTAATATCTTATGAGAACTTGGAAACAAAACCACCCTTAAAATACCTCTATTTTTTTCTCATCTATATCTCTCACTTGGCGGCCAAGAAATATGGTCATCTGTTAATACTATAGTAACGTGTAAATATTAAAATTCATCGGCAACTTTGTCAAACCGCCCACAGCTAGGAAATACAATATTAACATGTTAATATTGTATTAATGTATGATACAAAAATTCACCGACTTCTTTGGACTGTCGGTGATAGAAAAACACATTAACCTATTCACACCGTATTAACTTGTAAATAAAAAAAAATTCTCAGGCGATTTTGCCGAATCATCAGCGGTGAGAAAAATACAATATTAACATGTTAATACTATATTAACTTACAAATAAAAAAACTGCATCAGCGACTTCGCCAGACCGACGACAGTCGTGAAATACAATATTAACTTGATAATACAATATTAATGTATGAATAAAAAATTTACCAACAACTTCATCAAAAATATCGTATTAATACATAAATATAAAAATTTATCGACGACTGTACTGGATCACCGGTGGTCGAGTTATACTAGATTAATGTAGAAATACAATATTTCCATGCATATAAAAATAATTACCGGCAACATCGTTGGACATCACTAGCATAAGGGACGTCGTCTGAGTCTGAGAAATACTATATTACCAACTTAATAGAATTTTAATAATAAATACACAAGTATTGAAAAAAAAAGCAAATGATATCAATTTTACAATAATGATCTGAAAAACCCATAAAACTTCAATTCACATATACAAAAAAATTAAAAACTGCAAAAACTAAAAAACACCAGATCTAGCCGTAATGCTCAAACCTGTTGCCTGTTGATTCTGTTGCGTCGACTGTTGGTTGTGGGCCCACCACTAAGCACTACCGACAAGGATTGTTGTGTAGTTGAGATCGCTATGGAGCATGGACCTCCAACGCCTTCGAGCAGCCATCGACGATGCCCTACGCTTACTCCACCTAAGATTCAAACATGAGAGCGACGGAGATCGCGTGAACGGTGGTCAGAGCATGGACCTTCAACGCCTCCATACAGCCATCGACGTCACCCTAGGCTTGCTTCGCTTGAGATCGGGACGTGAGAGTGATGAAGATCGTGCGAACAGTGGAGTACAACGACGGATGATGACGTACGACGACAGAGCTTCAAGTTCGATGGAGTACAGCGACGGAGATCATGCGATCTCCTTTTCACGAGTTTCGATCTGACTCTAGTGGCTTTAATCGTCGACGCCGACTATGATGGAGAGATCGTAGCAGCCCGGTGATCTCGAGGTTTGGATTTCTGTCGAGAGCTTGACGTTCACCTCTGAGCTCGACTTCATCTTCGTAGCCAAGCTTGGCGTGTGATGGATGAGCAGGAGAGAAGAGAGAGATATTGAGTGACAGAGGAGAGAAAGAGGAGAGAGAAACAGGGTGACAGAGGAGAAAGAGAGATAGGAGAGGGAAATTGAGATAGAAATGAGAAAGGGAGGAGAGAAGAAGAATAAAAGAAAAAAAAAGGAATAAAAAGAAAAAAATCACAACAGTATAAATAAGGATATTTTTGGTTTTTTATGTTTGCAAATTATTGAATATATTATTATCTATAAACGAGTGACATTATTTGTCAATTAAAGAGTAAAATCTGCTATTTTGTACAATTTTTATATTTTTATTACATATTTATTTCTATAAATGTTTTCGTTATTTCTGAGTATTTTATATTGTTGACTTTTTGACTTTGTTACCGTCGATAATGTTTTATAATCAGTTTTTTTTTTAATTTTCATATTTTTTTTCCTAACAATTTACCTCCCACTCAAAATTTGAATTGCAGCGGCCATTCTATTCTCTGCATATTTAAATCAATATTCAAGGTTTTTTGTTTTTAATTGTGGCATGTAAAAATCAATTCTCTGTCCATCAAGTCATGTTTCTCTCTTCTAATATGACGTTCTTTTTCATGTGTTTACATCTCTTATAGTTTGTATGGTATTGCTACATAAACATTGACGTTTGTCCCTGTTGTTTCATGCGTTTATGTCTCGTGTTTTGTTTGATTTGTTTTGATCATCTCATGCTTTTTTTTTTCATCTTTTTTTTTTTTTGGGTTAATCTATACTTGTGTTCATCAGGTCATGCTTCTCCCACTCCCTTCTATTATGAATTTTTTTTTTTTTGGATATGTTTATATCTTTTGATTGGTTAATCTATGGTTGTGTTCTTTTTGTTAATCTTTTGATTTGTTTCTTCTTTTTGTATGGTTTTGTATGATATTGCTGCATATATTTTCTTATAGAAAATAAATTTGATAGATTGAATCATTTAATATTAAAATTTGTTTAATTTGTCTAAATCTCGCATGCATTTTGATAAAAAAAATTATTTAGTAGATTGCAACTTGTTATTTCGGTGCACTGTAGGATGATGAAATTATTAAATTATGAATTATTCCATACTATGATTTACTTTAATTCTTTATCATAACTCCGTATTCATTTTAATAATGAAAATTATTTGGTTGCAACCTGTTATTTGGCTCAATGAAAACTGATGAAATTATTAAATTATGAATCATTCAGTATTACAATTTGCTTTAATTCTTTAAAATACTTTCGTATTCATTTTAATAATAAAAATTATTTGGTAGCTTATAACTTTGTTATTTTATTCCAATAGAGGCAGATGAAATTATTAAAATACAAATCATTCAACATCACAATTCGCTTCAAGTCTTTATCATAATTTCCTATTCATTTTGATAATGAAAATCATTTCACAAAATATTAATTTGTTGCAATGGAGGCTAATGTAATTACTAAACTATGAATCATTCTATAATATATATATTTTTATCTTTATTATAATTTTGTACATATTTTAATAATATAAATTGTTTGGCAGATTGCAACTTGTTATTTTGGCATAATGGAGGGTAAAAGCAATTAGGAAAATTGAAACAAAAAATAATATAACAATAAATTTTTTTAGCTCAAAATTTTAATAACTTAAATAAATGGACCAAAATTTTATAAATTTATATTTACTTTTAAGTAAAGTTTTAAAATTGCCCTCCTTTTTTTCATATCTTTCAAAAAGCCTAGCACACACTTTCTCTTTCATCTCCCTTTCTCTCCTCCTCTTCTCTCTCCCAACTCCTGCGATGACTCTGGCGACAAAGCGTCCTCTTGTGACTCCACCGACTTCTCCCCATTGCACCCTAGCTACCTCATGTGACCCGGCAACCTTACGTGACTCCAACGGTTGCTCTCTGCGCAACTCCGATAATGAATATGCTCCCTTCGCTCTTTTGGCACCTGCCCCTAGTGCAAAGCCATTGCAGATATCGTGTGAGTGTCTCGTCATCGACGCAGTTGTAGGGATTGTCAAGGCTACAGCTGTCCTTGCTTGCATGACTACTGCCCTAGATGATAGCCAACTTGTAGAGGTCTTTGCTTGACTTCGACAAGACTTGCTCTTCCGGTGTCCTCACTTTCCACGTTCGGTGCCTTTGCTCGACTCGATGAGACTTGCCCTTCCGATGCTTCACTCTCCACGTTAGAAAAGGTGAAAGGGGATAGAGGAGATAAGTTGGGGAAAGAGAGAAGGGAAAGGCATATTTTGGTTGCTAGGGTTTTCAATTTGGGTATTTTGGTTATTACTATAAGAAATCCTTAATGATCTAAACTATGCATATAACCAAATTGCATATCACAGATCAAATTAAAGCGAAAAAATAACAAAAAGGGAATCTGACCTCCAACCATTGATGTTCTTGTTGGGACTACAATGGACAAATTTTAGAGCGTTTTAGGTTCTTCTACACCTAAACAATTTGTATAGATGGTGTATTATCTGAAGAAATTGCTAGGAATAGCGACCCAATATCATTCTACCACTATATACAGATCTATAGGCACCCTTTCTATCAAGGGTTGCAACTATTGCGAATAGTTGTTACTAAGAATCATAACTTTTACAGCTATATTGACAACATTAGTCACAACTATTGCTAAAGGTTGTAACCATGAATAACCTTGTGAATGGTTATATTCTTTCATTTTCCCACTTAGTCAATCATTTTCCCACTTAGTCAATATGTCTTATGAAAAAATCCATCAACACTTTATTTAAGAAATAAGTACATGAATCATGGCTATAGGTCCTCTTAAAAGCAAGTATTATCTTCTATGTATTACAATACATTTTGTCTCTTAATACCAATCCTTATATGGTAGCACAACTTAATGAATAAACCCTCTATTTATTCTTGGTCTAACTTAAATATGTTTTCTTAAAATGATTGAATATGCATATAACTAAATATGAGAAAAAATCACAACTGAATAAGAGTTTCAAATATATAATAATTGTACGCATAAGCAAATCACATCATGGAACCAAGTTCCATTCTAACTACATGATCCTTAAAACTCTTTGGTGCCACACCTTTTGTCAAAGGATCGGCAATAATCATTTCAATGCTAATGTGTTCAATGACTACTTTCTTATCCTTAACACATTCTCGAATGGCTAAATACTTAATGTCAATGTGCTTGCTTCGACCATTACTCTCATTATTCTTAGCCATAAGAACAACAACTGAACTGTCATAATATATCTTCAATGGCCTAGAAATAGAATATACAATTCTAAACCCAGACATGAAACTCTTTAACCATACACAATGTGAAGTAGCCTCAAAACAAGAAAGAACTTAGCCTTCAGAATGAAAGTGGCAACTAAGGTTTGCTTTCCACTTCTCCAAGATACAGTTCCACTGGCTAGAATAAAGATATATCCAGATGTTGATTTATGAGAATCAACGCAGCCAGCAAAGTTTGAATCTGAATAGCCAATGACCTCCAGATTGTCAGTCCATTTATGCATAAGCATATAATCATTTATACCTTGAAGGTACCTCATCACTTTCTTTGTAGCCCTCCAATGGTCAATGCTTAGATTACTCTGATATCTTTTTAACATTCTCATAGCAAATGCAATGTCAGGTCTTATATAGACCTAAGCATACATCAGGCTTTCAACAACTGAAGCATATGGAATGTTTTTCATTTGTTCCCTCTCAAAATCATTTTTTGGACATTGGTTCAAATTGACCCTATCACACTTCACAATAGGTGCTGCACTCGGTGAACAACCTTTCATCCAATATCTCTCCAAAATCTTATTGATATAGGTCTCCTTGAACAAACCTAAAATGCCTTGGGATCTATATCTATGAATCTCAATGCCAATGACATAAGATGCCTCACTCATATCCTTCATATTGAAATTCTTAGAGAGAAATTGTTTCACCTCATGCAGCAACCCTTTATCATTGGTTGCAAGTAGAATATCATCTACATATAGAACAAGAAAACAAATTTTACTCCCACTGACTTTCTGCTATATATATTAATCCATGTTTTCTACAAAACCAAAAGAAGAGATGACATTATGGAATTTCAAATACCACTAGCAAGGGACTTGTTTTAGTCTACATATAGATTTCTTGAGCTTACAAACCAAGTACTCACCATTACTAGAGGATAATCCTTTAGGTTGTCTCATGTAAACCTCTTCCTCTAGATAACCATTGAGAAATGCCATTTTCACATCCATTTGATGTAATTCTAAATCAAAATGGGCAACCAAAGCCGTAATTACACGAAGAGAATCTTTTTTAGTATAGGAAAAAAAGTCTCTGTATAATCAATTCCTTCGCTTTGAGTGAATTCTTTAGCAACAAGTCTAGCCTTATATCTCTAAATGTTGCTTAATGAGTCTTTCTTTGTTGTAAAGACCCATTTGCATCCAATGACTTTTACACCATCAGGCAACTCAACAAGATCCTAGACTCTATTAGTGCGATAGAATTCATCTCCTCTATCATGGCATTATGCCATAAGTTAGACTTTTTACAACTCATGGCTTATGAGAACATTTCAGGATCATTTTTGGCTCCAATATTGTAGTCAGACTCTTGTCGATACATAATATAGTCATTGGGAATCACTAATCACCTTACTTTAGTAGATCTTCTTCATGTTGGTTTATCATTCTCTTGAGGAAGAGGATCATGTTGCTCAACTGCTTGTTCAACAATTTCTAGCATTTGTTGAACAAGTGGATCTACTAGATTATTATCAACAGCTTGTGGAATTTCTAGGGCTTGTTGCTCAACATGTATTGGTACTCGAGGAGTGTTGTGAACAACAAAATCAGTCCATCACTTGAAGTGGATGGTTGAACAATTATATGATCTTTCTTAAGAACAATGTTCCAAGATCGATTGCTCCCACTAATCAAGTCATTCTCAATAAATTTAGCATTTCTTGATTCCACAAACCTAGTAGTATGTGATGGACAATAAAATCTGTATCCCTTAGACTGTTCAACATATCCAACAAAATATTCACTTATTGTTCTTGGGTCTAGCTTCTTTTCTTGTGGATTATAAACTCTTACTTTAGATAGGCTTCCCTAAACGCGTCTATGTCATAAGCTTAGTTTCCAACCTTTGAATAACTCAAAAGACGTCTTTGGAACCGCCATACTTGGAACTCAGTTCAATATATACGCTGCTATTTTAACAGCTTCAGTCCACAAGAATTCAAGGAGTTTAGAGCTAGCAAGCATACTCTAAACCATGTCTAATAATGTTTGGTTTCTTCTTTCTATCATACCATTCATGTTTGGAGAACCAGACATAGTGTATTGGGCAACAATCCCATGCTTTTTAAGAAACTTCATAAATGGATCAGGTGCTCGTCCATCTTCAGTATATCTACCATAGTATTCTTAACCTCTATCTGATCTTATAATCTTAATTTGCTTTCTATATTGTTTCTATACTTCTGCTTTGAAAACCTTAAAAGCATCTAATGTTTTGTTCTTATTCTTAAGCAAGTAGAGATACACGTATCGTGAGTAATCATATATGAAAGAGACAAAGTACTTCTGACAATTCTGACAATATGAGTTCATGTCTAGACTACATATATTTGTATGTATGATTTCCAATATGTTTGAGCTCCTTTTGGCACATTTCTTTAACACATTGGTCTGCTTACTCTCTATGCAGTCCACACAAGTATTAAAATTAGTAAAATCTAAAGTACTAAGTACTCTATCATTTACCAATCTCTTAATTCTCTATATGGAGATATACCCTAATATCTGATGCCACAACATAGAGGAATCCTTATTCATAACACATCTTTTAATACCATCATTATCATGAACATACATTGTAGTATAAACAGCATCATTTTGTAAATTAATTTAAAAAAGAACATAAGACAATGTACCATTCCCAACAAGTTCAGATTTATAAAACAAACTAAGAATAGTATCTAAAAAGTTAAAAGAATATCCAAAAGGTACAAGTCTTGAAACTGAAATCAAATTCCTAGAGAAACTGGGAATAAAAAAAGGTCTTTTCCAGAGCTAAAACAAAGCCACAACTCAAAGTTTAATTGCATGTTCCTATTGCCTCTACGCATCTTGTTTTCAGAATAGATGCACTTTCACTTGCCACTGGCTTCCTTAGGTTTTGCAAACCCTCTAAGGAATTTGTAACATGGATTGTGAAATCAGAATCAATCCACCATGTGTTACGACTAACATTAACCATATTGGATTCATAACAAACAAGTGAGATTGGTTTGCTTTTCTTCTTAGGCCAACTCTTAAACTTAAGGCAATCTTTTTTCATGTGCCTTTTCTTCCTACAGAAGACGCACTTGGGTTCCTTCTTGATATTAGCTTGGGCTGATATCTTACCTTTTTGCTTATGCTTGGCTTGATTCTTGCTCTTTCCTTGAGTTGCCGAATTCACATTCTCTCCTCCCTCCATAGTCAGTCTACCTTCCTCTTGAACACACATGGTCGTAAGTTCATTGATTGACCATTTGTCCTTATGTGTATTGTAAGAGATCTTAAAATGTGCATACTACTGTGGAAGAGCATTCAGAATGTAATGTACAAGGAAAGACTCATACATATCAACCTTATGAGTCTTTAATTGATCCACAATATCCCTTATTTGCATGATGTGCTCATGTACACCATGAATACTAGTGAGCTTTATGGATGAGAATTTCATAATAAGGGTGCCAGCTAATGCCTTGTTTGAAGACTTAAATTGCTCATCAAAAGCCTTCAGCAAATCCTAACATTATTATGCTGATTAACAAAATCACGAATACTAGCAGAGATCTTGGTCTTTATAAATATTACACTAAAGCGATTAGATAGCTCCCATTTTTCATATTGATCAATGTCATCTGGTTGACTGCTTTTAATAATAGCAGGTGATTCATCTTTACAGATAGCATAATCAATATCCATCTATCCCAAATGAAGGAGAATTCTCTCTTTCCAAACCTTATAGTTATCACTCTTTAATTCAGGAATGTCACATTTAAAATCAAAGTAATTCACAGGTTGTATAACTGCATAAAATTAAGCATACATGCTTATGTCACAAAATTTAGGCTAATAACAATATATCATATTTACCAATGTAAATCATGCTACAAGAATATGAATCAATGACATAAAAATTGGCTATGGCCTAAACTTTTAATTCAAATAGATTCATATATAAGCTTATGATGAAACTATTAGATTATATTCTATTTCTTAATCTCGTGGGTAAATTAAGAAAAATAATTTGATATTACCCCAATTAATTAGATAAATATAATTAAAATTCCTATGAGATAAAAATTATTATATTACATATAATTAATCACAACTAATGTCATTATACTATATGTGATCAAAACACTTAATGTATAATTTTGCATAATTAAGGATGCTGTGGCTACTCTTTAATTAATTAAAAATTATTCAAATCACTTGACATTTTAATTTCATGCATAAATATTCACAAAAATTGCATGCACCAATTTATGACAAAATTTAATGATACATGCAAGATTAATTATACATAAAATATAATGATTTCTAACATTAATTTGCATCAAAAAATTGTATAAATCAATCTTGCAAAAGATTTCGGGTTCGTGCGATCCAGTTATGACCAGGTTGGTGACCAGTGTATTTCTAAGCCATATGGACATCAAAATTCTTATTTAAAATTAAAAATCCAATTACCCCATGATGAGATTGTAGAAGTGTACATTTTTTAAGGCTTAAATTATTTATTTATGCTTTTATTTCTCATTAAATCCTCTAATTAATAGCATTTTTGTGTTAGTAAGTTTTTTGTGTCTTAGTGTGTAAATGTGTTTAAAATGTGTTTTTAATGTGTTTTTACGTTTAATAATATTTTTGATAATTTTTACAGTCATCTTGGTTAGTTAAAAAAGTGTTTAGTTTGTGAATAGTCAAAACTATAATTTATTTTGGGTTTTAAAATATTTGTAAATAAGTTTTGAGTTTATAAATATGTTCTATTATGTGTTTAGTAATTTCTAAAAATAATCTTGAGTCTTAAATAGCATATCTATTAAGGTTTTTGTATTTTATTGTAAAATAAACATTTTTAATTATTATGTTTGTAAAATAATTAATTTTAGCTTCTTTATTTTATTTTAGATTTGAAATTTGAAGGAAAAACAAAGAAAAACGTCGTAAAAAGGGGCAAAATCGGACAATAAATGCATCAAGAGGATAAACAAAATTTGAATTTGAATCTAGGTGGACATGTGGCGATATTCAGACCATTGGATGCACTGCCAAAGCAATTATGGCCGTTCATCTCTTGTGCACATCAGCCATTGTCATGCCATGTGTCACTTGATACTCGCGCGTCAATACTGACGCATGTTAGTGGGCCTCGTGTATTTAGAACCTATCCAATCTGCTACGATTGTGTTCACGTGTTCTCGTCTTCCATTGATGCATGTTAGTGGGCTTCGCGTATTCAAAACCTATCCAATCTGCTGCGACCGTGTTCATGTGCTCTCGTCTTCCAAGCCATTAGATTTGAATACTGAGACTTATCCAACAGTTGCTGCTTTTGACCCATTCGGCCCCACTAAGTCGCTTTTTGCTCGCGATTTTTGTCCATTCGATCGCAAAAACAACGTCCAGGATCGTGTCTTACTTGTGCCTCAAGCTCCTGTGAAGTAGTGAATCTCATGCAAATTCAATGCAAATCTTGTGTGAAAAAATGTGGAGACATTAGATCAATATGATTCGATTTTGATCCAAATTTCAATAGTGAGAAAAATATTAAAAATTAATGAATAGTGTTTTTATTGCATTATAAATATCAAGGCCTTCGGCCTCAGTTCTGCACCCCCTGAAGGCCTTTGGCCTTCTTCCCTCCTTTGTTTTTTTTAATTGCTAAGTTAGACTCAGCAGTATTCCCTTAGTTAAAAACTGTAACGCCCCTATATGGGGGTTAACAGTTTTTAATGAGATAAAATAAAAATAAATAATAAAAGTAAAACCTTAAAAATAAAATTTGCCCGGGACTTAAATGAAAACTCTCAACTCAAAAATAAAAATATAAACGACAAATAAACCACAGTTTTAATGTAGCACCTTAAATTTAATAATATAAACTGTTGTCATCATCATTTTAACCCTCAACACATTATAATTACAGTCACAGAAAGTAACAATTGATGCTTACATTATCATGAAGAACATTCTTTACAATTGAGCAGTCCCAATGTAATATAGTTACATCGCTTCCTCAACTATATTTCTCGTAGCCACCTCACACTTAGTGAGTCCTGAAAAGATATAAACATAAGGGTATGAGCAACACTATGCTCAGTAGAGAAAGCCATTACTCACCTCTATCATTACCACATTAAAATCTGCATGGTTAGTAAGTCACATCATATTTCAGATTATGAGGTTTATTATGATCACATCTTATGGATACCGTAGTTAATCATTACCAAGTGTCATAATTACACATTTATACAAATATTACCAATCATCATTGTTCCTAGGTATCCATGTTAAATTGAGTATCACTCAACTCATCGAAACCCAAATGGGCGCACTTGATCACCCTATAAACATTCCAAGGGTGTTCCGGTGAGGGGACATCAAGCCCCGAGTCCTCACCAAATCAATTCCTGTACAGTGTGTTCTGGGACTTTCAACCCAAGGAAGCGTCATCACCTTCCCCCTATTTTACCTTTTTGGGTATTCATGCCCAAGGACGTAACCGCCGCCCTCTTCATGTCTCATCATTTCTCTATATTAAATCATTATTAATAGAGTCAGTTTTCCTAACCATGCTTCTCAATTTATAACATATGTCAATTCATTATGTTCCTCGCCGTACAATACAAGACGAGTCCATGTCATAGTTTCATATGTGATACTCATATAATATCAGTTCAACATAGATATATATATATTGCGGCAAAACAATCAATTTTAATTCTATAAAAACCTCACAAAAATGAGTAATAGAATCCCTACCTTTTAAGCTTATCAACAGTCTCTTAATCCTGGAATCAATTAACGTTAGCTCCATACTCCCTTGATCCTAAGGCGTGCATAAGGACAATTAAAACTAAAGCACAACATACAACTACATTCATAAAATTTATTTTAATTTAATCTTAGAATTTCAAGAAATAACCACTGCCCATAGAGGTATTATAAAGTTTAACAATATAAATTTTCTGTCTAGGGCATATACACTTAGACTTCATACATATGCTCCAAAATAGCAACAAACATATACTTAGGTTTAAGAACGCAAATTTGAATAATCCTTTAGTATAAAAGAAAATTTATAAATGAAAGACTAAATTTGTTCATAAGATTCTAACCTCGGATTATGGTTAGTTGGAAGCTTGAAATGGCTTCAAAACAGGTTCCTTTAGTTCGGTATGACTGAAATTCTTGCTCAAATGGAGGTGATGGTGGCTGATTTTTATGGCTGCCTTGAAGAAGTTCTCTAAGTATTTTGCTTCAGCAAAGAAATGAGAAGAAGAGTGTGGGAACCGTGGAAGAGAAAGGAAGAAAAGATGAAGTCTTTGAAGAGAAGTGATAGAAACAATTATAGAGGAGACATGCTTCAGCATGTCACGAAGGAAATAAAGAAAATGAGGGTCAAGAGTAGTTGCAAAAGATATCCTTATGTCTCATCTAAAGACTTTAACACACATAATGCCAATATGACATTTTTGAGATTTATTAGAAGGTCTAAGGCTTTTTAGTAATCATACTAAATAAATATAGGAGAATTTTAGAAAATTTAAAAATAGATAAAAATAAATATTATAAAATAAATTTAAATGAAGCAATTTTTTTTTATACACTAAAAATTAATTTAATTACCTCAATACCCGTTAGGAGAATAACGGGTGTCACAGCTCTACCCCCCTTAAAGAAATTTCGTCCTCGAAATTTCAATTCTAGCAATACTAGTAAAAATTTTGATTCCATTATGATTCAATTTCGAGTCTAAACCGTTAATGTTGTTTGTCCTCCAATTTAAGTCATCGTATCTCCACTTATTTACTTGCATAATAAATCTTACTCCTAAATCCCTCAATGAGAGTATTTCTGACAAGTTTCAACTTATAACACCGTATAATAGTCTAAGAATTTGATCAGGCATACATATTGACCATATCATGATTCCAGTCCTTCATTGTCCATGGACTGTGATTTACAATCACATTTAAGGAGATTGCCAGAGAAATTTTATATACTTCATCTTTAGGTTCCTTTTCCTTTTTGAGTAAAGAAAAGTCAAATATATTTGATTTCATACCTCAACTAATAAACTAGAACATAATCATAAAACATATATCACAAACACTTTTATTCAAAACTATACATTAAACTTACTCATAGAGATATTAAACAGAATCTCAGAGTTGCAGACAAACCCGACATATTTTTCATTAAACAGCTATCCTCATGACACAAACATTCAACCCAAATAATATATTCATATTTCATATGGAATATCCCCATAACTGACTCTGGTACTTCCACATAATATTAACAGAATATTACACATTACAAACATAATACGGATACGTTTCGAGAGTACAAGGCACTCCGTATACCAGCTATCCATATCATGCATGCTTATAGGATACAAAAACATCGATAAACAAAAGATCGGACCTTAAGAAGGATGCGTTTCGAGAGCATCAAGTACTCCGTATCCAACCATCCCGGCATTAGGCTCAATGAATCTAAAAGATTGAACAACGACGTACCACAAGAAACACAGAATACAAGGCAAACGGTTATTCGTAACACACGAAATACGGACACACATGCCTACATGCCAAAGATAAAACAAAAAGATTACAGATGGAGATTCAAATCAATTGGCCGCTCCCGGCTTTCCCTTTCCCATTCAAGCTTGGATGTTGCAGTGTCGGATTCTGGATGTATGATTTGCATTTTATCTATCAATTCCTCAGCTGTTGAAGCAGTGACAAAGATTTGTCTCTCCGATTCTGTAGTGATGTTTTCTTCCACAGCGTAATCTAGAAATTTCAAAAGACCGTCATAAAAACCCTTTACATTCAGCAGTCCCAAAGGTTTGGAATAAAAGCCCAACAATTGCCCACAAGCAACTATAAATATTTCCTCAAGAGTACCTAGACCACCAGGTAATGCTATAAAAGCATCAGAATTATAGATTATGTCTTTAAAATTTTTAGGGATACTCCTAATTCCTTCTCCCTTACCTATGGCTTCCTTACAAAGGTTTCCTTCAACTGGAATATGAGGCCAAATTCTTACATCAGTAGCGTCGCTAGACCTAGCTGCTAGTGCCATATTTACCATCATTTTTATACTACCACCCCCATAGATTATGTTAATCTTCTTGCGTGCTAGGACTTGCCCTAAGTGATTTGCAGCTTCTAAATAAGCTTTATCTTTTCCAAGGCTGGAACCACAAAAGACACAGACATTCTTTATTTTCTTCGTGGACTGGGAGGTAGACATATTTGGTTTATAGAAGTGGTTGCCTAATGTCTGCTCCACTTAGACTTCGGGTTCTACATGAGATTTTAAAGATGAGAAATATACAAAAAGGGCTAAAGAGATAGACGAGTAGGTAATGAAAAGGTAATCCAAAGATTTAAACAAAATCTTGTGCGGATAAGAAAGTAAGATAAGGTGATTGATAGTTTACAGAAAATCTGATTCACTTTTTGAAAAAGATTAGACTCTAATTGTATAACTTTTGACAATTGAGAACAATTCGACAAAAGACCCTCTTGACACAACTGTAGACTTTTTGACAAATATACACCAAGTCTAGAAATTTAATATAAACGACAAATACTATAGAACTTTTGAAATTTGAGACACAAATCTTGAAATATCTGGATAAGCTTTTCAAAATTCAAACATATTACTGTACTGTATGTGACGTGTCTGATAAGATAATATATTTTATTATATATATATTTAAGAAAATCATAAATTAAATAAGATATTAACACTTACTGTATCAATCTAATAATCACAATTATTTCAAACACAAAAGCAAATATTCTGAGTAAAAGAAAAACACAAACTGTTGAACATCAGCTAAAACTGCTTCAAATAAGTAAAGACTAAATAACCTTTATAGAGTGATGACTTATTCCCCATCCAGTTTTCTTATGGCTTGGCAAACAGGATCTAGAAATACCATATTCCTAAGGCGTTGTCTTTCTGTATAAAATTTAGGCCAAAGTTTAAAAATAGCTCCTTGAACATATCCACTAGGGTGACCGTGGAGAGGAGGATGGATACTATCCAAGTTCTCCTTTGAAAGTCCATTCCTACAAAACCTTATTTTATCCTCTCTATTTGTAGACATATAACCAGGTGAAGTACATTTACCGTTACAATTTTGTCTTCCACATTTGTTACAAGTGACCACGATGGCACGAGCTCTTCTTTTCATTGCACTACGACTGGTACCTGTTCCTGGTAAACCGACATCTTGACTAAAGTCACTCGGACGGATTTTCCCCTCTATCAACATTCTCACATCACAAGGGATACCAAAACGCATAAGAATCCACAACCGAGTAATTCTAGCCTTGTATTTCTTTCTAAGAATCTTTTGGGAGAGTGATGGGAAATACTTTCTCATGTGTTGGTACTTTGGGTCCATGATGAGATGAAAGAAGAGTAAATAGAAAGGAAAAATTAAGATAGTAAATTGCAGAATCCTAGAATTCCTTCTTCTTTTAGAGGAAAAGAAGAATTTCTAATGAAAAAGAAGAGGATTTGCGATTTAGAGAGAAAATAACAAATTAAGAGAGAAAAAGTGAACTCGGAGAAATAAGCTCCTATGCACAGTAAACGTATTTGTAAACAATGATTAAACCACTGTATATGACACGTATAGAAACCACGTGGGAGAGACAGTGTGAATCAAACTGATTTAAGATTTAAACTAGGCCCAAATGTTCTTAGTTGAAAATGGTCAGGTTGCTTCGGGCCTTAACACATTTAGAACGAGTTAAATAACAAACATAAAATTGAAAACCAATTTGTATAAATCTTAAACCCAATTCAAAGTCCACTATAGATAAAGTTAACTATAAACAACAAATCTAATTTAACGACAACAAGGATCTTCCTGAATGATATTTAAAATCATTTCATAACAACACAATCTTCCAGCAACTCAAATAATTTTGTTTTAATCAAAACCTTATTGAACAATACATACACCCATATGTTATTGATAATACTCAACATCTATCAATGGATTCATCATCATTACTACCAAGGGTTTAGAATGTGACTAACCTTGAAATCAATACGATTTACGTCTTTCAACGTAGATCATATCAATGAACAAAGACACTAGATGTTACTACTTAAGAACATCTACAATCCCCACAATTCTACTCATACAATATATAATTTCCTCATATAACAAAACCTTAGGTAACCAAAAGATTCACTGATACACTTAAATACAATGTACGTAACGAAATATTCCAATTTTGAGATTCATGCATTCTAGACTTGACACAGTCTCAACAGACCAAAAGTCTAACATTTATCTCTCTCAAGATTCAATACCATGATTCCCAACTTATATCATATTCCTCAAATAAATAGAACTTTCAAGAAAAGTTATTGACACTTATGTGCTCCATCGAATCCACACATAATCATTACTTAGGTTTGAATCAATTACGAAAAAAAAATTGGCATATCTATGTCAAACTTTAAAATCAATAAATCAAGCCTTATATTTCTTATTGTTTTTCACGAGACAAAAGACTTTTAAATCCTCTTATCTATACGAATTTCTCATCGTTTATACGAATTAGATATGCTTATAGATCCAAATATTATACGAATCTCTCATAAGCATTCTACTTATAAACTCATTCCATATAATTATCATTCCCTTATAACTATTAATACTTTCCTTCTATATAATTATTGTACTCATATAACTATTGATATTTTCATTCTATGGCCTTTCCATGTTACATCCTTCTAGACTGTATAAATCAATGTGAAGGTTCATTTTGATGATGACAATGAAAATTCAGCTTCAAAACCATCTCAAAAATATATTTTTTTAAAGTGGTGCTACACTCCCTAGGTTAACCGAACCTAGGCTCTGATACCAAAAATTCTGTAACGCCCCTATATGGGGGTTAACAGTTTTTAATGAGATAAAATAAAAATAAATAATAAAAGTAAAACCTTAAAAATAAAATTTGCCCGGGACTTAAATGAAAACTCTCAACTCAAAAATAAAAATATAAACGACAAATAAACCACAGTTTTAATGTAGCACCTTAAATTTAATAATATAAACTGTTGTCATCATCATTTTAACCCTCAACACATTATAATTACAGTCACAGAAAGTAACAATTGATGCTTACATTATCATGAAGAACATTCTTTACAATTGAGCAGTCCCAATGTAATATAGTTACATCGCTTCCTCAACTATATTTCTCGTAGCCACCTCACACTTAGTGAGTCCTGAAAAGATATAAACATAAGGGTATGAGCAACACTATGCTCAGTAGAGAAAGCCATTACTCACCTCTATCATTACCACATTAAAATCTGCATGGTTAGTAAGTCACATCATATTTCAGATTATGAGGTTTATTATGATCACATCTTATGGATACCGTAGTTAATCATTACCAAGTGTCATAATTACACATTTATACAAATATTACCAATCATCATTGTTCCTAGGTATCCATGTTAAATTGAGTATCACTCAACTCATCGAAACCCAAATGGGCGCACTTGATCACCCTATAAACATTCCAAGGGTGTTCCGGTGAGGGGACATCAAGCCCCGAGTCCTCACCAAATCAATTCCTGTACAGTGTGTTCTGGGACTTTCAACCCAAGGAAGCGTCATCACCTTCCCCCTATTTTACCTTTTTGGGTATTCATGCCCAAGGACGTAACCGCCGCCCTCTTCATGTCTCATCATTTCTCTATATTAAATCATTATTAATAGAGTCAGTTTTCCTAACCATGCTTCTCAATTTATAACATATGTCAATTCATTATGTTCCTCGCCGTACAATACAAGACGAGTCCATGTCATAGTTTCATATGTGATACTCATATAATATCAGTTCAACATAGATATATATATATTGCGGCAAAACAATCAATTTTAATTCTATAAAAACCTCACAAAAATGAGTAATAGAATCCCTACCTTTTAAGCTTATCAACAGTCTCTTAATCCTGGAATCAATTAACGTTAGCTCCATACTCCCTTGATCCTAAGGCGTGCATAAGGACAATTAAAACTAAAGCACAACATACAACTACATTCATAAAATTTATTTTAATTTAATCTTAGAATTTCAAGAAATAACCACTGCCCATAGAGGTATTATAAAGTTTAACAATATAAATTTTCTGTCTAGGGCATATACACTTAGACTTCATACATATGCTCCAAAATAGCAACAAACATATACTTAGGTTTAAGAACGCAAATTTGAATAATCCTTTAGTATAAAAGAAAATTTATAAATGAAAGACTAAATTTGTTCATAAGATTCTAACCTCGGATTATGGTTAGTTGGAAGCTTGAAATGGCTTCAAAACAGGTTCCTTTAGTTCGGTATGACTGAAATTCTTGCTCAAATGGAGGTGATGGTGGCTGATTTTTATGGCTGCCTTGAAGAAGTTCTCTAAGTATTTTGCTTCAGCAAAGAAATGAGAAGAAGAGTGTGGGAACCGTGGAAGAGAAAGGAAGAAAAGATGAAGTCTTTGAAGAGAAGTGATAGAAACAATTATAGAGGAGACATGCTTCAGCATGTCACGAAGGAAATAAAGAAAATGAGGGTCAAGAGTAGTTGCAAAAGATATCCTTATGTCTCATCTAAAGACTTTAACACACATAATGCCAATATGACATTTTTGAGATTTATTAGAAGGTCTAAGGCTTTTTAGTAATCATACTAAATAAATATAGGAGAATTTTAGAAAATTTAAAAATAGATAAAAATAAATATTATAAAATAAATTTAAATGAAGCAATTTTTTTTTATACACTAAAAATTAATTTAATTACCTCAATACCCGTTAGGAGAATAACGGGTGTCACAAAAACAATAAAATAATGTTAAAATTAGTGTAGAGAGTTTGATGAGGTAGAGAGATGATCTTGTATGTATGGTACTCTGGTATGGATTTTATCTATATATCTGTTTTGTAATGCTTATATTTTGTGGAATAAATTATATTTCTAATAATTATTGTTAATGTTATTATGTTGCTCAATTCTTGTATAAATTCAATCATGCTTTCTTTATATAATTTAATTGTGTTGCATAATTAATGTTAATAATATTGAAGTCATGCTCGTTTATTAAGTTGAGTTTTTATTACATTATAGACATGGACTACCATAGTAAATACTTAGTAATTCTTGATTTATTGTAGACAGAGGATGTCATAGTGTATTTTTAAACTAATTAATAAGATAGGGTGCTGCTAGAATTAACGCAATAATTTATTCCATTAAAATATATTAATTTTGATTTGTTATTACCTTTTCTATCTTAAAATTATGTCAATTATAATTTAGTGATAGCGGTTATAATTTTCATAATTAGTGCACCTAATCATTAATAAGAGATTATTATTTTGCTATTTTTATAGAAAGACACTTACTGCATTATGGCTTGCTATATTGTCGCTCTTGGTTGACTTATAAAAATAGTAAAAGTACTTGCAATTAATGAGAAAGGATATTATAAATCAAATGCTTAAGATAATTATTAATTATAGTTAAAATTTCATATCAGTTGGGAAACATACAAGGGATTCTCAAAGTTTCACCGTTTTAATTTTATGTTTAAAATTTTGAAATAAAAAATTCACAAAAATATTTATTTTACATTTAACTTTGTTTTAAAAAACCGCTTGCTTTTTTAAACGTTTATTTTTATCAATCTTTCGAGTTACAAATTTTCACCTCCCTATGGATACGACAACCTTTCTATACTACAAACGTCTACCATTTAAGAGAAACATTTGGGGTGATTTGATCACCCCATGATCCCTAACCTTATTTTTCATCAAAAATTGTCTAAAATATTTTTTCAAAATTTTGGTTTGTTTTGTAACCATTTTGGAGAACGTGAAAAAACAAAAGTCATTCAAAGCAACAAATTCACATCAAGGTAGAGGCAAATAATTACTCTGATACCAAATGTAAGAAATCTTTAATGATCTAAACTATGCATGTAACCAATTTGCATATAACAGATCAAATTAAAGCAAAAAAGTAACGAAAGAAAAATCTGACCTCTAACCATTGATGTTCTTGTTGGGACTGCAATGTATGAATTTTAGAGTGTTTTGGGTTCTTCTACACGTAAGCAATTTGTATAGATGGTGTATTATTTGAAGAAATTGCTAGGAATAGGGGCCCAGGCCATTCTACCTCTATATATAGATCTATAGGCACCCCTTCCATCAAGGGTTGCAAATGTTGCTAATGGTTATTACCAAGAGTCACAACTTTTATAGATATATTAACCACATTAGTCACAACTGTTGCCAAAGGTTATAACCATGAATAACCATGCGAACGGCTATATTTTTTCAATTACACCATTTAATTAATGCCGATTTAAAATTAAATGGTATATTTACTAACCATTCTAATCTTTTGATCTATTGATTTTTTATTTAACAATTAGTTGGGCCTATTTCCCCTATTGTCCACTCCCACTCAAGCACGGAGCTAGTGAAGGCTTATAGGGTGCTTGAACTGGCTAACACCCCCACCTTCTAATGTTTTTCTTTATTTTTTTTGAGTGGAACTTTTTATTTAATTTTGTAAATACAATTTGTACCAAATTTATATATAAACCCTGAAATAAAATACACTTGATTTTATTCCATGAAAGATTGAAAATAATATCACTTTAAAGCAAAGCTCAACTAATATCTTTAAATATTTAGGAAGATTTTCTCTCCAATAATGGTTTGGATTTATTAAAGACAGACTATATGTCTTTTTCATCTTATTCTCTTATTTCTTGATTTTTTTTTTCACCAGTTTACATATGGTGTACACAATAATAAAATAATAAAGATTGAACAAAACTAGAGTTAAACTTGACAGTACTACTTAAAGAATTCTCGGTACAATACCATAAATTCTAACAAATATATATTAACTAGATTTAACTAATTTTTTTTATTCAACGCATTTTGTTCTACTGAGAAGTTCTTTTGTGGGCATTAATTATATACCTTATTATTGTTGATGTGGATGGATAGATTTCTAGTTTGAAGATTGTGGTGAATAGACTATACAATTGATGAATTGAATGAGAGGTCAATGACTGATGATAGTTTACTTGTGAAAAAAAAGTGCTACTTGTTTCCTTAATTTTTAAAAAGTTGGGTTGTCTATATTTATATTTATATCTAAAAAAGGGGCCACAAATAGTTTGCATAAATCCCTAAAAAAAAATAGAAAGAGCCCAGACTATTTAAGACTGTTTCTAATGTACATGTTAATGCCAATGCTATATTTTCCATTAAACAATGTAAAAATAACGTACTTAATGTGAAAGTATTTTGTGCTCAAATTCATAGTGTTATTTTTAATGCTATGCCTATCTTTTGTTATAATTATTGTAGCCATGTATGTCTATCATCATAAATAGACAATAATCAGTATAACATAGTTAGATTTGGATTAATTGCTTTATAAAGTATTAATAGCAAGACAAACATTAAGAAATGTTAATCACAAAACAAAGATTGTGATATAAACTAAAATACAATTATAATAAAAATACACTCTAGATTTATAAAGATTCACTTAGTAATCTGGGCTATATCTACTGTTGATAAGCTTTTCACTATTTAAAGGAATGTGAATATAAATATGAGTTTGTGTTTCATGAGCTTGTAACCCCTTCCTTGGGGGCATTTGGGCCTATTTATAGAAGAAAGTTGGGCTTTCCCTTTCATTTGTTGAATCCTACCCACGTTACATAGTGGGCTTCAATCAATAGTGGCAGTGGGCTATGTGTTGTGTATTTATTGACTTCATGCCGTAACTCATGAGTAGTGGGTCTTCCTTCTAAGTTCATAGGTTGCTAACTGTCCTATTGTATTTTTCCTGTGATCTTGATGGATCGAGTAAAATGACTACATCAAATGCTTCTTAATCGATAGAAATTTTTTGCTACACATGCCTATCAATCAAATTAAATGAGTCAATTTCAAGTACTCGATAGTTGACTCCTTTAATTATGTAATGACCTAACTTATGTGGCCGTTACTTAATTTCATTATCTTAATACTTAAACATATTTTAATATGAGATCCTTAAATTTACAGAATATTTTTTTAAAAACATAAACACAATAATTTCCCCTTTTTTTCAAAATAAATTTTAAAGTGTAACATAATTTCTTAAAACTTAATCTTTTAAAACTAAAATAACAATAACCCACTAAGAATTATTCCTTTAAAACTAGCATGATAAATTTTTCTAAAAAAAATTTTTCTAAAAATTATTCTTCTAAATACTTTTCCTGACTTAAATACTTTCCTTAATTCAAAATGATACTTTAAAACATTTCTAAAACCATTTACTTCTATAGTTTTTAATCGGAAAAATTATATGCATTAGTTGCATTCTCCATCGTAACATCTATATATATATATATATATATATACATTTCTTGTAGAAAATTCTACATGCATTTTTTTTTAAATCTAAGGTCAAATGACTTCAGCTTCGGTCTCTAAGGCTCATTATGTAAAATTACTTAATTTATCATATGTGCTAAATTTTGTAGGAGGCAACATGATGCGGAAATACATTTTTACGTGAGCGATATCCATACCCATCTCCGTCGTTCGTCCGCTATTTGCCATTACCTAGTCAAGTGATGCTAATAGGTTCCTTGCCTATAGCATGAACGCACTTAAATGAGCTTTCGCTCAACAAGTAGGAAGTTTAACTCGCAAAACAATTTGAAGATCATTTGATAAATCAATGTATGATCATTTTATGCTTGCTTATTGATTTGTTTCATGCTTATGCTTACCCTAAAGGGAAGTTTCGGTAGAAATTCTTTTTTGAATCGCCAAATGGAGCCCCATATGTCTTCACTCATATTCATGCTCCACGAGTAGAGCATCTCAAGGTGTCGGTCGACGCGATCACATAGTACCAGTATTGTCTTCCTTTTTTGGGAAGTTGACATCTGGCATAGCTTCTTGTAATCTGATGCGTCATAGCAACTAGGCTCAATGTCCAGCTGTGGAGAGATGTCTTACACCATGCTGGGATGTCGATCATCTTGCTGTGTCGTTATACAAAAGGCATTACCCATTAGCTACTATAATCTAATTAGCATAAACTAAATTTAACTTACTTGAACTATGGCATAGCACAAAAGGCATTACCCATTAGCTACTATAATCTAATTAGCATAAACTAAATTTAACTTACTTGAGCTATGGCATAGCAGACACGTGACAACTTGGAGTAGGATGGCAGGATATTAGCTCTGATACCAACTGTAACAACCCAACCTTACGTGGCTGTTACTTAACTTTATAATCTTAATACTTAAACATATTTTAATATGAGGTCCTTAAATTTGCAGAAATTTTTTTTTAAACATAACACTATAATTCCTTTTTTTTAATAAATTTTAAAGCATGATATAATTTCTTAAAACTTAATCTTTTAAAACTAAAATAACAATAACTTATTAAGAATTAATCCTTTAAAACAAGCATGCTAAATTTTTCTAAAAATTATTCTTCTAAATACTTTTCTTGATTTAAATGCTTTCCTTAATTCAAAATGATACTTTAAAAACATTTCTAAAACTATTTACTTCAACAAGTTCTTATTACAAAAACTACATGCATTCTTTGCACTCTCCATTGCAACATCCATATATAATTAATTAATTTATATCGGCTATGGTTTCTTACAGGTTAGAATGTGTATCTAGGTTTTTCATGTAATTTGATGGTGGTCTATCATCACCTTCTAGGAATTATTATTTAATTTTAAATTTGTAAATAAATTTGTGCTTAAATAATTATTCAGAGTAAAGATGGATCTAGAAGATGAATGATAGAGGTTCCACTATTTTTTTTTTGAGTCTCTAATTTTTTATGTTTTTGAATTGTTGAAAATAAGATTGAAAAACTACGTAAAAACTATTTTGTAGGAAAACATGAGCTCTGCTCGGTCGGTAGGCCAAACCCTTGGGATCGACAGGCCGATAGTCGCATACCAGTAGGCTGAACCTCTAGTTTGATAGGCCGTCTATGGAGTAGGATTTAGCCAGCTCTAGCAGTAGGTTGAACTACCAAGTTCGGTAGGCCGATGACTTATGACCAATAAGGTCAATCATACAGATTGGCATGTAGGCAGAGAGCTATATTTTTTCAAAAAAGGTACATTTTTGGTGTAGTTTTGATTTTATTTTTGAGACAATTCTAAGAAACATGAAATTTTGTGATGATTGGAAAAGTGAAGTATTTGATCTATGCCGGATTGAAGACTTAAAGATAGATGCCACATGAAGATGGATACAACTTGAAGTGTCAAGGATGAAGAGTCGATAATATATTTTGATTGATCTCTTGCAATCTTTATTTTCTTTTTTCTAGGGCGAAACCATAATATTATGGTCATTTATTATTATTTTGCTTGTGGCTTTGTATGATCGCTTTGCTTGTCTGTATTATAATATGATTTGCTATGAATGTTGATAACATGTCATATAGAATAAAGAGTACTGCTCATTAAAAAAATTTGTTCATGCATGTTTTTAAAATAAAACCTTGGTTTTTCAAAAGATTGAGTGGAAGAAGGTTTTGGAAGAGAGGACCTACGGCCTCCATTGTTGGTCCATAGGTAGCACATGGTGGTCCCGACCCCTAGGAAGGGATTTTATTATCTACCGGGTTGAATCTCTGAAAGGATAATTTATTTTAGCATGATCTATTGTTGCACACCCCCAGGTAACGATTATAGATCATGGATAAAATAGTTGATACGATGGTTTTATACACTTATGTTAATTTTATTATTAACCTCCCTTATGAGCTCTGTTAATAAAATTATTGGTCAAAGGAAACAATTATTAATATATGCTAGATCAGACGGGTCTTGGATGGCGTATATTAATTGAAGGAGATCCGTGTTCCTAATTGAATTTGGCGAGTCTCCCCTAGGCGGCTTGTTGAATTCTAAGTTAGGAATTATCGTTGTAAGGTTGTGATATTTTCAAGGTTTTGGCACATAAACATAATTGTTTGTTTACTTGATTGTGCTATCTTACTAAACTATTATTGAATGTTTGCTTATATTTGGTATATGATTCTTTATTGTAGATTAAAATGTCTAAAAATGCTTTATCTTCGATACTCGATAAAAACCAACTAACCGATGAGAATTATAATGATTACAAAAGGAACCTGAATATCGTCCTAGCCTTTGAAAAACTAAAATTTGTGCTGACAACGCCATGTCCTTCTAAACCTACTAGGGAATCCACTAATGAGCAAATCCAAGTGTATGATCGCTAGAAAGATACTACTGATCAGGGTTGGTGTTGTGTTATGGCTAGTATAAATAACATACTGCAGGCTCAACATGAAGATTATGAGACTACAAAGCAAATCTTGGATAATCTTGAAGACATATTTAGAGCCTAAGCCATAACAAAACGACAAGGGGCACTTTAGAAACTTTTGAACTGCAAACAATGACCAAGGACGTCTATGAAGGAACATATGATGTTGGTCATGGGTTACCTTGCTGAGGTTCAAGCCCATGGAACTGATATCAATGCCAAGTCACAGATGACTATGGTTTTTTATACTCTATCAAAGGAGTTCATCCCGTTTAGAGCTTCATATAATTTGAACAATAGACAGGATATGACCTTAAGAAGTTAATGAAGCAGTTACAGGAGTTTAAAAATCTGATCAGGGAAACTCCTGCGGGTGGCGAGGCTAACTTGGCGGCTACATCTGATTCCAATCCTAACCCCAGGAATGGAAGGAAGCAGAAGGCTAAGAACGGGAAGTCTTCTATTCCTACAAAGGGAAAAAATAAGAAGAAGAAAATAAGAACCTAAAGAAGCTAAAGTGCTTTTTCTATAGGAAGATCAGCACATCAAGAAGAATTGCAAGGACTTCCTTTCCCGAGGAAGTAGGTGTGATCTTCTGGTTATTGAAACTTGTTTGGTAGAGAATCAAGTAACACTTGGGTCATAGATTCTAGAGCAACTAATTATGTGCGTGTTTCTCTATAGGGGTTCAAAGAAACGAGAAGTCTACTATATGAACACTTCACACTTTGGAGGGACGATGGATCCATGGTGTTAGTTGAAGCAGTGGTGTGATGCCCCCTTACGGACATCACAGATATCGTTACATTCATCCTTGTTAACATTATTTAAGATAAACCATTTAAATAAAGTAAAGTTTACTATGCATATCCCAAGATCCATGCATAATTTTTTTTAAATACAAATATTTTAGAACCCTTTTATATTTGTTAAAATAGCTTACCAGTGCGAATTTAATAAAACCATGAATTGGATAAAATTCAAACAATTTAAAAATCTATTTTAAACAGTTTGGTAGGCCGAACTTCAAACATCGGCAGGCAGAACATGACCGGTAGTCTAAACTTCAACCACCGACAGACCGTCTGAGGATCTGCAATATCAGGGTTTAAAAAAACACTTGGTTCGGCCGATTGATACAGGGTAATCGGCAGGCCGATTATAGTATCGGCAGTCCGATCAGTGACGATCGAAAGGCCGATCTGTTGTTAAAAACAAAAATTTAATTTAAAACAAATCTAAAAATTTCAAAGTGTGGAAAGATAAATAATAATCATATAAAGTAATAGAGACATAGTTCAAATCTTTAAAACTCTTTAAATAAACAAACTCAGAAATAAAACATAATTTATAACTTTAAATTTCTTCCTTGGCGTTCTTCCATTTTCAATCCATCGTTCTTTGCTCACATGCCCGTCTTTGTCCTCCACCTATTCCATAGTCCTCTTACCTTTATCTGCAACATGATCGTAAGCTAAGTAAGCAAAAGCTTAGTAAGTACACTTTCCTATCTCACGACTTAAAACATTTTATGAACATCTTTATGAAACATCATAATCATAATCATAATCATCATAAACATAGTAGTTCACTAGGCACAGTTTCATATAGAACATATCTTTCATTAACATTATCTATATTAAAACTTCATTCATTTTATCTTTGAAGGCCCAAGTGTGGCACCATAAACATCATCATCGTAGGCGCGCTGCCATGAGAGGAGAGGGGTAGCTAATCCCAAACTAAACATAACAAGTCTACCTTGGAGGACATCATAAACATAAACATAAACATAGGGTGTGCAACACTTAATTAAGTGATACATACATATATATAGTTTTAACATACCTTGTCATTGAAACATTCATTAAACTTTCATGTTGCAACAAGACTTTTCATAAGAAAACCATATGTAAAAACAAACTTAAAAATTATCATAAAACATGTTCTCAAAACTTTTTCATAAACTTTTATCATGTTGCAAGTGAGAATGTACTTACTTGACTTGCTTACTTAGACCTTATCTTAGATAACGTCGCCGGGGTCTCGATGTGCTCACTTTTTGGTGTGTTCATGTCATACATTCATATACAATTAAAATTAATTATTTTTTTTTCTATTTCATGAAATCATCCAATACTATAAGACAACACTCATATTTCCATCTTAAGAACACAAGCACACAAATACACTTTACCATCTTACAAGCATTCACGCCAAAAAAAAAATCTATAATTTAACAACTTGCCTAACCCCTAAGGATACACAATTCAATAATTCAAAAGTCCTACACAATTAAGGCATGGGACTTTGCAGGAACATTATTAACATATATATAGATTACCGTAATTTTTCATTAGTCATATAAATTCCATTAGACAATTAAAATAATTCACACACACATAACACAAAAACTAACAGCAATAACAAAACAGTGAGCAGCCCTAACTAACATTCATAAAATAAATTATCTACATCCTAAAATAATTTCATAAAAATCCTACATACAATCAATACTAAAACTATGACATATCCAAAAATTAGCTTCAAATAAATTTTTAACAATTCAAAACTTACATTAGAATCCAGAAACAAAATAAACTCTAAACACAGTAGGTAGTGAGTAACACGTTATCATCATACTCAAATAATTAAAAGAAAATTTCTTTGACCCTAAAATTTTTATGATAACCTACTAATATATAAATACAGTACAACAAAAAGTCTCATTGTTAAATAAATTTGTTTGTTCATACAAAAAGCTCACACAAACAAGAAGTCCAAAAATCATTGATTTATCAGCCATAAAGACCTATCTTAAAGAAAATTCAAGAACTCATCAAATATTCATCAAATCACCACCAAATTTTCCATATCATAATCTAACATATGTATAAATATTTTTCCAAAATTTTGTTAAATTCACAATTCGTTGCTCCTTGAACAAAGACTATTTGTGTAACATACTGGTCAACAACCCTTACACTGCGAGTGGTAGAGAACAAAAATTTCATATCTCAACATAGAAAACTCCAATTAGGTTGAAATTTTGAGGAATATCACATAACACATACATGAACATCATATTAAATTTTTTTGAAAAATGAAATTTTTAGACAAAGTTATGGGAGTCGGGACATAGAGGAAATAAAAATTTCAAGAATGAACCGAGAACGAGTTTCTTACCTTAAAATGTTTCTTCTCAAATTTTATTCAAATTCACCAAGAAAAGACTCAATGTTTCATTCAATTATTTGTAGGTAAAATTAAGGGAGACAAGGAGAAAATTCATGGAGGAAAGAGAGGGGAAATTTTTTTGCAAGAGAGAGAAAACAATAGAGAGAGAGATGGCTTATGTGAAAATAAGAGTGGTGTGAAGGAAGAAATAATCTTCTAAATTTGATGTAGATTTTTCTTTTCGGTAAGGGAAATATGCATGTTATATAAAGAGAAAGATAAAGAAAGAGTCCAAGATTTGCTCTAACTATCAAATCTTATCATAACAATTTAAGAAACCTTATCACAAAATCTAATCTTTTTAAAAGGTCAAATTATCCTTAATTTGAATGAGGAAAGAGATAAAAATAAACCAATTATTTAAAATTTCACAACAAATCAAATTAAATCATCAATGCCATAATTTTGGGAATTATCCGCTGATTTCCCCGTCAGCAATCTTTGGCCTGCCGATCGCTTTCTTCTGCTTGTAGAAGTCATGAGGTTCAGCCTACTGATGAATTCCATTGGCCTGCCATTCTAGAGAGACAATAAATACAATAAGACATTAATAATTATCCTGTATACCATAATAAATGACATGAACATCTTGAGCACACCAATTTCATGTGACTGTCACCTATCATAATACTCAAAATAAAACAGTGAGTGACATTATTTCATAAGAAAATACTTTACGTCGTTAAATACCAAATTTAATCATTACATGAAAATGACAGGTGTTATAATTCTCCCCACCTTATAAGAGTTTCATCCTCAAAACTCAAAACAGTTGCATATACTTAGCCTTCATGTCATCTTAACATTCCCACATAACTTCTTCCACTTGGTGATTTCACTATAAGACTTTGACCAAATGAATTTCTTCAATCCTTTGAATTTTAGCTTTTTCGATCAAAATCTCCTTGGCTTTTCTTCATAACAGAGGTCTTCTCGTATTTTAATTACCTGTGGCTTGATTGCTTACAACGGGTTTGGGACATACTTTTTGAGCATGGGGACGTGAAACACATTGTGAATAGATAACCTTTCCAATGGCCAATTCAAATGATAAGTTACCTTGCTTATCCACTTTACAATTTCATAAGGTCAAACAACCTTGGTTTCAACTTGCCTTTTTTTCTAAACCTCATAATTCCTTCCATTGGTACAGCTTTCAAGAATTTAAAATTTGTCTATAGCAAATCCCAAGGGTCTTTTTCTTTTATCAGCATAGCACTTTTGTCGGCTTTGAGCAGTTTCACATCACTTTTGTATTAACTTTACCATTTCAAAAGTCTCGATAATAAATTTAGTCCTTTCACTACCGACATTTTTCCATCATTTTCTTTTCACTAACATCATGTCAACATATAAGCGACCTACAATTCCATCCATATAAATTCTCATAAGGTGCCATTTCAATCGTCGCTTGCTAGCTATTGTTGTAGGTGAATTCCACCATGAGTCACATTTTACACCATTCTGTTTCATAATCTAAGGTACAGACACAAAGCATATCCTCTGCCAACATTTTTCCATCATTTTCTTTTCACTAACATCATGTCAACATATAATCGACCTACAATTCCATCCATATAAATTCTAATAAGGTGCCATTTCAATCGTTGCTTGCTAGCTATTGTCATAGATGAATTCCACCATGAGTCACATTTTACACCATTCTGTTTCATAATCTAAGGTACAGACACAAAGCATATCCTCTAATTCAAATTCATCCATTCTGTTTAGCTATCAATCTGGGGATGAAAATTGTGTTGAATTGCTACTCAGTTCTCATTGCTATCTGTACACGCTTTCAAAAATTTGAATGTGAATCAATCGTCAAGATCAAAGATAATAAAGTTAAAAAATTCCATACAGTCTCACTATTTCCTTGACATAAAGTTCCATAGAGTAATTGATCTTGATGGGAATGAAGGGTGTCGTCCTTGTCATTTGGTCGATAATAATCCAAATAGTATCGAATCCGTTCATAGCTTTTGACAGGCCTAAAAGGAAGTCCATTGCCATTTCTTCCCATTTCCATTCTGATATCTGAATTGACTACAAATCACTGCCAGGCTTTTGATGTTCCATTTTAACTTATTGGCATGACAAACATTTCTCTACATACATTACTAAGTCACGCTTCACTCTATATCACTAAAAACTATCTCTTAGATCATTATACATCTTTGTTGCACCTGGATGGATTGAGTAAGGAGCGCCATAAATTTCCATTATATCCTTTCTTTTAAGCCACCAACATTGGGATTGTTGGTGAATAAATAAATGATTCTTGAGATATAAGATCCCTTCATCAGTAGCTTAGAACTTCTCACATTTCCTTCCTTGATTTCCCGCTTAATCCTCACAAAACTTACATCTTCATCTTGTACACCTTGAATGTCATTAAACAATAGTGGGGTGAGAGAGTTAGTGCTAAAAGCTATCTTGATATTAGTTCCAAACCGAAGCTTAGAATTTTCTTTCCCCAGTGGCTAAGACATTGCTTGAAATGACATCCATGTTACAACCATCTTCTTACATAGAACATCAGCAATTCGATTCGCCTTTCTGAAATAATAAAGAATTTGTCAATCCAATTCTTTTACTGGCCCTAACAATCTTTGCTGCCTCTTGTTCAGGTCCTTTTGAGTGAAGAAATACTTCAAGCTTTGAAGGTTAGTGAAAATCTTACATTGAACTCCATACAAGTAATGTCTTTACATCTTCAATGCAAAGCCACGGCTGCCAACTCAAGATTGTAGGTAAGGTGATTTGTCTCGTAATCTATCAGTTGGCTTGAGGCATAGGTGATCACTTTGTCATTATGCATCAACACCACACCAAAGTCCATCACAACAGCATCATTGTGAATCGTAAATCCATAATTTCCTTCTAGAATAGCCAGGACTGGAGCTATAGTCGATCTTTTCTTCAATTCCTAAAAGCTCTTCTAGCATGCATCAGTCTATGCAAACTTGTTTCCTTTGCGAGTTAGGTTTATGAGAGACGTTCTTATTGTGGAAAAATCGTCTATAGATTCCCTATAATAACCAGCTAATCACAAGAAGCTCTTATCTCGCTTGCATCCCTTGGTTGTTTCTAGTTAATAACAGCTTCAACTTTAGCAACATCCATCATTATTCCATCTTTTGATACCATCTGACCCAAGAAGATACACTGTTGTGCTAAAATTTCCATTTAAAACTTTGCTTACGACTTACGTTTTCTTTAAGACCTCTAGCACAATCCTCAAGTGCTCAACATGTTCTTCTCAACTCTTTGAATGATCTTAAGTATCCTTGATAAACTTTGTAACTAATTATTTTTTTGAGACAATCCTTGGATACCCATTTCATTAGGCTCATAAAAGCTGCTGGCACCTACGATGGACCACAAATTCATAATGATCATACTTTGACTTAAAAAGCTATCTTTGGGATGTCTTCTCCCTCTTTATCTTCAGCTGATGATATTCTAATCACAAAAAAATCTTTGAAAACATCAATGCGTCCTTAAGTTGGTCATACATATCATCAATTCTAGGCAACGGGTACTGGCTCTTGATCGTTACTTTGTGCAGCTTCTAATAATCAATGCATAATCTCATGGAACCACCTTTCTTCCTTGCAAACAAAAAAAGTGCTCCAAATAGTGAATGACTTGATCGAATAAAACTTTTATCAACAAACTCCTTTACCTAAGAGTGTAACTCTTTCACTTTTGCTAGAGCCATTTCGTATGGGGCCATAGAAATCGCATCAGTGTCCGAAGCGAGCTCGATCTTAATTTAGTTTTTCTATCAAGAGGTAAGCTGGGTAGGGCATCCAAAAATACCTCTAGAAATTCTTGAACCATTATAGCATCTTCAATCCTTGTCTTTTCTTCTTGACTTTTATCTATGATATTCATCAAATAATCTATACAGCCATTGGTTAATACTTCCTTGCTTTCAAAGCTGACCAAGCATATTTATCTTCTTCCTTGACTCGCCATGCATGCGAGTTTTGCTTCATTTCCTGGATGAAAATTCATCTTTTATCTTCGACATCCATTAAAAACATTATACTTACTCAAGAAATCCATCCTGAGAATCACTTCATAGTCGTACATATCGATTACAATAAGATCGACCAAAGTTATCTTTCATAATTCCATAAAGGAACTCTACACAAATAATGCATAGGAATCATCATTTCCCCAAAGGTTATTGTCATAGTGAACCCCTATCTCATTGTTTCCTTATTTCATTCCACTTTCATATCATTTCATTCCTCATTTTATATCATTCGAACTGTCCTTACTCTCTATTCGTCATAATACTTACTTTATCACCATCACAATTCTTTAATCCTACAACTACAAATACTAACATCATGGTTCCTATTCTAACCTCAAGAAAATTCATCACTTATTATCTAATATCATTCCTCCAATAATGGATTACTATAACATGTTGTCCCAATATCCTGATTTCCATTAAAATACAATAGATCCAATCCTAGCAATGAAGTAGCTTAGAATTCAAATCTCTCTTCCTTCTTTTTCTATAGCAATAAAATCCTCTGGCAACTCCAATAGTTTATAGAAGGACAATTTCCTCATCCAATAATACATGCTCATGTTTCATACTTAACATTCAAATTCTAAAATACATCTATTAATGAATTCTTCTATGATCCAACCATATATGTATATATATATGTGTGTGTGTATATATATCCTTAAAATCGCTGTCAAAGTAACTCTTCCAAACATCTTGTATCAGTAGTAAAAACTATTGTTATTTCTATATGAAAATATATGTAAACCTAAATAAGCCAACTTATAAATTCCTTGACTTAGTAAAATTTCCAATTGACCCAAAAGATCATCACCTATCTTATGTTGGACTCAATATCATTGAATTTCCTAAGTTCCCTCATATTACCTCAAGAAATTAGTATCTTGTCCCAACACTTTCATATTCCATATTAATCTATTCCACTTTTGACAAGTATATGAATTACATCACAAAGAATTTGTCACTGGCTTATTTGCTCTTAAAATCAACAATGCTAACCTTTTATGTCACATTATATCTTACATGATAAAAGACTTCTAGATCCTCATAGCTATACAAATTCATTTGAGTCATTCCATATCTTAATTTCCATTAACTTATGATTAAAAACCTATTTTCCATAAAGGAAGTTCAATACTTTCTCTCCTCATTCTGTTCTTCCATGTTGTTTTGTTCCTTGAGCCATACTTAACCATATAATTAATCTAACTATGTCCATTAGTTTTGAGTTCTTTCCTAAAAGAATCACGAGCTTAGGAATAAACCTCTAATTAAAGGAATGAGATAGGATTTCACTACTACATTTATGCCCTTAGGCAAGATTCATTATACATTTAGGGCCTTACATTCATCGTTAAACTTACATCTACATTCATATAACTTAAACATACTTACTTGGAAGACTTGAACTGACGTATGGTGATGTGAATTGAAAACAGAACTTTGCTCTGATACCAAAGCCTATAACGCCCCCTTACGGATGTCATAGATGTCGTAACATTCATCCTTGTTAACATTATTTAAGATAAATCATTTAAATAAAGTAAAGTTTTCTATGCATATCCCAGGATCCATGCATAATTTTTTTTAAATACAAATATTTTAGAACCCTTTTATTTTTATTAAAATAGCTTACCGTGCCAATTTAATGAAACCATGAATTGGATAAAATTCAAGCAATTTAAAAATCTATTTTAAACAGTTTGGTAGGCCGAACATGACCGGCAGTCCAAACTTCAACCACCGGTAGGCCATCCGAGGCTCTGCAAAATCAGGGTTTAAGAAAACACTTGCTTCGGCCTACCGATGCAGGGTAATCGGTGGCCGATTATAGTATCGGCAGTCCGATCAATGACGATCGGAAGGCCGATCTACTGTTGAAAACAAAAATTTAATTTAAAACAAATCTCAAAATTTTGAAGTGCAAAAAGATAAATAATAATCATATGAAGTTATAGAGACATAGTTCAAATCTTTAAAACTCTTTAAATAAACATACTTAGAAATAAAACATAATTTATAACTTTAAATTTCTCCCTTGGCGTTCTTCCGTTTTCAATCCATTGTTCTTTGCTCATACGCCCATCTTTGTCCTCCACCTATTCCATAGTCCTTTTACCTTTATCTGCAACATGATTATAAGCTAAGTAAGTAAAAGCTTAGTACGTACACTTTTCTATCTCACGACTTAAAATATTTTATGAACATCTTTATTAGACATCATAATCATAATCGTCATAAACATAGTAGTTCACTAGGCATAGTTTCATATAGAGGAGAGGGGTAGCTAATCCCAAACCAACATAACAAGTGCACCTTGGGGGGCATCATAAACATAAATATAAACATAGAGTATGCAACACTTAATTAAGTGATACATATATACAAATATACTTTTAACATACCTTGCCATTGAAACATTCATTAAACTTTCTTGTTGCAACAGGAGTTTTCATAAGAAAACCATATGTAAAAACAAAATTAAAAATTATCATAAAACATGTTCTCAAAACTTTTTTATAAACTTTTATCATGTTGCAAGTGAGAATATACTTACTTGACTTGCTTACTTAAACCTTATCTTAGATGACATCGTCGGGGTCTCGATGTGCTCACTTCTTGGTGTGTTCATGTCATACATTCATATACAATTAAAATTAATTATTTTTTTTCAATTTCGTGAAATCATCCAATACTATAAGGCAACACTCATATTTCCATCTCAAGTAACACAAGCACACAAAAACACTTTACCATCCTACAGGCATTCATGCCAAAAAAAATAAAATCTATAATTTAACAACCTACCTGACCCCTAAGGGTACACAATTCAATTATTCAAAATTCCTACACAATTAAGGCATGGGACTTTGCAGGGACATTATTAACATATATATAGATTACCCTAATTTTTCATTCATCATATAAATTCCATTAGACAATTAAAATAAGTCACACAACATACAACACAAAAACTGATAGCAATAACAAAACAATGAGCAGCCCTAACTTACATTCATATAATAAATTATCTACACTCAAAAATAATTTCAAAAATATCCTGCATACAATAGACACCTAGAACTATAACATATCCAAAAATTAGCTATAAATAAATTTTCAACGATTCCAAACATGCATTAGAGTTCAGAAATAACATAAACTCTAAACACAGTAGGCAGTGAGTAACACACAATCATCATACTCAAATAATTCAAAGAAAATTTCTTTGACCCTAAAAATACAATATCACAAAAAGTCTCATTGTCAAATAAATTCATTTGGTCATTCCAAAAGCTCACAAAAACAAGAAGTCCAAAATTCACTAATTTATCAACCATAAAGACCTATCTAAAAGAAAATTCAAGAACTCAACAAATATTGATCAAATCACTACCAAATTTTCCAGATCATAACCTAACACATTTATGAATATTTTTTTTTAAAATTTTGTTAAATTCACAATTCGTTTGCTCCTTGAAGAAAGACTATACTTTTTATGCAACATACCAATTAGCAACCCTTACATTGTGAGTGGTAGAGAATAAAAATTTCATATCTTAGCATAGAAAACTCCAATTGGGATGAAATTTTGAAGAATACCACATAACACATACATGAACATCATATTAAAATTTTGTTGAAAAAGGAAATTTGTAGACAATGTTATGAGAGTCAGAACATAAAGGAAATAAAATTTCAAGAATGAACCGAGAACGAGTTTCCTACCTCAAAATGTTTCTTCTCAAATTTTCTTCAAATTCACCAAGAAAAGACTCAATGTTTCATTCAATTATTTGCAAGAAAAATTAAGGGAAAGAAGGAGAAAATTCGTGGAGGAAAGAGTGGGGAAATTTTTTTTGTGTGAGAGAGAAGACAATAGAGAGAGAGAGATGGTTTACGTGAAAATGAGAGGGGTGTGAAGGAAGAAATAATCTTCTAAATTTGATGCAGATTTTTCTTTTTGGTAAGGGAAATATGCGTGTTATATAGAAAGAAAGATAATGAAAGAGTCCAAGATTTTCTCTAACTATCAAATCTTATCATAACAATTTAGGAAACCTTATCACAAAATCTAATCTTTTGAAATTCAAATTATCCTTAATTTGAATGAGGAAAGAGATAAAAATAAAACAATTATTTAAAATTTCACAACAAATCAAATTAAATCATCAATGCCACAATTTTGGGAATTATCTACTGATTTCCCCATCAGCAATCTTTGACCTGCCGATCATTTTCTTTGGCCCGTCGAAGTCATGAGGTTTAGCCTGCGATGAATTCCATCGGCCTGCCATTTTGGAGAGACAATAAAATACAATAAAACATTAATAATTATCATGTATACCATAATAAATGACATGAACATCTTGAGCACACCAATTCCACGTGACTGTCACTTGTCAAAATATTCAAAATAAAATGGTTAGTGACATTATTTCATAAGAAAATACTTTACGTCGTTAAATATCTGACTTAATCCGTTACATGAAAATAGCGAGTGTTACAAGTGGGAGATGCCCATCTTTATTTTGATAATTATAGGATTTAGTTTTGTGAGATTGTTTTTATGTTCCTCGACTCAAAAGGAATTTCATATCTATAGCTTGTTTATTCAAAGACTCTTATTTAGTTTCTTTTAATAATAAAAAGGTGATTCGTAAAAATAAATCTTTTATCTGTGATGGATGGATGCAAAAAAAATGAATAAGATTCAAAGGTTGGTAAGGGATGGACTTTTAAGTCACTTAAAGGTGGAATCTATACCCCAATGTGAATCTTGTTTGGAGGGCAAAATGACCAAAAGACCATTTGGGTCTAAGGGCAATAGGGCCAAAGGGGTTCTATAACTTCTGCATAGTAACGTTTATGGTCCCATGAACATCTAGGCAAAGGAAGGTATGAGTATTTCATCACTTTTATTGATGATTACTCAAGGTATGGGTATGTCTACCTAATGTATCATAAAAGCAAAACTTTTGACAAGTTCAAGGAGTTTCTGGCTAAAGCTTTGGGTTCAAGCAAAAAAGCAGTTTGGTAAAGCTATAAAATCACTTCGATTCGATCGAGGTGGTGAATACCTCTCCAATGAGTTCTTGAAACACTTATTAAAGAATAGGATTTGATCCTATTTGACTGTATTGGGCACTCCACAACAGAATGGCATAGCTGAGAGAAGGAATAGGACTTTGTTGGACATGGTCAGGTCCATGATGAGTTATTCATCTTTGCCTTTATCCTTTTGGGGATATGCACCACAAACTGCATGTTATCTTTTAAACAATGTGCCTTCAAAATCAGTTCCTAAAACTCCTCACGAGTTATGGACAGTGAAAAAGACATCCTTAAACTACATTCGCACATAGGGATGTTTAGCTCATGTCCTGTATAAGGATGCAAATAAGTTGGAAGCACGTTCGAAAGTTTGTGTACTTATGGGATATCCAAAAGGGACTAAAAGTGGTTATTTCTATAACCCAAAGGAAAATAAAGTCGTGATTTCTACAAATTCAACTTTCCTTGAGGAAAGTTACATGAACGAATTTAAGCCTCAAAGTAAAGTGGTACTTGAGAAATTAAGGAATGATTTGATCACTCTGAGGTTCTGGTGGAAACCAATTCAATCAATGTAGAAAAACCAACAAATCAACAGCCTAAGGGGCTTCGGCATAATGGGACGATCGGGCATCAACCCGAAAGATATATGTTCAATGGTGAGGCCTGGTTGGCTGAACTAGATGAACATGATAGGGATCCTTATACTTAGACAGAGGCTATGTAGGATATTGATTCAAAACTCTAGACAGAGGCCATGAACACTGAGATAAAGTCTATGGAGACCAATCAGGTTTGGGAACTTATGGATTTTCCTAAAAGGGTAAAACCTATAGGGTGTAAGTAGATCTATAAGAGAAAGAGAGGAGTAGATGGCAAAGTCAAAACCTATGAGGCTAGACTGATAGCTAAGGGATGCACACAAAAAGAAGGAATCAATTACGAGAAAACCTTTTGCCTATAGCTATGCTTAAGTCCATTCGTATTCTCTTATCAATAGCTGCCACTCTCAATTACGAGATTTGGCATGTGGATGTCAAGACAGCCTTTCGAATGGCTATCTTGATGAGTCCATATATATGGTACAGCCAGACAGGTTCAAGGCTGAGGGTCAGGAGATAAGGTTTACAAGTTGCTAAAGTCAATTGATGGACTTAGGCGGGCTTCCCATTCTTGGAACATAAGATTTGATCAGATGATCAAGACTTATGGGTTCGAGTAAAATATGGATGAATCATGTGTTTATAAACACATTAAGGTTAGGAAGGTGGCTTTTCTACTACTCTAAGTTGATGACATTTTGCTAATTAGCAATAACGTTGGGGCGTTATCATTGGTCAAATTATGGTTGACCAAGCAATTTGACATATAAGACTTGGGTGAAGCTAATTATGTAATCAGCATCTAGATCCTTCTAGATAGGAAGAATAGAATGATAGCTTTGTCCTAAGCGAGCTACATAGATAAAATTCTCAAGAGGTTTGCAATGCAGGATTCCAAGAAAGGTGAGAAACCATCTAGGTCTGGAATTACTGTTTCTAAGAAAGACTTGCCAAAGTCTGATGAAGAAAGAGAATACATGAAGAAGGAGCCTTATGCTTCAACAATGGGTAGTCTCATGTATGTCATGCTTTGCACACGATCGGATATTAGTTATGCGATCACTATAGTAAGTCGGTTTCAGTTAGATCTGGGACCAAACCATTGAGTTGTGGTCAAGCATAGTTTCAAGTACCTGAGAAGGACTCAAGGGTATATGCTTACATATTTGAGTGAGGATTTAACACCTCTAGGATATATTATTAGGATTTTCAATCCTATCCGGATTCGAGGAGATTGACTTCTGGTTTTGTGTTTACTTGGGGTGACGGTGCCATTTTTTGGAGAAGTGTCAAGCAAGATTGAACTTTAAATTCAACAATGGTAGCTGAGTATGTGGCAGCTAGTAATGCTTCGAAAGAAGCAGTATGGCTCTGTAAGTTCCTTGGGGATCTTGAGGTATTCCTTGGTATGAAAAAGATGGTATCACTATATTATGATAACATTGCAACAATAGCTAATGCAAAAAAACCAAGATTTCACAAGAAGAGTAAGCATATTCATCGAAAGTATCATGTGATAAAGGACTTTGTTGAGGGTAGGCATGTTGTTGTATGCAAAATCACATATGAGGACAATTTAGCTTATCCATTCATGAAGACACTAACTATAAAGGGTTCAAGAGGCACGTGGGAGCTATAGGAATGCGTTATATGTCAAATATACTCAGTGCAAGTGGGAGATTGTTAGACATGTATGCCTAAGGAGTAAAATGTTATAATACGTTTTTAGAGACATTTTATTAATAAAGAATTTATTTATTGTTCATATACCAAATGTTGTCTTCTTTACGTTCATATTTGTTGAATGCATGTTAAGCAAACAGAAGTCTGAGACTATCGGTTTAAACCTTTAAGAATTAGGCATATGATGGACAGATTATGCAAAAGACATGATTCTAAAGGTGATGGTCTAAATTATAAGATACACAATCGAGGGAATAAAGTTGGGCACTTTATTCATGTTAAGATTGTTATGTTGTCTATATCCCTGATGGGAGATGACTTGTCTTGGCCATTGGAGTTGGACTCTATGAGTAGAAACATTGGTAGATTATCACAGGTGACAATGTATTGGATTGGGACATAAAGTAGAATTGATTTTGCATTAATAATTCCATCTGTGCAAACCAATTCACTTTAGACAATCATATGTGTTGTATCTTAATCCTAAAATGACTAATAGACCCGTTATTGTGACTTACGTCTTTTGATGTACCAAAGGGTGATATCCTGACTTTCTGATGGTGTGCATATCGGTATGTTGGAGACATGATTCTTGATAGCGTAGACCTATTATCATAGATATGGAATCTATAGCTCCGTTGGTGGAGTCAATGATATTCTCTTATATGTGTTATCTTGTAATTAGAAAACTAGAGTGCTCAACCATTTGGATGCATAGGTGCAACCAAATGGTATACTATCCTTAGATGGTAAGTTTTCTAATGGTGAGATAACAGAACGTAAAATAAAAATAATCGGGAACGTAAGATGGAATTTATCCTTAAACCGATTATGAAAATCATATGGGGATACGACACATTATGATATGTTATAGACACTTAGCTAATCTAGGCTTTGTAATTTTATATAGTTTGAGAGTGCAGCTCTAAGCGTCTAGTGGAGTAGCGCTAGAGTTGATATTTATAAAATGTGTATCTAGGATATTATATTTTATAATTATCAGAGCTTGAACTATGTAGGTCTATCAGGTCCTCTTTGCTAGCTTATAACAAATCCTACAATAATACGGCGTGCTTTTCTAATAAATTGGTGACTTATGTTAAATTATTAAACTTGCTGAAATTTAACAGGATCAAATAATTAGTGTCTATTTATCAGTTGGATTAATTTATTATAAATTAATTCAAGATAAACTTGTTTAATTATCGAAAATATTTATTTTTCTAGAGATTATTTAAATATGACTGTTTTAATCAAATAACTTCTCTATTGGGTTATTTGAATTAAAATTGAGGCTCTATCCCAAGAATCTCGAGTGGCAAATAAAAGATTCTTAGAGATCATATTATCGCAAGTTTGGCAAGCCAATCAGTTAGTTTGGCCCGTTGATGGAGCAAGTTCGGCAAGTTGATCTGTTAGTTTAGTCTACTGATCTAATGATAAGTTAATCACGCATTTTTTATGTGATTTTATCGGATAATGACCAACCTTAAGTTTGACCATTATAAATAGGGAGTGAGTTTTTTGAGTTAGTAAGATCAGTTGAGACGTTGAGAGTGAGTACTATAGTGTTAGATACTCTGAAACTCCCTGGGAGTTTTTGTTCACAATCATGAAACTTTGTTCTAGGTCTTCGCAATTGGTTGAAGGAGAGTCACTGGGGAAGAGCTAAACGATGTGTGCCCACACACACTCTAATCGTGGATAGAGAATAGCAAAGAAGACCAGTTGGTTAAGGCTCTTCTAGAAAGTTCTTCTCTTCACAAATTGTAGGAGCTCTTTGGAATACCAAGGTTAGTAAGATCTGGATAATTTATGTACATAGCATATCTAACTTATGCTTTGGAACATACTCTAATTCAAAATTTTTAAAATTATGCTACGTACTGGTTTTTCCAACAGATATCAAGTCTACAATCTATAAACACACCAAAATTAATTATTTTACACACAAAATATTTACAATAATTTTTAAAAAATATTTATTTTACAATTAAACACACAAAATACACTAAAAATAAATAAAAACTTCTAAAATTAACAAACCTTAATATATATACTATCTAAGACTCAACATTATTTTTACAAATTATTGGAAGTATTATAAAATGTATTTACAAACTAAAAACTTATTTTCAAATACTTTAAGGCTGAAAATAAAATTATCACATAGTATTTTTATGGTTTTAATTATTCATAAACTAAATATGTATCTAACATACCTGAACGACTCTAAAAATTTCCAAAATACTGTTAAATATAGAAACACAATAAAAATACATTTTTAAACATATTTATACACCAAGACATAAAAATCTTTATGGATAGAAAAATTCTATTATTAGAGGATTTCATGAGAAATAAAAGTCAAAATAAACGATTTTATCCTTGGAAAATATACACTTTTATAGTCTAATTAATTATTAGTATATGATTGTATTAATTAGATAACTTCTTTATTGGGTTATTTGAATTAAAATTGAGGTTCTATAAAGGATACCAAGGTAAAATAAAATGGTAATTATCCAATTGGTTTAAATTGGGTCGATCAGATAACTCTTAGAAGCTGAAAAATGCATGACAAGGATCTGCTGCAACCAGGCTATCGACCGCTTCTAGTGTATCGCAGTTGATCGCCCCTGCTAGGTTGGTGATCTGTGTCTCACGTGTTTTTGTGACAAGAAGTTGATCTAAACTCAAATTTTGAAACCTAATATGATAAAGACTAGTCCCAATCTGACCTCTATATAAAGGGAACTATTTTCAATTGTTTCTTAGATCACTTGAGAGATGTAGAGAAGAGAATTTTGCTAGGAAGATTTTGAAACTCCTACAAGGCTATTGTTTGTCATCCCAAACTTTAGTTTTTGGTTTTCTAAAGTGGTTTGATGGAGACATTACCTGTGGAAAGACTGAACGACATAAGACCACTCGTATTCCAATCGTGAAAAGAGAATAGCAAGGAAGTCAAGTTGGTTGAAGCTCTTACGATGGAATTCTCTTGTAGCAACTCTTATAGTTTTCCAGTCTACTAAGAGGTATAAAAGATCGTTTATTAATTTATATACATAGCTTGTCTAACTTGTTTTTTAGAAAAAAATTTTAATTAAAAAATTTTAAAAACCACTACGTACTTTCCTTTTCTAACAATTAGTATCAGAGTCATAGTTTTACGAAGCTTTTACAGGTCTATGATCATGTTATGTTCATAAATTATGTGATCTTAATCTCTTATAGGCTTGAATTATATTTTTAGAGAGTTGGCATTTTAGGGTTTCTATATAATTATATGTTGTTACAAGATTATATAGTGAATGTTCGTTAATTAATTATTGTTAATTAAATTTCAATTTCAATTATTATTTTAATTATTTAATTTAACCGATTATGGTTCTTTAAAGGTTAGAATATGTATCTATGTTTTTCATATAATTAGATGGTGGTATATCATCACCGTCTAGGATTTTTTATTTAGTTTTGGTTTGTAAATTTTTAATAAAGTAAGTACCCAGAGAGAAAATGGAGTAGATTTTTAATTTATTTTTTTTTGTTTATAAATTTTTTCGTGAGTTTTTGAATTGTTATTGAATATAAAACTTGAAAAATAATTGACAAAAACAACTTTTAGGTCTGGTCTCCACGATAGGCTAGTCGACCGCCCTCTAGCATTTGGTCAACTAGGCATGGCGTCACTTTTGGTCTATTGAACAGATACAGACGACTGGTCCTTGTTATGGGCGATCGACTATCTGACATTAGAAGTTATTTTGAATTATTTTCAGGAAGTTTTTTATTTAATGAAGCAATTTGAGAAAAAAAAACTCTTAGAAATTTTATTATAACTAGAAAACAAAATATTAAAGATGGACATTACATGAAGAAAGATACAATAAGAAATGTATAAGATGAAGAATCGATAAAATGTTTCAATTAATTTTTTCTAATCTTTATTTTCTTTTCTCTAAAGTGGAACCATAATATTATGACTTTTTTTTTTATATTGCTTGTAGCTTTATTTCTTGCATTGCTTGTTTGCTTTATAACATGTTTTTCTATATAATTGATAACATAACATGTAGAATAGGGAGCGCCGCTTTTTAAAAATTATTCATGTATGTTAACATAAGACCTTATTTTCTAAAATATTAAGTAGGAGAAGGTTTTTGAAGAAAAGACCTAAGGCCTCCATCGTTGGTCTACAGGTAACACTGTTGGTTTCCGACCCCTAGGAAGGGGTACATCATGTACAGGGTTGGATCTCTAAGAGCATAATTTTGCTTTAGCATGTTTTATCGTTGTTCACCCCTAGATGATGATTATAAACAATGGATAAAGTAGTTGAAATGATGGTTAAATACTTAAGATTATGTTTATTAGCCTTTCATAGGAGCTCTATTAATAAAGTTTATGGCGAAAGAGAGCGATTATCCATATATGCTAGACCGAGATAGGTCTTAGATGGTATATACTAATCAAATGGGATCCATATTTCTAATTGAGTTTGGCAAGTCTCTTTTAGGCGGCTTATTGAATTTTGAGTTAGGAATTATCATTGTAAGGTTGTGATTTTTTTTCCAAAGTTTTGGCACATAAACATGTTGTATGCTTACTCATTTGTATTTCTTAATAAATTGTTATTGCATGTTTACTTATGTTTGATATATGAATCTTTATTGTAGATCAAATGTCTAAAAACACATTATCATTGATACTTGATAAAAACACTTTAATTGGCGAGCATTATAATGATTAGAAATTGAACCTGGATATTGTCCAATCATTTGAGAAACTAAAATTTGTCCTAACTACACCATGTCCTCTCAGGCCTATCGCCAAATCCACTAATGAACAAATCCAAGTGTATGATCGCTGGAAGGGTGCCGACAATTAATCCCACTACTATATCATTGCTAGCATGAATAACGTGCTATAGGATCAACATGAGGATCATGAAACTGCTCGGTAGATCATGGATAATCTAAAAGATGTGTTTGGAGGCAAGCCTTGACAAAACGACAAGGGGTTCTTTAGAAGCTTGTTAACTACAAGCAAAAATCAAGGACATTTGTAAAATATCACATGATGTTGGTCATGGATTACCTCGTTAAGGCTTAAACCTAGGGAGTTGATATTGATGCTAGGCCACAAATGACTATGGTTTTTTGAGACTCTATCTAAGGAGTTCATTCTGTTTAGAACTTCATATCATTTGAGCAAGAGATAGAATGTGACCTTAACTGAGCTAATGAAGCAGGTGTAGGAGTTTGAAAACTTGATTGGTGAAGCTCTAGCTAGTGGCAAGACGAGCTTGGCAGCTACATCTGGTTCCAACAACAACTCCTGGAATGGAAAGAAACAAAAGGCTAAGAATGAGAAGACTTCTATTTCGGCAAATGGTGAGGATAAGAAGGGGAAAAAAACAAAGAGGAACCCGAAGAAGCTAAAGTGCTTTTTATGCTGAAAGGTTGGCATATCAAGAAAATTACAAGGACTTCCTAGCTAAAGGAGGTGAGTTTGAACTTCTAGTTGTTGAGACTTGTTTAGTAAAAGAATCAAGTGACACCTGGGTCATAGATTTTACAGTGACTAATCATGTTTGTGTTTCTCTATAGGGGTTTAAAGAAACGAGAAGTTTACTACATGAGCACTTCATGTTACAGACAAACGATGGATCTTTAGTATTGGCTAAAGCAATAGGAGATGTCCATCTTTTTTTTATAGTTATGGGCATTTAGTTTTAAGATATTGTTTTTATGTTCCTAAACTTAAAAGGAATCTAATTTAAGTTGCTTGTTTATTTAAGGATTCTTATTCAGTTTTTTTTTTTTATAATATAGTTGTGATTTGTAAAAATAAATCTTCTATCTGTAGCAGATGGATACGAAACAACCTATATTTTATCAAACCTAAGATAGACTCACTGTTGAGCACTAAGATTAACGATAACTCTAAAAGACTTTAAACTTTTCACTTTAATGAGACTTATCTTTGGCACTTGCGATTAGGTCATATTAGCATGAATAGGATTCAAAGGTTGGTAAGAGATGAAATTTTAAGCAATTTAAAAATGAAATTTATACCACAATATGAGTCTTGTTTGGAGGGCAAAATGACCAAAAGACCATTTAGATCTAAGGGCAATAGAGTTGAACGGGTTCTAGAACTTATACGTAGTGATGTTTATGGTCCCATGAACATCAAGGCACAAGGAGGGTATGAGTATTTCATCACTTTTATTAATGAATACTTAAGATATGGGTATGTCTACCTAATGCATTAAAAGAGTGAAAATTTTGACTTTGTTGGACATAGTTAGGTCTAAGATGAGTTATTCGACATTGCCATTATCTTTTTAGGGATATGCACTACAAACCGTATGTTATCAGCCTTCAAAATCGGTTACTAAAAACTCCTTACAAGTTGTAGATGAGTAGGAAGACATTCTTAAACCATATTTGCATATAGGGATATCCCACTCTTGTCTTGGACAAGGAAGCAAATAAGTTGGAAGCATGATTGGAGGCGTGCATATTTGTAGGATATCTAAAAGGGACAAAAGGTGGTTATTTCTATAATCTAAAAGAAAATAAAGTTGTGGTTTCTACGAATGTAATTTTCCTTGAGGAAAGTTACATGACCAACTTTAACCTCGTAGTAAAGTGGCACTTGAGGAGATTACAAGTGATTCAATCACTCTGGTGGTTTCAATAGAATCCAATCCAATCAATGTGGAAAAAACAGTAGAACAACAACCTAGGGAGCTTGGGCATAGTAGGAAGATTGGACGTCAACTCAAAAGGTATATGTTTAATGTGAAGCTTATTTGGCTGAACGGTTTGAACATAACAATGATTTTTTCACTACAAAGAGGCCATGGAGGATGTTGATAAAAAGCTCTGAACAAAAGCAGCAAACTTTGAAATGAAGTCTATGTAGACTAATCAAGTCTGGAAACTTGTAGACCTTCCCAAAGGAGTAAAGCCCATAGGGTGTAAGTGGGTCTATAAGAGAAAGAGTAAAGCAGATGAGAAAGTCAAAACCTATAAGGCTAGACTGATAGCAAAAGGATGCATGCAAAAGGAAGGAATCAACTATGAGGAAACCTTTTCGCCTGTAGCCATGCTTAAGTCTATCCACATTCTTATATCTACTATTGCTACTCTCGATTATGAGATTTGACAAATGGATATCAAGAAGGCTTTCTTGAATGGCCATCTTGATGAGACCATGTACATGGTACAATTAGATGGGTTCAAAGCTAAGGGTCAAGAGAATATAGTCTAAAAATTGCTGAAGTTTGTTTATGGAGTTAAGTAAGCTTCCCACTCTTGGAACATAAGATTTGATCAAGTGATTAAGACTTATGGGTTCAAACAAAACATGGATGAACCATGTGTTTCCAAACATATTAAGGATGGAAAGGTGGTATTTCTACTATTCTATGTAGATGACATTCTGCTTATTTGCAATGATGGTGCATTGTCATCAATCAAAGTTTGGTTGACTAAGCAATTTGACATAAGGGACTTGGGTGAGGCTAATTATGTTTTGGGTATCCAAATCTTTCTAGATAGGAAGAACAAGATGATAACTTTATCTCAAGTCTCATATATAGACAAAATTCTCAAGAAGTGTGCAATGTAGAATTCTAAGAGAGGTGGGAAACTATCTAGGTCTAGAATTACTCTTTCTATGAAAGACTACCCAAAGTCTAATGAAGAGGTGCTCTATGGTTTGGTAGTGGGTAGTCTCATGTATGCTATGCTTTATACACGACCTGATATATACTATGCGATCAGGATAGTGAGTCATTACAACAAATTTGAGATTATACGACCCTTATTTAACGACATTTTTTCAAAAACAGTCATGATAAGGGAAAAAACATGGGAGTTATGCCTGAGAAGACGAAAACCATCGTGATAGGGTGCGTGTCTACCACAACAGTTTTTTCCAAAAACTGTTGTGGTATGATAGCTATAGCATGACGGCTTTTTAAAAAAGCATCATGGAAGGCTAAACATAAAAACTGTTGTGGTATGATAGCTATAGCATGACGGCTTTTTAAAAAAGCATCATGGAAGGCTGAGCATACCATGACAGTTTTTGGAAATACCATCATGATAGTTGACTTAAAAGTCTTTTTTTCCACCTCGACAGTTAGAGACAAATCACAAACTCGGTTCTCAAATACAAATACAAACCCCTCTGAAACTACTGTTGTTGTTCCTCTTTGCTTCCATCCTCCTTAATCTCCTTCCTAATCAATAAGTTTTTATTAGAAATTGATAAATTGGTATTGATTTTGTTGTTTAATTAATGTTTATTGTATTGTGGATGGGTATGATTAATTTGTTTTATGATGGGTATGCGTAATTTATTTTATGATGGGTGAATGTTTTTTATGATTAGAATATGATGGGTATGTGTAATTTGTAAGATTATTTTTAATTGAATTCCTGTTTATTATTAATTGATAAATTGGTGTTGATTTTGTTGTTTAATCCGTGTTTATTGTATTGTGGATGGGTATGATTAATTTGTTTTATGATGGGTATGTGTAATTTATTTTATGATGGGTGAATGTTTTTGTTTTATGATTAGAATATGATAGGTATGTGTAATTTGTGAAATTATTTTTAATTGAATTGTTATTTATTATTAATTGATAAATTGGTGTTGATTTTGTTGTTTAATCCGTGTTTATTGTATTGTGGATGGGTGTAATTAATTTATTTTATGATGGGTATGTGTAATTTATTTTATGATCGGTGAATGTTTTTGTTTTATGATTAAAATATTATGGGTATGTGTAATTTATGAAATTATTTTGAATTGATTTGCTATTTATTATTTCGATTTAGGACTTGGGAAATGGATAAGAAATTGATGTGGGATTTTCGATTGTCTAGAGAATATGTTAATGGTGTGGTAGAGTTCTTAGATTTTTCCAAAACTCATGCCAATAGTGATAAAATTTGGTGTCCTTGTGTTCAATGTAAAAACCATAGATCGCATCCAATTCCAGTTATTGAAGGACATTTATTTCGAAATGAAATTATAAGTAGTTATCAAACGTGGCATTTTCAAGACGAGTCTAAGTTCAATCCAACTTTAGTAAGTAAAGAAAATGAAGCTATTTTGGAGGATAATATGTATGATCACGACAATATGGTTGACATGGTCAAGGATTTGGAAGAACACTTCTTACACTGTTTGGATTTATTTGAGACAATGATGAATGATGCCAAGACACCAGTGTATGAGGGGTGTACCAATTTCACCAAATTATCCACTTTAGTTGGATTATGGAATTTGAACGCGTCGAGTGGGTGGTCAAATTCTAGTTTCACAATGCTTTTGGAATTTCTAGGAAGGCTTCTACTGGAAAGTAATAAATTACCAACTAGTGTGTATGAGGCTAAGAGGACTTTGAGCACTTTAGGAATGGAGTATGAGAAAATTCATACTTGTGAAAATGATTGTGTTGTTTAAAGGAATGAGTATGAGGACGAGAATTATTGTCCGATTTGTCAATAATCAAGGTGGAAGAAAGGAAAGGAGCCAAAAGACAGTAAGAATGGAGTGCCAAAGAAAGTGTTATGGTACATTCCACAAGTACCATGTTTGAGGCGTTTATTTGGAAATTCAAAACATGCCAAGAATTTGACATGGCATCATGACAAATCGGTCGACGATGGTATGCTTAGACATCCGACTAATTCACCACAATGGAAGACTTTAAAAGCCAATCATCTTGACTTTAGTGTGGATCCAAGAAATATACATTTCACTTTGTCGATGAATGGAATGAACCCACATGGTAATATGAGTAGTAGGCATAGCACTTGGCCTGTAATACTTATTGACTATAATCACTCTCCAAAGATGTGCATGAAGCAAAAGTTTTCAATGTTGTCTTTATTGATTCAGGTCCTCACCAACAAGGCAATGACATTGATGTATACTTGACACCATTAATCGATGACCAAAAAAACTTGTGGGAAAATGGAATCAAAGTTATAGATGCTGACCGAGAAGAGACGTTCACACTTCGTGCAATGTTAATATGGACAATTAATGACTTCCCTGCATATGACAATTTATCTAGTTATTTGGTGAAGAGTAATATTGGTTGTCCTATTTGTATGATAGAAACGTCTTACAAACGGTTGAAGAATGGTAAGAAAACCATTTTTCTTGGTCATAGAAGATGGTTGCCAAGAGATCATCATTACCGAAACAAAAGATAGGCTTTGATGGCAACAGTAAAGAAAGAGACCCACCTTGTCTTTTAACGCGTGAACAAATATTTGAAATAGTAAAAGATATAAAAGTGGTACTTGGGAAGAGAAAGCGAGATAAGGACGAGCCGCCGATAGATGGACCATGGAAAAAAAGATCAATCTTTTTCAATCTTCCATACTGGAAGACACTTTTTGTTCGCCATTGCTTGGATGTTATTCATATTGAGAAAAACATTTATGAATCCATAATCAGCATGTTGCTTGACATTCCAGGCAAGACTAAGAATGGTGAAAAAGCACGATTGGATCTTATGGAAATGAGTCTAGGCCTAATTTGTTTCCCGAGAAAAGAGGGAACTACACTTACTTACCTCCGGAGAAGCGCATGTTATCAATAGCGGAAAAGAGAAAGCTTTGTGAATGGCTTGCTTCGTTGAAAGTGTCGTACGACTATTCTTCAAACTTTAAAAAGCTGGTGTTAGTGAAGGATTTGAAACTTATTAGCATGAAAACACACGATTGTCATACATTGATGCAGCAATTACTACCACTTGCTTTCTAGGGAATTTAACAAAGGATGTGAGATTTGCAATTACCAAGTTGTGCTCATTCTTTAATTCAATATGCTCCAAGGTAATTGATCCACTTATGCTAGATTCACTACAATCAGAGTTGGTACAAACCTTATGCATGCTTGAAAAGTATTGTCCATTGGTATTTTTTAACATCATGATTCATCTAACGGTGTACATAGTGTGTGAAGTTAAGTTATGTGAACCGGTGTATTTGAGATGGATGTACCAATTTGAGAGATATATAAATGTTTTGAAGTGCTATGTGAAGAACTGAAATAGGCCGGAGGGATGTATTATAGAAAGTTACATAGTTAAGGAATCGGTTGAATTTTGCTCCGAGTACTTGTCCAATACGAAAGCAATTAGGGTGCCAAAGACAACAAACATTGAGACTAGGGGACTCTATTGGAAATCCTTTCTCAGTAAATTGAGAGGAGTGAGAGCAATCTTGTATTTATGTTTTGCACAATGCTAATGAAGTTGAGCCTTTCATTGAAGAGCATATGAACAAATTAAAAAAGGCAAACCCAAAAAGAGCAAGAAAGGAGAAGTGGTTGTAAGATGAACAAACCAGACCTTTGGTTGTGGATTGGAGTACAAATCTGGCAAGTGTTTCACATCATAAGATAGAGGCATGTCACAAGACTTGAAGAACCTAGCTAAAGGATTGTTGGTCTAGGTTTAATATGTTCAAAACACACTGAAGTGTCTATCTAGAAATCATAACATTACTATAATCTAGAAAAAATTATTCTACAAAGTTCCAAATAGACATCATAATCTATAGCAAGATAAAGTGTCCAGCTTTATTTATTAATTGTAAACTGAAATTTATACTAAATATAATATTTTCATATTCTCTGCATTATAAACACTTCATATACATGATTATGAACTTTTATAAGTATTGGAACATTTATAATATTTATATACATATATATAAACATACATATAAAACAATAAATGGAATATAATTTATTAATTATGCAATATTATAAATCTTACAGTGTCCGTATAGAATTTAGACTATGCTATAAATGTTAGACATGTATGCTCTAAGGAGTAAAAATGTAATACGTTTTTGGAGACATTTTTATCAATAAAGAATTTATTCATTTATATATACCAAATATTGTCCTCTTTACGTTCATATTTGTTGAATGTATGATAAGCAAACAGTAGTCTGAGACTGTCAGTCTAAACCTTAAGAGTTGGGCATATGATGGGATGATTATGCGGTAGACACGACTCTTAAGGTGATGGTCTAAAATATATGATCCGCAATCGAGGGAATAAAGTTGGGCGCTTTATTCATGTAAAGATTGTTATGTTGTCTATATCCCTTTTGGGAGATGGTTTGTCTTGGCCATCGGAGTTGGACTCCGTGAATAGAAACATTGGCGCGTTGTCATAGGTGACGATGTGTTAGATCGGGACATAAAGTGAATTGATTTGGATTAATAATTCTGTCTTGTCAAATCGATTCACTTTAGGCAATCATTTGTATTGTATCTTAATCCTGAGATGAATAATGGGCCCGTTGTCTCGATTTGTGTCTTTTGATGTACCAATGGGTGACTCCCACATCTCTATAGTGGCATGCATGCCGGTACGTTGGAGGCATGACTCTTGGTAGCGTAGACTTGTTATTCATAGATATGGAATCCATAGCTCCTCTTTAGGAGTAATGATATCCTCTTATATGCGTTGTCCTGTAATTGGAAAACTGGAGCGCTCAACCATTTGGATACATAGGTGTAACCGAATGGTATACTATCTTTGGATGGTAAGTTTTCTAATGGTGAGACAATGGAACGTAAGATAAAAATAATCGGGAAGGTAAGACAGAACTTGTCCTTAAGCCGATTATGGATGATCATATGGGGATGCGATACACTATGATATGTCATGGAGACTTAGCTACACGAGCTTCGTAATTCTATAAAGTTCGAGAGTGCAGCTCCAAGCTTTTAGTGGAGTAGCGTTGGAGTTGATAATTGTGAAATGTATATCTGGGATATTGGGTTTCATAATTATCATGAGCTTGAACTTTATAGGTCCATTTTGGTCCCCTTTGCTAGCTCACAAAATCCTGTAACGACACGGCGTGCTTTTCCAATAATTGGTGACTTATGTCGGATTTATCAGATTGGTTTAAAATTTATAAGAATCAAATAATTCATGTCTGTTTATCGGTTGAATTAATTATGTAAGAAATTAGTTCAAGATGAACTTGTTGAATTATGGCGTTCGGATAATTCTTGTCTGTTTATCGGTTGTTTTAATTTTGGACAATTAGAACAAGATAAACTTGTAGAATTATTGTGAATTGATTTATTTTCTTAGAGATTATCTTGATAAAGTTTGTTTTGATCAGATATCTTTTCTATTGGGCTATTTGAATCAAAACTGAGACTTTATCCTTTAGAATCTCGGGTGGAAAATAAAAGATTCGCGGAGATTTTTTCTCGGCAGTTCGGCATGCCGGATGACGTGTTCGGCCTGCCGAACTGGTCAGTTCGGCCTGCCTATCACACAGTTCGGCATGCCGACCGCGACAGTTAAGATTACGCGTTTTTCACGCGTATCTTATCAGATATTGATCCGAACTTGATTCTGTTTCGATTTTTGAGACCTAATCTGATATGGACTGACCCCAAGGACCAATAGGTATAAAAAGGGAGTGAGTCTAATGATTTACTCAGATCAATTTGAGAGATTAAGAGTGATACTCTTCTAGTGAGCATCTGAAAACTCCCTGAGAGCTTTTGTTCACAAATCACGAACACTAGCTTTGGGTTCTCTCTATTGGTTGGAAGGAGAGTCACCGGTGGAAGAGCTGTACGTGTGAGCCCACACTCACTCCGGTTGTGGATAGAGAATAGCAAAGAAGACCAGTTGGTTGAGGCTCTTCTGGAACGTTACTTCTCTACACAGGTCGCGGAGGTTCTTCGGCACACTGAGGTTAGTAAGATCTGTTTAATTTATACATATAACATGTCAAACTTGTGTTTTGGAAAATACTCTGATGAAAAATTTTAAAAATTCCGCTGCGCACTTTGTTTCCAACAATTGGTATCAGAGCCGAGGTTTTTACATAAATTTGCAAGTTTGTGATCATGTTATATGCATAAATTTTGTGATCTTAATCTCTCCAATGCTTGAATTAAATTTTATAGAGAGATGGCACTCTAGGTTTCTATATAATATATATGTTGTCATGGATTATATGGTGAATGTTTATTAATTAATTATGGTTGATTAAATTGTTGTTTAATTATTAATTAATTAATACCGGTTATGGTTCCTTAGAGGTTAGAATGTGTATCTAGGTTTTTCATGTAATTAGATGGCGGACTATCATCTCCGTCTAGGAATTATTATTTAATTTTTAATTTGTAAGAATTTTGTTATTAAATAATTATTCGAAGAAGACGGAACAAGAAGTCGGAACTTAAAGATAGATGATGGCGCCTCCAGATATTTCCTGAGTCTCTAATTTTATGTTTTTGAATTGTTGAAAATAAAATTGATGAATTGCATTAAAATTGTATTTTCTGGATTGAGGGTTTTCTGCTCGGTCGGCATGCCGGACCTCACAGTTCGGCAGGCCAAAGGTCACAGATCGGCAGGCCGGACGTACGGTCCGGCAGGCCGACAGTGGGGCAGAAATTTTGGTGCTCTGCCGGCAGGCCGAACCTTCATGTTCGGCAAGCCGAACCACCATGATCGGCAGACCGATCACCCAGATCGGCCTGCCGACCGAGAGCAGCCAGGTGTCCAGAAAAGGTGCAATTTTTGGTGCAGTTTTAATTTTATTTTTGGGACGATTCTGAGAAACATTAAATTTGGATATGACCGGAAATATGAAGTGTTCGATTCATACGGGATTGAGGACTTGAAGATGGATATTACATGAAGAAGGATACAGCTTGAGGATTCAAGAATGAAGAATCGATAAATGTCTCGATTATTCTCTTGTAATCTTAGTTTTTCTATTCTCTAGGGTGGAACCATAATATTACGGTTATTATTATTATTATGCTTGTAGCTTTGCTTGATTGCTTTGCTTGTCTGCATTATAATATGATTTACCATGTATATTGATAACATGTCATATAGAATAGGGAGTGCCGCTCATATTAAAATTGTTCATGCATAATTTTAAAATAAAACCTTGACTTCAAAAGATTGAGTGGGAGAAGGTTTTCGAAGAGAGAACCTAAGGCCTCCATCGTTGGTCCATAGGAAGAACATGATGGTCCCAACCCCTAGGAAGGGATTTCTATCATGTACCAGATTGGATAAGGTATTTTAGTATGATTTATGGTTGCACACCCCTAGGTGGTGATTATAAATCATGGATAAAATATTAAAACGGTGGTTATACACTCACGTTAACTTTATTATTAACCTCCCCTAGGAGCTCTGTTAATAAAATTAATGGCCAAAGAAACGATTATTAGTATATGCTGGATCATACGGGTCCTGGATGGCATATATTAATCAGGAGGGGATCCGTGTTCCTGATTGAATTTGGCATGACTCCCCTAGGAGCTTGTTGAATTCTGAGTTGGGAATTATCGTTGTAAGGTTGTGATATTTTCAAGGTTTTGACACATAAACACATTTGTATGATTTTACATGATTGTGTTATCTTACTAAATTATTATATATGTTTGCTTATGATTGGTATATGATTCTTTATTGTAGATTGAAAATGTCTAAAAACGCTTTATCATCGATACTTGACAAAAACCAATTAACCGGTGAGAACTATAATGATTGGAAACGGAACCTGGACATCGTCCTTTCCTTTGAGAAACTAAAATATGTTCTGATAACTCCTTGTCCTCCTGAGCCTATGGGAGACTCAAGTAATGAGCAATTCCAAGCGTACGACCGCTGGAAAGATGCTAATGATCAGGCCCGCTGCTATGTTATGGCTAGCATGAATAACGTGCTGCAGGCTCAACACCAGGATTATGAGACTGCGAAGCAGATCTTGGATAATCTTGAGGACATGTTTGGAGGCCAGGCCATAACAAAGCGGCAAGGGGTGCTTCGGAAACTCTTAAACTGTAGACAGAGACCGGGGACATCTGTAAAGGAGCACATGATGTTGGTCATGGGTTACCTCGCTGAGGCTCAAACCAATGGAGCCGACATCGATGCTGAAACTCAGATGACTATGGTCTTTGAGACTTTGTCTAAGGAATTTATTCCGTTTAGAGCTACTTTTAATCTAAGCAATAGACGGGATATGACCTTGACAGAACTGATGAAACAGTTACAAGAGTTTGAACTGCTGATCAGGGAGTCTCCTGCTGGTGGAGAGGCCAATATGGTAGCTGCTTCTGGTTCCAATCCTAACTCTGGGAATGGAAAGAAGCAACGGGCCAAAAGTGGGAAGTCTTCTATTTCTATTGCTACCAAGAGCAAGAAGAAGAAGAAGAAGAACCCAAAGAAGCTTAAGTGCTTCTTTTGTGGTAAGGTCGGGCATATAAAGAAGCATTGCAAGGACTTCCTTTCCAAGGGAGGTAGGTGTGATCTTCTATATTTAGAAACTTGTTTGGTTGAGGAATCCAGTGACATTTGGGATCATAGATTCCGGTGCAACTAATCATGTTTGTGTTTCTCTGCAGGGATTCAAAGAAACGAGAAGTCTACTTCGTGAAGACTTAACGCTTCGGATGGGCGATGGATCCTTGGTCTCAGCGGAAGCAGTGGGAGATGTCCATCTTTATTTTGATAATTATAGGAGTTTAATTTTGCGAGATTGTTTTTTATGTTCCTAAATTTAAAAGGAATTTAATTTCTGTATCTTCTTTATTTAAAGACTCCTACGTGGTATCTTTTAATGAAAAAGTGGTGATTCGTAAAAACAAATCTTTTATCTGTTCTGGATGGATGCAAAATAATCTATATTTTATCAAACCTAAGATGGACCTGTTGCTTAATGCTGAGATAAATGATAATGACTCAAAAAGACTTAAAACTTCTCACTCTAATAAGACTTATCTTTGGCATTTGCGCCTTGGCCATATTAACCTAAATAGGATTCAAAGGTTGGTAAGGGATGGACCTTTAAGTCACTTAAAGGTGGAATCTATACCTCAATGTGAGTCTTGTTTGGAGGGTAAAATGACCAAAAGACCATACGGGTCTAAGGGCAATAGGGCCGAAGGGGTTCTAGAACTTGTGCATAGTGATGTTTGCGGACCGATGAACATCCGGGCACGAGGAGGGTATGAGTACTTCGTTACTTTTATTGACGATTACTCAAGATATGGGTATGTGTACCTAATGCACCACAAAAGCGAAACTTATGATAAGTTCAGGGAGTTTCGGGCTGAAGTGGAAAAGCAATTGGGTAGACCCATAAAGGCACTTCGATCTGATCGAAGTGGGGAATACCTTTCTGATGAGTTCTTGGGACACTTGTTAGAGAATGGGATTTTATCCCATTTGACTGCACCAGGCACTCCGCGGTAGAATGGCGTAGCAGAGAGAAGGAATAGGACTTTGTTGGACATGATTCGGTCCATGATGAGTTATTCATCATTGCCTTTATCCTTTTGGGGATATGCACTACAAACCGCATGTTATCTTTTGAACAATGTGCCTTCAAAATCGGTCCCTAAAACTCCTCACGAGTTGTGGACAAGACGGAAGACATCCTTAAACCATATTCGCATATGGGGATGTCCAGCTCATGTCCTGTTTAAGGATCCAAATAAGTTGGAAGCACGTTCAGAAGTTTGCGTGTTTGTAGGATATCCAAAAGGGACTAAAGGGGGTTATTTTTATAACCCAAAGGAAAATAAAGTCGTGGTTTCAACTAATGCAACTTTCCTTGAGGAGAGTTACATGAACGACTTTAAACCTCAAAGCAAAGTGGTGCTTGAGGAGTTGAGGGGTAATCCGTTTACTCCAGAGGTTCCGAATGAAACCATTCCGATCGGTGTAGAAAAACCAAACAAACCTGAACAACAACCTCAGGGGCTTCGGCGTAGTGGGAGGATCGGGCGTCAACCTGAGAGGTATATGTTCAATGGGGAGGTCTTTTTGGCTGAACCGGATGAACATGACAGGGATCCTTATACTTACACAGAAGCTATGGAGGATGTTGATTCAAGACTCTGGACAGAGGCCATGAACATTGAGATGAAGTCTATGGAGACTAATCGGGTCTGGGAGCTTGTGGATCTTCCCGAAGGGGTAAAACCCATAGGGTGTAAGTGGATCTACAAGAGGAAAAAAGGAGTGGATGGAAAGGTCGAAACCTTTAAGGCTAGACTGGTAGCTAAGGGTTATACGCAAAAGGAAGGAATCGATTATGAGGAAACCTTTTCGCCTGTAGCCATGCTTAAGTCCATCCGGATTCTCTTGTCCATAGCTGCCGCTCTCGACTACGAGATTTGGCAGATGGATGTCAAGACGGCTTTTCTGAATGGCTATCTTGATGAGTCCATTTATATGGAACAACCAGACGGGTTCAAGGTCACGGGTCAAGAGGGTAAGGTTTGTAAGCTGCTAAAGTCAATTTATGGACTTAAGCAGGCTTCTCGTTCTTGGAACATAAGATTTGATCAAGTGATCAAGACTTATGGGTTCTCACAAAATGTGGATGAACCATGTGTTTACAAACACATTAAGAATGGGAAGGTGGTTTTTCTACTACTCTATGTAGATGACATTCTGCTAATTGGCAATGACGTTGGGGCGTTGTCATCGGTCAAATTATGGTTGACCAAGCAGTTTGACATGAAGGACTTGGGTGAGGCTAATTTTGTTCTCGGTATCCAGATCTTTCGGGATAGGAAGAACAAAATGATAGCTTTGTCACAGGCCAGCTACATAGATAAAATTCTCAGGAGGTTTGCAATGCAGGATTCCAAGAAAGGTGGGCAACCATCTAGGTCTGGAATTACTCTTTCTAAGAAAGACTCTCCAAAGTCTTATGAAGAAAGAGAATACATGAAGAAGGTACCTTATGCTTCGGCAGTGGGTAGTCTCATGTATGCCATGCTTTGCACTCGACCGAATATTAGCTATGCGGTCGGGATTGTGAGTCGATTTCAGGCGGATCCAGGACCGAACCATTGGGTTGCGGTAAAGCATATTTTCAAGTACCTAAGAAGGACTCGAGGGTATATGCTTGTGTATTCGGGTGAGGATTTAACTCCTCTAGGATACACTGATTCGGATTTTCAATCCTGCCTGGATTCTAGGAAATCGACATCGGGGTTTGTGTTTACTCTGGGTGGCGGTGCCATCAGTTGGAGAAGTGCGAAGCAAGATTGCACTTCGGATTCAACGATGGAGGCCGAATATGTGGCGGCTAGTGATGCTTCAAAAGAAGCAGTGTGGCTCCGCAAGTTCCTTGGGGATCTTGAGGTAGTTCCTGGTGTGGATAAAGCGGTATCACTGTACTGTGATAACAGTGCGGCGGTAGCTAATGCTAAGGAACCAAGATTTCACAAGAAGAGTAAGCATATTGATCGGAAGTATCATGTGATAAAGGACTTCGTTGAGAGCGGGCATGTCACGGTATGCAAGATCGCGTCAGAGGACAATTTAGCTGATCCATTTACGAAGACACTTTCTGGGAGAGTCTTCGAAAGGCATGTGGAAGCTATGGGGATGCGAAATTTGCAGTATTTACTCACTTAGTGCAAGTGGGAGATTGTTAGACATGTATGCTCTAAGGAGTAAAAATGTAATACGTTTTTGGAGACATTTTTATCAATAAAGAATTTATTCATTTATATATACCAAATATTGTCCTCTTTACGTTCATATTTGTTAAATGTATGATAAGCAAACAGTAGTCTGAGACTGTCAGTCTAAACCTTAAGAGTTGGGCATATGATGGGATGATTATGCGGTAAACACGACTCTTAAGGTGATGGTCTAAAATATATGATCCGCAATCGAGGGAATAAAGTTGGGCGCTTTATTCATGTAAAGATTGTTATGTTGTCTATATCCCTTTTGGGAGATGGTTTGTCTTGGCCATCGGAGTTGGACTCCGTGAATAGAAACATTGGCGCGTTGTCATAGGTGACGATGTGTTGGATCGGGACATAAAGTGAATTGATTTGGATTAATAATTCTGTCTTGTCAAATCGATTCACTTTAGACAATCATTTGTATTGTATCTTAATCCTGAGATGAATAATGGGCCCGTTGTCTCGATTTGTGTCTTTTGATGTACCAATGGGTGACTCCCACATCTCTATAGTGGCATGCATGCCGGTACGTTGGAGGCATGACTCTTGGTAGCGTAGACTTGTTATTCATAGATATGGAATCCATAGCTCCTCTTTAGGAGTAATGATATCCTCTTATATGCGTTGTCCTGTAATTGAAAAACTGGAGCGCTCAACCATTTGGATACATAGGTGTAACCGAATGGTATACTATCTTTGGATGGTAAGTTTTCTAATGGTGAGACAATGGAACGTAAGATAAAAATAATCGGGAAGGTAAGACAGAACTTGTCCTTAAGCCGATTATGGATGATCATATGGGGATGCGATACACTATGATATGTCATGGAGACTTAGCTACACGAGCTTCGTAATTCTATAAAGTTCGAGAGTGCAGCTCCAAGCTTTTAGTGGAGTAGCGTTGGAGTTGATAATTGTGAAATGTATATCTGGGATATTGGGTTTCATAATTATCATGAGCTTGAACTTTATAGGTCCATTTTGGTCCCCTTTGCTAGCTCACAAAATCCTGTAACGACACGGCGTGCTTTTCCAATAATTGGTGACTTATGTCGGATTTATCAGATTGGTTTAAAATTTATAAGAATCAAATAATTCATGTCTGTTTATCGGTTGAATTAATTATGTAAGAAATTAGTTCAAGATGAACTTGTTGAATTATGGCGTTCGGATAATTCTTGTCTGTTTATCGGTTGTTTTAATTTTGGACAATTAGAACAAGATAAACTTGTAGAATTATTGTGAATTGATTTATTTTCTTAGAGATTATCTTGATAAAGTTTGTTTTGATCAGATATCTTTTCTATTGGGCTATTTGAATCAAAACTGAGACTTTATCCTTTAGAATCTCGGGTGGAAAATAAAAGATTCGCGGAGATTTTTTCTCGGCAGTTCGGCATGCCGGATGACGTGTTCGGCCTGCCGAACTGGTCAGTTCGGCCTGCCTATCACACAGTTCGGCATGCCGACCGCGACAGTTAAGATTACGCATTTTTCACGCGTATCTTATCAGATATTGATCCGAACTTGATTCTGTTTCGATTTTTGAGACCTAATCTGATATGGACTGACCCCAAGGACCAATAGGTATAAAAAGGGAGTGAGTCTAATGATTTACTCAGATCAATTTGAGAGATTAAGAGTGATACTCTTCTAGTGAGCATCTGAAAACTCCCTGAGAGCTTTTGTTCACAAATCACGAACACTAGCTTTGGGTTCTCTCTATTGGTTGGAAGGAGAGTCACTGGTGGAAGAGCTGTACGTGTGAGCCCACACTCACTCCGGTTGTGGATAGAGAATAGCAAAGAAGACCAGTTGGTTGAGGCTCTTCTGGAACGTTACTTCTCTACACAGGTCGCGGAGGTTCTTCGGCACACTGAGGTTAGTAAGATCTGTTTAATTTATACATATAACATGTCAAACTTGTGTTTTGGAAAATACTCTGATGAAAAATTTTAAAAATTTCGCTGCGCACTTTGTTTCCAACAATAAAAAGCACCAAACTTAACACAGGTCCATAGGCCATATGATTGTTGTTCCAATTTGCTAGTTTTTGCTGGCGTAATTATTACTGCAGATGTTTGAGATAATAGCTATGCAAGCTTTTGAAATCTATAGAAATCTCATGAGTAGGCCGAAAATGTCCATCACTGTAAAACCTAAAACTAGAGAAGGTAATGTCTCATCTGCATACATAATGAATTGACACGTGTAATGAGTCCTCATCTACTGGTTGGTTCTTTACGTGTGATGATACTTGCAAATCAAGCAAACGTTTTTTGTAGAGTCAAATTTGAAGTGAAAAAAAAAGTTTCAATATTTAGACACATTTGAGCCTAATTCATTAAAGCTACTTTATGTCATATATTAGGTTTTTGCTAAACATGCCAAAAAATGGATGAATTATTTAGAGCGGAATCATTAGTCATTGTGCTAACCTCAATCGTGGTACTAGTTAATATTTAGATGAATTCTAACAGGCTGGTCGTGAATGACGCTAATGTCATAGCTACTGTATTCATAAACGTCAATACTCATGTATAGTTTGAATTCCCTTCATTGATTAGCAGAATTTGATTTCGCATTGTGCCTTTTAAAAAATGAAAGACGAATATGTAATTAACCGATGAATTAAAGTTCTCAGAGTAGAGCAAGATTAATGTAATGTCTGGAAACCATTTAAGGATTTTTTTCATAACTACATGATTAATTTTATAAGAAAGTACAAATTTGGAGCTTATAAGTACAAAAATTTGTAAGAATTACGAGGATAATAGTAGTATGACAAGGTTAGTCATACTAGGTATGTTGGGCAAGGTTAAGAACAACCACAAGCTATAGATAGATGACTCAACGGTGAACAAAGATAGTAGGAAAAAAAAAAAGATGAATGATTATGAAAGAATGCGAGGGTTTAAGAAAATGGTTGACTTTAGACATGTTAATTCATCATTAATGGTTCGAGTAGAATTTTGGTCTAATAAATTAAGTACCCGATCGATTACATATGAGAAAATTTAAGTATTTAAGTCACAAGTTTCCTTGAAAACCCAAACATTGATTTATATATAAAGATTTATGGAGTTACAGCTCAAAATTCAACGATTTTATTATTAGATTTAAATTCGGTAGTATACAATACCGTTAAGCGTTATAAGAAGGTACAAAAATTTAGTTCAAGGCTAGAAACTTCGGTAATGCCTAGAAAATTCAAAAGTTTAATTTGCGACTTAATCAAGATTTATAATTATAAATTTTCTTAATCAACAAATATTTTAAACGTCTTATAACTATAAGGCTTTAATGATAATTAATGTTATGATTGCAAGATTTTATGTGCTCTTTGTATGAAACACATAATAAAATGTGACATTATGATAGTACACTTTGTTAATTAAAAATAATTATTCATAATCCAATCTAAGCTCCAATAATTATTCATGATTTAATTATCTTGTTATCAAATTAACAATAATTATTCACTATCTAGAACTAAAGTTGTACTTTTCAATTATATACAAAATTTATAAGGAACCTTAAGTAGATTCACCACATAAGTAAGGTCGTCTATTGATATAATTATTTACCATGTGATTTTAGCCTCCACAATAATATTCATTATTTGAGCTAGGTTTGTGATTTTCATACAACCTCTTTAATGACTTCATTGTCCATGAGTTCCGTTATTCTCTAATGGACGACTTATTTATAAATAAATCATAAATGAGAATTTGGGTAATATTTGATATCCCATATCAAATATCTAGTACTTTTCACCTAAGTTCCCCAATTAATACTCATAAGAATATTATCTTTTCATCCTATCAAGTAGAAGCTATGGATTCTATAACTGTGAAAAATGTTCCCAGTTACCTAAAATACTATGCCTCCAATATACCAAGTTTTTGATCAAAGATTTAATAGATTTTACCCAATGAAAATCAAAAGACATAATAAATGTGAGTCCACTAGTCACGTCATAATTAAGGTAATATCCATAAAATGATAAAAGATGATAGAATTTCGATTCTTAATACAGAATTACAAAAGAATCATAATTCTTTCTCGGTCCTAGTTCAATCTGATCTAACATACTAGTGTCACCATTTAATAACCATCAACATTAATACAATTCAGGCAAGACCATTCCACTAATATGTTATAGACAATGCCATAATCTTTATCAAGATAAAGTGCCCGTATTTTTTTACTAAGTCAAACATAATCATATCTTATGTATTATGAACTCTTCATATACATGATTATGGACTTTGAACACATATTGAATTGTTTATGATATCTGTATAAATATATAAGCATATATCATGGAAAACAACAAGGAATATTATATTTTTAATAATGCAATACTTTATTTCTCATAATGCCTAATGCGATAAAATAACATGCTTTAGAAGCATAAAATCCAACACTAGGTTGCTTGGCCATGTAATAGTCAAAGATGATGGAATAGTGAGTTTTCTCTTTGTGGGTTGGTAGTGCTTCAATGTATAGTGTTTTCTTCATGTTAAGGGATTTGGTCACTATAGGGCAACAAATCCATGAAGTTGACATTCTCCTTGGCAAGCGAAGGTAGGTGGCAACAAGCTATTCTCTTGCACTGGTGGCTCGATTCTTTTTCAGCTTCCTTCTAACTCGATGGTAATGATTGTGGTTTCCTCGCCCTTTCTTCATGATAGTCGGCTTGTCAGTGGAGTTTTCATCATTGTCATTTGGGTTTTACTTGTTTTTAATTTTAGTGTTTTCTTAAATAAAGACGTTGATATTTCTACAGTTTAGATATAGTGTGATTTCCTCATTTTATTTAGTTTATGTGTCATAAACTCTTGTTATCAGAAGAACTAGACTTAACTAAAAAAATGCAAAACAAAGCAAAAAAAAGAATTCAAAACAAAACCAATAATTAATGACAAACAAACAAACAAACAAAATCTCAACCACAAGTACTGTAACTCATTTGAAATAATATCCGTAGAGGGGGAAAGGATGGGGGTGGGGGTGGAGGGGGAGGGAAGGGGGGAGGCAGAGGGTGAGGAGATGGGGGCGCGGGTGGAGGAGGCAAAAGGGAAGGGGAGGGCGCAGGGATAGGGAGAGGAGGGGGAGGCAAAGGGAAGGGGGAGGGTACGGTCGGCAAAGGGAGGGAATGGGGGCGGGAGGGAGGAGGAGGAGGGGCAGGGGAGGGGGAAGAGAGAGAAAGAGGAAGAACTTACCATGGGGGACAGCGATAACGATGGCAATGGGGGGCAACGACAGGCAACAGCGAGAGGGACGACGAGGAGGGAGAGAGAGTTTTAGAGAGAGAGTGTTGAGTTTGAAATGAGAAGGGGTGTGTAAATCAAAAGCCTTAAGGCCCACATTACACGACAGTTTTTTGAAAAACCGTCATGTAATGTTATAGCTTACACGACTGTTTTTGTTGTGGAATGTTATAGCTTACACGATAGTTGTTCAAAAAACTGTCGTGTTAGCTAAACTTTTCACAACAGCTTTTACAAGAAACCATCGTGGAATAGCATTCTTTATAATGGTTTCTTAAAAAAACTGTTGTAAAAAAAATGGTCTAAATTCACCACTTGCATAAGTTTTTCTCCTCTGTCTAGGGTGGCCAGCCCATGTTAAGCATCCAATGATCCAGAATGTTTTGTTTTGCTATTTTCATCTCAAATATAACTATAAATAGATATCTTTTACCTTAAAAAGAAGATGAAAAATGAAACAAAGAAATATATTTAAATAAATTAACATAAACTTGTTTACAAATGCTCATTTTTTCTCCTTTTTTTTCATTGGTTCCTCAATAAATATTCATTCCACATCTTCATGAAGCAAGTGTGAAACGTCATCTCCAAAATCATCTATCTCTTCAATTGGTGGCAATCCCTTTGTGAATAGGGATGCTAGTACAATCCTCGGCAACTTCTTCAACGTCAATAACTACTCTTAGCTTCATCAGGATGACTAGAGACAATTCCATGTCTTGGGGATCCGTTGTATAAAAAACTTGGATTGCTTATGATGCCACAATGAAGGGATCATTCTTGTATCCCAGTCTTCTAAAGTCAACCACCGTGATGCCATCATTATCGGTCTTAACATAGTTATTGTTGGCCCACTTGCACTTAAAAAGTGCTATGTGCAATCCCCCATAATCAAGTTCTCAAATATCTTCAATGAAACCAAAGTAGTTCATAGTTCCATATATCGGATTCTTGTCCTTGGTGGAGGAATTATGCATAGCCTCGGTACAGAGAGTCACACTGCTTTTTTGGACAAGATGCTTCTCATCTTTTTCACGAGTGCAGAAAGTGTAACCATTTATATAATATGACGTATTCCTTGTATATCCTTCAATAGGCATTAAACTACAAATTAATAATTACAATCAAGTTCCCAATTTTTGCTACTCTTGAATTTTTAAACTGTCCACTGGGACCTTGATGTGATTTTACCTACAACTCCTCCCGTGTTGTTAGCATGCCCGTCATAACTAACTATATTATGCTATGTTAGTAACATATTAATGATAGAATAATTGATATATGTAATACGATTAAGATATTAACGTACCCATGATTGCTTGGGCTTTTTTATATCCGACTCGGCCAACCATAGAATAGTATTCATTTTTTGCTCTTCTTTTTTTCGCGTTAACTGATAGCAGTTGGAATTCAACAGAATGTCGATACTTCACAAAAGCTTCCCAATTGTCATCGTTTATAGAGGGGTAGTAGTATACTACCATAGGAGGCTGCTTATATACATTTTCATCCTCCTCTAGAATGAAAAGGTATGATTGTACCAAAGTAACATAGAGGTCGAATCTAAATCACCTAGGTAATTCACCACAAACCTTCAAAGCCTTTTTTCCTATACCACCTCTCAACTGTGAAAGCTTCGAAGTTGCATGATGTGTTTAAAGATCATACATTATTGTTATCTAAAATACTAAAATGGCATACCAATGATTAAATTGGCACTTTGATACTTGGAAAGATTTGATTTAAGTTTAAATTATGACTTTAAATTACATTTTAAGATTTTGAACATTAGAGGAGCTTACATTGGCCAGTTTAGAGCTAACAATATTGGATCATGAGGTAGGATTCTTGTACCTTTTTTGGCAGCTACTTTTGAAAGATTGTTTTGCCAAAAGGTTATTCTTAAATATTTTTGAGAATTATTTTTGCTTTATTTTGAAAATATAAAATTTTAAGTTATATTATTTAAAGCCTTGTATTTTTAATATTTTTGAGAAATTTGAAAATATATTTTCAAAAAATATTTAGAAAAATAAAATAGAACCTTTATTCTCATAATCATTGAGTTTCTATGTTTCTAGTAAGTGTGTTACGACTATCTTGTTTATCTGTTTATGAAATTCTTTTAAATGTTGTGTTTGAAACATAATCATACTGAGCCATCTGCTTATAGTTTTCTATTTTAAAATCTATTCCACCTTGTTGTGTTTGTGGAACTAGTTGTTTTAGAGATTTTGGCTTGAGTTATTTAACATTTTCAGTGGGATTTGGTCTTTAAATCGTATCTTTTGTACATGATTGTTTTGTGCGGTTTATCATGATGTCGATGTTGTTTTATGAGGTTGTATTTGTACCTTATTATTGTTCACTGACTTTTATGCCCTTTTCCAGGTGATTATCTTTATTAGTTTTGTCATGTACTAGCTAGTGTAATTAAGCGGATTCTGTCGTTTAGTTTTCCTTAATCTCAGGTTTAATCTTCTCCTAATCTTTGCTTACTTTAATCAATCATAAACCATTTGCAGATCATGACACTCTTGCTTTCCAAAAAAAAAAGAAAAAAAGAATTGTTTACAATTTCTGTTTCGAATTTAAAAAGCGTATCACTCACACAAGGTTTAAACATCTATAGATAAAAGTCTTCTTTTGTTACAATCACCTTAATTTTTGCTTTTGAGACATTATTTAAAAATTTAAATTATAAATCTTAGTTTTTTTCCAAAGGAAAATTTCATTGCCAACCAAAAAAATAGTGTATACTCAAATATAATCGCAAATGACCATCCACTATAGAAGAAATTCACCTCAAATATTGACTAGATCTACTGGTTAAGACAAATGAAGTATTAGAGACAAATCATGTGCCAAGATCCAAAGAGAAAAGACTAACTCAATACATAACATTGAGCATGATGAAGGCTAGTTATAAAGGACCACTATAGTCGATTGATAAAACCAATCAATCGAAACTGAACCTCTAAATATTGATGAGACAAGCAATATGATCTAAGGATGAGTACATGATACAACAAAGTCAAAGGACATATCAATCCGTTGATAATGATGACATATTGATAAGGGCATTAGGAAAACCAAAACATTCAAGACGTGCTCGTGGCCAATCAAAGTATGTGAAGCAATCTTAATACTTCGACCTCCAACCAAGTTCAAAATTCAATTCACAAATGTTGAAGATGCAAACTGCAATTGCAAAACTGCGAGGTTTTGTGACCGAGTTCATTTCCCAAGGACGTGCTACACTGATGGATGAGAGCATCTCACAATGCAATAGCTTCAAGGCTAGCTGTAACCTTCCCAACAATGTAACATAGCTCCACAAACTCCAAAATTCCAACTGTCACCTCATCGTAAAGAGCCTGAACAATATCAAGAATGCAGGCTCTTTGTTGACGATAAAATTAATGGTGGGTGTGCACTTGTTGTTCTTGGGAAGGCATGGATGGAGAGTTTTCCAACTGATGCAGTCCATGGAAGACCCTTAGGGGAAGAAATTAAAGCAGCCGAATTGCCTGTTCTGACATTTGAAGCAATAATTATGGATGAAGCTGCCAGATGCTTCATCGCATGGCCAAAAAGGTTAATTGAAGTGGTCGCAATGACGAAGACGGGTCAAGCGCCTAGCCACGTTCCACAAGATCTAGGGGAAAGAAAATGCCAAAAGAAGAAAAGCTTTACAAAAGCAAGACAATCACAACCAAGGTAAAACAAGACAAATTCATTGTGAATGAGCCACTACCTACATTTAATTTCTATTAAGTACCTCCAGAATTTATGCAGTTGGCTTTATATGCACATTCTTTCATGCACAATAGGTTGATAATTTAGTTCCCGATACAAGGAAATACTGGCAATGAATTGCCTATCTGTGTGCGGTATGAAGACATTTATTATTTCATCACCTTTGATCAAATTGGGGTGAACTCTATCATGGTATACCTCAGATAATAACTCTATCCTTAATTCTTATTTTTTAAATCTAATTAGAGTTGTAAGGTACTTTCAAATTATTGAGTGTATTGTTTTTTATTGTAGTTTTTTTGGCAAAATATTGTGAACTTCAAGGCAAGGTGCACAATTTCGCTTCATTTCTTCAACAATTGTTTCAAGTGCTACAAATGACCTAAAGAGTAATTGCAAAGAGCATGCTACGTCAGTCCTTCACCTATTAGCTTAAGCACTGAGGGGAAAATTATTCTTCATGCCATACAATGCTGAAGAACATTGGATGTTGGTAGTTATTTCACCATGGGAGGACCAAATATATTGGTTTGATCCCCTCAGACACGCACCACGTGATAATTTCGTATCACTCACAAGATTGTAAGTATTAATGTTATTTCATAAAATTACCTATGCTAAGTTTAACATAATTGCATTCTCAATTAATTCATTTAATCATGACACATTATTAAGGTGCTTAGTGATTGGAAGTTTCAAGCAGGAAGCGGTGTAACATTTCGACTGAACGGAACGCTATATTCGAGACGCAAGTGTCTAAGACAACAAGAAAACGTAGAATGTGGTTTTTCTACATTTCATACGGGATATAATTAATAGTGGTATATAAGCCCTAGCAAAAAAAGAGTTTAATACACATATGGATATAAATGAAGTTAGAATAGAGTTGGTATAATTTATAAATAGGTATGTCATTTTTAGATAAAGATAGTAGATAAATGATTATAGATAGTAGAGATAGTAGATAGGTATGTTATTTTTAGATAGATATGGTAGATAAATGATTGTGCAAAATAGTTCAAATGTAAATGATTTTATAAATACCTTGTAATTTCAATATACATCATCTTGTGCATGCAATCAGACCTTGTTGTAATGGATAATGCATGGGACTGGCCATCCCTTAAGAAATCAGAAAATTTTCCAATTTTTTTTGTGACTGGTTTTAGCAAAAAACCATCGTAGAAATTTTGTATGTGTAAGAACATTACAAGACGGTTTTCAAAACTGTCATGGAATGTGGAGTTTCCATGACGGTTTTTTGGAAAACCGTCATGGAAAATTCAATCTTTCATGATGGTTTCTTGAAAAACTATCATGAAAGAAGTCCCCCCACACGCCTCAAATTGGCGTCCATTCTAAGGTTCTACAATGGTAAAAAACCATCGTGAAAACTTGATTTTTATACCACGATGGTTTTTTAACCGTCGTAAAAGTTTTCCATGATAGTTTTAAACCATAATGGAATTCCTAGTCTGTAGTAGTGAGTCAGTTTCAGTCAGATCCAAGACTAAACCATTGATTTTCAGACATGTATATTTTCAAGTACTTGAGAAAGACTAGAGGTTATATGCTAGTGTATTTCGAAGAGGATCTAACATCTCTTGGATATACTGGTTTGGATTTTTTATCCTGTTTGGATTCGAGACGATCGATTTCAAGGTCTGTGTTTACTCTGAGTGAAGGTACCATTATCTGGAGAAGTGTTAAGCAAAGTTGCACTTTAGATTCAACGATGGAGGTTGAGTATGCTGCTACCAATGAAGCTTCGAAAGAAGCTGTGTGGCTCTGCAAATTCTTTGGAGATATTGAAGTAGTTTCTAGCATGGAAAAGCCTATAACATTGTATTATGATAACACTACAGCTATAGCTAATGTGAAGGAACTGAGATTTCACAAGAAGAGTGAGCTTATACATCAGAAGTATCATGTCATAAAGGATTTCATAGAGAATGGACATGTCACAGCATGCAAAATCGCATCTATGGACAATATAACTGATCTTTTTACAAAGAAGCTATCAACGAGTGCCTTCGAGAAGCATGTAAAGGGTATGGGAAAGTGAAATATGAAACGTTTACTCATTTAGGGTAAGTGGGAGATTGTTAGACTAGGTGCCCTAAGGATTAAATGATGTAAAAAGTTTTTGAAGATATTTAATCAATAAAGTGTTATTTTCATATATCAAATATTGTCCTCTTTATGTTCTTTTATGTTGAATGTATGATAAGTAAACAAAAGTATGAGACTGTCAATCTAATCCATTAAGGTCGTACATATGATGGATAGATTATGTGGAAGACATGATCCTTATGGTAATGGTCTTAATACAAAAGATGTACAATCGAGAGAACAAAGTCGGGCATTTTATTTATGTTAAGATTGTCATGTTGTCTACATCTTTAATAGAAGATGGCTTGTCTTGAGCATCGGAGTGAGACACTGTGAGTAGAGACGTTGGTGCATTGTCATTGGTGGCGATATATTGAATCGAGACTAAAGATAAGTTGATTTGATAAATAATTCTATTTGTGTAAATCAATTTTCTTTAGACAATCATATGTGTTATATCTTAATCGTGAAACGAATAAATAGGTCTATATTCTTGACTTGTGTCTTTTGATGTACCAAAGAGTGACATCCTTAAATTATATAAAGGTATGCATGCCAGTACGTTGGAGACATGACTCTTGAATGACGTAGACTCACTATTTATAGATATGGAATCCATAGCTCTTTAATAGAGTTAATGATATTCTTTTATAGGTATTATCCTGCAATTGAAAACTAGAGCCCTCAACCATTTGCATACATATACGTAACCAAATGTTATACTATTTATATTGGTTATGAATAATAATTTTTCCTATTGTGAGATAATAGAACCTAAGATAAATAGATTCAGGAAGGTAAAACAAAATTTATCCTTATACTGATTATGAATATTCTATAGGGATGTTATACATTTTGATATGTCATGAAAATTGAACTTATTGGTGTTTCATGATTTATATATAGTTTAAGAGTGCACTTCTAAGCTTTTAGTGAAATAGCTTTAAAGTTAATAATTATAAAATATATATGACGGGGATATTGTTATTTTATGATTATAGGATGATACGAACCACGCCAAGAACTGACGCGACCCTAACCGAAGTTGGTTTCCAAGATCAACTTTCTAACCGGTTTTGGATGGAACCGCGACCCGATGCCCAACAAGAAGCACGAACCTTGGTATGTGAGGACGCCACAATCAGCTATGGAGAGACCGATTAATAAGTCTTGGTATGTGAGGATGCCACAATCAGCTATGGATGGACTGATTGATAAGTCTATGAACGCCACGGAAATTTCCGATAAGTTCGAATAGTTCGTTTAGGAACTAAAGAGAATTAAACCTCAAAATTATGTGTTATTACTTGTCTCCATTGATTGAAATTCGTTACAATTATATAGGGGTTCCTATGCGAATTTTCAGCCCCTAATTCCCATGGAAATTTCGGGAAACTCATTTAACAAAAGTCAAATCTAGACTAAATAAGGAAAGTTCCCTTAATGGCTTAAAAGCCTTACAATAATAGAAATACCAGAAACGGAAAAAAGGAAACTAGACATTAAAAGGTCAAAACTGATTCTTCTCGCCATGTGTCGCCTCAAAATGGGAAAGTAACTGAAATGGAAATTACTCAATCCCTTCTATAGCTTGAATCACGCATTTGTTAGTCTGATTTTCGCATGCAATTCCCTCAATGGGCCTCCATGCAATGGCTTGAGCCCAAGTTGCTTGAATCAGCCCAATAAGCGTTTCTTTAAACTTCTTCGCACGAGCTCTCGTAACCGGACCAATTGGAACTTGAATTGGATCTGAATAAGTCTCCCACGTGCTCTTGCTTGTGCTAACAATGTTCTCATCATTCCCCTCCTCTTGAGAAGGATTTGTCCTCAAATCGTCGCCTGCATCAAAAGGACTTAGATCAGAAACATTAAAGGAGGCACTTACACCATACTCACCTGGCAAGTCTAGCTTGTACGCATTATCATTGATCCTTTCGAGAATTTGAAAAGGACCATCCCCTCTAGGCAATAGCTTGGATTTCCTTTGCTCCGGAAACCGTTCCTTGCGTAAGTGCAACCACACCCAATCACCGGGCTCGAAGACGAGCTTGTGACGCCCTTTGTTGGCTTGTTCAGCATATTGTTTAGTCCTTCGCTCGATGTTGAGTCTTGCCTTCTCGTGTATCTGCTTAACAAGATCAGCTTTTCTTTTTCCATCTAAATTCACATGCTCAGACAAAGGTAATGGCATTAAATCCAAAGGAGTTAAAGGATTAAAACCATAAACAATTTCAAACGGTGAAAATTGAGTAGCAGAATGAATAGATCGATTATAAGCAAACTCAACATGTGGTAAACACTCCTCCCATGTTTTGATGTTCTTTTTAATGACAGCCCTCAACAAAGTAGACAAGGTTCTATTCACAACTTCTGTTTGACCATCGGTTTGAGGGTGACAAGTAGTTGAAAACAATAGCTTAGTCCCTAACTTAGCCCACAAAGTCTTCCAAAAGTAGCTTAAGAACTTGGGGTCCCTATCAGAAACAATTGTCCTAGGCATACCATGAAGTCTCACAATTTCCCTAAAGAACAAATCAGCAACATTGGAAGCATCATCTGTCTTGTGGCATGGAATAAAATGAGCCATCTTGGAGAACCTATCCACAACCACAAATATCGAGTCTCTTCCCCGTTTAGACCTAGGCAAACCTAACACAAAATCCATCGAAATATCAATCCAGGGTTCACTAGGTATTGGTAAAGGGGTGTATAAACCATGGGGCTGCACTCTTGATTTAGCCTGCCTACAAGTTACACATCTACCACAAAGCCTCTCAACATCTCGTTTCACATGTGGCCAATAGAAGTGTTCCTGCAACATAGCTAAAGTTTTCACTACTCCAAAATGTCCCATCAATCCTCCCCCATGGGATTCCCTCACTAGCAAATCTCTTAATGAACAATTAGGCACACATAATTTATTCTCCCTAAACAAGTATCCCTCATGCCTAAAGTATTTACCACTAGCAGATCTCTCACAAGCTTGATACTCAGTACGAAAGTCATGGTCATCAGCATATAACTCTTTAATGTGTTCAAAACCCAGTAGTTTAGCATTAAGAGTTGAGATTAAGACATACCTGCGAGAAAGTGCATCGGCAACGACATTTTCCTTACCTTGCTTGTAGCGAATGACATATGGAAACGTCTCTATGAATTCTACCCAACGAGCATGCCTCTTGTTCAGCTTGTGCTGGCCCTTCAAGTGTTTCAGGGACTCATGATCAGTGTGAATCACGAACTCCTTAGGACATAGGTAGTGCTGCCACGTCTCTAATGCCCGAACCAATGCATACATCTCTTTATCATAAGTTGGGTAATTAAGAGTTGCCCCATTCAGCTTCTCACTGAAATATGCTATTGGTCTCCCTTCCTGCATTAAAACAGCACCAATTCCAACACCTGAAGCATCACATTCAATCTCAAAAGTTTTGGCAAAATTAGGTAAAGATAACAATGGAGCATTTGTCAACTTCTCCTTGAGTAGCTGAAATGCCTTTTCTTGCTCTTCTCCCCATCTAATCCCAACGTTTTTCTTGATCACTTCAGTCAGTGGTGCGGCTATAGTACTGAAATCTTTCACAAACCGCCGGTAGAAACTAGCAAGTCCATGAAAACTCCGTACGTTTCCCACACTAGTTGGACTTGGCCATTCCTGGATGGCTCGCACCTTTTCTTCATCAACCTGTATACCTTGAGCACTAACAACAAAACCAAGAAACACAAGCTTATCTGTGCAAAAGGTACATTTCTTGAGGTTAGCATACAACTTTTCCTTCCGCAAAACATCTAAAACAAGTTTCAAATGTTCAATATGTTCATCCAAATTGCTGCTATAGATAAGGATATCATCAAAATAAACAACAACAAATTTTCCAATAAAAGCTCGCAAAACATGGTTCATTAAACGCATAAATGTGCTGGGCGCATTGGTTAAACTGAAAGGCATTACCAACCACTCATACAAGCCTTGTTTTGTTTTGAAAGCCGTCTTCCACTAGTCTCCCTCTTTCATGCGAATTTGATGATATCCACTCTTCAAATCAATTTTAGAAAACACACAAGCACCATGCAATTCATCTAACATGTCATCCAAGCGAGGAATGGGATGTCGATACTTTACCGTGATGTTGTTGATGGCTCAACAATCAACGCACATCCTCCAAGTCCCATCTTTCTTAGGCACAAGTAAAACTGGTACGGCGCACGGGCTCATGCTTTCTCTCACGTGTCCCTTCTCCATCAACTCATTTACCTGCCGTTGGAGTTCCTTTGTCTCCTCGGGATTACTCCTATAGGCTGGTCGGTTTGGGATTGTAGCTCCAGGTATGAAGTCGATTTGATGTTCAATCCCGCGGATTGGAGGTAAACCTTGCGGTGTTTCCTCAGGAAAGATATCCTCAAAATCCTGCAAAAGAGAAACAACAGAACTATGCAAGGTGGAATCAAGATCGTTAGTGTTTAATAACGCCTCCTTGTACATGAGTAAAATCATCGGCTGATCAGAAAACAAAGCTCTTCTCACATCACTCTTTCTTGCATAAAAGTTTGTTTTTCTCTCTACTTTTCTCTCATTGGCTGATTGTGAATTCTTTTCAGCCCTCTCAATTTTCTCTCCCTTGCTCTCTTTGCTCTCCTTTTTCTCGGCCATCTCTTCCTTTTTTCTCTCACTGGCCGAACTCTCTCTCTGCACTCCCACTCTTGATTTTTCTTCGCTCTTCATTTTTTTATCATTTTCTCTCTGTAAGCTCACTTGGTCTTCATAGACTTGTTTTGGTGTTAAAGGAACAAGAGTGATCGTCTTTTGATTGTGAACGAATGAGTACTTGTTGGTGAAACCGTCATGCTTAACTCGCCGATCAAATTGCCATGGTCTGCCTAATAACAAGTGCCCAGCTTGCATCGGAACCACATCGCACAAAACTTTATCTTCATATCTTCCAATGAGAAAAGGAACTAACACCTGTTTATGCACCTTTACCTCACCAGTATCATTTAACCATTGCAATTTATATGGTCGAGGATGCTTAATTGTTGGCAGCCCTAACTTCTCTACCATGGTTGTGCTAGCAACATTTGTACAACTCCCACCATCAATAATCACACTACATACCTTGTTTTGAACGTGGCACCTAGTGTGGAAGATGTTTTCCCGTTGCACCTCTTCATCTTCTTCTTTGGCTTGCACACTTAAAGCTCTCCTTGTGACCAACAATTCTCCTTGGACAGCGCACTCCTCATCGTCGGCATCCTCTAATGAAGGCATAGAATCATTGTCCGAATCCTCCTCGGTTTCAATGTCTCCATTGTCCCGCACCACCATAACTCGTTTGTTCGGACATTGGCTTGCTATATGACCCCTGCCTTGACATTTAAAACATTTAATATCACGAGTCCGAGTAGTGGAAGAATCGGATTTACCTTGATTCCCATGGCTGGCCACCTCTTGTTTTTGCTCGATCTTTGGCTTGGGGTTGGATTGCTTCTCATCCCTCTTCCATTGGTTGATTTTCCAAGCCGATGTACTCGGGTTTTGGCTAGGACGTGTGCTACTGCCCCTCCTCATAAGTTGATTCTCAATTTTAATAGCCATGTGCACCATGTCCTCTAACTCCACATAATGTTGTAACTCAACGGCATTGTGGATATCTCGGTTCAAGCCCGCCAAAAACCTTGCCATTGTAGCCTCCCGATCCTCCTCTATATTAGCCCGAATCATCATAACCTCCATCTCCTTATAGTACTCCTCTACACTCCGGTTGCCTTGCTTAAGGTTTTGTAGTTTGTTGTACAACTCCCGGTAGTAGTAAGTTGGCACAAATCGCTTTCTCATCACGGTCTTCATCTCTTCCCATGACTCAATAGGCCGCTCTCTATTTCGTCTCCTGTTTATAACAAGCTGATCCCACCAAGTAATAGCATAATCAGAAAATTCAATTACAGCCAATTTTACCTTCTTTGCCTCAGAATAGTAGTGGCAATCAAAGATGAACTCCATTTTCTTCTCCCATTCTAGGTACGCTTCTGGATTGAATTTGCCTTGAAATGATGGTATCTTCATTTTTATGCCTCTCAGACTATCATCTTCCCTGTTCCTAACTCCTCTATCCCGTCCAAATCTTCGGTGACTACCCGCTGAATCTTCTCCTTCATCAAATTCTTCCCCATCATTCCTATAGTAGTCATCAACCTCTCCTCTAACCGGAACCCTTTCTCGCCTACGTGCATGAGGAACATGTTGTGGCTGCTCCACACGTGCGTTTTCTATCTGGTCTATCCTCTCATGAAGCTGTCCTATCTCTCCCCTCAATAATCGCCTCATCTCCCCCATCATCGCTTCCATCAGAAGTTTTGGGTCTGCTGCACCCGAGGTACCCTCAATAGTGTTCTTGCTGTTGTTTGACATTTTCCAAAGGACCTCACCACACTCCCTTACGTGTTTCACTCGTGAAATGGTTCACTCAATTTCACTCGTGTTTACACTCAATACTTTCGGCTTTTGTCCACTCTAATGCTCTCGCCTCTATGCCTTTTTCCACTCGTTAATTCTCACTCAGTTCCTATAAAACTAGTCAAATCAATATCAAAAAATTTCCTTGACAATTCACAAATAGATTACCAAAGAGACAAGACTATAACAGGAACAAAGAATTTAGGCTTTTAGAATCACACCCAAAAGGAACAAAATTTGAACAAAAATTTTTGGTCTATGCAAGGAATTCAGTTTTGGATTCCTTAAACAATGAATAACAAGAATCTGAAATAAAAATTTAAGGAAGGTTTCCAGACTGACGCGACCCTAACCGAACAATTGAAACAAACAAAAAAAACTAAGAGAACAGATAAGCAAAACCTGATTAAAACCTCAGCCTGATTACCAAATGATACGAACCACGCCAAGAACTGACGCGACCCTAACCGAAGTTGGTTTCCAAGATCAACTTTCTAACCAGTTTTAGATGGAACCGCGACCCGATGCCCAACAAGAAGCACGAACCTTGGTATGTGAGGACGCCACAATCAGCTATGGAGAGACCGATTGATAAGTCTTGGTATGTGAGGACGCCACAATCAGCTATGGATGGACTGATTGATAAGTCTATGAACGCCACGGAAATTTCCGATAAGTTCGAATAGTTCGTTTAGGAACTAAAGAGAATTAAACCTCAAAATTATGTGTTATTACTTGTCTCCATTGATTGAAATTCGTTACAATTATATAGGGTTTCCTATGCGAATTTTCAGCCCCTAATTCCCATGGAAATTTCGGGAAACTCATTTAACAAAAGTCAAATCTAGACTAAATAAGGAAAGTTCCCTTAATGGCTTAAAAGCCTTACAATAATAGAAATACCAGAAACGGAAAAAAGGAAACTAGACATTAAAAGGTCAAAACTGATTCTTCTCGCCATGTGTCGCCTCAAAATGGGAAAGTAACTGAAATGGAAATTACTCAATCCCTTCTATAGCTTGAATCACGCATTTGTTAGTCTGATTTTCGCATGCAATTCCCTCAATGGGCCTCCATGCAATGGCTTGAGCCCAAGTTGCTTGAATCAGCCCAATAAGCGTTTCTTTAAACTTCTTCGCATGAGCTCTCGTAACCGGACCAATTGGAACTTGAATTGGATCTGAATAAGTCTCCCACGTGCTCTTGCTTGTGCTAACAATGTTCTCATCATAGGAGCTTGGTCTATATATGTCCATCAAGTCTTCTTTACTAGCTCATAATTTTTCCTATAACAATATGGCATGTTTTTCCTATAGATTTGTAACTTATGCGATTTATTGGATTGGCTAAAATTTGATTAATTGGATTTAATAATTCATGTTAATTTATTAGTTGAATTAATTTTATGAATTAATTCAAAATAAACATATTGAACTATTTGAATAAATTTTATTCGCATGGCATTATCTGTATATGACTGTTTAATATGATAACTTCTCTATTAAGTTATTTGAATTAAATTTGAGGCTATATGAAGGATAACCCAGTTAAATAAAGTGGTAATTATCCAATTGGTTTAAATTGGGTCAACTGGATAACTCTTGAAAGCTAAAAAACACATGACAAGGATCTACCGCGAACAGGAGGTCTACCGCCGCTACCAGGATAACGATCCATGTCTCACGTGTTTTTATGACAAGCAGTTGATCTAAACTCAAATCTTGATGCCTAATATGATAAGGACTAGTCCTAATCTGACCTCTATATAAAGAGAATAATTTTCTATTGTTTCATAGATCATTTGAGAGATTTAGATAAGAGAATTTTGCTAGGAAGACTCTAAAACTTCCATAGGGCTATTGTTCATCACCTCGAACTTTAGTTCTTGGTTTTCTCAAGTGGTTGGAAGAAGACATTGCCTATGGAAATACTGAACGATGTGTGACCACCTACATTCCAATCATAGAAAGAGAATAACAAAGAAGTCTAGATGGTTGAAGCTCTTCCAGTTAAATTCTCTCGTAGTAATTCCTGCAGTTTTTTGGTCTACTAAGAGGAACAAAAAATCTTTTATTAATTTATATATATAGCATGTCTAACTTGTTTTTTAGAAAAACGCTGCATACTCATTTTCCAACTAGAAGGAAGAGAAGGAACCCTAAAGAAACTCGCTTTTTATAGGCCAAAATCCTCAATTCTCTTTGTGCTTTTGCGATTTTTTCGTGAAAGTGTTTATTTCTTTATTTGGCATATTTCTATGTGATTTGATTGGGGTTTCACCATGAAAATTCCTTAAGTTTAGCTTGTTTGTGTAGTTTGATGTAAGAACTTGATTGTTCTTTGTGCTTTTTGAGTTATTCTTGGCTTTAGTCCACCAATACCTAACTTGAAAATCCAACATTAGTTTGTATTATGTCCAAGAAACAAATAGTAGGCGATTTAGTGCATGACAACTCTGACAAAAGAGTTTCATGGGATATGGATGATGATGATGAAATCAAGCAAGTTGTTGCTCAATCTCGAATAAAGTGGGACTCAAGTGACGAAGGCCAGGGCCTAGTCAATCTGCTGAAGAAAGGAGCAGACCAACAATTTCATTGATTCATCAAAAGAACGAGGAGAAGCCCCCTAAGATATCGCACTCATTTACATCGACTACTCAAGAGGAAACTTCATTACTAAAAGAAACCTTGAGTCAGTTTTTATTACTAGAAACTTGGCAAAAGTTCTTGTAGGATACGAAATTTTAGAAGAAGTCAAGATCTATAATCCCGACCCTAGTGAGTGAGCAGATACGCAAAACGAGAGATGGATATGTACGTGTGAGAAAAATTTTGAGCTGGGGTTATGACTTCTAGTTCATGAGTTTGTGCACGATGTGATATCTCACCATCACATGTCCATCTCTCAATTAATGCCTAATGGGATAAGAGTTGTAACACCCTCCAATCTATTAATAAATTTTCTAGAGGATGTTACCAATTGATTGTGCGTTGATGATGCAAATAAGCGTTTTCTAAATAAACATATAAGCATTTAACATTGACTTATTTCATAATGCCATTAATAGTTCTTAAAAAATTTAAACCCAACATTCAAACCAAAATAAAATTGAAGTTCTTAAGAGTTAAAGCCATAAACATTCAAACTTGAAAGGTCTTTTATTATTAATCACTATGCCACATCACCAAGTCATGCTTTGCCGCCAAATGGTCTTCATTTACTAATCATCTAAAAAACAATAAAATAATTTAGTGAGCTAAAGCTCAATAAGTAAACCATGTTGCATAAAAATAACCATTTTAATAAATACTAGGCATTTTCTTGGTATCTTTTTAAATTTTTCGTTATGAACATTAGAGAGACCTTGGTGTTATGCCTATACTTTTAGTAATCAGTAGGCCGTGGTTTTTGAACCAATATGGTAAATTTGGCGATTAATTAAATAATATAGGGTTTCCATTTTTGCTTTTCAACCTCAGGTAATCGCCATGTATTAATCTTCATTTATGTGGCTTTTCGACCTTGGTCTTTGAACCTCAGGTATTTACCACCATTCATTAGTCATATCATTCTTTCATGATGGGTACCCTAATCTGCGTGCCCCACGTCCCCTCAGCCCTTATATAAAGTCATTAGGTATTTAAAAAATTACAAGTAAAATAGGTTTGCTTACTTGAATTCTAAGGTAATATAATTTTCAACAAGTGAGAGTGTCATCCAAGTGCCGATTGTTAGAATAAAACTATGATGAAAACCATCATCACCCATGATCGTTCATGTCAAATCATCAAGAATATTAATAAGATGCGGAAGCTAACCTGAATCCATGGATTGAATGTGATTCTTGAGTCTCTTTGGTTGAGGATCTTTCAAGTCTGGTACGTAAATCCTCCCTATCAGAATGTTTTGTAATCTCTCTGTAGATGGGTAACAGAAAAATAATGTACGTACTGACTTGGGGACCACAACCCCTTTATATAATTGCTAAACCCTAGCAATTATCCTTAATTACCAATTTAGCCCATCATAAAATTAGTAATTTCCCTTTTGGTCTCTACACATAGGAGGCCCACACTTAATGATGCATTAAAAGCCCAAAACCTAAATTAATCACTTTTAATTGGGCAACCTTATTGATAGCCTTTAATTCACATTTATTTAATATATTGGCCCATAATTGGATTTTTATCCAACAATCTCCCACTTGGGCTATATATGAAACTTTATAAAGGTGAATTATACCTTATGAGCTCATGAATTTTGCTATAAAAACCTTATGCACCTCAACAATCTTGTCCATTAACCATATCAATATAAGACCAAAGTGACATTCGTTACATATGTCGTAACTAGACCCATCAATGATCACATATACCAATACAACTAATAACAAGATCAAGCATGGATGTGTAGCATGGAAATTTCATGCAATGTGATCTTAACATGCCTATTTCCAACTAGTCCACCTGAAAACTTTAGTGAGATCAAACCATACCAAAATTAGAGTGTGAATAAACTGAAAACTTTATTTCTGTAGAAAATAACCTCAAATATCCATAAACTGAAATAACTGAAAAATGTCTATATCATAAGAGCATTTAAAATTACAAACTCCCACTAAAACTAAATATCCTGAAATGATATGACACCCATACGAGCAGTGTGCTCATGAAACATTTTGGGTGGCAATCCTTTAGTAAGCGGATCCGCAATCATGGAGTTTGTGCCGATGTGCTCTATAGACAACTGTCCACTCTGAACTCTTTCTTTCACAACTAGGAACTTGATCTCTATATGCTTTGACTTCGTCGAGCTCCTGTTGTTGTTGGAATACAAAACTGCTGACTTATTGTCACAAAATATCTTGAGTGGTCTTTGAATATCGTCCACTATACGCAGCCCCGTGACAAAATTCCACAGCCATATTCCATGATTGGACGCCTCATAACATGCTATGAACTCTGCCACCATTGTAGAAGATGCTATAAGAGACTGTTTAACACTCTTCCAAGAGACAAAACCTCCAACCAGAAGGTAGACATAGCCCGATGTAGATTTCATACTATCTTGGCATCCAGCAAAATCAGAGTCAGTATACCCAATGATCTCAAGCTGTTTTGACCTCCGATACGTGAGCATGTAATCCTTTGTTCTCTGAAAATACCTCAAGACTCTTTTGGCTGCTACCTAGTGATCCTTTCCAGGATTGCTTAAGTACCTGCCCAACATCCCTGTAACGTACGCAATATCTGGACACGTACAAACCTGAGCATACATTAGACTCCCTACTACTGACGCATAAGGAATCTTCTGCATTTCCTTAACCTCAAAATCATTCTTAGGGCACTGATTGAGACTAAACTTGTCTCCCTTAGCCACAGGGGTATCACCTGGTTTACAATCCTGCATGCCATATCTCTTAAGAATCTTTTCGATATAGCCCTTTTGTGATAATCCTAAAGTACCCCGAGAGCGATCCCAGTGTATTTGTATACCCAACACAAAAGAGGCGTCACCAAGATCCTTCATCTCAAATTTCTTTGATAGAAATCTCTTGGTTTCGTGCAACAAGCCTATATCGTTGCTGGCAAGCAAAATGTCATCAACATATAAAACCAGAAAAATATACTTACTCCCACTGAACTTATGGTATATACAATCATCGACCAAATTCATCTCAAAACCGAACGAGATGATAACCTGATGAAATTTGTAATACCATTGACGAGAAGCTTTCTTGAGCCCATAGATAGATTTCTTTAATTTGCAAACCATCTTCTTTGCATCTCCTGACACAAAGTTTTCCAGTTGCACCATATAGATTGTTTCATCAATGTCACCATTAAGGAACGCAGTCTTAACATCCATCTGATAAAGCTCAAGATCAAAATGTGCCACTAATGCCATTATAATCCTAAAAGAGTCTTTCGAAGAAACCGGAGAGAAAGTCTCTTTATAATCAATGCCTTCTTTCTGTGTAAAGCCTTTAGCGACAAGATAAGCCTTATACCTCTCCACATTGCCTTTCGAATCCCTTTTGGTCTTAAATATCCATTTGCAACCAACGGGTTTCGCACCTTCAGGCAATGGGACAAGATCCCAAATGTCATTGTCTTTCATAGACTTTATCTCTTCATTCATGGCATCAATCCACTCTTGAGATCTAGAACTTTCCATGGCTTGACGGAAGTTGATTGGATCATCTTCCACCATACCAATGTCATACTCATGTTCTTGGAGAAATACAATGTAATCATCTGGCACCGCACTTCTCCTTTTTCTAGTGGATCTCCTTAATGGCATAGGTTCTTGAGGTGGTTGAGTTTATTCTTCTGGAACAATTTCTGGAATGGGAGGTTCTCCAACATTGTCTTGATTTGGGTCTGCTTCTTGAACAATGTTAGGAGTAGAAACCTGATCAATGTCAATAACAGCTGTGGGAATATCAATATATTCCTCTTCAAAGACAAAGTCCCTAACCATATCTCCCCCCGCAAACTCGACATCCTCAAAGAACTTGGCATTTCCCGTTTCAAATATCGATTTGGTCGTGGGATCATAAAACTTGTACCCCCTGGATCTTTTAGAGTATCCAATAAAATAACAACTAACCGTTCTTGAGTCCAGTTTCTTTTCATTAGGCCTATAAGGCCTTGCCTCAGCTGGACATCCCCAAACATGCAAATGCTTTAGACTAGGCTTCTTGCCCGTCCAAAGTTTGTAAGGGGTTTTGGCAGTTGCTTTAGTTGGAACCCTGTTAAGGATATACGCTGCAGTCTTAAGTGCTTCTCCCCAGAGTGATTCTGGTAAGGTAGAATGAGAAATCATACTCCTCACCATGTCCTTAAGCATTCTGTTTCATCTTTCAGCAACATCATTCATAGTGGGCGAACTCGGCATAGTGTACAGTGGGACGATACCGCTTTCCTCTAGGAACTTAGCAAACAGTCCCAGACGTTGTTCACCTGAACCGTCATATCTACCATAGTATTCACCACCACGGTCAGATCTGACGCTTTTAATCCTTTTGTTGAGTTGATTTTCAACTTCAGCCTTATAATTTTTGAACACATCCAACGACTGTGACTTTTCATGAATGAGATATATATAGCCATATCTGGAAAAATCGTCTATGAACGTTATAAAATATTGTTGACCATTCCAAGAAGCCGTAGGGAATGGCCCACAAACGTCTGTATGTATAAGTTCTAAGACGTCCAAAGTCCTGTTGGCCTCAAATCTCTTTTTATTGGTTTGTTTCCCCTTAATACAGTTAACACAAATATCAAAATCTGTAAAGTCTAAGGGGTCGAGAATTTCATCTGACACAAGTCTCTCTATTCTCCTTTTAAAGATATGACCCAATCTCCTGTGCCATAACGCAGCTGAATTCTCATTGGTTAATTTTCTCTTTATACCTCATGTACTTAATTGCAAGGATTCATTAAATGAAGCAATTGTATCAAGAAAATAAAGATTATCATATCCTGATAAAGAACCAGAACCAACTAATTTTGAATCATGAAACAAACTAAATTTTCCATTTTCAAATGAACAAGAATAACCATATTTGTCCAAAGCTGAAATAGAAATCAAATTCTGTCTAAAAGACGGTACAATAAATGTTTCATCAAGATCCAAATAAAATCCAGTCTTTAACAATAATCTAAATTTTCCTATTGCTTCAACTTCAACTTTCTTGCCATCGCCTACGTAGATGTATCTTTCACCATCATTTGGCTTTCGGCATCTCAGGCATCCCTACATAGACACACTGATGTGAGTGGTTGCACCAGAATCCATCCACCAAGTGTGTTCAGGTACTGAAGTTAAATTAACCTCAGAACAAACCAAATTAAGAAGCATACCTTTTCTAGCACGCCAAGCGTGATAATTAGTGCAATGCTTCTTTTTATGTCCTGCAGCTTCATAGAAGAAGCAACCCGTACCTTTCGGATCAACCGGTCTCTTTTGTTGCTTCTTTTAAGGTGCTGTAACTGCAGCGTCCTTATCCTTCTTCCTTTTCTTCCCTTTGTCCTTGGAAGTATTAGCCAAGTGAGCACTTTCTGTCTTTTCTTACTTCAACCTTTCCTCTTCTTGCACACAATGTAAGATGAGCTCATTAAGAGACCAAGTCTCCTTTTGGCAGTTATAGCTCACCTTAAACTGACTGAAGTGTGCAGGAAGAGATATAAGAACTAAATGCACTAGCAAGTCCTCAGAAAGGTCAAGCTTAAGTGCTCTTAATTTTGAAGCAAGATGAGACATCTCCATGATGTACTCCCTGATGTCCCCCTTACTTTTGTATCTCATTGAGATGAGGTTTGCCAAAAGTGTACTTGTTTCAGCCTTTTCATTTTTGGCAAATCTCTTCTCAATGTCCTCAAGGAACTATTTGGCTGTCTTTATCGTTTCCGATATAGTGTCCCTGAATGCTTCTGGAATGGCCTTCTTCATGATCATCATACACATGTGATTTGACTTCTTCCACTTTTCCATGTCCTTCTTTTAATCAGAGGAACTTTTATCTGTAGGAGGTGTGGGAGAAGGAACCCTTAACGCAAGGTCGAGATCCATGACTCTGAAAACTATTAGGAGGTTCTCTTGCCATGATTTGAAGTTGCTACCATTCTGCATAGGAATTGAATTGATGTTGATAGTAATATTAGAGGCAGAACTAATAGCTGAAACAGAGAACAAAATAAACAAAACCAAAACAAACTCACATAAGAATCCATAACAACAATAATAAATCCAAATAAAGGTAAACCCATCTCAAGATATTGGGCACTCCATTAATATTTAGTCTTTGGACAGAAATATTAACTTGTAAGTGATATCTTGGTGTAGTAATCAAACACTGACAATAAGAACATGTCAAACAATAAATCTTCCTTTGGGCTGATTTATTGTTTACATGTAAAACCGAATAATCATCACGTGTTTATCACCACAGGTGTACATGCAATTCTGTCAAATATTGCCTTCCTTTGGGCCGGTCAATATTCACATAAGTTACATAAACACAACCTTTTATATTTCAAAACAAATTAATTTCCACAAGAGAGGCCACTTGGTGACATGTTGCTTCAATTAATTCATCTCAAAATATATATAAAATACCAATATTTGAATTTAAAAATTGCTCCAAAAATGACCAAAATTAAAAATAAAAATAAAAATAAAAATTTTGGTCAAGGTCAACATTGACTGGGTCGGGGCTAGACCGAGTCGAGAGAACCCTACTCGGATCCTAAACCAGCCCCCCCCCCCCCCCCTCTTTTTTTTTTTTTTCGGGTCACCTAGGGGTTGAACCCCTGGGGACTTACCGGTCACGGGCCCAGCCCGTGTATTTCCCCTTAATCTAGTCACGGGCCCAGCTGAGCCCGTGTATACCTCCCTTTTAAAAAAAAAAAAAAAAACTGGTAACCCAGGGGTTAAGCCCCTGGGCTATATCTTGTCACGGGCCCCATTGTAATTCCCTCAGGTCTGGGCCAAAGTCCAGACCCGTCCAAGGATGCCCTGGGGTCATTCGACCCCTTTGGGCGAGAGTTGGTGCGCGGCCTGACGGTCGCCACTGCGTCTGCTGCGGACGTCTCCGGCCGGCACCCAGCGGCGATTGCCACAAGAAAGGGTCGTCGCCGGCAGTAACAGGGCCTGCCGCCGGTGAATTGACCCTTCCCTTTTTCTTTTCTTCTATTCTTCTCGGCAGCAATTTATCACTTCTTCATACTGAATCCAATGATTTCATTCACAAAACATATATGTATATATATGCACACGCATTCATTCGGATATATATATATATATATAACCAAAACATGAACGAAAACATATATGAATCACATATATATAACCTTCTTTTTTTTTGTTGCTTGCTATCGAATTTAACTGATTATGGATTCATTCTGAATCCATATATGTGCAGTCTCAGGAAAAAACCAAATGAATAATTCAACCAAAAAATTAAACAATTGATCTCAAAATCAACAATTTTAAAGAAACTGTAGATTGTTAGATTTGAGAATTGTTATGAGAATCACATCTATAAAAAAATTTTGATTCCCAATGATTCAACATGAAGAGGCTCTGATACCACTTGTTAGAATAAAACTGTGATGAAAACCATCATCACCCAGGATCGTTATGTCAAATCATCAAGAATATTAATAAGATGTGGAAGCTAACCTGAATCCATGGATTGAATGTGATTCTTGAGTCCCTTTGGTTGAGGATCTTCCAAGTCTGGTACGTAAATCCTCCCTATCAGAATGCTCTGTAATCTCTCTGTAGATGGGTAACAGAAAAATAATGTACGTACTGACTTGGGGACCACAACCCCTTTATATAATTGCTAAACCCTAGCAATTATCCTTAATTATCAATTTAGCCCATCATAAAATTAGTAATTTCCCTTTTGGTCTCTACACATAGGAGGCCCACACTTAATGATGCATTAAAAGCCCAAAACCTAAATTGATCACTTTTAATTGGGCAACCTTATTGATAGCCTTTAATTCACATTTATTTAATATATTGGCCCATAATTGGATTTTGATCCAACACCGATGACTCAAGTGTCTTTAATTTTATCACATCATAGAAATTTATAATCAATCTAAAATTTTAGTGGAACAATGATAACACATAGATTCATCATGTAATCTATACAGAATTTTAAAATGCTATTAAGATTTTTTATAACTTTTAAAGTTCTGATCCAAATCTGCTAGGTGTTTTAGAAAATTGAATTACATGGATCATTGGAATTTTATCTCAAGATATTTAATGCTTCATGTGCCAAAACTTTTCATGGACATAATAGACATGTAAGATATCATGTTAAAATTTTATTTAACCACAAAACGAGCAGTAGCTATTCATTTACTATTTTACAAAAATCGAAACTATTACATATAAGTACAAAATCACAACAACCTATTAAGTTTCCATAATTCATAAAAATTCATAGTTTGAACAAAATATTCTATAAACATTAGAGATGATGTAAAATATACACAAAGTCATTGCATAAGTGTTTTGGGATGTAATGAATAATACTTGTGAGTTAACAAAATCATATTCCTACAAATACTATCTTGGACAAGTTTTTTAGCATAGTAGACAATATGTAACACCTCAACCCCCCATGGAGCCAAGCTGGTGGGACCCATGATATAGTCAGGTCTTATATTTATTATTCATACATACTGTCTCTTTTGGATACCTAGTGGCCCTTAGAGATTTATTTTGCGTCCCCCAACACTTGAACACAAGAGCTTCCTCCTTATAGGGATATTTTTTGAATAGTGGTCTTTTCAGAAGACAATGGCCCTGTTTGGTTTCGTTCTCAGAATTTTTGGAAATGTTTTCGCATATTTTTCGAGGCAAAAATTTTAAAAACACTCTTAGCATAATTCCTAAAAAATTCCCATTTTCAAAACAAAAACATTTTCACATATTTTGAAAACAATACCAAATGGCCCCAATATATCTTTTAAAAAAAAAAAAAAAGGAAAAAAACCATGGTTGCGAGATCTATAGCATGTTTAGGAGGAGATCCAACTCTAGAGTTTGAACTATATACTGTAACATATAAGAATTTTACATTATAGTATACTTTTTTCTTATATTGTAATATACTTTTGTTTTAAACCGTAGCTTGTGAGAGCTTTACACTATTTAAAATTTGAACTCTAGAGTTTAGACTACTCTCCCTCCTAAACACCCTTCTAATAATAGAGATTTATGAAATGTCAAATAGGAAAGTATTTAAAAATGGAAAAATGTTAAGATCACTCTCTAAGTTCTCTTCTTACCCATGTCATTTCACTTCCCCATAAAAATGAAGCATAATTATATACCATTGTTTTATTTTTTATTACAATATTGTGACTTTTTAATTTTTATAAGATTTTATGATTCAAATTCTTGTTCAAATCATGTTACTCAACATTATTTTTTTTAAAATTTTTTGGGTGGATACCACTATAATGATACAAAACTTTTACATTAAAAAAAAAAAAGAAAAGGCTTACAATGTTTTGATAATTGTTTACAACATCTGTTTTTTTTATCACCTTTCTTTCATTTTTTTTTAATTTTTGCTCTTTTTTTCTTTATATATCCATTGAGTACCTTTTTTCTTCCTAAACCATTGAACATTTCTTAAGTTTTTCTTCATTCTTTATTTTTTTTACAATTTTTTCATTAAAAACTTGTTCTTCAATAGTGTATAAAAAAAAATTTTCTTTGCTACACTCCTTTTCTAAAAAAAAGATATAGGATATTTATATTATATATTAAAAACTTTTTCTTTCTACACTTTTCCCTTTCTTTTTTTTTTTAGTCTTATGTAGTTTTTCTTCTTTTTTTTTAGTTCAGAGAAGATGATATGTTTTCTGCCCCCCTCTCTCTTTTATGTTAATGACAATTTTATAGTAAATGATTAAAAAAAGTTGTAAAATGAAGAAGATTGAGAAAAGAAAGTGCCAACATATATCATATGTAAAGAAGATGAAGAAGCTGCAGAGGAAAAAGAAAAGCTTCTAGTGCTAAAAAATTGGACGAGTCTGTAGCGCCTCCTTATGGACGTCACATGAACTGTTAACTTTTATCGTTATCTTTTAATTATCAATAGGAAAAACCTAAACTTGTTAAGTATTATCTAATTATTAACCCAAGATTTTTAATGTAATTTTTTTCTAATTTAATTTTACTATGTGAACATATGAATTGAAATTTTAATTTACTTTTAAATAATTGGATTATTTTGAAGTAAATTTTATTAGCATTTGAGAGGATCTCACGTTCAAGTATAAATCAATACTAAATTACCTTAACCGGTTTTCCTCCTCGGTTAGCCCTATAGAATACCCAAGGTATTTAGCTAACCGACTACCTGCGGAAATAATTAGTTTAACATAATAAATATGAAATATGAAAGCAAATTATAACCCATAAATTATTACAAACCAAAGTCCAAAAAATATCTCATAATGTGAAGAATTAAATTTAAAAATAGCATTATTAATGTTTTATTTCATGTCATAACTCCATGATCCAACACCACCATCCTTGCACACACATCTGTTTGTCCATCCTCCATCTATAGCTATACCTTTACCCTTGTCTGTAACATGATTAACTTATATAAGCATTAAGCTTAGTAAGTACATTTATGTAATCTCACAAAGCATTATAAAAACTTTAATTATAGCATGAACCATTTCCTCTTTGACATAGTCATCATAGTGCATAAAGTACACTTAGTAAGAACATATCTTTCTTTTTTCCTTTTTCCATATTAAAAAAAATTTATTTTATCCTTTAGAGCCCTGAGTTGCACCATTAACATCATTATGGTGCGCCGTCACGAGAGGAGAGGGCTAGTTAAACCCAAACCAAATGTAACAAGTCTAAATTATCATTGGGTGTGCAATGCCTTAATTATGTGATACATTTATATACATATATTTTTGTGAAAATGTCATATGCATCATGAAATAACGTTGAAAACATCCATAAAAAGATGTTCTTCAAAACCATGGTAAAGGGAGTCTTTTGAATGAGAAATGCAAAAACATTAATAACATAATAAAACATAACATTTCTCAAAACTTTTTATAATTCTTAATTATGTTATAGGTGAGAATGTACTTACTTGACTTGTAGAAATTTTATTAACTTCTTGCAAGTAGATGGTTTCCTTTCTACTTTCAATGATTCAAGTGCCTCAAACGTCTTTAATATTATAACATGGTGATAAAAGAAACATTCTTGGTATAAAAGCATACTCAAAACATCACACTCAACATCATTACGATACACAATTTCAAACTTGACCAATTAAACTAACTTACACTATTATAATATTTTAGACAGGTTCAATATCTCAACCCTGCAACCAACACTCCATGATTTTTATAAATTTATACAAATTCCAATAGCTTTCAAATTTTAGCACAACGCTCGCAACATGATATATATCACCAGAATAAATTTCATGACATAGTGTTAAAAGAAACATTCTTGGTATAAAAGCATACTCAAAACATCACACTCAACATCATTACGATACGCAATTTCAAACTTGACCAATTAAACTAACTTACACTATTATCATATTTTAAACAGGGTCGAAATCTCAACCCTGCAACCAACACTCCATGATTTTTATAAATTTATACAAAATTCCAATAGCTTTCAAATTTTAGCAAAATGCTCGTAACATGATATATATCACCAGAATAAATTTCATGACATTTAGATTAATCTAAGTATCATTTTCATATTTTTCAAAACACAACTTGGTTTTTGGACGAACAATCTAGATAGCCAACATTCCATAAATTTTAAAAAATCACATGAAATTTGAAATGACTTGAAATTTTTACAACATCTTATAAACATCTATAAGAATCCCTATATTTAATTTTATCACAATTGGATTAATTTAAGTCATTATTTCACATATTACAAATCATGTCTCTGTTGTTGGAATTTGGTTCAGGCAGTGACAATAAAAGAATTTTAGAAAAATCATCAAAATTCTAATGGCTTTTATATTTTTACAGAGCATACTAAACATCTGATCTTATAGCAAAATTAATTTCATTAAGTTTGAGCTAGTATAACCATTTTTCTTACATTTTAGAAATCATTAAAGCAATCTACCACAATAAACTATAAACCGACAATCAATGATCAACGATTTTTATAAAATCACACAAAATTCTAATTGATCTAAAATTTTATTATAACATTCCTAACATCCACATCTTGTATTAGATTTATTTTCATAATGTTTGGATCACTCTAAATATTTTTCAACTACACCAACGTTTACAAAAGCATTTCAGTAAAAATACCAAAACAGTGAGTAGTATTTATTCCATGATGTATTTCTCTATTTCTAACTTATACATGAAGCTAAAAATTTGCAAGCACAAACTATGCATTTAGATGAGCATTCACAAATTTTTCTAGCATTAAACATATCCCGTAACATCTTCAAACAAATCATCATATTTAAAGGTAGTTTAAGGACAATAAGAACGACATTTAGTATAAATTCTCAAATAAATCAAAAATAGCTTATATGAATCCGAAATTTCTATGGAAGATACCGAACATATATGTAAACAATGTCCAAAAGCAATTTTCTCAAAATCTCATGTCTATTCTTCCCGAAAAGGTCCCAAAATATAGGTTTTCAATTAAAACAGGATTAAAAATTATATTCATTAAAATTTTGTTTCTTAAACAAAATCAAACATTAAATCACATAAAATTATTCCCACAAATACCATAATATCATAGTAAAAATTTAGTATAAAATAGATAGAAATCCAACCTCAAAACATGGTCGAAAACTCCGTTCCAACTTCATCGATGGTTTTGACGAAACACACTGTAACTCATTCGTTGAACTTTTGGTTTTGGAGAAATGCTTTGTTTTCTATTTGGGAAGCGTTTGTGAGTGTTGAGGGTGGAGGTTTGAGGCTTCAAACTTATTTGTTATGGTATGTGGGTGTATGTTCGTGTATGTGACTTGTGTGTGTATGGTTCATGGAGTGAAGAAAATGATGGAGGAAGTGAGAGGGAGTGAGATGAAGAGAGATGGTCGAGAGAAAGAGGGATAGGGGTGTGTGTTTGAGATGAACAATCAAAACTTCAAAGGCAAATTGGCATTATGTTTGAAGTAGTGTGTGCCTCAGTGAGAAAGGGAATGAAGGAGATTATGATCTTCCATGTGGTCTAAGAGAGAGAGAGAGAGTAAAGAATGATTGAAGACCATGAAATATGGTCTCCCGTATGCATTGAGAGAGAGAGGGTGTGAGTGGGGAATGATTGAAAACCATGAAATATGGTCTTTCTTGTGGTCTTGTTGTCTAAAAATATAAGATATAGGATGGGGATGTTGTATGAGAGCTAAGGTATGATAGGGACATATAAAATATGGCAAAGGATATTATAATGTTGCTAAGATTAGGCAGACAACTAAGTATAGACCAGGTCATGTGATAAAAAGGTGGTAGAAAAAAAAATAAACCTTTTGGGCAAGAAGATAATGTGAAAGTATGGCCACTTTTTGTTTTTCAAAACTAAAAATTACTAAATAAATTATCATATCCAAACAAATAAAAATCCAAGTAAATCACCAAAATATAAAATTTTCAAGCAAAAAATCACAATAATCATATATTTGGCACTTTATATCATTGGAATCTTCCAAGTCCATCCACTGCAAAATAAGTCGTTAGTTCATAATAAATTTCATAATCATAAATGTCATACTAGAATTATCACACAAAATGTGCTTCCAAGTAATAATTGCATTCATATTGTAGCATGAAATCATTAAACGTTACATATCGTCAGTTAACGAAACCAATGGGTTTTACAATACTCTCTGAAGTGTGTGACTTATTTTTACTTAAAAAAAGAAAAAAAGCTTAAAAAAAGAGAAAGAAAGAGTTGGCGATGGAATAAAAAGTAAAATTAAAAAAATGACACTCATAATAAATGATATATAGAAAGATGTTATAAAACAAAACAAAATATAACAAAAGACTAAAGAGAACAAGAGAGACAACATAAGAGACAAAATATCTTTTTATTCTTTCACTTTTAAGGGATGAAAATACAAGCTTAGCACAACCTCTATTTATAGCCCAAGAATCATAACTAGAGGTAATAGTAATTGACATAACTTACATTGGTTATATATACAATTAAGAAAAGCATAATGCACAACATTAAGAGGGATTCAATGGTGAGATAATAAGGTTTAAGTATGAATTGTAAATTTTCAATAAAACCTTTGCATGTAACTCATGGAATACCAAGAAGAGGCATCCACATACACACTTAATTCACAACACCCCCCCTTGGATGTCCAACATATAAAGAATATGGCTCATTAAAAACCTTACTAAGAAAAAACCCAATGGGAAAAAAAATATATTAGTGGAGGAAAAAAAGAGTACATAATTCTTGTATACTTTGCGTTTAAAACTGCCTTATTAAAAACTTTGTCAGGAAAACCTAATGGGACAAAACCTAGGCTAAGAAAAAAAGAGTACAGTATACAATGTCTCCCCTTCATGTCAACATCTCGTCTTCAAAGATCACTGAGTCGACGCATACCAATTTTATGTACCAACTTCTCAAATGTTGTCACAAAAAATGCCTTCATAAATAAATCTACCAACTTCTCACGGAATACCAATTTTATGTACCAACTTCAAAGATCACGGAACGAATTTAATATACGTCAATCTCTCCTTTATTTTGAAGCTCATGCATAAAAAAGAATTTTGGTGAAATGTGCTTTGTTCTATCTCCTTTTATGTAACCTCCTTTGAGTTGGGTAATGCAAGCTGTATTATCTTTATATAATACCGCTGGACTTTCTTTATTAAATTAAAGATTATATGTTTCTCGTATATGTTGCACCAAGAATCTTAACCATACACATTCTCAACTTGCCTTGTGAATTGTCAATATTTTAGCATGATTTGAAGATGTCGTGGTTAGGGTTTGCTTTATTGAGTGCCAAAATATAGCTATACCACCATATGTAAACAAATAACCTATTTGTAGTCGTGCTTTATATGGATCAGATAAATATCCTACATCCACATATCCAATCAATTTCGAATTTGAATCTTGTGCATAATACAAACCCATATCTGTTGTATCACGTAGATAAACGAAGTATTTATTTTCCACCATTCCAATGTCTTCGAGTTAGTGAAGAATTATATCTTGCTACTAAGCTAACAGAGAATACTATGTTAGGTCTTGTGCAGTTAGCAAGACACATTAGTGCACCAATAGCACTAAGATATGGTACTTCTAGACCAAGAATTTCTTCATTCTCATTTTGAAGACAAAAAGGATCCTTTTTCATATCAAGGGATTGTACAACCATGGAAGAACTCATTGGATGGGATTTTTCCATATTGAAACACTTTAATACCTTTTCAATATATGTTGACTGATGAACAAAAATCCCTCTAGATAAATGCTCGATCTAAAAGTTGAGACAAAATTTTGTTTTTGCTAAATCCTTCATTTCAAATTCATTTTTCAAATATGTTATCATATCTACAAGCTCTTTAGGAGTCCCAATAATATTTAAATCATCAACATAAACTATAATAATAATAAATCTAGACTTTGATCTTTTAATAAAAACACTTGGGCAAATTGGATTGTTAATATATCCTTTTTCAAAAGATATCCATTGAATGATTATACCACATGCGTCTGGATTGCTTTAATCCATACAAAGATCATTGTAATTTAATCGAATACATTTCCCATGGTTTTGAATTGCATGCTTTATGCATTTTTAGCCCTTTAGGGACTTTTATGTAAATGTTACTATCGAGTTATCCATATAGATAAGCCGTTATAACATTCATTAGACATATGTGAAGTCCTTCTGAAATTACCAAACTACCTACAGGTTTTACACCTTTAGGTGTTTGGACAACAGGCCCAAAAACTTGACTTTTTCAAGTGAATTTAATTGTACCTAAATTGTTTTTTCTATTTTGGCCAATCATTTCTATGTCGATATTCTTCAATGGACTTTAATTCAAGATCCTTATTTTCTTCTATAATATCAAGAGCTATTGGATATGCAAATATGTTGTCGACAATTTCATTTCGGTTCCATCTCTTTCCTGAAGTGACATAAGTTATTGAGATCTATTCATTAGCATCATTTTTAGGTACCTGAACCTCTTCTAGGGTTATTTCTTCAGCTATGTCAATTGTTTTGTATTAGGCTCTTAATGAAAATTAATAACATTGGAAATGCTAACTTGCTTATTATTTTGCTCTTTTTCTTTCTTGGATCTTTATCCTTGGAACCTATGGATCTACCATGCTTTTGGCGTGCCTTAGACTCATTTGCTAACATATTAATATTTTCTTTGATAGGAACATCAATTTGAATAGCAACATTTTCAATTAGTATATATGATTTTGTCACTTTCTTAACATCAATAAATGCATATGGTAACTAATTTGCAACCTTTAGCAAATGGATAATTTTTGAACTTCTAATTCACAATGATTTGTATGAGGATCAAAATGAGATAACGATGATACGTTCAATAAAATTTCTTGTTTTTCCAATTGGTGTTTATCTCCCCCTAATGTTGAGAAAGCTGTCTCATCAAATTGACAGTCAGCAAACCGTGCCATAAAAAGATCACTCATCAAAGGTTTGAGATATTTAATTATTGTTAGAGATTCAAATCCAACATAAATTCCCAATCTCCTTTGAGGATCCATCTTAGCACACTGTGATGGAGCTATTGGGAGATATACTGCACAACCAAAATATCTTAGATGAGAAAGATCTATCACTTTACTAGAAAGAAGCTATTATAGGGAGTATTTATGATATGCAGTTGGTCTTATGTGAATAAGTGCTGCAGCATGTAATATGGCATTTCCCCAAGCAGAGCTAGGCAATTTTGTTCTAGATAAGTTGGGCCTAGCAATTAATTTTAGCCTTTTAATAAAAGATTCTACTATGTGAGCAACAGGATGCTCAACAATAATCTTAATTGACATGCAATAATCATTAAAGACTTAGGATGTAAATTATCCTGCATTATTCAAACGAATGTTCTTGATTGTATAATCTAGACATTGCACCCGTAATCAGATTATTTAAGCGAGCAATCTCGCAAATGCAATATTGTGAGTAGATATCAAACAAATATATGACCAATGTGTTGATGCATCTATTAGTACTATAAAATACTAAAATGGTCCACGTGATGAAATAATACGCCTACATATATCTCCTTGAATTCATTCTAAAAATATAAGAGATTCAATTGTGACTTTTATTGGGAATGGCCTTATAATCAGTTTTCCTTGAGGACAAGCAACAAGTGAAAAATTTTTGGACCAAAGAACCTTTTGGTTCTTTAAAGGATGTCTATTTTAATTTTTTTTTATAATCCTTATCATCATTATCATACCCATATGACCTAAATGGTCATGCCAAACAATAAAATTCCTTAAATCTTTGGATTCTTTGTTCATCACGACATAGGATTCAATTGGATTTATAAATGTATAATACAATTCGAAAGAGTATGCAGGTAGCTTTTTCGATATTTGTTTCTTTCCCAAGACATTAGACGTAATATAAAGATATTCAATGTCTTTCTCATTTGTTGTCTCAATATGATAACTATTATGACACATATCTTTAAAACTTAGTAGATTTCTTTTTGATCTACTAGAATACATAGCATCATTAATTATAAACTTTGTGCCACCAAGTAATAATATATTAGCACTTTCGAAGCCTTCAATAAGGTTTGCAACACTAGATATTGTATTAACATTAGCCTCAGCTAATACGAGATTGGGAAAAAAAATTATCTTTGAGAATAGTTGTGTTGTTTCACTAACTACTAGACAAAAGGCTGCAACATTAACTTTAATACCAGTGGAATGATTTTTAAAATCCATGTCTCTTCATGAAAAATAAAACAAAAAGATAAGAAAATAATATACTAAATACAACTCTTTTTATATAAGGAAAACATATGGAGATTACAAAACATAATAAAAGCACACTGAAATTACAAACACACTAAAAAAAAAACACACTAAAACACATAAAAATTATGGATTACATCAGAAATAAAAACAAACTAAAACTAACACACTAGGAATAGATTGGTATGAGAACATATTTTCAATTCATATTGATGCTTTCCTCGCAAATTAAATTCTCAAATTTTCCATCATGATTCTCAAAGAACTCTACAACGTCCAAGTTGTAAAATCTGTAGGATTATGGTGTTCAGCAAAGTTTGTCTCTACAACTTTTTCTTTCTCTTTCAAGGAAGCTTGGTAAAGATCAATAGAGTGTTTAGATGTGCAACATGTATGTCTCCAATGTCCTTTCATGCCACATCTATGGCAAGTATCTTCATTGTTCTTGGGAGCTTTATTTTGAAAACCATTTTCTTCTTGTTTTTCCTCATTGTTCTCCCATTTCTGATGGTGAGATGTAACTTTCTTGAAATTTAAGGAGTTTTGGTTATAATAATCATGACTACGACCATGACCATGACTGCAAATGTGACCACAACCATGTCCATGACCACCTCTACCATGCCGACCATGCCCAATATCTTCTGTTGGAATCAAAAGTGGAAAGGACTCACGAAAACTTGAAGATCACAAGAATTTATTTTTCTTAGTCTTTATGTAAGTGAGCAATTGTCTTAAATTGTATAGTTCATGCAAAGCTAAAATCATACACACACTTCCATTTCATAAACATTTTACAAATTGCATAAATGTTTTTTAAACTTGTGAAAATGTTTTTATACTTAAATGTTTTTAATCTAAAATTGTTTTTACATTTAAACTTTGTATCTAAAATGCAAACTTAAAATTTCACATAAAGTGTACACAATTCAAATTAACTCAACTTTACAAAAACTACATCTTAAAACAAAGTTTTGGGAGGCCCTGTCTAGCAGGACCGGCCTGTTGGTTACACAAGACAAAAAGCACTTTTTCCAATACTCTGACGGCCTACCGGTTTTGGAAACCGATCTGTCGTCTTCCCCAACCAATCGTTAGTTGCCCTACCTTAGCCTACCAATCGTGCATTATAGAGGCATGCTTTTCATGCTGTCTAACGGCCTCCCAGTCCTTTGTATCGACTTGCCAGCTCTACCCATCGACCTGCTAATGGCCTTGTTTTGACCTTCCAGTCTTTTGACTATTGGAGCTACTTTGGCCTGATTTCAAATTTTAGCCTACTAATTTCTATCTCCAGCCTACCAATAAGTCTATAACGGCTAGTTATTTGGCCATTAGAAGTGTATCTCTAACGGCTATATTGAGCAAAAATTGATATTTTAAGGGTTCTTTGAGCTCAAGGAGGCTATATATACCCCTTCATTCAATGTATTCATCACTAAGCATTAATTGCAATCTTTCTTACATTGTTTCAATCATAAGCATCCATTTCTTACACTCTTAAGCTTACATATTGTATATTCTTTCTTGAGAGTTGTTCATACCCTCCAAGTAAGCTTTATCATGTACTCATCATTTCTAGAGAGTTTATTTTGTAAGCCAACTATTTCATACTTACCCTTTGAGTGTTAGGTTTCCAAGCCTTATAAATTGGGATTATTGGTTTGTCAATCTACGTAGAAAATTGACGATTGTAAGAGGTTGTGATGAGCCTCGGGTAGACCTAGTCACCGTTATTGTATAAGGAGTGATCATGCTAAAAAAACTGTCGCCATAATGCAAGAGGTCGAATGAAAAATTGCTCAACGACAGTGGACATGGCATATTGCCGAACCATTATAAACAACGTTTGTATTCCTCTTTCCTTTAACGCATTTATAGTTGCATATGTCATTTGTCATTATAATTTGTGTGCTTATAGTTTGAGTAAATTTATCTAGAATTTTCTAATAATTGTAAAAAGTTTTAAAACCCCCCTTGGGTAGTCATTCTTGAGCTAACATCTTCAATATATGCCGCATTCATTTTAGGGAATGTTGTCGATCTAATTGGGCGAGATTGCTGATTTTTCATTAGTAGTTCATTATTTTGTTCGCAATAAGAAGACAAAATCAGCAGTTCATTATTTTGTTCGACAACAAGAAGACATGATATTGATTCAGAATATTTCTTAACATGGCAACAAGAAGACCTGATATTGATTCGGAATATTTCTTAAAGTCTCGCTCTCGATATTGCTATTACAAAAGCACATTAAAGGTATGAAAAATAGAGTATATTTTTTTGTAACATGTCTTCATCAGTAACACTTTCTCTGCATAATTTTAATTGAGAATTAATTTTAAACATTATGGAATTATACTCGCTTATAGTTTTAAATCTTGCAATAGCAAGTGCATCCAATAATAACGAGTTTTAGGAAGTATTACAGTCTTTTAGTGGCCATACCTTTCCTTTAAATTATTCCAAAGAACATATAGATCTTTTACCCTCAAATGTTTAGTTTTCAATCCTTCATAGAGATGATGAAAATATCATTGTCTTTTCATAATCCAATGAGGATGGGTAATTTTCTTCTTTTATTGTATTTCCAAGATTCAAAGCATCAAGAGTCTATGCCAAATAATTTTTGCTAGAAATATCAAGAGAAATGAACTCAAGTTTTGTAAGATTCAAGATTGTGCAAACTAGTATATGATAAAATATAGTAAGTAAGAATTACAATAATCTATTCTTAATTAATTAACAACAGAATAAAAATTTACAACATGGGAATACCAAATATTATACATGTGCATAGAAAATAAAAAATATTATAATAATAAAAATTTCATATTGAAAATCATGTCATTAAAACTAATTGAAAAAAAAGGCTATAGCATATTAATAATTAAAGAAAAGCATTAACATAAAAAGGAATTAATAATATGACAATAAATTAATTATAAAAGAGATAGATTATACAACTAATAACTTGAAAGCAAACATAATACATCAAATAGTTAGCACTACGCATACATATCATATCAACAATGTGATAGATGGTGAAATTGTCAAAATTAATTTCTCATAAAGCAAAAAAAATAAATAAGGAGCATGCAATTGATATAAAGCTACCTTTAATTCTCGTTAAAGTAGATAAAGTAGACATGCCTTTAGAATTATAAAGGAGAATTAAAATCATGGTTGTATTACAAAAGCATCAATGAAGATATATGCACAATATAGCTTTCAAAATGAGAAGTGATCGAACCACAGAGCAATCAACACTTGTAAAAACTCATAGATTAAGGACTCGTACTAATAACATGTCATAAAACAAAGCAAAATATAACAAAAGACTAAAGAAAACAGTAGAGAAAACACAAGAGACAAAGTATCCTTTTATTCTTTTACTTGTAAGGGATGAAAAATACAAGCTTAACACAACCTCTATTTATAGGCCAAGAATCATAACTAGAGATAAGGATTACATATACAATTAAGAGAGACATAATGCATAATATAAAGAGGGATTCAATGATAAGATAACAAGGTCTAAATATGAATTATCAATTTGTAATAAAATTTTTGTATGTAACACATGGAATACTAAGAGTTGACATTCACGCACACACTTGATTCACAACAAAGGATAAATTTCAGATTCATTTTTCATGGAGATATGAGAAGATAGGTGACAAAACAATAACTTAGAGAATGATAAAAAGAGTGACAAAAAAAATAACCCTTGCATTTCTCTTAAAAATAAAGCGTCACCTAAAACCGCCAAAAATTTAAGATCAAATAATACGACATATATTCCTCTATGTTCTATAACATGAATTATCTCCAACAAGAACGGAACATGAAGACCCTTGACGAAGCCGATGAAACAAAGCACGACGGCTGGCTAGATCTTTAATCTTGCAGCATCATCGGTGTAGAACTTTAGCATCATTCCATAACCAGATCTGCCAATAACCAGATCCGCCGCCAAGCATGGCAAAACTTGCTCAAGCAGCGACAATGACTCCAGTGAGTCAACCATGCACAGATCTACGTTTGTGACAGTGGGGGCACATGCCCCTACTAGGGAAAAAATTTATAATAAGTATATTGGATTTTTAATTGGTGCACCCACTTATATCTTGACAATGCCCCCATTCATCCTTTTCCCTAAACTTCCGTATCATTTCCTTTTTAAAATCGTTAATGCCACCTCCAAAACTATTTTTTTTTTTTTTTTTCACATTCCAATGCTTTTTCGTCAAATCTCGCAGGAAAGATGTTGTATTATTTATTTTTTTTCTAAAGTATAAAAGAAAAAAAAATGTCACTTCAAAAAAAATAAATAAACGTCACTTCAAAAAAAACATTTACAAGTACTAAAAAAAGGTTTATTTTTTAAATTAAAAATTAAAATAAAAAATTCAATAATAACATCTCCAGCGACTTCACTAAAAAAAAAAAAATCATCTCCAGTAACAGATATCTCAACTTTAACCATTCAAAAAAGGAGAAAAAACGTCAAGATCATCTCCACTTTCTTCTTTTGTTATTTGTGTAATAACACTCCCTCCGCATGTCATCTCCTTTCCAAAAACTACTCCTCCCGTATAACATTCCCTTGATTAAAACAATCAAAAAATTAAAAAAGAAAAAAGAAAAACAATGTTAATTCAAGATAAATACCATCTTTACTTTTTGTTACTTTTTTTAATAACATTCTTTCCATATATCTGATTCATTCACTCATTATATGCTTTATATAGTCATGATTGCACTCAAAATTATTTCTCATATTCCTTTCCGATTTACAAAAATGCGGTATTCATCTCTATTCTGTTTTAAATCCCATCTTTTTTTCCCACTTTACTTAAAAAAAATTCCATTATTTTTTTTAATTAAGAGTGTGACCATCCCTCAAAATAACTTTATATAGCAACAACCATTTTAAGGTATGTAGGTTTATACTTATTACTTAAGTATCATAAGATTCTCTTATTAGAAGATTAAGTATTATATTTCTAGTTTTTTCTTTTCTTTTTCTTCAGATTTATGATATTATATAGGATATGAACAATAATTATTACATTTGTATTAATTGAGAAAGACTTTTTTAATGATATTGACAAGCTGGTACAATTGTAATACCTAATTAAAGGTTTATTATGGAGCACATTATACGAAGTTTACCTTTTTTCTTCCTAATTTAGGTATATAATGTTTATGTCTTTTTGTGCCCCATTGAAACTAAAGTCTGAATTCCTCCCTGGGGTTGGACGGCATCGCATTCCAAAACTTGCTGCAGCAAATCCATAGGAAGCCAACACACCCAACCGAAAAGGTAGAAGACGACGTTGTTTGTAACTAAGATGAAGGTAACACCCTTGAATTTTAAAGTAAAGTTAGTTATGTTAAATTTAATTATTAAGTGTGCTAGTGTAATTTTTTATGTTAATTTTTAGTTATTTAAAATTTTGTTGCATTTGTCATATTTAAAATTTGATTTTTAGTTTTTAAAATACCAAATGATATTTTTATACCACATTTTTCTCGTATTTACTAAAACGCCCTTATGGATTTTCTTTTTTATTTTACCCTTCCTTTTTCTTTCTTTCACGCTCTCTCTCTTTTTCTCTCTCTCTTTCTCTCTTCACCCGATGCTCTCTCTCTTTCTTCCTCTCAAAAATTTTGATTTTAAGCTTCATTCTCATGGATTTGAGTAAGGATTGAAGTTCAATCATCAAGTTTTTCAACCAAAAACACCATTAAAGGTTAGCTTTCTCTTTTTCCTAAAATTTCAAAGTTTAAAGTTTCAATTTTTTAAATTTTCTTTTATTGTTGAATCTGAACTTTATTGAGCTTAGTTAACGTTTAATCTAAGTTTATAGGACTTGTTTTACTATGAATCTAAGCTTTATTTGAACAAAAATTAGTTTAATCAAATTTTGACATTTTTCTTTGATTTTCAAATCCATTGTGAAATTGAGTTTAAATTTGAGGAACATGGTTTAAACCTGTTCTACTATGATTTTCTATACTTTCTATGTGATTTTCATGATCTAGGAATTGAAAAACATGTTTTAAAATTTGATTTTGAGTTTGGGGACGTTGAAACGTGAAGTCTCAGGTCCCTAGATTTTGCCAATTTGGTAGGTCAAACTTGATCTTCGGCATGCCGGATTCAAGAGTTCGGCAAACCGGATTCATTTGATCAGTAGGCCGAACCTAGAAAAGTTCGGCAGGCCGGACCAGGGTGTTCGATAAGCCGACTGTGGATTTCAAACATTATGTTTTTACTTCAGTTTTCAATGTTTAATAATTCCAAAATGTTTCAAAAAGGGTTATGATTATTTTGAGTCAAAAAGGCACACCGATAATTAAACTGACATAATGATATTTGTTCAATGTGATTTTAAATTTTAAATACAGTTTTTAAGGTTTTGAACGTATATGGAGCATACGTTGGATTCTATTTGGAGCTTACATTATTGGAATTTGAAATGAAGTAGGATATTTTCACCCCTTCCTTTGGTAGCCCTTTTAAATTGTTTTGACCAAAGTTTATTTCTTAAATATTTCCTTTAAGAATGATTTCTGTGTTTGATTTTGAAGAATTGTATTTGATATTCCTTTCGGATTTCCAAAACTCATACGGTGATGTTTTATCAAGTTGCTTTCAAATAAGTTTTTTTATTGATTTATTAAAACTTTGAGATTTATATTAATTAGAACGAATTGTGAATAATTCTTTGTTCTTGATCACTATATTTAAAACATAGCTTGTTTTTAAATAATTATCCTACTAAACCTTCCGCTCATGTTTTCCTATTTTTAAAAATCCCCCTTCCAGGTTTAGAGAGGAAGGATGGACCTAGGATCGAAACCTGGCTCTTTGAATTGAAATGGTATTTTCTTTAGAACCATGGTATGATGCGTGTGTTATACAACTTGTTCTGGTGTTGATGTCATTTTTGTCTCTATTAATTGTATATTTTTAATTTATCTTAGAGACAATGATTTTCAGTATTTTGTATTATTATCTTTGATATTGTATTTTATTTACCAGCCCACCTTTGTGGTAAACATACACATGATGATGAATGAGAATAAGATCTCGGCCCCACTTTCATGACATTCACGTGACGGTGATCGCCAATGATATTTATTTATTTTTCACATGTATTTATTTATTTTTTCTTTAATTATTTCGTTTATTTTATCTTATTTACCTAAAACTTCTATACCTCCTTTTCGGGGCATCACAATGAACCTCTGGCCAGTATTGCAGAGCAAAAATACGAAGTGTTTGTGGAGGTGCGGTGATAGGAGTAAAGCCCGACAACTACAACAAAAAAGCTTAAAAACAAAAACCCAAAAAAAAAATTATAATTAGGCAACTAGCTATTGCAAGTTGATTGGCTAGTCTTTTTTTTTTTTTTTTTCAATTCACTTGGCCATTTTGTTAGATCTCAACCATGGTTTTTTCTTTCCTTTTTTTTTTTTTCAAAAAAAGATAGTCTAATAAGATGGCTAATACCCTGAGAGATAGTCGTGTGCAAATCATGTACAAAAACTATCCAAAATTTAACCAATTTATCTAAAGGACGATTGATGCCATACATTTTTAAATTGCAAAATTTTTTAGTTCAAGGACTAATTTTCCAAACATGTAAAGTTTAAGAGGGTCTCATTCGAAAAAGCTTTCACAAGTTGTGTCAATTACTAAAAAAATTTTTACAAGTAAATATTGAAGTTTGTTACCCCCGGAAACTTCAATACTTACTCCAACCGTACAAATTAAGTTGTCCAGACTGCGTATGAGCGATTTTGTTTGATTTGGTTTTTGTCAAAAATTTTAAAGCTCCCAAAAAAGAAAATTATTTTGATTTGATCAGTTGTATTTAAAAAAAAAAAAAAACTACCCAAACCGCTCGCTAATCCTAGTAATCAAGGTTCATAAAACCGACAACCATTGTTAACAAACACGATGAAATTTGTGGGGATTGAAATTCCAAACGCAAAAAGTAGGTATTGATACTCATCAAAGCCGCTTGTACACGGACAAAAATGAGAAAAAATTACACGATATGCCATCTTTTTAACCAATATACCCCCTGTTTGGCAATGTGGTGGGAACCACGGTTCCCACCACAAACTCAGTTATAAACAGTGTAAAGCTCTCATGTGCTACAGTAACAATTTAAAAAATTGCTACAGTGTAAAGCTTTCACATGCTACAGTAAAAGTGGTTCCCACCACCGGTTCCCACCACCTTCCAAACACCCCCATAATTTCTTATGACACAAATTATAAAACTTTAAAAGGTAAATGCAACAAAGTTTAATTGGAAGAAAAAATGTTGGGAGTGCGATAGAATTCTCCACCGGTGGAGAATACTCATTTTTACATCAAAATTTTGATCCAATGGTTACAATGAAGTGATTTTAAAAGTTATAAAATAGTATTAATTGTACCCTATTTTAGTTTTTTCTTCTTTTTTTTTTTCTATAGATCTGGAAAAGCTCCCCTTTCCTTCTCCATCTACGTTCTACCACGACCACCACTTGCGTCGTAACATTCGTCGACGTTTGCACCGCCAACAGTGCAACGAACATCGTGCCCTTGTAAATCAGTCGTCGGTGTGGATCTCGCGGCTCAACACCATGGCCGAAACAAACCATCGACGATTGACGATGGTAGACGAGCTCACCTGCACCATCTCATGCCTCCTCTCCATCGAGGGAGGTTCGATTGGTGCTTTAGGCTCGTGAAGATGCTGCAAATCTGGGCTCAATGATGGAAGGAGCAAATTTGGGGAATAAGAGATTTAGATTTAATGTGTGAAATTATGAGTGGCAAATTGGGGATCTACAAATTTTGCAAATCTGGGTTTGGATTTGATGAGGAGAGAAAGAGCTTTTTCTTCTTCGTCCTCTCCTTGCAATATTGATCGTTCATTTTATTTCTTCATTTTTGTTTTTGGGTTTCTCTTAAATCGAAAACGGGACTAATTTTTCGAGTCCATTCGTTATGTTTTCTGTTGAAGGTGTTTTTATTAAAAACAAAAAAACTGGGTTTTTTTTTTTTTTTTTCTAGTTTCTAATGAAACAGAGGTGAGAATTGGCATATGCTTTTCCAATATGAAGCACATGTTCTTTTGTTCTAGACAAGAATTCAAAAGATTCAAAGAGTTTATGCTATGAGAGTTTTTTTTTCTTTTTCATTTTCGGTACCAAAACCGCATTTGTTAATGATGGTTGCCGAAGCTTCGACACTGGTAAAGTGACCGAGATATTTGTTTTACAATGATTTTGATCTATACCCATCTGGACTATTTTTAACAGGTTGTTGAAGATGTCCTCATCAAGGTGTTCGACCTCAAACGCGAAGATGCGTTGCAACTTGCGTAATTTAAGATAGACTTACGGAATACATCACCGTTGTGCCAAGCCTGGTTATAGAGCTTCATTGTTGTATAATTAAAGATAATGAAAGGTTATGCTGCATCTATGCTATAGATAGAAAATGCTCCGACACTGGGTTTAATATTCTTCCAAAAGATGTGGTTAATTTTGGGGATTATCTTGATTTTTTAAAAAATATAATGTGTTTTTAAATTTTTTTATTATTTTAGGATATTATTGAGTGTGAACAAGACTATTTAAAACCTTGTTGAGATTAAATTCTTGCCTTCGGATCATTCTTGACCTCGTTCTCTACTATAGACTTCCTTGTTTTAATTTTTCTCATTTGGTTGCCTTTTTTACTATTTTTTTCGCTCCCTTTCTCTCTCCTCTAAAACTCTATTTCTCTCTTTCTCTAATTCTTTATCTTTCTCTCCTCGCACTTTCTCTCTTCCTTCTTCATTCTATCTTGACATTACCGCCCGTGTCGTCATCGGACTTTATCGTCGCCCTGCAGATGATCGAATCACAATGGAGCTTCACAATGACAGAGGAAACTCGAGGCCAAGATCCATGGCAAAGTAGCGAGAGAGGAGATTTGGCAAAGGAGATAGACGTCGCAGGGTTCAACGTCTGATGCTCTTCTTTGGCGTCATAAGAAAGATCAAGCTCCAATGGCAGATCTGCAAGTTTTGGTATTGAGGATATGAGATTGGAGCTTCAGAACAACTAAGAAAACTTAAGGTCGAGATCCATGGCGGAGCTATGATAGAGGAGATTTGGTGATGGACATCGATGACATGAGGTTTGGCATGTTCTTTAAAGATTTGCAAGTTTTCTCCGATCGAGATCCATGGCGAAGTGTTGCAATGTGGAGCCAAATCAACCGAGCAAAGGAGAAAGAAGAGGAAAAAAGAGGGGGCAGTGGGCTAGTGTTGCGGCGCCCGAACCAACGCTACGACGCCCAAACAAGGGCCGCGGCTCCCACACCAGTGCCGCAACGCCCAAACGAGGGCTGCGGCGCCCGTCCGAGAAGCAAACCAGCGCCGCGGCGCCCAAAATGAGGGCCGCGATGCCCGGAGTCTAGTTTGTTGCAAAATTTTAAGTTAGAGTCGAACTCAAACGCCCTAAAAACATAAAACTACTAGGGTTTTTCATTGGTTGCTATTTTTCTCTTCTTTGGTGTATAACTAGATATAAGGTGGCTAAGGTTGTGTGTGTGTGACATTGTGAGTGGCATTATTTTGTGTGACGCATAATTCTTGAGAGCTCCACCCTTGAAAGAGAAAAATTCCCACAAGGTGCTAGATAGAAGAGACTTTTGATAAGCACAATTTGAGAGTGTGTGAGAAACTTCTCTTGTAATCTGTAATCTCCTTCATCGTAGTGGAATCTGCAAGCAGCAGAAACAGGACGTAGTCTCAATTTTGGACGAACCTGTATAAAATTTGGTGTCTCTCTTTTCTTCTCTTCTTAAATTTATTTTCTGCAATTATTCGTTCTTGCAATCCTTAGAATTAGGAGTCGCCTAATTCCCCAACAAATGGTATCAGAGCGGAGGTTTTGATCAAGAATGATGACAGGAGAAGAAGGTTCGGTAGCCGGTATCATCAAATTTGATGGTTCGGATTTTTCCTATTGGAGGATGCAAGTTAAAGACTACCCTATAGCAAGAAACTACACTTGCCCTTGGGTAATAAGCTTGAAGGCATGAAGGATGAGGAGTGGAATCTCCTTGATAGACAGGTGCTGGGTGTGATCCGTTTGACCATGTTAAAGAATGTTGCCCATAACGTTGCAAAGGAGAATACTACAGCAGGGATGATAAAGGCTCTGTTAGAGATGTATGAGAAGCCCTCAGTCAACAACAAGGTACATCTCATGAAGAAGCTCTTTAATCTAAAGATGCCTAAAGGTGCCTCAATTGTAGAGCATCTGAACAATTTCAACACCGTCCTGAACCAATTGGTCTCGACAGAGATTAAATTCGATGATGAGATCAATGCCCTAATCCTCTTGGCCTCGTTACCGAATAGTTGGGAACCCATAAGGGTGGCCATTACATATTCAATTGGGAATTCAAAACTGAAGTTTGTTAACGTCAAAAACTCTATTCTGGCGGAAGAAGTTCGCAGGAAGGACTCAGGTGAAGCCTCATCGTCGAACTCGGCCTTTAATGTTGATAATAGGGGCAGGAAACTTGAAAGGCATTCCAACAGAGACAATGGCAAGAGAGGCAAGTCGAGGAATGGGAGAAGCAAGTCAAGGAACAGTAGGACCATGGAGTGTTGGAATTGTGGGAAGACTGGCCACTTAAAGAAGAACTACAGGGCTCCAAGCAAGAACGAAGACAATAATAATGACGCAGCTAACGCAGCCACTGAAGAGCAACAGGATGCCTTAATCTTGTCAGTTGACAATTCTTTTGATTCGTGGGTAATAGATTTAGGTGCATCATTCCACACCACTGCACACCGTCATGTCCTAGAGAATTATGTTGCCAGAAATCATGGTAAGGTTTATCTTGCTGATGGAGAACCTTTGGATATTGTTGGTATTAGAGATGTTAGTTTAAAAATGCCTAATGGGTCTGTGTGGAAGATTCATAAGGTGAGACATGTTCCCAAACTAATGCGCAACTTGATTTCGGTGGAACAACTAGATGACGAAAGACATAAAGTGACCTTCAACTGTGGAGGTTGGAAAGTCACTAAAGGAGTGATGGTTGTTGCTCGGGGACGCAACGCTGAAACTCTCTACATGAACTCTAGTTGCAGAGATACCATAGTAGTTGTTGATTCTACTGTCAATATCGAGCTATGGTATTATAGGCTCGATCACATGAGTGAGAAGGGTATGAAGGTACTTCACTACAAAAAAAAACTACCGAGTTTGAAAACTATTGATCACAGTTTGTGTGAAGCCTATATCTTTGGTAAACAGAAGAGAGTTAGTTTCTCAAAGATGGGTAGAGAGCTTAAGTCCAGAAAATTGGAGCTAGTTCACACTGATGTGTGGGGGCTGCGCCGGTGACTTCCCTTGGTGGCATAAATTACTATGTGACATTCATAGATGACTCAAGCAAGAAGGTATGGATTTTCTTTTTGAAAAACAAATCTGATGTCTTTGATGCTTTCAAGAGATGGAGAGCCATGGTGGAGAACGAGACAGATTTGAAGGTAAAATACTTGCAGTCTGACAATAGGGGAGAATATTTAGATAATGACTTCAGGCAGTACTATGTTGAGAATGGAATAAAGATGAAGAAAACCATTTTAGGGAAACCACAACAGAACGGGGTAGCTGAGAGGATGAACAAGACTTTAAACGAGCGTGGCAAAAGCATGAGGTTGCATGCGGGGCTACCAAAGACATTTTGGGCTGAGGCAATTAATACAGCTGCTCATCTGATCAACAGAAGTCCATCTACACTGATGAAGTTTAAGCTACCGGAAGAAGTCTAGAGCCATAAAAAGGTTAATCTCTCTTACTTGAGAGTGTTTGGGTGTGTTTCCTATGTTCACATTAATCATGTTGTTAGAAGTAAACTTGATGCCAAGTCAAAGAAGTGTTGTCTGGTTGGCCATGGTGGACTTGAGTTTGGTTATCATCTCTAGGATGACCAAAATCGAAAGATTATCAGGAGCAAGGATGTGATCTTCAATGAAGGTATTCAGTACAAGGACAAAGACAGCACTGACTCTAGGGGTTTAGGTTTTGAAGATAAGAAGTCTGAGGTAATTCCATTGAAGGATCTTCTTGAAGTGGAGGTACAAAAACTAGAGGTTGAAGACTAAGAAGACATAGCTCTAGAAGGAAACCAGAGGACTCCTGCCACACCAGTCAGGAAGTCTAGCAGGACTATTAGGCCACCGTAGAGATACTGTCCATCTCTGCATTACATCTTGTTGACCGACAGAGGTGAGCCAGAGAGCTATGATGAAGCCGTGGAGGCTGAAGATTCGGTCAAGTGGGAGTTAGCCATGAGGGATGAGATAGATTCTTTAATGTCCAATCAAACATGGCAATTGACAAAGTAACAAGTGGGTATACTGAATAAAAGATGAATCTAATGGCAGGAAACGGTATAAGGCAAGGTTGGTGGTAAAGGCTTTCAGCAGAAAGAGGGCATCGACTTTAACGAGATTTTTTCTCTGGTGGTGAAATTAACCATGATCAGGATGGTGCTTGTACTAGTGGCAAATGAGGACATGTTCTTGGAATAGTTGGATGTTAAGACAGCTTTTCTCCATGGTGATTTGGAGGAGGAGATCTACATGAAGTAGCCACAAGGTTTTGAAGTACCGGGTAAGGAGAACTTGGTGTGCAAACTTCAAAAGAGCTTGTATGGCCTCAAACAAGCTCCCAAGCAGTGGTATAAGAAGTTTGATGGTTTTATGTGCAGCAATGGTTTCTTGAGGTGTCAAGGAGATCACTGTTGTTATGTAAAGAATTTTGGTGACTCCTACATTATATTGTTGCTATATGTCGATGACATGTTGATAGCAGGTGGTTGCAAATAGGAGATTGACAAGCTAAAGAAGAAGTTGTCTAAGGAGTTTGCAATGAAGGATTTGGGTGTTGCAAAACAAATCCTTGGGATGAGAATAACGAGGAACCGTAATAGTCTGAAACTATCACAGGAAGAATATGTTGAAAAGGTACTGAGTAGATTCAACATGGGTAATGCAAAGCCTATGAATACTCCTTTGGCCAGTCACTTCAAGTTATCAAAGGAGCAATCACTGACCACGGAGTAGGAGCGAGACCACATGGCCAAGGTGCCTTATGCTTCAGCAATAGGCAGTCTCATGTATGCCATGGTTTGTACAAGACTATACATTGCACATGCAGTAGGAGTTGTGAGTAGATACATGGGTAATCTAGGTAAGCAGCATTGAGAGGCAGTGAAGTGGATTCTCAGATATTTGAGACTGTGGGTTTAGCACTGTGTTTCAAGAAGTCAGACTTAGGATTACAGGGCTATGTTGATGCTGATATGGCTGGAGACATTGATGGCAAAAAAAGTACCACTAGTTATGTCTACAATTTAGGTGGCACTGCAATTAGTTGGGTCTCGAAGCTGCAGAAGATAGTTGCACTCTCTACAACAGAAGCAGAATATGTGGCAATGACAGAAGCGAGTAAGGAGATGATTTGGTTGCGGTCATTTCTAGAAGAGTTGAGTCATAAGTAGGAAAGGAGTGCATTACACAGTGATAGTCAGAGCGCCATTCACTTGACAAAAAATCCCACATTTCATGCTAGGACGAAGCATATACAATTGCGGTATCACTTCATCAGGTCGGCTTTGGAAGATAGAGTGTTGAAGCTTGAAAAGATTCTTAGGAGTCAGAATCCAGCAGATATGCTCACCAAGACGGTTTCGATCAAGAAACTGAAGTTGTGCGCAACTTCAGTTGGACTTCTCCATGAGGCGTGAGAAGTCGTTGCCGTTGTAGTTGGAGACATGGTGATTGATTAGTCTCCAAGTGGGAGATTGTTGCAATGTGGAGCCAAATCAACATAGCAAAGGAGAAAGAAGAGACAAAAAGAGGGGGCAGTGGCCTAGCACCGCGGTACCCAAACCAGCGCCGCGGCGCCCGTCCGAGAAGCAAACCAGCTCTGCGGCGCCCAAAATGAGGGCCGCGGCGCCCAGAGTCTAGTTTGTTGTGAAATTTTGAGTTAGAGTCAAACTCAAATGCCCCAAAAATAGAAAACTGCTATGGTTTCTCATTAGTTGATATTTTTCTCTTCTTTGATGTATAAATAAACATAAGGTGGCTAGGGTTGTGTGTGCTTGACATTGTGAGTGGCATTATTTTGTGTGAAGCATAATTCTTGAGAGCTCCATCCTTGAGAGAGAGAAATTCCCACAGGGTGCTAGATAGAAGAGAGTTTGGTAAGCACAATTTGAGAGTGTGTGAGAAACTTCTCTTGTAATCTGTAATCTCCTTCATTATAGTGGAATCTGCAAGCGACAGAAATAGGACGTAGTCTTAATTTTGGACGAACCTGTATAAAATTTGGTGTCTCTCTTTTCTTCTCTTCTTCAATTTATTTTCTGTAATTATTTGTTCTTGCGATCCTTAGAATTAGGAGTCACCTAATTCCCCAACACGAAGCACGTGTGGTCATATTCTCCAGCGTCGTGATAGAGCTCGAGCTCGTCTCTAATGGCAGATTTGCAAGTTTTTGTTGTTTTTGTTGTTGTTGTTGTTTCCAAACATAAGATTTCAAGAAGAAAAAGTTCAAATTAGTGTTGTTGTCAACACGAGTCCTAGAAATAGTGAGGTAATGAGTTCATTTTCCTTTGCTTTCATGTGGTGTCAGATTGTTGTTTCTAGTGTTAACAATTCTGCTTTTGTTGTCATGCAGGTTGTTGTAAATATAGTGCTGTACTTAAAGCTAAAAAGAGACCTTGAGCAACTAGAGGATAATCAAGAGACATATGTGGCGAGGATAGTGGGCATTTTGAGCTCATGGAGGAGTGGAAGGATTGAAAGAGATTCCTTCATTCAGTTCTTGTTAAAAGCAAATTAAGATTCGAAAGATTTGATTATCACGAGACCACTTCATATGGGGATAAAAGTGGATTTGACTATTACTTTTTTTTCTCTGTTATAATTATTTTTTTATGGTTGCTAGTGCCGAAGACAAGCCGACATCGACAAGGAGAGATAGGAGAGAGAAAAGGAGAGAATAAATAATTTTCCAATGGGACATGTCAAAATGTCTCCAATAGACATCGGCAAATGTCCCTCTAGGATATTTAGGATATTTCAAATTGTCTGTGAGGGACATCGAAAAATGTCCCAATGGGACATATCAAAATATTTCAAAGGAACATCAAAAAAAGTCCCAGGAAGAGAAGGATATCTCAAAATGTCTTCAAAGGACAACGGAGAATATCCCAGTGGCACTTATCAAAATATCCTAGAGGGACACCGAAAAATGTTCTGGGAGGAGAAGGACATATTAAAATGTCTTCGAAGAAGATCAGAAAATGTCCTAGTGGAACATGTCAAAATGTCCATAAAGGATATCTACCAAGTTTGTAACGTAAGAATTTGTCATATTTTATAGCATAAATAAAATTGAGTCTAAAAGAGTGACATTTATGTGAAGTCCCCCCAAAAATAAACACAAAAGAAGGAAAATAAAAACAATAAAAAAGAAAGAAAGATAACAAAGGGAAAATTGGCTCTTTTGCATAGACACCCCCTAAACTTGTGTTTAGCAAGGTCAAGGTCGAGTTTCAGGACAGGGGTCGGGATTGAGTTTCAAGACAAGGATTAGGGGTTAGGGTCAAGTTTCAAGATAGAGTCGCTATTAGTTTGAGACAAGGATCAAAATAGGGTCGGGGTCAAATCTGGGTTTTGGGACAGTGCATGGTAGGGCAGGGCGATTTAAGTTTCATGACGGGTTCAGGTCAGGTTGATTTCATGATAAGGATTAGGGTTCAGTTTCAAGTCGAGTCAGGTTTCCAAATGGGAATTCGGGTTCGGTTTCGAGACAAAGGGTTGGGGTTGAGTTATGAAACAATAAATATGATCGAGTTTTGGGACAAGGGTGGAGATTGAGTTTTGGCATAGCATTGGGGTCAAGATTTGGCAACCCCAACCCTCATCCTAAAACTCGAACCTGGCCCCAGCCCTATCCCAATCCTGGTTCAAAAGCCCAATCTTAATACTCATCCAAAAACCCGATCTAGACACCTATCTTAGAAAACAACCCTGACCCTCATCCCAAAATCTGATCTTGACTCCTGCTTTAGAATCCAACCAATCTGTATCCTAAACCTCAACCTTGACCCCTATCTCAAAACCTAACTCAACTCTGATCTCAAAACTCGATCTTGACCCTCATCTCGAAACCCAATTCAACCCTACCCCATCATAAAACCGAACCCAACCCAAAACCCGACCTGACCTCGTCCTGAAACCCACATCTTGAAACTTGAATCCAAAAATTGTCTTGGAACCCGACTCTGGTCTCAAAACTCGACCTCAACCGTAGTCCTGAAACCTGATCCCGACTTGCATCTCGAAACCTGAACCTAACTCCCATCTGACCTGACCCTAACCTTAACCTAAAACCTAGGCCTAACCCTTGTCCCAAAACCATACCCGACTCTATTCCTAAACCTAATCCCAACCCCATCTAGAAATCCAACCTAACCATTGTAACAAAACTCGATTTTAATGCCCGTCCTAAATCTCTATCCCGACCTCGAAGTTATTCAAGGTTTAAAACATGGCCCAAATGTATTGTGTTTAAAATTGTAAATATTACTACAATACACAATGATAAAATACAATACAGTGATAAACTAACATTGTATAATATGGTACAATATGTTAATACAATGTAAAAACAAACAATATATTACATAACAACAATATAAGACAACATGGTGTGCCAAACATGCCCTTCATTTAATATGTGTGATTATATAGTAAATTAATAACTTAATTTTTTGGAGGTATGATACTATGGATGGCTGAGATTTCTTATAGATATGAAATCCACAATTTTATTATGAAGATTAATGATATTTCCCTGACATATTATTTTAGGAACTTGACTGAACGAGTACTAAAACAAATTTGATATTAGATATTGGATAAATATCCCAAATCCTCATTTATGATTTGATCATAGATAGTTTACTATTAGAGCATTAACAAATTAATTGACAAAGATGAAATTAGAGAGGTTCAACAAAATCTATACATAATATTAATTATGAATAGTTTTAGGTCACATTCGATGAGTATCCTAATGTAATTTTGAAGTAAATTTGGGGTTATTTTGTTTGTTTGATTATTATTTGTGCTTATGATGGATTTAATATATTCGTGTGATGGTTTTCTATTAACCAGTTTGATCTACGTTTTATGATGGATTTTTGGATATGTGGATTAATTGTTGGAAAAATAGTACGCAGCAGAATTTTAAAAAATTTTATATTAGAGTATTTTCCAAAACATAAGTTTGACATGCTATATGCATAAATTAACTAGATCTTACTAACCTTGGAATGCTGAAGAACTCCGGCAATATGTGAAGAGAAGTAACATTCCAGAAGAGCCTCAACCAATTGGTCTTCTTTGCTATTCTCTATCCACGATCGGAGTGAGTGTGGGCTCACACGTACAACTCTTCCACCAGGTGACTCTCCTTCCAACCAATCGAGAGCACCCAAAGCTAGTTTTCGTGATTTGTGAACAAAAGCTCTCATGGAGTTTTCAGATTCTCACCAGCAAAGTATCACTCTTAATCTCTCAATTGATCTAAATAACTTATGTGACTTACTCCTTATTTATAGAGGTTGGGTCTAGGGTCAGTCCTTACTAGATTAGGTCTCAAAAATTTGAATCAGAATCAAATTCGGATCAATATCTGATAAGATCTACGTAAATATGCATGATCTTATCCTTCACTCATCGGCAGGCCGAACTGTATAATCGACAGGCCGAACTCACCCATCAGTAGGCCAAACACGTGAATTGACAGGCTAAACTGTCGAATAAAAATCTTAGCGAATCTTTTATTTTCCACCCGATATTCTATACGATAAAGTGTCAGTTTTAATTCAAATAACCCAATAGAAAAGTTATCTGATTAAAACTACTTTATCTAGATTATCTCTAGGGAAATAAATGAATTCCTATTAATTCTACGAGTTTATCTTGATTTAATTTATTCAAAATTAAATCAATCGATAAACAAAAAAGAATTATCCAATCCCAATAATTCAACAAGTTTATCTTGAATTAATTTTATCAAAAAATTAATTCAACCAATAAACAGACATGAATTAACTAATTTTTCTAAATTTTAACCAATCTAATAAATTTGACATAAGTCACCAATTGGTGGAAAAGCACGTCGTATCGTTACAGGATGTTGTGAGCTAGCAAAGGGGACCAAATGGACCTATATAGTTCAAGCTCCCGATAATTATGAAACCCAATATCCCAGATATACATTTCATAATTATCAACTCCAACACTATTCCACTAAAAGGTTGGGCTGCACTCTCAAACTACATAGAATTACAAAGCCCGTATAGCTAAGTCTCCATGACATATCATAGTGTATCGTATCCCCATATGATTATCCATAATTGGCTTAAGGACAAGTTCTGTTTTACCTTCCTGATTATTTTTATCTTACGTTCCATTATCTCACCATCGAAAAACTTACCATCCAAAGATAGTATACCATTCGGTTACACCTATGTATCCAAATGGTTAAGCGCTCCAGTTTTTCAATTACAGGATAACGCATATAAGAGGATATCATTACTCCTAAGGAGGAGCTATGGATTCCATATAATAGCAGGTCTATGCTATCAAGAGTCACGCCTCCAATGTACCGACATGCATACCACTATTAAGATGTGAATGTCACCTTTGGTACATCAAAAGATATATAAGTTAAGACAACGGGCCCACTATTCATCTCAAGATTAAGATACAATACAAATGATTATCTAAAGTGAATCGATTTACCGAGACATAATTATTAATCTAAATCAATTCACTTTATGTCTCGATCCAACACATCGTCACCTATGACAATGCACCAATTTTTCTATTCATAGAGTCCATCTCCGATGGCCAAGACAAACCATCTCCCAATTGGGATATAGACAACATAACAATCTTTACATGAATAAAGCGCCCAACTTTATTCCCTCGATTGCGGATCTTATGATTTAGACCGTCACCTTAAGAATCGTGTCTTCCACATAATCTGTCCATCATATGCCCAATTCTTAAAGGTTTAGACCAACAGTCTCAGACTATTGTTTGCTTAACATACATTCAACAAATATGAACATAAAGAGGACAAGATTTGGTATATAAATAATAAATAAATTCTTTATTGATAAAAATGTCTCCAAAAACTTATTACATTTTTATTCCTTAGGGCATGCATGTTTAACATTAATTTGCATAACTTGTGGCTTTTCACTCCAAATTTAAATTTTGAGTCTTATTTCTTACTGGTATTTAACTAGGGGTGTTTAAGTCTTTTTAATAAAATAACCTCCCATAACTTTCGTGTATGTTTTTTCCGTCCGAAACATGACGCCTACAATCGATTTTAGTCACTTTCGCAACCATTGTAAGAGTTTTGAGGTGTTTTTGTCAAAATTAAAAGTTATAGGATCACATTGTCACCTATCAAAAAGTTCATAGGCTATTTGCGCATATAGTACCAGAGGTTTTATCACCTTTGCGTGATGTAAAGTTGAAAAGTAATGCTGCTTTTGACCCTCACCTTCCTAATCAAGAGTGCCATACATTTATAATTTGTGTTGTCTTCTGTTCCCCTTGTTAACTGAGTCGCGTAGCAACTAAAGCTAATATCTCGTGACTTTAATCTGCGGAGATCTTAATTTTATGGAAGTTTCTTTAAAGAAAGAAGTTCAGAGGTGAAAATTTACGTTCCATAACCGTATAGTTTGTATGTGAAAATAACAAATACTAAATGCTAAAACAACAGTTCTTTATGACTGCAAGACAGTTTATGAAGTTCAAAAGTTCATCATTAAGATGTTGACTGAGGCTTGAATTTCCATGTAACATAATTTGAAACTACATTCTATCTTACAACTGAGTTTGACATATAATTTATAGGGAGAATAAAAGAAATAATATATTTTTAAAATTATTTAAATTAAATAGTAAGTTTTGTAAATATTTGTAGTAAATAGTATATGTACAATGTAGATAATTTATTTATTGTGTAAATAATTCTTATTAATACTGTAAACAAAAGAGCAAATATATTATTTACACCTTAAATCTATTTACAGTGTAAATAAAAATTATTTACAGTATAAATAAAGAAGTAAATAAGTTCTTTACACCATAAATTTATTATCTACTATAAATATTTTTTAAACCTTCTATTTACTTTAATTAGTTTTGAAAAAATGCTATTTGCTTGAACTATGTGTCTTCCCTGACACTCTATTTGACGTCATTTGCACATACAATTAGACGAAATGACAAACAACAAAAGGCAAGGACAGAGGAAGTACTGGTACTCATGTTCTTGCTTGGTGCACAGACCAAATCTAAGCCTTGCGGTCGGTCACGCAGAAGCAAAAGAATAAATAACCAACTTTTTGAATACATTGAACAATTCATGTTCATTCGCCCTCCTCTCTCCTGGGACACATCCCTCGTCGAATTGAGGAGTTTTAAATGTTTGACATTTCAATCATAGAAGACGCGCTCTCCGGTAGCAAATAGGTTCCAAAATATGGCTGTCACAAAATATAGAACTGCAGTGACATATAAGAATGCCTGAAACGATCCCAACCATTGTACAAAATAACCGGTTCCTATGGTGCTGACTATTGCCCCTAATGTCCCAGCTGCATTCGAAATTCCTGTTAACAGAGACAGTAATTAGCCTGGCAGTTATAAGAATGAATCACCATAAGCTAATTTCTCATTTAGCAGATCGATCGGCAAGCTTCACGAACATACCGTGGAGAAATCCAGCATACTGAGGAGCAATGTCCTGAATCAAAAATGTGCAAGTCTTATCAAACTTGAGGCGAAAATAATTGGTAATATATTCTGGTTATAAAGGTAATATATCGTGTAACAAAAATGATGATTTTGAGGACTGGATGTAGCCTTACCTGCATATTGAGGAGAAAGCCAGCTTGGCTGAAAGAGCTCAGGCTCAAGGCTATTGTCATGAGTACAGCTGCAACTACAGGTGTTTCCGCATATTTCAAGCAGAGCAATGCCACCCCAGGCCCAATGAAGCCAATGGACTATTCGAAAATCAAAAGTATATGTCAGCTTAGTGAATATTACAGCACCCCCAGTATTTATTTCAGATACACCCTTACACCACTATGATTTTGTTTTGACTGCACATGCCCCAAGCATTTAAAACAAAATCAAGGATAAAGCTTGGTACATCTCATATACATCAACTTCGTAATTCAAATTTTTTTGTTCGTTTAATGTATATAGATATCTGTTCAAGCAGAGAAACAATCTTTTCAAGAAAAAATAAAAAAAGATAGACGAACAAGCTTTGAAATTAAAGAGTGAATGTATAAGATTTACTTTTCATTTCGTCTTGGATTTTTCTTTCATTTATTATGTCTTTTCACTAGTTTCTGGCCAGTAAATTCATATCGCGAGAAAAAATTGCAGCAGTATGAAAGCTTCACAAAGAGTATCTAACAACCAAAAAAAGTGGTAAAGGAAGAGAGAGAGTAGAATGAAGTGTTCAAGGAGGGTCTGGAAGAATTGGGGCAGGAGAGGGAAAGTGGACGACGGGCATCGGTATTGAAGAAACTGGGGTGTCAATATGATTCCCCATATTACAAATATATACAAATGCTTTAGAAACTGATTCAAAAACCAAGTTTAAATAAGCTAATATGTAAAATAGGGACTACCACTGTTTAATTGCTATTTTTGAAGACACCCCTCTGGTTTATAGCAAAACTTCAATCAAGACAATAACAATAACAATAATAATAATAATAATAAATCTTTGGTAAAATTAGGCAGTTCCATTTAATTGAAGAAAGGAAGATGTCGAAAAGAGAAAAAAGAAAGGGATCAGCCCTCATTTGAAAAATGTTTATTTGTCTCCGGTGGGGATCTTACACTTTATAGGTGCAGCTTTGTTATCTTATGCTAGTTTTTTTCATTAATTGTAACCATTAATTTGCACCTACAATGTCATCAGGCACTGGACTCCATATCGGACAACATGTTTTTTTAGTAATGAATGGCACTTTCAAGATTTTACCTGCATGATCTTTCGAACTAACGTTAAGGAGTAGCCTTTCTTGATTAAGTAATCTGATGTTGCACCTGCAACATAGCCGGAAACTGCCATTGTTCCCCATGGAACCGCACTAAACCATGCCGCTTGCCTCAAGTTCACATTAAACACCTGTATTCGCCGAGAAGGATCAAGATAAAGGGAATATTACAAAGCTAAATATTTTGCAACAAATGGTATACTGTTAACCAAGATATATATATATATACATATATACACACACACACACACAAAAGAAGATGACATTTACTTACAGTCTTGAAATAAACAGGCATCCATGAGAGAAGAACGAAGTAGCCCTGCAATATTGATCACCTTTAAGAGAAGTTTTATATCTAAGCCTACAAAATTTTTATAATCTATTAGTAATCTAAGCAGTCCATAAAGAGAGAACTCACCCAATTGTTGGTCATATTGGCAAAAATAATAGCCCATGTTGGTAACTTTGATAAAAGAAGTCGTAGAGGTGGGAATTTGTTGCCATTTACAGGGGAATCAGTTTTCCCAGCTTGGATTAAGCGGAGCTCTGATCTGCTGATAAAAGTGCTCTCTCTTGGATCATTTGAGACTTTAAATGCCCATGTTAACAACCACAGCATCCCAATAGAAGAGAAGAGAATGAATGGGCCTGAAATTCCTAGTGATGAAAGCATTATTGGAGTTAGTAGTAACCCTATAACGTTGCCGAGATGAAATCCGGCCATAGAAATTCCAACAGCACTTGCTCTCTCTTGGCTTGGAAACCACCTGCCAAAATCACCAGAGTAACACATTCACTTATCTAAAGTACTGGTTCCTTATCATACAGATTTCAAAAATATTCCCCACTTAATGGCTGGCTCAGGAGCAAGTTACTCCTATGTGATACTTAGCTCACGTATCAATGTATAATTTTTTCTGAAAGCAAAGCTAAGCTAGAAATTACCAGTAATACAGTACCCGAATCTCAATCAAACTTTTGGCGTCTCATTCTATGTTCAACTAGTATATTCATGCACATTATCTTGAACATTCAAATGAGCATGATAAAGTCATAAATCCAACTTCATACTTTAGATGGGGTGACATCAACAAACTAGTTGGACAAGAAATAAGACGACAAAATTTGATAGAGGATCCTAGTTCAATGCAGGATTTACATTCAACTTGTACTGAAACAGCTCAGTGATACTCCAACAATCTGCAGAAACAATTAATGAGGAATTACCTGGACAAAAGTGTGCTCATGGAGGGCAGAGCTACACCTTCAGCGAGCCCAAAGAAGGCACGAACGGCCAAGAGGCTCGCCGTGGAGTGGTTGGCAGCCCATGGAGTTAGGAGAGTAGCCAAAGACCAAAAAGCAACACCCCATGCCATCACTCTCTTTCCTCCATATCTGTCCACTAATGCCCCTCCAATTACTGAAGAGAATATGTATCCCCACAGAAACGATGACTGCAAATTGGATCAATCCACGCTTAAATTAGACATAAGAAATGGTCGATGAACACAAATAAAAATGCAGAAAGGAAGAAAAAAAAATCATCGTTTTTGGTTACTAGGAATTGGTACAATCGTACAAAGGTGTGATGCTACCGAAACAAATAATTTCCACTAGAACCACGTGTGATTTTAGGCATCTTTTAAATGTGTATATGTTAACAAACATCGTTTTTTGCATACGGTATTTTTCATATTTGATAATCTAAAACAATTGGAGATTGTACGGAGCACAAGTTTCTCAATTTAATTTAAGGCGAATGAATGGCATGGTATAAAAGTTGAGCACCATTCTAAACTGTGATATTTTTATTAATTTTTATTAAACTGTCATATTTTGTTAGACTGATATAATTTTAATGAAATCTTTTGTATCCTACTCATAGGTTTCAGTGTCTACAAAAAAAATTCCATAATTTAATAGGAAGTTCCAACTTGCTGGTGGACTCCTTTATCAATGTGTAGTTTTATTCATCATTAGCGACCCTAGTGTTGTTCTTTGAGTTTGCACAATTAAAGTGAAAAGGAAAAAAATTTTCCTGTGGGGCTCAAGTAATTTTGAACACCTCTCACCATCAAAGATTAAGATGCTTGAGAGCATTAGTTAGAATTAATTTTGATTGAAACCATTATAACATGAAAAAATTTTATACTTAAAACATTTTTTCTCAACACAAAGCTTTACAAAATAATAATCAAAAATTTTGGTTCTAACCTATATGTAAACACTATATTGAAAGGGGCAGAGAACGGTCGTTGGAGCTGGGTCCCAGCAGAATTGCTTGTTCTGGCCCTCGCTCTCAAGAAAAGTGTTTTATTATTTTTTTTTATTGGAAAATTTGAGACCACTAAAGAATCATGGATCACGGGGATCAACAGCTCCGTCTCAGTACAAGAGGCGGCGGAGCGACAGCTCTAAAATTTCTCAACAACCCAAATGCACAAACTCACAACCACCCTTCTTACTCTTACTTTTCATTTTCTTTCTCCCTCTGGTCAACTTTCTTTGCCAACTCCGCTGCCCTTTTCACATCATGAACCACTTCTATTCAAACAAGGAATCAAAACAACCAAAACCTGAAAATGAAATCTAACCCGTATGACAACTAACTCACTTGCCATAAGATTATAGAAAAATGTTTGGAGAAAAGAAAGAGCAAATTCATGCTTCATTAAGAAAATCATAAATTACTAGTCATCCTTTAAATCATATTATCACACATGGCTACACGATTCTATGTGATTGAATTGTTGAAATATTAGTTGTGATGACCTTTTTGGTCAAGTACCACCGTAGATTTCTTTTTCTTTTTAGTAATATTTGAGATCTCAACTCCAATAACATTATTTTTTAATGCAAATTATATGGCAAGTGACATCATTCGGATACAACGTTTAGAATGATCCCCAACGTTGTTACTTCTTTTGTTAGCCGATCCCAAAATTCACATGTTGTTTAGGACCGTCACAAGCAAAATAATATGACATGGTACGAAAAAATTGATGATCTCCCGGTTAAAAACTAGCTCTATATTTTTTAAAACCTTACCAAGGAATTCTCCCCACTATGATTAAACATGTCAATATTTGACCAAAAAAAAAATAGTTGTAGCAACTTTTGAAAAGTTATATTCAGCAAAAATAAATAAATAAATAATACTTTTGAAAGTTTATAAGAACTTTCACCTAAAAATATCCTATTGAAAGCACATGTTTTTGGATGTTAGAATGGGTTAAAATTCAAATGAAAATAAAAAGGATACAAGAGTACTAAACTGACAATAGATGAAGGAACAGCAAATTTGGAAAGGCCAAAACTGAGTCTGTATTGTATCCGAAGAAATATACAAAATTTGACGAGCTTGATAGAACCAAATAAGAATCAAACAGTTAAAGCAACATCATACTATAGGATATTTTTCTATACCCTATCCAAAAAAAAAAAAAAAATTTACAAAGTTATAAACAATGAAATATGCAAAATGAAAAAAAGAAAAAATAAAGCCAAGATCCAATCCTTTCAAAATTAGACATAAAAGTGAAATCAAAGTCGGAAAGAAAAAAGGGAGGAAAACTTCAAGGAAAGAGGTTCTGTTTCCAAAGTTGGCATAGTCTGTAGTACCTGAACGATTCCTAGGAAAGAGCTGGACCAGCCAAGCTTGACAGCTAATGGAACGACCGCAACAGACATGACCACTCTGTCGGCGTTACACAAACACATAACACAAGCCACCATAGCCACCACCTTCAACCTCTCCGGAACGTTGAATTTGACTTTCACCTGATCCACTTCTCCTCCTCCTCCTCCTCCTCCTGATCTCCTCCCCACCAGCATTCCTCTCTCTATTCCCTCCGCCGTACATCTCACCTCCAATCTCCTCCGCAAAGCCTCTCTTTCTCTTCCTCTCATCCTCCCAACACCAACGGAAAACCCATTTTCTCTCCATTTTATGGGCTTTGCTTCGATTCTAGGCTCAAATCCCAACTGGGTTTTTCTATAACTCTTCCATTTTGATCGGGGTGTCAACAGACTAGAAGGGTGTGGAGTAAAAGTTGTTGCCGCCATTGTGAGAAAGAGGAAGGAGGAAAAAAAATAGAGAGAGAGAGGAAGGAGAGAGAGAGAGAATGATTGTTGTGTGTCAGTACATGATGAGAAAAATGTTAAACAAGTATGGTTACGCGTATATTATATATATAGAGAAAGGGTGTTGTTGGGTGTGGAAAAGGCCGGTCTTGGAAAAAAGTTCGGAGAAACGGAATTACACAGAGGGAAAAAGGGTTGTTGGTGATACTCGTGTCTCGAGTTGGTGTCTAAGTCACTGATAGAAAAAATAAAATAATAAGAAAATACTAATAAGAAAATTTAAGGTGATTTGGTGAAGTGTTGATTATTGTTCTATTCCCACGCTTCATTTGACTATTTATATTATCTTGCAAATAAATTTTCACATTATTAAAAAAAATTTTAATAAAATAATAAAAAAATAATTATAATTAACCTAATTATATAATTAAATCTTTTTTAATAAATAGAAACTAACCATACACACTTATATGTAAAGACAATCTTAAGTTTCACAATTAAATGACTAATCCAAAAAATCATACGAAGGTATTGTCAATTATTTATTAATTTGCTCATTTTTGGTTAACATTCAACAATTTCACTAAATTACTAGTTCTCTTTTAGGGAGAATTATTTGCTTTTATGTATCGTCAATTGAAGGAGTAATATTTACCAATTTATGATAAGTGCTTGTTTAGTTAAATTAGTAAATGTAGTAATAAACAAATAATATTCTTTCAAAAATATAATTAACATATATAATATTATTTTAATAAATTGTAATGAAGGTATATAATTTTTAATTTAAAAATTTTCTTTATGTATGAAAAAAGCTTCAACAAAAAAATTGAGAGATAGAAAAATAAGAATATTAAAATAATAAAAAATGATGGGTGTGAAAAAAATGAAGTCAAAGGAAGTAATCATTATAAGGATAGTTTTAGAACAATAAGAGGATGCAATAAATAAATTTAATTATTTCAAAATTGTTTGAGAATGTGAAGAGTTAAAAGAGGAATGTAAATGCAACCACTCTTCTCCTTCTCCTTATTATTATTATTATTATTATTATTATTATTATTATTATTTGGAACCGGCAGTGCCTATATCTACTATATCTATGGATTAAGAAAAGGGGAAAGGTTCATTAATATGGAGCAGGGCTCTATTTTATAAATACATATTACTAAGTATATAATTGAGTAGGTTATCAAGACTAATAAATCTCTTAAAAATGAAATTATTTCATAAATTAAAAATCGATACAAATAAATAAAAGATTTTTCTAACATTCTCGGTCTCGTTGAGATTCTAATGTGTTTGGAAAGTCTCTAAACAGGCAACAATTCTGTTTTTTTTTTTTCCCCTTTTTTTAACTTATTAAACATTAACAATAGTAGTTTATAAATCTCACAAAAAAATGGCTTCATTAAATTTGTAAATTGATTAAAGAAAGAATTAAATTTTTGGGCCAATGTATAAAACATGCCCCATGAAAGTATGTAATTATTATATCGTCATATTACAATAAGTTAGGGTTAATTTTAAAAACAATCTCGAACATTATTCCTAATTTCATTTTGGTAAAGCGTTTCAAAATCAACCCCAATCCATTTTAGTGCGACAAATTTCATTTTATGTAGGTTGATTATTAAAAAGTAATTGAAAGTAACACAAAAACCTATGCAACAGGCAGTTGAATTATTAAAGTGGCTTGTAAACGAGTCTTTAAAATCCTAACAAACCATAAAAAGTACATTTCTCCTCCCTAACTGGTGATTTATAGGATAACACATGATTTATGGAGTGATTGAGAGTATTGGTTTAAATTAATTTTAGTTAAAAATATTTTAGTAATTGAGAGTTTTACATTTAATTTATTTTTTTAATATTATATTATGTGAGAGCTTTATTATATACTAACTAAAAGTTTTGGTTGAAATTAATAGTGTCAAAGGAAAAAAAAATATTATTATTAAAGTTTTGTTCACTGATTCAAACTCTTCAAGAATGGACCAAAGGATTTGACCTAAAAAATTTAGACAAATTTATGTAAATCAATAAAAGCATAAAATAGATATTTTGCACCCAAAAAATAGACTTTAGGTACTAAAATAATATATTTTAAAAAACAATATATATATTTTTAACAGTTTTTAAATAATAAGGTACTAATACGCGTGTTTTATAAAAATATAAGATATCACAATGACCATCTCTCCTTTTGCAAAGATTTTGAGGCAAATGTAGCGGCATAACTAATTTTGTCAAAAGAAAACATTTCCTAAAAAAAAAATATTATTGTTTTGTTCGCTAATTGAAACTCCTGCGTGGAACCACATGTGCTTGCTTTCGCTGACACGACACATCATCACCTAACCCATTGCCAAAGGTTGGTGCTACCTACCACCGGATCCAATCCCTTCTGGAGGTGAGCAAACTTTCTTTTCATGTATGTCTACTATGTGTAAGATGTGAGCTTAAATATTTTTTTATAAATATATACGCGCACACACACACACATATATATATATATATAAGTGTGAATTCAATAAGAGCATATTGAAGATAATTTTTCAGAGGAAGAATTCACTGATCTTCTTCCCATATGTTGGGATCCACGATTTAAGTTAGTTGAGGAAGTTCAAGAGTTTGATTCAAAGGTATGCATGACTCTTGAATTTTTTTTATTTTTTTAAGTGTAATATGTCGAGGACCTCTTGTTTATTCGATGCGCAAGTCTGCCTTTTATCTTAGAACAGATAACAGTATTTTTATTTATTTATTTAACCCATCTTCGAGTTTTCTTTATGACGTGGGTTTTTATATCTACTACTTTGTTTCCATGTGTTTTTTTCCCATTTCAAAAACAAAAAAAAAAAATCACTGTAACAATTTAAATTTGTTAAAGAAAATATTGTAGATAAAAAAAAAGGTATTTCAATGATATACATTTAGAAAATAAAATTTAAGAAAAATGTTTAAAAAATAAGGGTAAATATGAAAAAAGGTAAAATATTTAGGAAAGAAAAGAAACAATTTGAAAATGCTAAAAATAAGGGAAAAAGTTAAGAAGATAAAAATATTTAAGGATGAAAAACAAACAAAAAAATGAAAAGCAAAAAAAAATTAAAAATTCAACCAATCCATCACTGTTTTGGTTGAAGGAGTATAATCCTTTTATATACAGATAGTTATAGATGCTAAAAAGAAGGGAAATTTTAAAAAGATAAAATATTTAGAGAAGAAAAAAAAAGTTGAAAAACAAAAAAAGAATACTAAAAAGGAGGGCAAAAATGAAAAATATAAAATATTTAGGGAAGAAAAAAAGGTTTAAAAGCAAAAAAAAAAAAAAAAAGAGGGAGGGGAACCAAAACAAGTGTTTTGGTCGAAAGCTACAGTGCCCTTATTGGCACTTATGAGTACTCAATTTGTTGAATTTTTTATTCAAAAAGAGTTAAGATTTGCATGAGTACATGGTTCAAACTAAAAGTTTAAATTGAAAACATTAAAGCAATTTAAATTTATGAAAGAAAATACTATAGATGAAAAAAAAAAAGGTACTTCAGTGACGTACATTTTAAAAAATAAAATTTAAATGAAATGTTAAAAAGAAGGGTAAATATGAAAAAGATGAAATATTTTGGGGAAGAAAAGAAAAAAAGTTGAAAAATGCTAAAAATAAGGGAAAAATATAAAAGATAAAAATATTTAGGAAGGAAAAACATAAAAAAGCAAAAAAAAAAAACCCCCGAAACATCACTGTTTGGTTGAAAGAGGAGAATCCTTTTTCTCCTTTCTATATATAAGTAGTTATAGATGCTAAGAAAAAAGAGAAAAATTAAAAAGATGAAATATTTATCGAAGAAAAAGAAAAAAAAAGTTAAAAAGTAAAGAAAAATACGAAAAAGAAGGGTAAAATAAAAAATAAAAAATAAAAAATATTTTAAAAAAAAGAAAAAAAATAGGGGGGACCAAAATATACGTTTCAACCAAAACAAAAGTTTTGGTCGAAGCCTACAGTGCCATATTGGCAGCAACTATTATGTCATATATATATATATATATATATATTGTCGACAAAACGGTGCACAGTGAAATTTTAAAAATGTTATATATCAGAGTAATTTCTAAAACACAAGTTTGATATGCTATATGTATAAATCAAACAGATCTTACTAACCTTTGTGTGTGAAGAACCTCCGCAGCCTTGTGAAGAGAAGTAACATTCTAGAAGAGCCTCAACCAACTGGTCTTTTTTGCTATTCTCTATCCACAACCGGAGTGAGTGTGGGCTCACACGTACAGCTTTTCTATCGGTGACACTCCTTCCAACCAATAGAGAGAACTTAAAGCTAATGTTCATGATTTGTAAACAAAAGCTCTGAGGGAGTTTTCAGATGCTCGCCAGAAGAGTATCACTCTTAATCTCTCAATTGATCTGAGTAAATCATGAGACTCACTCCCTTTATATAGCTATTGGTCCTGGGGTCAATCCTTATCAGATTAGGTCTCAAAAACTCGAAACAGAATCAAGTTCGGATCAATATCTGATAAGATCTGCATGAAAACGCGTAATCTTATAGCTCGCTGATCGGCAGGCCGAACATCCTGATCGGTAGGCCGAACAGGCCCCATTGGCAAGCCGAATACGTCATTCGGCAGGCTGAACTCCCATGTAAATATCATCCGCGAATCTTTTATTTTTCACCCGAGATTCTATAGGATAAGGTCTTAGTTTTGATTCAAATAACCCAATAGAGAAGTTATTTGATCAAAACAAACTTTATCAAGATAATCTCTAAGAAAATAAATCAATTTACAATAATTCTACAAGTTTATCTTGATCTAATTTATCCAAAATTAAATCAATCGATAAACAGACAAGAATTATCTGATCCTAATAATTCAACAAGTTTATCTTAAATTAATTTCTTACAAAATTAATTCAACCAATAAACAGACATGAACTATTTAATTCTTTCAAATTTTAAACCAATCTGATAAATCCGACATAAGTCACCAATTATTGGAAAGGCACGCCGTGTCGTTACAGGATTTTGTGAGCTAGCAAAAGGGACCAAAATGGACCTATAAAGTTCAAGCTCATGATAATTATGAAACCCAATATCCCAGATATACATTTCACAATTATCAACTCTAACGCTACTCCACTAAAAGCTTGGAGCTGCACTCTAGAACTTTATAGAATTACGAAGCTCGTATAGCTAAGTCTCCATGACATATCATAGTGTATCGTATCCCCATATGAAAATCCATAATTGGCTTAAGAACAAGTTCTGTCTTACCTTTCCGATTATTTTTATCTTACGTTCCATTGTCTCACCATCAGAAAACTTACTATCCAAAGACAGTATACCATTCGGTTACACCTATGTATCCAAATGGTTGAGCGCTCCAGTTTTTCAATTACAGGACAACGAATATAAGAGGATATCATTACTCCTAAAGAGGAGCTATAGAATCCATATCTATGAATAACAAGTCTACGCTATCAAGAGTCATGCCTCCAACGTACCGGCATGCATACCACTATTGAGATGTGGGAGTCACCCATTGGTACATCAAAAGACACAAGTCGAGACAACGGGACCACTATTCATCTCAAGATTAAGATACAATACAAATGACTGTCTAAAGTGAATCGATTTGCCGAGACAGAATTATTAATCCAAATCAATTCACTTTATGTCCCGATCCAACACATCGTCACCTATGACAGCGTGCCAATGTTTCTATTCATGGAGTCCAACTCCGATGGTCAAGACAAACCATCTCCCAAAAGGGATATAGATAACATAACAATCTTTACATGAATAAAGCGCCTAACTTTATTCCCTCGATTGCGGATCATATGTTTTAGACCGTCACCTTAAGAATCGTGTCTTCTACATAATCAACCCATCATATGCCCAATTATCAAGGTTTAGACTAACAGTCTCAGACTACTGTTTGCTTAACATACATTCAACAAATATGAATGTAAAGAGGACAAGATTTGGTATATGTATATAAATGAATAAATTCTTTATTGATAAATATGTCTTCAAAAGCTTATTACATTTTTACTCCTTAAGGCATAAATGTCTAACAATCTCCCACTTGCACTAAGTGAGTAAATATAGCAAATTTTGCATCCCCATATCTTCCACATGCCTCTCCAAGACTCTCCCAGTCAGTGTCTTCGTAAATGGATCAGCTAAATTGTCCTCTAACGCGATCTTGCACACCGTGACATGCCCGCCCTCAACGAAGTCCTTTATCACATGATACTTCCGATCAATATGCTTACTCTTCTTGTGAAATCTTGATTCCTTAGCATTAGCTACCGCCGTACTGTTATCACAGTACAGTGATACCGCTTTATCCATACCAGGTACAACCTCAAGATCCCTAAGGAACTTACGGAGCCACACTGCTTCTTTCGAAGCATCACTAGCCGCCACATACTCGGCCTCCATTGTTGAATCAGAAGTGCAATATTGCTTCGCACTTCTCCAACTGATGGCACCACTGCCCGGAGTAAACACAAACCCCGAAGTCGATTTCCTAGAATCCAGACAGGATTGAAAATCTAAATCAGTGTATCCTAGAGGAGCCAAGTCCTCACTGAATACACAAGCATATACCCTCGAGTCCTTCGCAGGTACTTGAAAATATGCTTTACCGCAACCCAGTGGTTCGGTCCTGGATCTGCCTGAAATCGACTTACAATCCCGACCGCATAGCTAATATCCGTTCGTGTGCAAAGCATGGCATACATGAGACTACCCACTGCCGAAGCATAAGGCACCTTCTTCATGTATTCTCTTTCTTCATAAGACTTTGGTGAGTCTTTCTTAAAAAGAGTAATTCCAGACCTACATGGTTACCCACCTTTCTTGGAATCCTGCATTGCAAACCTCCTAAGAATTTTATCTATGTAGCCGGCCTGAGACACAGCTATCATTTTGTTCTTCCTATCCCGAAAGATCTGGATACTGAGAACAAAATTAGCCTCACCCAAGTCCTTTATGTCAAACTGCTTGGTCAACCATAATTTGACCGATGACAACGCCCCAACGTCATTGCCAATTAGCAGAATGTCATCTACATAGAGCAGTAGAAAAACCACCTTCCCATCCTTAATGTGTTTGTAAACACATGGTTCATCCATATTTTGTGAGAACCCATAAGTTTTGATCACCTGATCAAGTCTTATATTCCAAGAACGAGAAGCCTACTTAAGTCCATAAATTGACTTTAGCAGCTTACAAACCTTACCCTCTTGACCCGCGACCTTGAACCCGTCTGGTTGTTCCATATAAATGGACTCATCAAGATAGCCATTCAGAAAAGCCATCTTGACATCCATCTGTCAAATCTCGTAGTCGAGAGCGGCAGCTATGGACAAGAGAATCCGGATGGACTTAAGCATGGCTACAGGCGAAAAGGTTTCCTCATAATTGATTCCTTCCTTTTGCGTATATCCCTTAGCTACCAGTCTAGCCTTAAAGGTTTCGACCTTTCCATCCACTCCTATTTTCCTCTTGTAGATCCACTTACACCCTATGGGTTTTACCCCTTCGGGAAGATCCACAAGTTCCCAGACCCGATTAGTCTCCATAGACTTCATCTCTATGTTTATGGCCTCTGTCCAGAGTCTTGAATCAACATCCTCCATAGCTTCTGCATAAGTATAAGGATCCCTGTCATGTTCATCCGGTTTAGCCAAGAAGACTTCCCCATTGAATATATACCTCTCAGGTTGACGTTCGATCCTCCCACTACGCCGAAGCCCCTAGGGTTGTTGTTCAAGCTTGTTTAGTTTTTCTACACCGATCGGAATGGTTTTGTTCGAAACCTCTGGAGTGAACGGATCACCCCTTAACTCCTCAAGCACCACTTTGCTTCGAGGTTTAAAGTCGTCCATGTAACTCTCCTCAAGGAAAGTCGAATTTGTTGAAATCACGACTTTATTTTCCTTTGGGTTATAAAAATAACCCCCTTTAGTCCATTTTGGATATCCTGCAAACATGCAAACTTTCGAACGTGCTTCCAACTTATTCGGATCCTTAAACAGGACATGAGCCGGACATCCCCATATGCGAATATGGTTTAAGGATGTCTTCCTACTTGTCCATAACTTGTGAGGAGTTTTAGGGACCGATTTTGAAGGCACATTGTTCAAAAGATAACATGCGGTTTGTAGTACATATCCCCAAAAGGATAAAGGCAATGATGAATAACTCATCATGGACCTAATCATGTCCAACAAAGTCCTATTCCTTCTCTCCGCTATGCCATTCTGCTGCGGAGTGCCCGACGCAGTCAAATGGGATAAAATCCCATTCTCTAACAAGTGTTCCAAGAACTCATCAGAAAGGTATTCCCCATCTCGATCAAATCGAAGTACCTTTATGGGTCTACCCAATTGTTTTTCCACTCTCCCTGAACTTGTCAAAAGTTTCGCTTTATGTGGTGCATTAGGTATACATACCCATATCTTCAGTAATCGTCAATAAAAGTAACGAAGTACTCATACCCTCCTCATGCTCGGATGTTCATTGCTTCGTAAACATCACTATGCACAAGTTCTGGAACCCCTTTGGCCCTATTGCCTTTAGACCCGAATGGTCTTTTGGTCATTTTACCCTCCAAACAAGATTTACATTGAGGTATAGATTTCACCTTTAAGTGACTTAAAGGTCCATCCCTTACCAACCTTTGAATCCTATTCAGGTTAATATGACCAAGGCGCAAATGCCAAAGATAAGTCTTATTAGAGTGAGAAGTTTTATGTCTTTTAGAGTCATTACCATTTATCTCAGCATTAAGCAATAAGTCCATCTTAGGTTTGATAAAATATAGATTATTTTGTATCCATCCAGAACAGATAAAAGATTTGTTTTTACGAATCACCACTTTTTCATTAAAAGATACCACGTAAGAGTCTTTAAATAAACAAGATACAGAAATTAAATTCCTTTTAAATCTAGGAACATAAAAACAATCTTGCAAAATTAAATTCCTATAATTATCAAAGTAAAGATGGACATCTCCCACTGCTTCTGTTGAGACCAAGGATCCATCGCCCATCTGAAGCATGAAGTCCTCATGTAGCAGACTTCTCGTTTCTTTGAACCCTTGCAGAGAAACACAAACATGATTAGTTGCACCGGAATCTATGACCCAGATGTCACTAGATTCCTCAACCAAATAAGTTTTTAAATATAGAAGATCACGCCTACCTCCTTTGGAAAGGAAGTCCTTGCAATGCTTCTTGATATGTCCGACCTTTCCACAGAAGAAGCACTTAAGCTTCTTTGGGTTCTTCTTCTTCTTCTTCTTGCTCTTGGCAGTAGCAGGAATAGAAGACTTCCCGTTTTTGGCCCGTTGCTTCTTTCCATTCCCTGAGTTAGGATTGGAACCAGAAGCAGCTACCATGTTGGCCTCACCACCAGCAGGAGACTCCCTGATCAGTAGTTCAAACTCCTGTAACTGTTTCATCAGTTCTGTTAAGGTCATATCCCGTCTATTGCTTACATTAAAAGTAGCTCTAGACAGAATAAATTCCTTAGACAGAGTCTCAAAAACTATAGTCATCTGAGTTTCAGCATCGATGTCGGCTCCATTAGTTTGAGCCTCAACGAGGTAACCCATGACCAACATCATGTGCTCCTTTACAGATGTCCCTGGTCTCTGTCTACAGTTTAAGAGTTTCCAAAGTGCCCCTTGCCGCTTTTTTATGGCCTGGCCTCCAAACATATCCTTAAGATTATCCAAGATCTGCTTTGCAGTCTCATAATCCTGATGTTGAGCCTGCAGCACGTTGTTCATGCTGGCCATTACATAGCAGCGGGCCTGATCATTAGCATCTTTCCAGCAATCGTACGCTTGGAATTGCTCATTACTTGAGTCTCCCGTAGGCTCGGGAGGACAAGGGGTTGTCAGTACATATTTCAGTTTCTCAAAGGATAGGACGATATCCAGGTTCCGTTTCCAATCGTTATAATTCTCACCGGTTAATTGGTTTTTGTCAAGTATCAATGATAAAGCGTTTTTAGACATTTTCAATCTACAATAAAGAATCATATACCAAACATAAGCAAACATATAATAATAATTTAGTAAGATAGCACAATCATGTAAAATCATACAAATGTGTTTATGTGTCAACACCTCGAAAATATCACAACCTTACAACGATAATTCCCAACTTAGAATTCAACAAGCTCCTAGGGGAGTCATGTCAAATTTAATAAGGAACACGGATCCCCTCTTGATTAATATATGACATCCAGGACTCGTATGATCCAGCATACATTAATAATTGTTTCTTTGGCCATTAATTTTATTAATAGAGCTCCTAGGGGAGGTTAATAATAAAATTAACGTGAGTGTGTAACCATCGTTTTAATATTTTATTCATGATTTATAATCACCAACTAAGGGTGTGCAACCATAAATCATACTAAAATACATTATTCTTTCAGAGATCCAATCTGGTACATGATAGAAATCCCTTCCTAGGGATCAAGACCACCATGTTCTGCCTATGGACCAATGATGGAGGCCTTAGGTCTTCTCTTCGAAAACCTTCTCCCACTCAATCTTTTGAAATCATGGTTTTTATTTTAAGATTATGCATGAACAATTTTAATATGAGCGGCACTCCCTATTCTATATGACATGTTATCAATATACATGGTAAATCATATTATAATGCAAACAAGCAAAGCAATCAAACAAAGCTACAAGCAAAATAATAATAACCGTAATATTATGATTCCACCCTAGAGAATAGAAAACTAAGATTACAAGAGAATAATCGAGACATTTATCGATTCTTCATCCTTGAATCCTCAAGCTATATCCTTCTTCATGCAATACTCATCTTCAAGTCTTCAATCCCGTATGAATCAAATACTTTACATTTTCGGTCATACCCAAATTTAATGTTTCTCAGAATCATCCCAATAAAATTAAAACTGCACCAAAAAATTACACCTTTTCTGGAAACTTTTTCCAGCTCTCGGTCGGCAGGCCGATCTTGGTGATCGACCTGCAGGTCATGTTTCATCGGCCTACTGATCTGATAGATCGGCCTGTCGATCCATGAAGGTTCGGCCTGCCAAACTGAAATTTTGGCCTGCTGGCAGAGCCAGTCAATTTCTGCCCCACTAATGGCCTGCCGGACCACACGTATGGCCTGTCGATCCGAGACCATCGGCTTGCCAAACTGTGATGTCCGACATGCCGACCGAGCAGAAATCCATCATTCTAGAAAATATAATTTTAATGCAATTCATCAATTTTATTTTCAACAATTCAAAAACATAAAATTAAAGACTTAGAAAATACTTGGGGGTGCCATCATCATTCTTCTAGATCCGTATTCTCTGAATAATTATTTAATTATAAATTCTTATAAATTTAAAATAAATAATAATTCCTAGACGGAGATGATAGTTCGCCATCTAATTACATGACAAACTTAGATACACATTCTAACCTCCAAGGAACCATAACCGGTATTAATTAATTAATAAATAATTAAAAAATAATTTAATCAACTATAATTAATTAATAAATTTAACCACATAATCCATGACAACATATATTATTTATAGACACCTAGAGTGCCAACTCTCTATAAAATTCATTACAAGCATAGGAGAGATTAAGATCACAAAATTTATGCATATAACATGATCACAAACTCATAAATTTATATAAAAACCATGGCTCTGATACCAATTGTTGGAAAAACGATGCGCAACGGAATTTTAAAAATTTTATATGTCAGAGTAATTCCAAAACACAAGTTTGACATGCTATATGTATAAATCAAACAGATCTTACTAACCTTTGTGTGTGAAGAACCTCCACAGCCTTGTGAAGAGAAGTAACGTTCTAAAATAGCCTCAACCAACTGGTCTTTTTTGCTATTCTCTATCCACAACCGGAGTGAGTGTGGGCTCACACTACAGCTTTTCCACCGGTGACTCTCCTTCCAACCAATAGAGAGAACCCAAAGCTAATGTTCATGATTTGTGAACAAAAGCTCTAAGGGAGTTTTCAGATCTCACCAGAAGAGTATCACTCTTAATCTCTCAATTGATCTAAGTAAATCATGAGACTCACTCCCTTTATATAGCTATTGGTCCTAGGGTCAGTCCTTATCAGATTAGGTCTTAAAAACTCGAAACAGAATCTAGTTCAGATCAATATCTGATAAGATCCGTGTGAAAACGCGTAATCTTATCGCTCGTTGATCTGCAGGCCGAACATCCTGATCGGTAGGCCGAACAGGCCCCATCGGCAGGCCGAACTCCCATGTAAATATCTCCGTGAATCTTTTATTTTCCACCCAAGATTCTATAGGATAAGGTCTTAGTTTTGATTCAAATAACCCAATAGAGAAGTTATCTGATCAAAACAAACTTTATCAAGATAATCTCTAAGAAAATAAATCAATTCACAATAATTCTACAAGTTTATCTTGATCTAATTTATCCATAATTAAATCAATCGATAAACAGGCAGGAATTATCTGATCCCAATAATTCAACAAGTTTATCTTAAATTAATTTCTTACAAAATTAATTCAACCGATAAACAGACATGAATTATTTAATTCTTTCAAATTTTAAACCAATATGATAAATTTGACATAAGTCACCAATTATTGGAAAGGCACGCCGTGTCGTTATAGGATTTTGTGAGCTAGCAAAGGGGACCAAAATGGACCTGTAAAGTTCAAGCTCATGATAATTATGAAACCCAATATCCCAGATATACATTTCACAACAACTCCAACGCTACTCCACTAAAAGCTTGGAGCTGCACTCTCGAACTTTATAGAATTACGAAGCTCGTATAGCTAAGTCTCCATGACATATCATAGTGTATCCTATCCCCATATGAAAATCCATAATCGGCTTAAGGACAAGTTTGTCTTACCTTCTCGATTATTTTTATCTTACGTTTCATTGTCTCACCATCAGAAAACTTACTATCCAAAGATAGTATACCATTCGGTTACACCTATCTATCCAAATGGTTGAGTCCCCTAGTTTTCCAATTACAGGACAACACATATAAGAGGATATCATTACTCCTAAAGAGGAGCTATGGATTCCATATCTATGAATAACAAGTCTACGCTATCAAGAGTCATGCCTCCAACGTACCGGCATGCATACCACTATTGAGATATGGGTGTCACCCATTGGTACATCGAAAGACACAAGTCGAGACAACAGGCCTACTATTCATCTCAAGATTAAGATACAATACAAATGACTGTCTAAAGTGAATTGATTTGCCGAGACAAAATTATTAATACAAATCAATTCACTTTATGTCCTGATCCAACACATCGTCACCTATGACAACGTGCCAATGTTTCTATTCACGGAGTCCAACTCCGATGGTCAAGACAAACCATCTCCCAAAAGGGATATAGACAACATAACAATCTTTACATGAATAAAGCGCCTAACTTTATTTCCTCGATTGCAGGTCATATGTTTTAGACCGTCACCTTAAGAATCGTGTCTTCTGCATAATCAACCCATCATATGCCCAATTATCAAGGTTTAGACTGACAGTCTCAGACTACTGTTTGCTTAACATACATTCAACAAATATGAATGTAAAGAAGACAAGATTTGGTATATGTATATAAATGAATAAATTCTTTATTGATAAAAATGTTTCCAAAAACTTATTACATTTTTACTCCTTAGGGCATACATGTCTAACATATATATATATTTATATATATATATGTGTGTGTGATTGTCAGATGATCTAATACGTGATCTAAATTCTATAAAATAAAAAATAAAAAAGGATTTGGATGCTTTATAGGCCATTTGGTACATAAGTTTAAAACCGTTTAAAGTAGTTCAAATCATAAAGGCGGTTTAAAGTAGTGTTTTGTAAAGTAATAACTAAGGCCAGTTCAAACCATAGAGGCGGTTTTGAAACTACCTAAACCCCCAAAATTTAAACTTTGCCAATCCCCCCTTCCTCAAGTTCACCTAGTTTGAATCATTTTCTACAATAAAAACCATTTCAAAACACAATTTAAATATATAGTTTAGAACCCAAGTTCAAACCACAAAGTTCCAAACCACACTATTCTAAATTTGCGTATCAAACGGACCATTAGTTTGAAAGCCAAACCGGTCTCATTCTAGTGTATCGACCAATTGGATTTCATGAATGGGTCCAACCTGTGGTCTAATTAGTTTTCTTCCAATACCCTTTTGGCAAATTGAAGTGGATAGGTAGAAGTACATAGCATATTTTGAAAGATTAAAAATTAACAAGTCATATTTTGGTTTAAATATTTGAGAAAATTACATGTTTTGTCATACTTTTAAAAAATGTGTTTATTTATAACACACTTAGAAAAAGTTATGACACTATATTATTCATATTATATGTTATGTTATGTCACAATTAAATATGTGTGGCATTTATAAAATGTAAATCTTAAAAAAGACATTTATGAAAATTCCCTTAAATAATTAGATTTCCAATCCTTTCTATTCTTTTTTTTTCCTTCTCTCTTCCTACTCTTTCTTTTCTCTCGTCCAACAAATAAGGAAGTCATCACAGGTCCTCCACCATTGAGGTCGCACCCCATGACGTTGCTCGACGAGCTGAGGCTAGCGATCGACAGTGATGGCAAGACACGACGACAATGCAATGATTGTCGGTGACTGGCGATGAAGCCTAGACGGTGCCGATCTAACCGATGACAAAGGCTTCATGATATAGTCAAAATCCAATCTTGGTGATAGTTTGTCCCTTCTGCATCATTGTCGTTAGAAGAGAAAGAAAACGGGAGACAAAGGCAATTAAGGAGAGAAGACATTGCTAGTTTAAAAATTCAAACGTAAGAGATGAGAGGGGAGGAGAAAGAAGGAGGGATAGGGGGGAAAAGAAGAGCACATATAGTAAGAGAGAAAGGAGGAGGAAAGAGGAGAAAAGATAATCAATTATGTTTATTTAGGGTATTTTAGGTAATTTTTTTATTAGTAAATTCAAAATTAACAAATAAATGCTATTTACTAACTTAATGAAAATTTTGGCCTTTTTATTTTTTAGAGAAATTATACAAAATGACAGATTTTATTAGTTAGTTGATAAATAACGTCAGATTTTTTTAAAAAAAAAGTGAAGAAAATAGTGGATTTAATCAAACCAGCTTTTAAAAAAAATAAAAAAACTAAACTCCCCAAATAAATGCTATTTACTAACTTAATGAAAATTTTAGCCTTTTACTTTTTTTAGAAAAATTATAAAAAATGACAGATTTTATTAGTTAGTTGATAAACAACGCCAAATGTTTTAAAAAAGTGAAGAAAATAATGGATTTAATCAAATCAGCTTTTAAAATTAAAAAAATAAAAAAACCCTAAACTCTAAACCCCCTTCTTTTTCATTTTTTTTTTCTATTTTTCTTTTTCTCTGTCTAGTTCCTACATTAGATTCCCACTTTCTCTCTCCTAATCTTTCATCCTCATCACTCTCTTTCCCCTGATCTCTCGCTACTCTCCTCAATGCTCTCTCTGTCTTGATCTTTTCTCTCTCGTCCTCAATGCTGTGATTGGAGGAGATGATGCGTCTTCCATCAAGATCTTGACAAACATCATGACCGAGAAGAGATCTTTATTACTGTGACAAATTCTGTACGGTGTTTGGAGCCTTTGACGATTATTTTCTGATCGATCGAGATTCAATCGGAGGAGTGGCACGTACAGATTCAACATTAGAAAAGGTCGACAGACGGGGTCAGGACTTGATATGCTTGAAGAAGACATGACCGAAATTAGCCAGAGGCAATGAAGATGACATCACAGACCTAGAGAAAAAGCTCAGTAATGAAGCTTTATTTTTTTATATGCTGGACAGGTCGGAATCAATTTCTCTGGTGAGACCGGGACCGATAAGACGTTGAGAGGCGGCCTTTGTGCATGAATCCAAACTCGTCCAAGGGAATAGCGAACCGATCATTGTTCCTAATCTCGTTGGATTAGATTTTTTGCAAAACAGATGTGTCATGCCCCGGAGTACGGGAGGTGACGTGGCGGGATATTTAAATTAATTAAATAAGAATTTAAATAAAACCAATGGTCTAAGAATTAAATTAAGTGAGAAATAAGCATATTTCAACCACATTTTTATAAAAGAATTTATAAATATTAAGCGAATAATAAAAATTAATAAAGAGCCGCGAGTATGGGTCCACTGACCCACGACTTATCCACACACATAGTACTAACAATATAGTAATATAGTTACAATCCAACATCAAGAAAGTTTAAAATATTACATGCCTTGAACAGTGAATACAATTTAACCTACAATCCCTCCTACTGCTCCTGGGTTCTGTCCGAAAAATCCTCCCCTAACCTAAATAGAAATCCACCTAGAGGGGGAAAATTTCAAAACAAATAAAATATGAGTGAAAGGCCCAATAGGACTATGTTTTATAAAATAATTTAATTTAAAGAAACATGATATTATTCAAGAGTCATTTAAAAGGAAACTTAAATAAATAAGTAAATAAATAAATTTGAGTAAAACCATTCTTACCTAGAACATTTTACTCTTACAACCAAAAATATCATTTTCTTTCCCCTAGGCAAACCATAGTATCACCACCGTAGTGGCCTGGCTAGGTTTCGGGACCTGCCCCCAAGGTCGATCGCTACACGACCCGATCTCTGATATGGCATCATGCCTATATGTTTAATATCATTATCATTCAAACCCAATTACCGAGTGTTGTCATTTACATTCATTATGAAGTTCATTTCCGTTCACAGTATATTAAAATATAACCGATAAATACATTTTTCAAACAACCGTTGAAAACACTTTAATAGAAATCCTTTTTAAAGCCAAATCATTTCAAAACCAGGCTACCAAAGAAATGGGGTAGAAGTCCTACCTCAATACTCGTGCCGGTGCCCCACACCGTAATCCCGGTCCGCTATACGTTAGCTCCGCGGAACCACGAACGATCCTAGATACAAACTAAGTCGATCAATATCTAGTTCGAGACATTCTATGTTACTAAACCATTTCATGATGTCCTAGTGTACCATTTGTATCTTTAAAATCATTCTATAAGGTTAAAGTTTAAATCAGGGTTCAAGATAGTGAAAACGGGTAAAAAATCACAAAATTTCCATGCCTCGGTCGGCCTGCCGGACTCCCTGCTTCGGCCTGCCAAACTGTACAGTTCGGCCTGACGAAAGTCAGGTCCGGTCGGCCGGTCATTTCCCCCAGGTTCGGCCTGTCGGACGGAAGAACACCGGCCTGTCGATCCCTATTTTGGCCTGCCGAACACGTGATCCGGCCTACCGAACTGGGAAAACCCAGAAATCCAACCACGGGTTTCTCGATCCCCAAAACACAAATCTTGATTCTAACCTGTTTTTCTCAAATCCCAGGCATGGAAAACAATCATAGTTGATAGGAAAACATACTAGAACATGTTTGGACTCATTTAAACAAGATTTAAACTCAAAAGCTCAAAAATCCGAAAATGAGAAAATAGGGAGAAAAATGAAAAATCTTAAATTCAATATGTTTTTCTTCAATCTAAGCTTAGATTCTAGTTGTTCTAAGTTCATGTAACTCAAATCCAATGTTTTCTAAGCTTAAACAAACCTAGATTTCAAAAATGCACAAAATTGAAAATTTTGGAAAAAGTTTAAAAATTTCAAAACTAACATCGAATCGAAGCTTCAATCCGTGTTCTCGGTTGCTAAATCATGTCCTCGAGCTTTCTGCTTGCTAACCCGAAGCTTGGATTCGAATTTGATTCAAAATTTTGAAGAGAAATTGAGAGAGAGAGGGACGGCTCACGGGAGGGAAAGAGAGGAGAGAGAGAGAATCGTGAGAGTGCGAGGAGAGAGGAGGGAAAAAGGAAATAAATTGAGAGAAACCGTGGGCGGTTTTACTATGCGAAAACCATGTGCCGCCCACGATTTTGTAAAACGGAGTATTTTTAACATTTTACAAATTGTTGTGTTTTAAAACTCAAAACATTATTTTAAAATAATACGAAAGCATTTGAATTCATCAGATTAACAAACCACCAAAATTTCAAGATCCAACCAAATAATCTAATTAATGTTAAAACATTAATTATGGCACACTAATTCATCATTTATATTACAATAACATTAGATAAATTTCGGGGAGTTACAACTCTCCACCCCTAAAAGAAATTTTGCCCTCGAAATTTACATCTCATCTTAGAAACAAAACAAATGCGGATACAATTCCCGTATACTCGACTCTAGCTCTCAAGTGGCTTCATCAACCCCGTGATGCGGCCACATGACCTTTACCAATGGTATCTCACGACGACGCAAACTAATCACTTTCTGGTCGATAATCTGAATCGGCACTTCTTCGTACGTCGTATCTTCCTGAACCTGCACATCGTAGAATGAAACTATCTTACCTTGCTCAGGCGGACACTTCCTAAGCATCGACACATGAAACACATCGTGAACATGAGAAAGTTTGGGCGGAAGATCAAGCCGATAAGCGACCACACCAACACGCTGAGTGATCTCAAATGGCCCAATATACCTCGGCGTGAGCTTCCCACTCACTCCGAACCGCATAGTTCCCTTACGAGGCGATACCCTGAAGAGAACAAAATCTCCAACCGCGAACTCTAATGGTCTACGTCTCCTATCCGCATAGCTCTTCTGACGACTCTGAGCTGCCCTTAACCGATCTCGAATTACCGTGACTTTCTTGTTGCTATCACGAATCTCATCCGACCCAAGAATAACCCTATCTTTCGGCTCGGCCCAGCACACAGGTGACCGACACCGTCGCCCATACAACGCCTTAAACGGTGCCATACCGATACTCGCCTGATAGCTATTGTTGTATGCGAACTCCGCCAGATGCAAATATCTTTTCCAATTCCCGCCAAAATCTAACACACAGGCACACAACATATCCTCGAGAATCTGAATAACCCACTCAGACTGCCCATCAGTCTGAGGATAAAACGCCATACTGAAGTTCAAATATGTACCTAAAGCCTCCTGAAAACTCCTTCAGTACTTAGCATTAAACCCGGTGTCTCGATCAGACGTGATGGACAAAGGAACCCCATGCAACCTCATAATATTCTGCATATACAACTCCCCGAGAACCTTCCTCGAACACGTCGACCTAAACGGAATGAAATGCGTCGACTTTGTCAACCTGTCGACCACGACCCAAACTGCATCATGCCGTTGCTCCATCCTCGGCAAACCTGTGAGAAAATCTATCGTCACATGCTCCCATTTCCATCCTGGAATAGGAAGCAGCTGAAGCTGACTTGCAGGCTTCTGATGCTCGACTTTCACCTGAAGACACGTCGAACACTTGGCCACATGCTCACGAACATCTTTCTTCATGCCTCTCCACCAATACTGCCTCTTCAAATCGTGATACATCTTGGTGCTCCCCAGATGAATAGCGAACTGAGACCTATGAGCTTCGTCCAAAATGGCTTTCGTCACTTCGACGATAGCTGGAACTGCAAGACGCTCCTGAAAGTACAACGACCCATATGCATGCACGCTCCATTCCTCGAACTGCTCCCCGTTCTGAATCCACGACCAAATCCCCTATAAATGCTGATCCTGCCACTGACTTTGCTTCACCGTCCGAACAAGAGCTGGAGTCGCTTCCACATGATACACAGAAGCGCGATCACAGTCTTCATGATACCGTAGCCTAAACTCGCTCACCGTCGTATCCCTGCTCCAGTCCTCAAAAGCCAAACAAGTGAGAATCCCTGAAGACTTCCTGCTAATCGCGTCTGCGACCACATTAGCTTTCCCGGGATGATACTGCAACGCAAAATCATAATCCTCCATATACTCTACCCATCTACGCTGCCTCAAATTAAGATCCCTCTGAGTAAACAGATACCTCAAACTCTTGTGATTAGAGAAGACCTGAAACGACGCTCCATACAAGTAACACCTCCAAATCTTCAGCGCGTCAATCACTACCGTAAGCTCTAAATCGTGAGTAGGATAATTTCACTCGTGAGGTCGTAGCTGTCTCAATCCGTACGCAACCACACGTCCATGCTGCATCAACACGCATCCAAGTCTGCGCCCTGAAGCATCCGCATAAACCTCATACGGCTCGTCACTGCGAGGAATAACCAACACTGGAGCGAAAGTCAACCGGTTCTTCAATTCCTAAAAAGCAAGCTCACAATCCTCATTCCACTCAAACCTAACATTTTTCTTGATTAATCTCGTCAACGAAGCTGCAACCTTCAAAAAATCCTTTACAAATTTCCTATAATATCCAGCAAGACCTAAGAATCTGCGAATCTCCGCTACATTGCTTGGTCGTTCCCACTCCAATATAGCCTCAATCTTGGACGGATCTACAGAAATACCATGCTCCGAAATAACATGACCCAAAAACTTGACCTCAGTTAAGCAAAACTCACACTTTTCCCTCTTAGCATACAACTGGTGCTCCCGTAGAGTCTGAAGCACGATCCGGAGATGCTGCTCATGCTCCTCCCAAGTCTTAGAATACACAAGAATATCATCGATGAACATGATCACGAACTGATCCAGATACGGCCTAAATATCATGTTCATCAAATCTATGAAAGCTGTCGGAGCATTCGTCAACCCAAACGACATGACCAAAAACTCGAAGTGCCCATACCGAGTCCTAAAAGCTGTCTTGGGAATATCTCCTTCCTTAATCCTAAGCTGATGATAACCCGACCGCAAATCAATCTTTGAGAAGTACCGCGAACCTCCCAACTGATCAAACAACTCATCAATCCTAGGCAAGGGATACTTGTTCTTCACCGTAACATGATTTAGCTGTTGATAATCCACACACAACCTGAGAGTCCCATCATGCTTCTTAGCAAACAAAACCAGTGCTCCCCACGAAGATGTGTTGTTTCGAATATATCCTTTATCAGCAAGCTCCTGAAGTTGCTTCCTCAATTCTTTCATTTCAGCCGGCGCCATCTGATAAGGTGCCATAGAAATCGGTGATGTCCCTGGAAACAACTCGATACCAAACTCAATCTCCCGATGTGGTGGTAATCCTGGCAACTCGTCGGGGAAGACATCCTCGAACTCATCAACCACCAGAATCGCTACACTGCCACTCGAAACATAGGGCTCGCAATCTAAATTGGCAAGAAAAGCACAACAACCTAGATTCCTTCGCCCTCCTAGACACGACTTCATGAGACGTTCACTCATTAACCAATCATCACCACCCTGGTAAGTGATCATCGTCCCCCTATTAGACACTAGGGTCACTTTTCTAAGTTGGCAGTCCACGACTGCACTATACCTGGACAACCAGTCCATCCCTAGAATTACATCATAGGAGCTCATGGGGAGTATAATCAACTCACTTTTCAAAATCTCATCCCCAATTTTTATTTTACAGGATTTACACATACAATTTACACACACCCGCCCCAAGGGAGAAGTTATGACTAGGGATTCATTAAACTCTTCTACCTCTAATCCCAAGGCATGTACAAAAGAACTCGAAATAAGAGAATGAGAGGCACCGGTATCGAATAAAACATGAGCTAAAGATCTAGAAACCAAGATCATACCATCGACAACCGCGTTACCAACATTAGAATCTGAACCTCCGGATGCCATTGCATGAACCTGCACTGGCGCCTTCCCTTTTCCTCTACCAACATTGCTGGGTCCTGGATTGTTCTACCGATGCTGCTGAGATGGAGACGACTGCACACTACCTGTACTCGGCACTCTATACTGAGGAAAACTACGCTGAAAATGCTGCGGTTGCTGCCCCCGTGCCAGATATGAGAATTGTTGAGGAGAGAACTGGGGATACTGCAACTGCGGGTATTGCAGAGGCGGAGGTAGGGTCTGAGGCTGAGACTAAGACTGACGACTGGCATCCTCCCTGGTCTGAGATCCAAGACGAGCACTCCTAATCGGGCAATTCCTCTTGATGTGTCCGGGCTGCTGACAGAAATGACAATGGAAGCTGTAGGGATTGCTGCGCCCGCTGCCAGACGAACTACTGCTACCACTGGTCGCGCCACCTTGCTTGCCTTTCCCCGAAGCTAGACGACTACCGGTGCTCTTCCTGCCACTCCTCTGCGGTCCTCCTGAAGCCTTGGCTGGGTCCTCACAATACTGCACATAATCATTCTACACGGAGATCGTCGACGACACAAGCTCTCCAAAACTCCTAAGCCATAGAGCAACCAACTGCCACCGAATAGGAGCCTTGAGCCCTTCCTGAAACTTAATACATTTCTCACGCTCCAATGCCACCGCTGATGGAGCAAACCTAGCCAACTCATTAAACTTTGCCTCATACTCCCGAACTGACAGATCACCCTGTTGCAACCTGTAGAATTCAGCTGCCTTCTGATCTCTATACCCCTGCGAAAAATATCGATCATAGAACAGCTCTTCGAATCTGTCCCAACTGATATCGCCACCGCACTCCAAACACTTAGCTTGTTTCCACCAAGTGTTAGCGCCACCCTCGAGCTTATACGCAACAAACTCCGCACGATACTCCTCAGGCACACCAAGGGTATCCAAATGCTTCAAGATCGAATCCAGCCAATACTCTGCCAACTGCGGATCCCCATTGCCATCAAAAGTCAAAATAGACGCACGCCAAAATTCCTTAAAGTACACATGCCGACTACCAACATTAGAATCTCCCGGTCTAGCCCTGGCTGCCATCTGCTGAAAAGCCGCAAACATAGACCTCATCATGCTCTCATCATTTTCAAACTCGACGTCAGCTGTCGAACGACGTCTAGGTGCCATTCTCTCACTTCTGAAAACAAAATTTGGACTGTCAGAGGTATTTCATTGTCAAACCTATGTGTGCACAATTCCCAAGGTTCATAACCTTGAGCTCTGATACCATTCTGTCATGCCCCGGAGTACGGGAGGTGACGTGACGAGATATTTAAATTAATTAAATAAGAATTTAAATAAAACCAATGGTCTAAGGATCAAATTAAGTGAGAAATTAGCAGATTTCAACCACATTTTTATAAAAGAATTTATAAATATTAAGCGAATAATAAAAATTAATAAAGAGTCGCGAGTATGGGTCCACTGACCCACAACTTATGCACACACATAGGACAATATAGTAATACAGTTACAGTCCAACATCAAGAAAGTTTAAAATATTACATGCCTTGAACAGTGAATACAATTTAACCTACAATCCCTCCTACTGCTCCTAGGTTCTGTCTGAAGAATCCTCCCCGAACTTTAATGGAAATCCACCTAGAGGGGGAGAATTTCAAAACAAATAAAATGTGAGCGAAAGGCCCAGTAGGACTATGTTTTATAAAATAATTTATTTTAAAGAAACATGATATTATTCAGGAGTCATTTAAAAGGAAACTTAAATAAATAAGTAAATAAATAAATTTGAGTAAAACCATTCTTACCTAGAACATTTTACTCGTACAACAAAAAATATCATTTTCGTTCCCCAAGGTAAACCATAGTATCACTGCCGTAGTGGCCCAGCTGGGTTTCGGGACCTGCCCCCAAGGTCGATCGCAACACAAGCCGATCTCTGATATGGCATCATGCCTATATGTTTAATATCATTATCATTCAAACCCAATTACCGAGTGTTGTCATTTACATTCATTATGAAGTTAATTTTCGTTCACGGTATATTAAAATATAACCGATAAATACATTTTTTAAACAACCGTTGAAAACACTTTAATAGAAATCCTTTTTAAAGCCAAATCATTTCAAAACCAGGCTACCAAAGAAATGGGGTAGAAGTCCTACCTCAATACTCGTGCCGGTGCCCCACACCTTAATCCCGGTCCACTATACGTTAGCTTCGCGGAACCACGAACGATCCTAGATACAAACTAAGTCGATCAATATCTAGTTCAAGACATTCTATGTTACTAAACCATTTCATGATGTCCTAGTGTGCCATTTGTATCTTTAAAATCATTCTATAAGGTTAGAATTTAAATCAGGGTTCAAAACAGTGAAAACGGGTGAAAAATCACAAAATTTCCATGCCTCGGTCGGCCTGCCGGACTCCCTGCTTCGGCCTGCCGAACTGTACAGTTCGGCCTGCCGGAAGTCAGGTCCGGTCGGCGGGTCATTTCCCCCAGGTTTGCCCTACCGGACGGAAGAACACCGGCCTGCCGATCCCTATTTTGGCCTGCCGAACACGTGATCCGGCCTGCCCAACTAGGAAAACCCAGAAATCCAGCCACGGGTTTCTCGATCCCCAAAACACAAATCTTGATTCTAACCTATTTTTCTCAAATCCCAGGCATAGAAAACAATCATAGTTGATAGGAAAACATACTAGAACATGTTTGGACTCATTTAAACAAGATTTAAACTCAAAATCTCAAAAATCTGAAAATGAGAAAATAGGGAGAAAAATGAAAAATCTTGAATTCAATCCTTTTTTCTTCAATCTAAGCTTAGATTCTAGTTGTTCTAAGTTCATTTAACTCAAATCCAAGGTTTTCTAAGCTTAAACAAACCTAGATTTCAAAAATGCACAAAATTGAAAATTTTGGAAAAAGTTTAGAAATTTCAAAACTAACCTCGAATCGAAGCTTCAATCCGCGTTCTCGGTTGCTAAATCACATCCCCGAGCTTTCTCCTTGCTAACCCAAAGCTTGGATTCGAATTTGATTCAAAATTTTGAAGAGAAATTGAGAGAGAGAGAGACGGCTCACGGGAGGGAAAGAGAGGAGAGAGAGAGAATCGCGAGAGTGTGAGGAGAGAGGAGGGAAAAAGGAAATAGATAGAGAGAAACAGTGGGCGGTTTTACTGTGCGAAAACCATGTGTCACTTACGATTTTGTAAAACAGAGTATTTTAACATTTTACAAATTGTTGTGTTTTAAAACTCAAAACATTATTTTAAAACAATACGAAAGCATTTGAATTCATCAGATTAACAAACCACCAAAATTTCAAGATCCAACCAAATAATATAATTAATGTTAAAACATTAATTATGGCACACTAATTCATCATTATATTACAATAACATTAGATAAATTTCGGGGAGAACACTATGGAAATCAAGACGATGAGGAAGAGAAATCAAGTGGAGATCGCCATGGTTAGAGCTTCAATTTGTGCAGATATAAGGATTTGGTTCAGATCTGCGTTTTCAATAAAATTGTTATTTTTTTATGAATTAAATTGAGAAAAAAAATGTGTTTTTCTTTGTGATTTTTTTTTTGTATGTGTGTGTTTTATGTGTTTTCTGTGGTAACAGTGGTAGATTTACTGCCGCCAGCTATGGTGCGGCCTCGGAGATGTCTAACGATATCGTCAGTGAATTTTTATATTTAGACAGTAATACAATATTGTTAGATAAAATTGTATTTTTGGCGAGCTTGCCAGTAAAGTTTTTGTATTTACCCAGTTCCAGGTTAATAGTACATGTCTCGGCTACCAACAATCCGACGAAGTCGCCAGTGAATTTATGTATTTACAAGATAGTACAATATTACCAAGTTAATAATTCCTTTCCCTGCCGTTGTGGGCCCGGATTGAAGTTCCCAATGAATTTTGTCTCTACATGGTAATATAGCATTACCAAGTTAATACTATACTTCTTGGCCATAGATGGTCAACAAATTCATCGGTGAATTTTTGTACTTGCACGCTAATATAGGATTACCAAAATAATACGGTATTTTTGGGTGATGAGATTGTAAAAATATATATTTTTTAAGGCTTAAATCATTTATTTATGCTTTTATTTCTCATTAAATCCGTTAATTGATAGCATTTTAGTATTAATAAGTATTTTTGTGTCTTAATGTAAAAATGTGTTTAAAAATATGTTTTTAGTGTGTTTTTATGTGTAATGACCAAGAAAATTCATTAATAAAACCTAATATTTAATTAGGTTTAATTAATAAATTTACCCTTCAAAATTTGTAATTTTTGTAAAAATTACGATAATATATAAATAAGCCATATTAAATGGATATTTCAATGTAATATGATGCAATACTAGAAATTTATAATACAGATTTTATGAGTTTAGTTACTCAAAAATTTATACATAATATCCATAAAATGAATTTTATGTCACAATTAATTGTAAAATTGTGATATACACGGATGGATAGTTATGATATGAACGAGACATAAAGGCCAGCAATATCCAACCCAGTGTAAAAAAAGGCCGATACCGTATAAGTATACTGCTAAGTGAAAATGTAGATATGGAAAATGTTACGTTTGGCCTCCAAAAGTGAACTGAAGGTAAGAAAAATAGTTTGCACAGTCTAAGGATATGAGTTGGCACTGATTTGACCACAACAGTATAGGAAAAAAATACCGTGTGATGAAAAATTACACAGTATAAAGTTTTAGCTCCACAAAAATAGACACTCCTTCGATTTTTATTGGGCCACATGTCATGAAAGGTGGTCTAATCACCTTATGACACCTAGGGTAACCCACTTGATTACCCCATGAGTCACCCATTTGGATAAGTGAGAAATTAATGTGATTTTATCCAAAATTTTTCTTCCTTCTTCTACCTCTAGCTCTGGCAACCATTAGCAAAGGATCTCAACAAATTTCTCAAGCCCAAAACTTTGCGAAAACAACCCCACTTAAGTTCAAGAAGCAAAATCCAAGAAAGTTTAACAAATTTTAAGGTAAAATCTAACTTGTTTCAAGATTTCACGGGATTTTTCATGGGTGAAGAAAGAAAATTAACCCAAGGTATTTTTGCATGAAAATGACCTCTAGGAAGGAGTTTCAAAGAGCTTTGAAAAGCTAGAAATCAAAAGGTGCTATTTGAGGTAAGTTTTGAAAAATTTGTGATTTTGTTTTGATTTTCATTTCTTTGAAAGTGCACGGGTTCTTGAGCATATATTTGGTGGAATATCATGGATACCTAATGTATGGAATGTGGATATGGTGAAATTAAGGTTTAAATGTTGAAAAATGGTATTTTATGTAAAAAGTGATATTTTTGCAATTTTAGAGTTAGTTTTTCAAAAGTAATGTTAGACATGATAAATGATTCAAACAAAGGTTGGAACGGCCTTTGCAGGGGTAGATTTACAGTTTCAAAATGGATTTTTACAAAAATGCCCTAAGGACTAAATTGAAAGAAAAAGTTTTCTCTCAGCAAATTTGAAAAAAGCCCAAAAACACCCCTGTACAGTAAGATTTTAGGAAAAGTTAAAACACAAAAGTTGTAGATCTCGATGAAACTGTTAAGCAATGTAGATGGTTCGTCGAAAATCTCAACCGTTTGTGAGATTTTAATTTTTCAAGAATTTGTTAAAAGTGAAAAAATGTTAAAATGGCAAAAACATCATTTTTCAAAATGATTTAAGGTATGGTACTTTGAGTAAAAATGTTCCTTATGAAAAATAGGACATTTTGATGTAAAGAGATAAATTTTAGCCCCGGGGGCAAAATCGTCAAAATTTTTAGTTCAATGACTAAACTGTAAAGTTTTATAGAAATGGGGCATAGATGCGAAATAAGGTGATTCGACCCACTAGGGTGCTATTTTAAAATTAGTATGTGGTTATTTTCGTAAGAATAACGAAATCGAGCTCAGGTAGGTTAGTAGACCCACGGAGGGCAAAATCGTCATTTTTACCCGAATAACCCGAACTGCTTCGAAATGTTTCAAATGAAAAAAGAATGGTTGGAAAGGTTCCCGCCCTTCGTTAGAAATGATAGGGTAGAGTTAAATAGAAATAAGAAAACCAGTGGTTCTTAGAGTTGTATATAGTGATGCAACTCAATTTATTAATTAACGGATGTTTTGTATCAAAACATAGTGGAATTTGGCTAATGGCTTTGTAATTGGCCAACAAGATCCTAGGAGTCTAGGAGAAAGGAAATCGAGGTTGAGTTGCCCGACATTCGAATCAAGTAAGTACCCATCCCACCTACAGTATGAAATTGTAAGCATAGAGTGTGAGATGTGTGTATGTATACCTGTGTGTATATCAAGGTGTATACTTGTATGTATGCAACAACATTAGTGTTTATAAATATGATGGTGTATACTTGTGAGTATACGGAATATATACCTGAGTGTATATTATGACATGTACCTGAGTGTATATTATGATGTGTACCTGTGTGTATATTACGTTAAGTACCTGTGAGTACATTATGCCATGTACCTGTGCGTAAATTAATGTGTACCAGTGTGTATATAAAGTATGTACCTGTGTGTACTATGTCGTATAAGAGCATTTATGTTATGTATAACATGTGATCATCACTTCATGCATGGTATGATAACTATAATAACTGAATTGGTAAACATATCTCTAGAAGTTAAGAAAAGTGTCGTATCGGCTCCTGACTCAAGGGGAGTTTAAGGAATACGGTATAGTCACAGTGTTATGTAGACCTAAGTGTACAATAGTACGAACAATTGGGCCCTAGTTAAAGATAAGAAATGATAATGATAAGGAAGGATTATAAGAAAGCATAATGAGATCATGCATTTTATTGAATGTGCATATGGGTTATATGGGACTTACTGGGCGTAAGCTCATTAAGTATTTTATGCTGTAGGTATTCCGATGAAAAGGTCAGAGTAATGCTATTAATGAGCTGGCAGAGGGATGATGAGTGTGCAGACTGGGTATGGATTCCACCGCAGTATGTTTCTGTTGTATTGTATTTTAAGATATTTTGAAAGTAATGTTTGATAAACTATATTGCAAAGGAAAAGTGATTATGTAAATATAAGTATATGTTTATATTTCAAAAGTTGGTAGACCAGTATATGTAACGCATTTATTTAAAAAAGAATTCTAAATTTTTGCCTATAAGTAAGTAAGAAAAAGGTTTATCACAGCCCAAAAAAGGACAGGTTATGACAGTTGGTATCAGAGTGAAAATCATGCTACCCTACTGTACATTGTCGTTCGCTCCACCGTCAAGCTCAAGTAAGATAGTTTAATTTAAGGTATAAGAATGTTAAGTTTTCATTTTATATGGAATTGCTATGTTAATTACAATGAATATAGTAGATGGCGGCACCCCCAAATGAACCTAATGAGGAGGCAGACTGGAGAGCAAGTATTGCCTTTCGAGAGATAATACCCCTCGTGCTATTATGGGAGTCGAAGGCTGATGATTTTAAAGGAATGGTTCCACGAAATAGAAGTGCTTTTCGAGACTTGCCATACCCTACAGCATTTACAAGTTCCATTAGCCTCAGGACGACTGGCAGGAGCCGCATTGGAATGGTGGATCAGACTCAGGCCTGAAGAGCGGCAACATAATTGGGAAGGATTTAAAGCGCGAATTTCAGAAGCTTTTACACCGTTTCCACCTGTTGATAACATGCACGTCCAAGTGATTCTGATGTTGTGGGTGGACTGGCGTCTTCGGTTATATCTACGTGTAGAACCCTTATGGAGAAGATATGTAGGAGAGCCAGTAGATCACTATATCTTAAGGTTTCACCATACAATGGTACCGTTAATTCTACCGGAACTACCCTTGCGGTGAATTTGCGACCTCATCTGGAGAGATCTTCTTCTCGACACAGTCCAACAACAAATGTAGTATCCGAGGGATTTTCTTAGCATCCACGATTTTCTCATGAAGTATTGCATGCGGAACAGAATGTGGTCGCGCCCCTAGAAGATCCCCCAGTAGATATGGAGGAGGATGATGAAGATGACAACGATGATGATGATGATGAGCTCGAATTAGTTCTAGTGCCTCCCGAACCAATAATTGCAAGTGACGACGAGTCTACCGATTCGGAATGAAGAGGAAGAGGAGGATCCTGAGGATTCCGAACATAGTGACATGTCAAGATTAGACTCAGATTAGAAATAGACTTATGATGATCTGTATGTATTAAGATGTATGTAGATGTGTGTTTAGCACAGTTTTGAGCCTTGTACTTTTGTATATGAGTGTATGACCAGCAAATAGTATCTTTCGCGGCAATAAGGTATATATAGCCGGAAGTGATAACTGCTCCCGAAAATGATTTGAATGGTTTATGTAAGAAAAGAAAGTAAGTATGTAAGCATGTATGTTAGTTATTTATGTAATGTTATGAGAATGAAGAATGTAAAATGTAAAAAGGAAAGGAAAGAAGTTAATGAAATGTATGAAATGAGATATTGAGTTTATGTTATTGTTCATGTTTGTATGTATTTAGGTTATATGATAACTTTCTTTAAATACTATTACGTTAATAGTATATACTGATGTAACAACGAAAATGTACAATAAGTCTGTATACCTATTTTATTATCGATGGCCGATGCACCCATAGAACCTATGAACCCAGACCTAATGGCCATGATTACGGAGTTACAACAAAAACTCTGAGCTCAGGAGTTAGAAATGCAAGAGTTAAGAGAGTAGTTAGCGAATCAGAATCTAGTACCATAAGCACGTGCAAATTCTCCACCCCCTGTACCACCACCTCAGCAAGTGGAACCATTTGCTGCAGTTGTTTCAGCTGTTCTAGCAGTATCTGCTACCAAATTCTATGAAAGATTCCGACGGATGAAAGCCCCAGAATTTGATGGATCTACGGATCCATTAGAAGCCGATGATTAGCTTACTAGTATAGAATGAGTTTTGAAATTTATGGGGCTTAGTGTGTTATACATGTATGCCCTAAGGAGTAAAAATGTAATAAGTTTTTTGAGACTTTTTTTATCAATAAAGAATTTATTCATTGTTTATATACCAAATCTTGTCCTCTTTACGTTCATATTTGTTGAATGTATGTTAAGCAAATAATAGTCTGAGGCTGTCGATTTAAACCTTAAGAATTGGGCTATGATGGACGGATTGTGCGAAAGACACGATTCTTAAGGTAATGGTCTAAATCATACGATCCGCAATCGAGAGAATAAAGTTGGGCACTTTATTCACGCAAAGATTGTTATGTTATCTATATCCGTTTTGGGAGATGGTTTGTCTTGACCATAGGAGATGGACTCCATGAATAAAAACATTGACACATTGTCATAGGTGACGATGTGTTGGATCAGGACGTAAAGTGAATTGATTTGGATTAATAATTCTGTGTCGGCAAATCGATTCACTTTAGACAATCATTTGTATTGTATCTTAATCCTAAGATGAATAGTGGGCATGTTGTCATGGCTTGTGTCTTTTGATGTATCAAAGGGTGACACCCACATCTTAATAGTGGTATGCATGCCGGTACGTTGGAGGCATGACTCTTGATAGCGTAGACCTATTATTCATATATATATGGAATCCATAACTCCTTTTTAGGTTAATGATATCCTCTTATATGTGTTATCTTGTAATTGGAAAACTGGAGCGCTCAACCATTTGGATACATAGGTGTAACCGAATGGTATACTGTCTTTGGATAGTAAGTTTTCCGATGGTGAGATAATGGAATGTAAGATAAAAATGATCATGAAAGTAAGACAAAACTAGTCCTTAAGCTGATTATGGATTATCATATGGGGATACGATACACTATGATATGTCATGGAGACTTAGCTATACAAGCTTCGTAATTCTATTTAGTTTGAGAGTGCAACTCCAAGCTTTTAGTGGAGTAGCGTTAGAGTTGATAATTATGAAATGTATATCTAGGATATTGGGTTTCATAATTATCAAGAGCTTGAACTATATAGGTCCATTTGGTCCCCTTTGCTAGCTCACAACATCCGTAACGATACGGCATGCTTTTCCAATAATTGGTAACTTATGTCGGATTTATTAGATTGGTTGAAATTTGGAAGAATCAAATAATTCATGTCTGTTTATCGGTTGAATTAATTTTGTGATAAAAATTAATTCAAGATAAACTTGTTAAATTGTAAGGATCAGATAATTCTTGTCTGTTTATCAGTTGATTTGATTTTTGGATAAATTAGATCAAGATAAACTTTTAGAATTATTGAAAATTCATTTATTTTCTTAGAGATTATCTTGATAAAGTTGTTTTAATTAAGTAACTTTTTTATTGGGTTATTTGAATTAAAACTAAGACTTTATCCTATAGAATCTTGGGTGAAAAATAAAAGATTCGCGAGATTTTTTATTCGGCAGTTCGGCCTGCCGATGGACGTGTTTGGCCTGTTGATGGGGCTTGTTCGGCCTGCCGATCAGGTGGTTCAGCCTACCGATCAGTGAAGGATAAGATCACGTGTTTTCACATAGATCTTATCAGATATTGATACGAGCTTGATTCTGTTTTGAGTTTTTGAGACCTAATCTGATAAGGACTGACCCCAGGACTAATCTCTATATAAAGGGAGTAAGTCTTAAGAGTTACTCAGATCAATTGAGAGATTAAGAGTGATACTCTGCTAGTGAGAATCTGAAAACTCCCTAAGAGCTTTTGTTCACAAATCACGAACACTTGCTTTGGGTTCTCTCGATTGGTTGGAAGGAGAGTCACCTAGTGGAAGAGCTGTATGTGTGAGCCCACACTCACTCCGGTCGTGGAAAGAGAATAGCAAAGAAGACCAGTTGGTTGAGGCTCTTCTGGAACGTTACTTCTCTTCACATTTTGCGAGGGTTCTTTGGCACACAAAGGTTAGTAAGATCTGGTTAATTTATGCATATAGCATGTCAAACTTGTGTTTTAGAAATTACTCTGATGTAAAATTTTTAAAATTTCGCTGCGTACTATTTTTTCCAACAATTGGTATCAGAGCCAAGTTTTTACATAAATTTACGAGTTTGTGATCATGTTATATGTATAAATTTTATGATCTTAATCTCTCCTATGCTTGAATTTAATTTTATAGAAGTTGGCACTCTAGGTTTCTATATATTATATATGTTGTCATGGATTATGTGGTGAATGTTTATTAATTAATTATAGTTGATTAAATTTTTATTTCATTATTTGTTAATTAATTAATTATTGCTGGTTATGGTTTCTTACAGGTTAGAATGCGTGTCTAGGTTTTCGTGTAATTAGATGGCGGTCTATCATCACCGTATAGGAATTATTATTTAATTTTAAATTTGTAAGATTTTTGTAATGAAATAATTATTTAGAGAAGACGGATCAAGAAGATGGATTTAGAAGTCGGATCTAGAAGAATGATGATAGGCACTCCTAGGTATTTTCTGAGTCTCTAATTTTATGTTTTTGAATTTTTGAATATAAAATTGATGAATTGCATTAAAAATTGTATTTTTTGAAAATGAGATTTTTGCTCGGTCGGCATGCCAAACCTCACAGTTCGGCAAGCCGATGGTCGCAGATCGGCTGGCCAGACTTATGGTTCGACAGGCCGTTAGTGGGGCAGAAATCAGGTGACTCTAGCGGCAGGCCGAACTTTCATGATCGGCAGGTCGAACTTTCATGATCTGGATGATCGGCCTACCGACCGAGAGCTAAAAAATTTTAGAAAAGGTACAATTTTTTCGATGCAGTTTTAATTTTATTTTTGGAATAATTCTGAGAAACATTAAATTTGTATATGACTGGAAATATGAAGTATTCGATTCATACGGGATTGAAGACTTGAAGATGGGAATTACATGAAGAAGGATACTACTTGAGGATTCAAGGAAGAAGAATCGATAGTATGTCTCGATTATTCTCTTGTAATCTTAGTTTTCTATTTTCTAGGATGGAACCATAATATTACAGTTATTTATTATTTTGCTTGTAGCTTTGCTTAATTGCTTTGCTTGTCCGCATTGTAATATGATTTGCCATGTATATTAATAACATGTCATATAGAATAGGGAGTGCCGTTCATATTTAAATTGTTCATGCATATTCTTAAAATAAAACCTTGATTTCAAAAGATTGAGTGGGGGAAGGTTTTCGAAGAGAGAACCTAAGGCCTCCATCATTGGTCCATAGGCAGAACATGGTGGTCCCGATCCCTAGGAAGGGATTTCTATCATGTACCAGATTGGATCTTTGAGAGGATAAGGTATTTTAGCATGATTTATTGCACACCCCTAGGTGGTGATTATAAATCATGGATAAAATATTGAAACGATGGTTATACACTCACGTTAATTTTATTATTAACCTCCCCTATGAGCTATGTTAATAAAATTAATGGCCAAAGAAACGATTATTAATATATGCTGGATCATACAGGTCTTGGATGGCATATATTAATTAGGAAGGGATTCGTGTTCCTAATTGAATTTGGCATGACTCCCCTAGGAGCTTGATGAATTCTAAGTTGGGAATTATCGTTGTAAGGTTGTGATAGTTTCAAGGTTTTGACACATAAACGTATTTGTATTTTTTACATGATTGTGTTATCTTACTAAATTGTTATTATATGTTTGGTATATGATTCTTTATTGTAGATTAAAAATGTCTAAAACTCTTTATCATCGGTACTTGACAAAAACCTATTAACTAGAGAGAATTATAATGATTGGAAACAGAACCTGGATATCGTCATGTCCTTTGAGAAACTAAAATATGTACTGACAACCCCTTGTCCTCCCGAGCCTACGGGAGACTCAACTAATGAGCAATTCTAAGTGTAAGATCGCTGGAAAGATGCTAATGATCAGGCACGCTGCTATGTTATGGCTAGCATGAATAATGTGTTGCAGGCTCAACATCAAAATTATGAGGCTGCAAAGCAGATCTTGGATAATCTTGAAGATATGTTTGGAGGCCAAGCCATAACAAAGCGGCAAAGGGCGCTTCAAAAACTTCTAAACTATAGATAGAGGCCAAGGACATCTGTAAAGCAACATATGATGTTGGTCATGGGTTACCTCATTGAGGCTCAAACCAATGGAGCCGACATCGATGCTGAAACTCAAATGACTATGGTCTTTGAGACTCTGTCTAAGGAATTTGTTCCATTTAGAGCTACATTTAATATAAGCAATAGATGAGATATGACCTTAATAGAACTGATGAAACAGTTACAGGAGTTCGAACTGCTGATCAGGGAGTCTCCTGCAGGTGGTGAGGCCAACATGGTAGCTGCTTCTGGTTCTAATCTCAACTCAGGGAATGGAAAGAAGCAACGAGCCAAGAACGGGAAGTCTTCTATTCCTGCTAGCACCAAGAGCAAGAAGAAGAAGAAGAACCCAAAAAAGCTTAAGTGCTTCTTATGTGGAAAGGTCAGGCTTATCAAGAAGCATTGCAAGGACTTCCTTTCCAAAGGAGGTAGGTGTGATCTTCTATATTTAGAAACTTGTTTTGTTGAGGAATCCAGTGATATTTAGGTCATAGATTCCGATGCAACTAATCATATTTGTTTTTCTCTGTAGGGGTTCAAAGAAACAAGAAGTCTACTGCATGAGGACTTCACGCTTCGGATGGGTGATGGATCCTTAGTCTCAGCGGAAGTAGTGGGAGACGTCCATCTTTATTTTGATAATTGTAGGAATTTAATTTTGCAAGATTGTTTTTACGTTCCTAAATTTAAAAGAAATTTAATTTATGTATCTTGTTTATTTAAAGACTCCTATTTGGTTTTTTTAATGATAAAGTGGTGATTTGTAAAAATAAAACTTTTATCTGTTCTAGATGGATGCAAAATAATCTGTATTTTATCAAACCTATGATGGACTTATTGCTTAATGCTGAGATGAATGATTATAACATTAAAAGACTTAAACTTCTCACTCTAATAAAACATATCTTTGGCATTTGCGCCTTGGTCATATTAACTTGAATAGGATTCAAAGGTTGGTAAGGGATGGACCTTTAAGTCACTTAATGGTGGAATCTATACCTCAATGTGAATCATGTTTGTAGGGTAAAATGACCAAAAGACCATTCGGGTCTAAGGGCAATAGGACCGAAGGGGTTCTAGAACTTGTGCATAGTGATGTTTGCAGACCGATGAATATTCGGGCACGAGGAGGGTATGAGTACTTCGTAAATTTTATTAACGATTACTCAAGGTATGGGTATGTGTACCTGATGCACCACAAAAGTGAAACTTTTGACAAGTTTAGGGAGTTTTGGGCTTAAGTGGAAAAGCAATTGGGTAGACCCATAAAGGCACTTCGATCTGATCGAGGTGGGGAATACCTTTCTGATGAGTTCTTGGAACACTTATTAGAGAATGGGATTTTATCCCATTTGACTGCGTCGGACACTCCATAGTAGAATGGCGTAGCAAAGAGAAGAAATAGGACTTTGTTGGACATGATCAAGTCCATGATGAGTTATTCATCATTGCCTTTATCCTTTTGGGGATATGCACTACAAACCACATGTTATCTTTTGAACAATGTGCCTTCAAAATCGGTCCCTAAAACTCCTCACGAGTTGTGGACAGGTAGGAAGACATCCTTAAACCATATTCGCATATGGGGATGTCCGGCTCATGTCCTGTTTAAGGATCCGAATAAGTTGGAAGCACGTTCGGAAGTTTGCGTGTTTGTAGGATATCCAAAAGGGACTAAAGGGGGTTATTTTTATAACCCAAAGGAAAATAAAGTCGTGGTTTCAACTAATGCAACTTTCCTTGAGGAGAGTTACATGGACGACTTTAAACCTCGAAGCAAAGTGATGCTTGAGGAGTTAAGGAGTGATCCGATCACTCCGGAGGTTCCGAATGAAACCGTTCTGATCAGTGTAGAAAAACCAAACAAACCTGAACAACAACCTTAGGGGCTTCGACGTAGTGGGAGGATCGGGCGTCAACCTAAGAGGTATATGTTCAATGGGGAGGTCTTTATGGCTGAACCGGATGAACATGATAGGGATTCTTTTACTTACACAGAAGCTATGGAGGATGTTGATTCAAAACTCTACACAAAGGCCATGAACACAGAGATGAAGTCTATGGAGACTAATCAGGTCTAGGAGCTTGTAGATCTTCCCGAAGGGGTAAAATCAATAGGGTATAAGTGGATCTACAAGAGGAAAAGAGAAGTGGATGGAAAGGTCAAAACCTTTAAGGCTATACTAGTAGCTAAGGGTTATACGCCAAAGGAAGGAATCGATTATGAGGAAACCTTTTCGCCTGTAGCCATGCTTAAGTCCATTCAGATTCTCTTGTCCATAGCTGCCACTCTCGACTACAAGATTTGACAGATGGATGTCAAGACGGCTTTTGTAAATGGCTATCTTGATGAGTCCATTTATATGGAACAACCAGACGGGTTCAGGGTCACGGGTCAAGACGGTAAGGTTTGTAAGCTGCTGAAGTCAATTTATGGACTTAAGTAGGCTTCTCGTTCTTAGAACTTAAGATTTGATCAGGTGATCAAGACTTATGATCAAGACTTATGGGTTCTCACAAAATGTGGATGAGCCATGTGTTTACAAACACATTAAGGATGGGAAGGTGGTTTTTCTATTGCTCTATGTAGATGACATTCTGCTAATTGCAATGGCGTTGGGGCATTGTCATCGATCAAATTATGGTTGACCAAGTAGTTTGACATGAAGGACTTAGGTGAGGCTAATTTTGTTCTTGGTATCCAGATCTTTCGGGATAGGAAGAATAAAATGATAGCTTTGTCTCAAGTTGGCTATATAGATAAAATTCTCATGAGGTTTGCAATGCAGGATTCCAAGAAAGGTGGGCAACTATCTAGGTTTGGAATTACTCTTTCTAACAAAGACTCTCCAAAGTCTTATAAAGAAAGAGAATACATGAAGAAGGTGCCTTATGCTTCGGCAGTGGGTTGTCTCATGTATGCCATGCTTTGCACACGACCCGATATTAGTTATGCGGTCGGGATTGTAAGTCGATTTCGAGCAGATCTAGGACCGAACCATTGGGTTGCGATAAAGCATATTTTCAAGTACCTGATAAGGACTTGAGGGTATATGCTTGTATATTCATGTGAGGACCTGACTTCTCTAGGATATACTGACTCAGATTTTCAATCCTGTCTGGATTCTAGGAAATAGACTTCGGGTTTTGTGTTTACTCTGGGCGACAGTGCCATCAGTTGGAGAAGTGCTAAGCAAGATTGCACTTCGGATTCAACGATTGAAGGCGAGTATATGGCAGCTAATGATGCTTCAAAAGAAGCAGTGTGGCTCTGCAAGTTCCTTGTGGATCTTAAGGTAGTTCCTGGTATGGATAAGGCAATATCATTGTACTGTGATAACAGTGCGGCAGTAGCCAATGCTAAGGAACCAAGATTTCATAAGAAGAGTAAGCGTATTGATTGGAAGTATCATGTAATAAAGGACTTCATTGAGGGCAGGCATGTCACGGTGTATAAGATCGTTTCAGAGAACAATTTAGCTGATCCATTTACGAAGACACTTACTGGGAGAGTCTTCAAAAGGCATGTGGAAGCTATGGGGATGCAAGATTTGTCATACTTACTCACTTAGTGCAAGTGAGAGATTGCTAGACATGTATGCCCTAACGAGTAAAAATGTAATAAGTTTTTGGAGACATTTTTTATCAATAAAGAATGTATTCATTGTTTATATACCAAATCTTGTCCTTTTTATGTTCATATTTGTTGAATGTATGTTAAGCAAACAATAGTCTGAGACGGTCGGTCTAAACCTTAAGAATTGGGCATATGATGGACGGATTATATGGAAGACACGATTCTTAAGGTGATGGTCTAAATCATATAATCCGCAATCGAGTAAATAAAGTTGGGCACTTTATTTGTGCAAAGATTATTATGTTGTCTATATCCCTTTTGGAAGATGGTTTTTCTTGACCATCGGAGGTGGACTCCATGAATAGAAACATTGGCACGTTGTCATAGGTGACGATGTGTTGGATCGGGACCTAAAGTGAATTGATTTGGATTAATAATTCTGTCTTGGCAAATCGATTCACTTTAGACAATCATTTGTGTTGTATCTTAATCCTGAGATGAATCGTGGGCCTGTTGTCTTGGCTTGTGTCTTTTGATGTAAAAAAGGGTAACACCCACATCTTAAGAGTGGTATGCATGCCGGTACGTTGGAGGCATGACTCTTGATAACGTAGACTTGTTATTCATAGATATGGAGTCCATAACTCCTCTTTAGGAGTTATGATATCCTCTTATATGCGTTATCCTGTAATTGGAAAACTGGAGCACTCAACCAAACCATTTAGATACATAGGTGTAATCGAATGGTGTACTATCTTTGGATGTAAGTTTTCTAATGGTGAGATAATAGAATGTAAGATAAAAATAATCAGGAAGGTAAGACAGAACTAGTCCTTAAGTCGATTATGGATTATCATATGGGGATACGATACACTATGAGATGTCATGGAGACTTAGCTATACGAGCTTCGTAATTCTATGTAGTTCTAGAGTGCAACTCCAAGCTTTTAGTGGAGTAGCGTTAGAGTTGATAATTATGAAATGTATATCTAGGATACTAGGTTTCATAATTATCGGGAGCTTGAACTATATAGGTCCATTTGGTCCCCTTTGCTAGCTCACAACATCCTATAACGACATGACGTGCTTTTCCAATAATTGAGAATTTATGTCGAATTTATTAGATTGGTTGAAATTTGAAAGAATCAAATAATTCATGTCTGTTTACCGATTGAATTAATTTTGTGATAAAAATTAATTCAAGATAAACTTGTTGAATTGTAAGGATCGGATAATTCTTGTCTGTTTATTGGTTGATTTGATTTTTGGATAAATTAGATCAAGATAAACTTGTAGAATTATTGGGAATTCATTTATTTTCTTAGAGATTATCTTGATAAAGTTGTTTTAATTAGATAGCTTTTCTATAAGGTTATTTGAATTAAAACTGAGGCTTTATCCTATAGAATCTCGGGCGAAAAATAAAAGACTCGCGAGAGTTTTTATTCAGCAGTTCGGCCTGCCGATGGACGTGTTCGGCCTGCCGATCAGGTGGTTCAGCCTGCTGATCAGCGAAGGATAAGATCACGCGTTTTCACGTAGATCTTATCAGATATTGATCTGAACTTGATTCTATTTCGAGTTTTTGAGACCTAATCTGATAAGGACTGACCCCAGGACCAATCTCTATATAAAGGGAGTAAGTCTTAAGAGTTACTTAGATCAATTGAGAGATTAAGAGTGATACTCTGCTAGTAAGAATCTGAAAACTCCCTGAGAACTTTTGTTCACAAATCACAAACACTTGCTTTGGGTTCTCTCGATTGGTTGGAAGGAGAGTCACCTAGTGGAAGAGCTGTATGTGTGAGCCCACACTCACTTCGGTCGTGGAAAGAGAATAGCAAAGAAGACCAGTTGGTTGAGGCTCTTCTGGAACGTTACTTCTCTTCACGTTTTGCGAGGGTTCTTCGGCATACAAAGGTTAGTAAGATCTGGTTAATTTATGCATATAGCATGTCAAACTTGTGTTTTGAAAATTACTCTGATGTAAAATTTTTAAAATTCCGCTGCGTACTATTTTTTCCAACATAGTGACCGTGAGAAAGTCTTGTGTGTCTCATTTTCTCTCACTAAGGATGCTAGGAGATGGTTGGAATCTGTAGAATGTAGAAGGAATGTAAATGAAATGACATGGCTTGATTTCGTGGAAGAATTTGAAAGGGCTTACTTTAATGTGGAAATGATGGCAACCCAGCAAGAAGAATTCAATAACTTTAAACAAGGCAGCATGTCAATGGCAAATGCCCTGAAGAGGTTCAACCAATTGGCACGCTTATGTCCTGAATTGTTACCCACAGATCGGGAATGAATAAGAAGATTGATGACAATGTTTCAAACTAACATTGCCCTTATAGTTGATAGTGGAGGCCAAGTCCCTAAGGATGTAGAGGATTGCATTGAACGGGCTACTAGAGCCAAATTCAGAATTGTCCATGACAAGGAGGAGAGGGCAAGAATTTTTAAGACTCTAAAGGAGGAGAAAACTTTAGCTAAGCAAAGCCAAGTTGTATAGGTGAAAGGGCAAGGAAGCGTTCCAAGTCAAGGGCAGTCCCAGAGCCAACAAGTTGGACGCAACCGCAATGCTAACAATAAGAGGAAATGGAACGCGATTAGTCCAAAGAATCAAAAAGGACAACCTCATAAAAGAATCAGTGACGGAGGAAACAATAAGCCTCTTTGCAATCAATGCGGAAAGAGACATGCTGGAGAATGTAAAGCTAGCACCAAGAAGTGCTTCCTCTATGGCAAGGAAGGGCACTATGCCAGAAATTGTTTTTTACAATCTCCAGAATCAGAATGCTCAGAATCAACAAAGGTCTTAGGGAACCCAGCTTCACGAAGTCTAAGCACAGACTGAAGGCCCTAGTGTCAATTAGGGATGCTTGGGAGCTCCGAAACCCAATGGACGAATTTATGCTTACATGAAGAAAGAAGATGATGCGGGAACGTCGTTAGTGGTGACAGGTCAGTCTTCTGTTGCCAATACTGATGCATGTGTTTTGTTTGATTCTGGAGCGACACATTTATTTGCATTACTTAAGTTTGCTAAACAGATAGGAAAGGAAAGGGATAGGATAGAACAGACTTTTAGGACTGCACTTCCCTCTGGGGAGGTATTGAACTCTGATTATTGGTTACGTCATGTACCCATTATCATTTATGGAAGAGAATTGTATATCGATTTAATAATAATTGATATACATGATTATGACGTTATCTTATGAATGGATTTCCTGAGAAAATACACGGCTAAGATTAACTGCTGACATCATAAGGTTACATTCCGATCCTCTGAAAGCGAGAAGTTCATATATTCAGGAAAGATTCCAAAGGTCCCAAAGGCACTAATTTTGACGTTAAAAGCAAAGAAGATGTTAGAGAGTGGATGCACCGGCTATTTGGTGAACTTAGTAAACAAAGAAAAAGAGGCTCAATTAGGACTAGAGAATGTCCCCATAGTAAAAGAATTCATTGACGTGTTTCCAGACGAGTTACCGGCCTTACCGTCTGTAATGACCGAGGAAATGTCATCAATGAAACCTAATATTTAATTAGGTTTAATTAATGAATTTATTCTTAAAAAAATGTGTAATGTTGTAAAAATAGTAATTTTTGTGAAAATTACAATAAAATATGAATGAGCGGCATTGATTGCAAATTTTATGGCATATGTAATGCAGTGGTGGATATTGTAAAATACAAATTTTATGAGTTTGATGACTCAGAGATTTGTGCATAATATCCATAAAATGAATTTCATGTCACAATTAATTGTGAAATTGTGATATAAACGAATGGATGATTATAATGTAAATAGGACATAGAGGTTGTCCTAACCCTAACCGGGGGTAGAAAGGAGGCCAGAGCAGTATAAGAATACTGCTAAATGAAAACACAGATACGAAAAATGTCACGATTAGCCTCCAAAAGTGAACGAAAAGTAAGTTAAATATTTTTATACAGTCTAAGGATAGAAAGTACACTGAATTGACCACGACAGTATAGGAAAAATACTGTGTGGTGAAAAATTACACAGTATAAATTTTTAATTCCATAAAGTGGACACTCCTTGGTTTTCTATTGGGCCACATGTCAAGAAAAGTGGCCCAATCACCTTGTGACACCTAGTGGTATACTCATGGGTTACCATGAGTCACCAAATGTGATAAGGGTGCATTTATGGCAAGTTTATCACAATTTTTCTTTTCTTTCCTTTCCTTCCAAGCTCCGACAGCCATAACCAAGACCTCTAAAAAAATTTCTCAGCCCCCAAACTTTGCAAAAATACCCCCAAACAAGTTTTACAAGCAAGTACAAGGATTTTCCACAAGTTTTAAGGTAAAATCCTAAACTTTTTCATGAGTTTTCAAGGGATTTCCATGGGTAAAGGGCAAAAATTAATCCATGGTATTTTTGCATGGAAAGGAAGCCTAGGAGGGAGTTCAAAGGAACTTTGAAGGTTAGAAATCCAAAAAGTGTTATTTGGGTAAGTTTTAAAGTTCAAAGTTTTGAATTTTGTTTTGATTTTTATTTCTTAAAACCCATGTGAGTTCTTGAGCACATATTTGATGGAATTTCATGTATATGTGATGAATGGCAAGTTTAAGTTGTGAAACTTTGGTTTATAGTGCAAAATGGTAATTTTTGCAAAAAGTATTATTTTTGCGATTTTGATGTTAGACTTTACAAAAGTGATGTTTGAGCATGAGATTCTTTTGATTAAGGCATGAAATGGTTTCTGCAGGGGTAGAATTACAAGTTTGAAACGGATTTTTGTAAAAATGCCATAGGGACTAAATTGAAAGAAAAAGTTCCTTCTCGGCAGATTTGAAAAATAGTCAAAAACGCCCCTGTACAGTGAGATTTTGGGAAAAGTTAAAACATAAAAGTTGTATATCTCGACGAAACTATTAGGTTTTCGCGGACGGTTTGTCTAAAAACTCAATCGTTTGTGAGTTTTTGATTTTTCAAGAATATGTTAAAAGTGAAAAAAGTGTTAAATGGTAAAAATGTCATTTTTCAAAATGATTTAAGGTATGGTACCTTAAGCAAAAATGATCCTTGAGAAAAATAGGAAATTTTGATGCAAAGAAGTAAATTTTAGTCTCGGGGGTAAAATGGTCAAAATTTTCAGTTCAAGGACTAAACTGCAAAGTTTTATAAAAATGGGGCATAATTAAGAAATAAAGAGATTTGACCCACTAGGGTGTTATTTTGAAATTAGTATGTGGTTATTTTCATAAGAATAACGAAATCGAGCTCGGGTAGGTTAGTGGACCCACGAAGGGCAAAATCGTCATTTTTGTCCAAATAACCCGAACCGCTTTGAAATGTTTCCAATGGGATAAGAAAACGACTAGAAAGGTTCCCGCCCTTCGTTAGAAATGATATGGTAAAGTTAGATAGAAATAAGAAAAAAAACAGTGGTTTTTAGAGTTGTACATAGTAATGCAACTCAATTTATTAACTAAAGGATGTTTCGTATCGAAACATAGTGGGATTTGGCTAATGGCTTTGTAATTGGCCAACAGGATCCTAGGAGTCTAGGAGAAGGGAAATCGAGGTTAAGTTGCCCGACATTCGTATCAAGTAAGTACCCTTCCCACCTACAGTATGAAATGTAGGTTTAGAAAGAAATATATGTTTATGTATACCTATGCGTATAATTAAGTGTAAACTTGTATGTTTGCCATGATATGAATACCTAGGGGTATAGTCATGTATGAATAATTGTGAGTATATGGAATATATATATATACCTGAGAGTATATAATGACATGTACCTGAGTGTATATGATGATCTATACCAGTGTGTATATTTTATGTTAAGTACCTGTGAGTACATTATACTATATATACCTGTGCGTATATTAATGTGTACCAATGTGTATATTTTATGTTAAGTACCTGTGTGTACAATAATAAAAATGAGCATGTGTATCATGATTTCGTACCTGTGTGTACAATGATAAATACTTGAGTATGTATAAAGTAGGTATCTGTGTGTATATTTTATGTTAAGTACCTGTGAGTACATTATGTTATATACCTGTGCGTATATTAATGTGTACTAGTGTGTATATAAAGTAAGTACTTGTGTGTACTATGCTATGCAAGAGAATTTATGCTTCATGGATAATATGTGATTATCACTTCATGCATGGTATGTCAACCATAATAAATGGACTGGTAAATGTATCACCAGAAATTAAGAAAAGTGTCGTACCGACTCCTAACTCAAGAGGAGTTTAAAGGATATATTACGGTCACGGTGTTACGTAGACCTAAATGAAATTGCGCAATGGTACAAACACGTGGGCCCTAGTAAAGATAAGAAATGATGAGGATAAAGAAAGTTTATAAGAAAGCATAATTGATTCATGCATTCATGTTAATATCCATGTGGGATTTATAGGACTTACTGGGTGTTAGCTCATTAAGTATTTCATGCTGTAGGTATTCCGACGAGAAGGTCAGAATAAGTTCAAATGGTGAGCTGGCGGAGGGGTGGATGGTGTGCAGATTGGGTATGGAGTCCGCTGCTGTAATGTTTTCTGCTGTGTATGTTTAAAGTTATTTTGAAATAAAATGTTTAAAAGAAAGATGTTGTAAAAGTAAAAGTATTAATTATGTAAATACAAGTATGTGAAAGTATTTTGGGAATCACCAAAGTTATTGTAAGCAAATTATTTATTCCCATTATTAAAAAAAAAATTCCTAAATTTTTGCCCTAAAGTAAGTAAGAAAGAGTTCTATCACAGCCCTAAAAGGCGGGTTGTGACACCGTCAGAGCAGGAGACTTCATTCAAAATTGAATTGACGCCAGGTACGGCCCCAATATCGAAGGCACCGTATCGTATGGCTCCAGGAGAACTCAAAGAGCTGCAGGTGTAATTACAAGAATTGCTGGATAAAGGATTTATTCGGCCAAGTCATTCCCCATGGGGAGCGCCTATATTATTTGTCAAGAAGAAAGTTGGGACGTTACGAATGTGCATCGATTATCGAGAACTGATCAAAGTCACAATTAAGAATAAGTATTCACTTCCAAGGATTGAAGACCTATTTGATCAATGGAAAGGAGCGTCGGTATTCTCGAAGATCGATCTACGCTCTAGATATCATCAACTTCAGGTTAAAGAGGACATACTGAAGACGGCTTTTCGAACGCGGTTTGGGCATTATGAGTTTTGTGTCATGCCATTTGGACTGACTAATGCCCCGACAGCATTTATGGACCTTATTAATCAGATTTTCAAGGACTACCTCAACAAGTTCATCATCATTTTCATTGACGATATCTTGATTTAATCAAGAACCCTAGAAGAGCATGAGGAACATTTAAAGCTTGCACTGCAATTATTGAGAAAGCATCAATTGTATGCCAAGTTTTCAAAGTTTGAATTTTGGCTAGAAAAAGTTCATTTCTTAGGGCATGTGGTCTCACGAGATGGAGTCGCTGTTGACCCCTTAAAGGTAGAAGCAGAAAATAAATGGCCCACACCAAAAAGTGTTACCGAGATCAGGAGTTTCCTCGGTTTAGCAGGATACTATCGACGTTTTGTAGAAGGATTCTCCCGACTTGCAGCACCACTCATGGCCCTTACATGGTAAGCAACAAAGTACGAACGGACTAAGAAATGTGAAGAGAGCTTTCAAGAGTTAAAAAGACGTCTCACAAGTGCACCAGTATTGACTATACCAGATCCAAACCTAGGAAACTACGTGATTTATAGTGATGCGTCAAAGATAGGCTTGGGAGCCGTTCTTGTGCAAAACAAAAAAGTAATTACGTACGCATCCTGACAGCTGAAAGATCATGAAAAGAATTATCCAACGCACGACTTGGAGTTAGTAGCGGTCGTGTTTGCATTAAAAATTTGGCGTCAGTATTTATATGGAGCTAAATGTGAGATTTATACGGACCATCAAAGTCTGAAGTATATCTTCACGCAAAAGGAGCTCAATATGAGACAGCGATGATGGCTTGAGTTGGTTAAAGACTATGACTATGAGATTTTATATCACCCAAGAAAGGCTAACCGAGTGGCTGATGCCCTCAGTCATAGAGCAACGTCTTCGCTTACAATAGTGCGATCAATACCAAAACCTCTTCAAAAGGACTTGATAGAAGCGGGAATAGAGCTAGTTACAGGAGGATTAGCCAATTTATCGTTCCGACCCGCTATCCTAGGGAATTTAAAGGAGCAGCAAGACGCAGATTCATCGCTGCTCAAAGCTAAGCATGAGGTTCTCGAGAATAAAGAAACAGAGTTTAGCATCTTGGAAGATGGCATTCTTCGATATAAAGGCAGGTATTGCATTCCCAACGATGAGGAGTTAAAGTGGCAAATAGTGAAAGAAGCTCATGAGGCACCATATGTATGTCATCTAGGAGCTACGAAAATGTACCAAGACTTAAAAGAGCACTATTGGTGGCATGGAATGAAGAATGACGTTGCAAGATTCGTTAGCAAATGTCTCACATGTCAAAAAGTAAAGGCTGAACACCAACTACCGGCAGGTGAGTTGCAAAAGATAGATATTCCAGAATGGAAATGGGACCAAATAACTATGAATCTAGTGACCGAACTACCTAGAACAATAGGAGGATATGATGCTATATGGGTAATTGTAGATAGATTGACCAAATCGATGCACTTTTTACCCATTAAACTTAGTAGTTCTGTTGAACGACTAGCTGAATTATATGTCACACAAATAGTTAGATACAATGGAGTCCCAAAATCCATCATTTCTAATCGTGATGGTCGGTTCACTTCCAAGTTTTGGAGGAGTGTTCACCAAGCGACAGGGATAAAACTGACGTTTAGTACAGCCTTCCACCCTCAAATAGATGGGCAGTCAAAAAAGACCATCCAGACTTTGGAGGATATGTTAAGAGCATATGTGCTAGATTTCAAAGAAGGATGGGATAAAAAGCTTCCTCTGATCGAATTTGCATACAACAATAGTTATCAAACCTCTATAGGTATGGCTCCATATGAAGCTTTATATGGAAGAAGATATAGACACCTCTACATTAGTACGAGACCAAAGAAAGGCATTGTCAACCACAGATTTTGTTTAAAGAATAACGGAAGATATAAAGTTAATCCGTCAAAGGATGGAAACGGCTTTTAGTCGGCAAAAGAGTTATGTTGATCGATGACGGAGACCTTTAGAGTTTCAAGTGGGAGATTTGGTCTTTTTGAAAATAACACCAATGAAAGGAGTAGTAAGGTTCGGAAAGAAAGGAAAACTCAGTCCAAGATATGTTGGACCATATGAAATCTTGGAAAAAGTGGGTGACGTGGCTTACAAGTTAGCCTTACCCCCTAAAATGGCATTGGTACATAATGTATTCCATGTCTCAATGTTAAAAAAATATGTACCTGATCCCTCACACATACTTCAACATGGGCCTATTGAAGTGCAAGAGAACCTATCTTATGAGGAGAAACCAGTCCAAATCTTGGCTCAAGAAGAGAAGGAGTTATGGAACAAAAAGATACCACTCGTCAAAGTGTTATGGCGTAATCAACAAGTAGAAGAAGCAACATGGGAACGAGATGATGAAATGAGGAAAGCCTACCCTAAATTGTTTTGACTTTCGAGGACGAAAATTTTTAAGGAGGTTAGATTGTAATGACCAGGAAAATTTATTAATAAAACTTAATATTTAATTGGATTTAATTAATGAATTTACTCTTAAAAAATTGTATTTTTTGTAAAAATTACAGTAATATATAAATATGTCATATTAAATGGATATTTCACTGTAATATGATGCAATGTTGGATATTTATAATACAGATTTTATGAGTTTAGTTACTTAAAAATTTATACATAATATCCATAAAATAAATTTTATGTCACAATTAATTGTAAAATTGTGGTATACATGGATAGATAGTTATGGTATGAACGAGACATAGAGGCCACCGATATCCAACCCAGTTTAAAAAGAGACCGATGCGGTACAAGCATACTGCTAAATGAAAACACAGATATGAAAAATGTTACGTTTGGCCTAACCGTATGTAAGAAAAATAGTTTGCACAGTCTAAGGATATGAGTTGGCACTGATTTGACATAGCAGTATAGGAAAAATACTGTGTGGTGAAAAATTACACAGTATAAATTTTTAGCTCCACAAAAAGGACACTCCTTGGATTTCTATTGGGCCACATGTCATGAAAGGTGGCCCAATCACTTTATGACACCTAGGGTAACCTACTTGATTACCCCATGAGTCACCCATTTGGATAAGTGAGCAATTAATGTGATTTTATCCAAAATTTTTCTTCCTTCTTCTACCTCTAGCTCTGACAGCCATTAGAGAAGGATCTCAAAAATTTTCTCAAGCCCAAAACTTTACAAAAACAACCCCACTTAAGTTCAAGAGGCAAAATCCAAGAAAGTTCAACAAATTTTAAGGTAAAATCTAACTTTTTTTCAAGATTTCAAGGGATTTTTCATGGGTTAAGAAAGAAAATTAACCCAAGGAAGAAAATTAACCCAAGGTATTTTTGCACGAAAATGACCTCTAGGAAGGAGTTTCAAAGAGCTTTCGAAAGCTAGAAATCAAAAGGTGCTATTTGAGGCAAGTTTTGAAAAATTTGTGATTTTGTTTTGATTTTCATTCCTTTGAAAGTGCACGGGTTCTTGAGCATATATTTGATGAAATATCATAGATACCTAATGTATGGTATGTGGATATGGTGAAATTAAGGCTTAAATGTTGAAAAATGATATTTTATGTAAAAAGGTTATATTTTTGCAATTTCATATTTAGTTTTTCAAAAGTAATGTTAGACGTGATAAATGATTCAAACAAAGGTTGGAACGACCTTTGCAGGGGTAGATCTATAGTTTCAAAATGGATTTTTACAAAAATGCCTTAAGGACTAAATTGAAAGAAAAAGTTTTTCGTCGGCAGATTTAAAAAATACCCAAAAACACCCCTGTATAGTGAGATTTTGGAAAAAGTTAAAACATAAAAGTTGTAGATCTCGATGAAACTGTTAGGCAACGCGAACGGTTTGTCGAAAATCTCAACCATTTATGAGATTTAATTTTTCAAGAATTTGTTAAAAGTGAAAAAATGTTAAAATGGAAAAAAACATCATTTTCCAAAATGATTTAAGGCATGACACTTTGAGTAAAAATGTTCCTTATGAAAAATAGGACATTTTGATATAAAGAGATAAATTTTAGCCTTCGAGGTAAAATCGTCAAAATTTTCAGTTCAAGGACTAAACTACAAAGTTTTATAGAAATGGGGCATAGATGCAAAATAAGGTGATTCGAACCACTAGGGTGCTATTTTAAAATTAGCATGTGGTTATTTTCATAAGAATAACAAAATCGAGCTCGAGTAGGTTAGTAGACCTATGGAGGGCAAAATCGTCATTTTTGTCCAAATAACCCGAACTGCTTCGAAATGTTTCAAATGAAAAAAGAATGGTTGGAAAGGTTACCGCCCTCCGTTAGAAACGATAGGGCAAAGTTAAATAGAAATAAGAAAACCTGTAGTTCTTAGAGTTGTATATAGTGATGCAACTCAATTTATTAATTAACGGATGTTTTGTATCAAAACATAGTAGAATTTGGCTAATGGCTCTGTAATTGGCCAACAGGATCCTAGGAGTCTAAGAGAAAGTAAATCGAGATTGAGTTGCACGACATTCGAATCAAGTAAGTAGCCATCCCACCTACAGTATGAAATTATAAGCATAGAGTGTGAGATGTGTGCATGTGTACCTGTGTGTATATTAAGGTGTATACTTGTGTGTATGCAACGGCATGAGTATTTGTAAATATGATGGTGTATACTTGTGAGTATACGGAATATATACCTGAGTGTATATTATGACATGTACCTGAATGTATATTATGATGTGTACTTGTGTGTATATTATGCTAAGTACTTGTGAGTACATTATGCCATGTACTTGTGTATAAATTAATGTGTACCAGTGTGTATATAAAGTATATACCTGTGTATACTATGTCGTACAAGAGCATTTATGTTATGTATATCATGTGATCATCACTTCATGCATGGTATGATAACCATAATAAGTGAATTGGTAAACATATCACCGGAAGTTAAGAAAAGTGTCATACCGACTCCTAACTCAAGGGGAGTTTAAAGAATATAGTATGGTCATGGTGTTACGTAGACCTAAGTGTACAATGGCACGAATACTTGAGCCCTAGTTAAAGATAAGCAATGATAATGATAGCGAAGGATTATAAGAAAACATAATGAGATCATGCATTTTATTGAATGTGCATGTGGGTTATATGGGACTTATAGGGCGTAAGCTTATTAAGTATTTCATGCTGTAGGTATTTCGACGAAAAGTTCAAAGTAATTCTATTAATGAGCTGGCGGAGGGATGATTAGTGTGCAGACTGGGTATAGATTTCACTATAGTATGTTTCTGCTGTATTGTGTTTTAAGATATTTTGAAAGTAATGTTTGATAAACTATATTGCAAAGGAAATGTGGTTATGTAAATACAAGTATATGTTTGTATTTTAGAAGTTGGTAGACTAGTATATGTAACGTATTTATTTTTAAAAAAATCTAAATTTTTGCCTATAGGTAAGTAAGAAAAATGCTTATCACAGCCCGAAAAAGGCGGGTCGTGACATTATGTTTAATAATATTTTTGGTAAGTTTTAGAATCATCTTTGTGCGTTTTATAATTAATTAGTTTGTAAATAATCAAAACCATAAAAATAATATTGTGTGATTTTATTTTGAGTCTTAAAACATTTGTAAATAAGTTTTGAGTTTCTAAATATATTCTATTATATTTTTAGTAATTTATAAAAATATTGTCAAGTCTTAAAAATTATATCTATGTTAAACCAAAAAAACTGAAAATTTTAAAAGTTTGCAATTAATTTTATATATTTTAATATAAAATAATTATTTTTAATATTTTATTGTGTTTATAAAATAATTAAATTTATTTTAATGTTTTATCTCTAGCTTTGAAATGTGGTGAAAAAATTGAGCAAAAGACAACAAAATGGGCAAAATCAGACATTAGAGAATAAAAAATTAGAATTTAAAATCAAATGACACATGGCGAAAATAGCCCTTGGATGCGTCACTAAAGTAATCTCCGCCGTCCGTTTCCTGTAGCGTCAGCACGCGTCAGCCGTGTAGTGCTCCTCAGCGCCGACGCGTGTCAGTGGTTCCCGGGTATTCATTAATTTTTGTTCCCATGCGACTGAACACATTAATTTCGTCTTTTTGACCGTTGGATCTGTAACCAAGAATAATCCAACGGTCATCGTTTGAAACCCACCAGCCCCACTGGGCCCGTTCTTCTTCTTTCGTTTTATCCGTTGGATCAAAGAAAGAACGGTCAAGATCGCGTTTCACGGAAGCCCTGCGCTGCCGCCAAGCACTGGAACACAAAGGAAAAACGCATTCTCAGAAGCTCAGCGCGGAGAAGGAAAAAAAATATATATATATATCACGAGAATCTCGTGATCAGCAAATGGACCATTTTAATCCGAATTTCCACTGAAGAACAGTTAAAAAATATCAAAATAATTAACAAATAGTGTTTTTATTGCACCATAGTCTATAAATACCGAAGCCAAAGGCACCCCATGCCCCTTTCTTTATTTTGTTTTACTGCTCAACTTTTTGCACAGCAGTCTCCTTTTTGAGGAGGAGATACTACTCGAATATTTCTCCAAGCTTACTTAAAATAATAAAATAATATCTAAATTAGTATATAGAGTTTAATAAGGTAGAAAAATAATCTTGTATGTATAATACTTTAGTATGAATTTTGACTTTATATTGTATTATAATGCTTATATTTTGTGGAATAAATTATTTTTTAAGTTTTAATAATTGTGTTAGTGTTGTTATGCCGTTAATTTTTACATAAATTCAGTCTTGCTTTTTTATGTAATTTAATTGTGTTTCATAATTAATATTAATAATAATAAAATAATGCTTAATTTTATAGAATGTCTTGTACTACAGTATGACTTGTTATATTGTCGATTCTAGATATTTCATAAGATGAAGTGCTGTCAAAATTAAGGTAAAAATTTATTCCATAGAAATATATTAATTTTAGTTTGTTATTATCTTTTCTATCTTAAAATTATATTAACTATAATTGTAGTGACAACTGTTATAATTTTTATAATTAGTACATCAAATCATTAGTGAGAGATGATTATTTTGCTAGTTTTTATAGGAAGACTCTTACTGCATTATAGCTTACTTTATTATCGCTCTCGGTTGACTTATAAAATTAGTAAAATATGCTTGCAATTAATGAAAAAAGATATAATAAATCAAATGCTTAAGATAATTACTAATTAGAGTTAAAGTTCTATATCAGTTGCAGATTCTCAAAGCTTCACTGCTTTAATTTTATGTTTTAAATTTTAAATCAAAAAATATTGCTTTCATTTTAAACTTCGTTTTGAAAAAGTACTTGACTTTTTGAACATTTATTTTTAACAATCTCTCGAGTTACAAATTTCCCACCTCCTTGTGGATACAACAACCTTCTATGCTACAAACGTCTACCGTTTAAGAAAAATATTTGGGGCAAAAACACAACCTCTAGGCCGCCAGCGGTCTAGTGAAGTCATTCATAAATTTTATATTTACACGATAATACAATATGATCAAGTTAATATTATATTTCTTAGTTGTAGCAGTGTCAGCAAGGGAGAAGAGTGAGATATAGAGGAGAAAGAGGTAGGGATATTTGCAACATCCCCTTATAGATGTCATAGGAACTGTTAACTTTTATTGTTTTCTTTTAATTATTGATAGGAAAAAGCTAAACTTGTTAAAGTATTATCTATATATTAATTTAGGATTTTGGTGTAATTTTTTATTATTTTTCCCATATGAACATGTGAATTAAAATTTTAATTTATTTTTAAACAATTGAATTATTTCTAAGTGTATATTACTAGCATTTCTCAGATCGCAATCTTTCAAATAAGATCAATACTTACTTATCTATATGGTTTTTCCTCCTTGGTTTAGCCAGACAGAATGCCCAAGGTTTCAGCTAACCGATTACCTGCAGAAATAATTAGTTTGACATAATAAATATAAAATAAGAAAAACAAATTACAACCCCTAAATTACTATAAACCAAAGTCCATTAAAACGTACCATAATGTGCAAAACGAATTTTAAAGTAGCAATTATTATAAGTTTATTCACATCATAAACTTTGTGATCCAACACCACAATCCTTGCACACACATTTGTCCATCCTCCTCTATCTATAGCTATAACTTTATCCTTATCTGTAACATGATTAACTTCTGTAAGCATTAAGCTTAGTAAATACATTATGTAATCTCACAAAACATTATAAAAAAACTTTAACTGTAACATGAATGATTTACCTTTAATATAGTCATCATAGTGCACATAGCACACTTTTGTAAGAACACATCTTTCTTTTTTCCTTTTCCATATTAAAAATATTCATTTTATCCTTTAGGCCCTTGGTGTTGCACCATTAACACCATTATGGCGCGTCGTCATAAAGAAGAAGGGTAGTTAATCCCAAACCAAACGTGACAAGTCCACCTTGCAGGACAAACATCATCATTGGGTGTGCAATGCCTTAATTATGTGATACATATATATTCATATATTTTTATGAAAATGTCGTATGCATCATGAAACAATGTTGAAAACATCCGTAAAAAGACGTTCTTCAAGGACCATGGTAAAAGGAGTTCTTTGAATGAGAAATACATACCATTAATAACATAATAGACATAATATTTCTCAGAACTTTTCAAAATTCTTAATCATGTTGCAGGCGAAAATATACTTACTTGACTTGTAAAATTTTACTTAACCTCGTGCAAGTGGATGGTTTCTTTTCTACTTCCAATGACTCAAGTGCCTCAAATGTCTTTATATTATAACATGGTGATAAAAGAAACATTCTTGGTATAAGAACATACTTAAAAGATCACATTTATATCATTACAATAAGAAATTCCATACTTGGCCATTTAAACTAACTTACACTATTATCACAATTTAGACGGGTTCAATATCTCAACCCGGCAGCCAACACTCTATGATTTTTATAAATTCATAGAAAATTCCGTAGCTTTCAAATTTTAGCATAATGTTCTTAACATGTATATATATACTAGAATAAATTTCATGACATTGGATTAATCTAAGTACTATTTTTGTATTTTTAGATACA